>OU745297.1:4461487-5103987 GCA_916618145.1 Emmelina monodactyla
TTGAGAGACGGTGAGTCAACATTGTATGATAGACAGTTGTTCTAACAAGAAGGTGTGCGTGGTCCGCAGTCTCCGCTTGCAGCACCACGCTAACACCGACGACTGTCTGGTGAAGGCGAATGTTGCCAGGTTGAGGAAACTGCGCTTCTGGGGAGGACGGTGAGTCAACATTGTATGATAGACAGTTGTTCTAACAAGAAGGTGTGCGTGGTCCGCAGTCTCCGCTTGCAGCACCACGCTAACACCGACGACTGTCTGGTGAAGGCGAATGTTGCCAGGTTGAGGAAACTGCGCTTTGGGGAGGACGGTGAGTCAACATTGTATGATAGACAGTTGTTCTAACAAGAAGGTGTGCGTGGTCCGCAGTCCTCCGCTTGCAGCACCACGCTAACACCGACGACTGTCTGGTGAAGGCGAATGTTGCCAGGTTGAGGAAACTGCGCTTTGGGGAGGACGGTGAGTCAACATTGTATGATAGACAGTTGTTCTAACAAGAAGGTGTGCGTGGTCCGCAGTCTCCGCTTGCAGCACCACGCTAACACCGACGACTGTCTGGTGAAGGCGAATGTTGCCAGGTTGAGGAAACTGCGCTTTGGGGAGGACGGTGAGTCAACATTGTATGATAGACAGTTGTTCTAACAAGAAGGTGTGCGTGGTCCGCAGTCTCCGCTTGCAGCACCACGCTAACACCGACGACTGTCTGGTGAAGGCGAATGTTGCCAGGTTGAGGAAACTGCGCTTTGGGGAGGACGGTGAGTCAACATTGTATGATAGACAGTTGTTCTAACAAGAAGGTGTGCGTGGTCCGCAGTCTCCGCTTGCAGCACCACGCTAACACCGACGACTGTCTGGTGAAGGCGAATGTTGCCAGGTTGAGGAAACTGCGCTTTGGGGAGGACGGTGAGTCAACATTGTATGATAGACAGTTGTTCTAACAAGAAGGTGTGCGTGGTCCGCAGTCTCCGCTTGCAGCACCACGCTAACACCGACGACTGTCTGGTGAAGGCGAATGTTGCCAGGTTGAGGAAACTGCGCTTTGGGGAGGACGGTGAGTCAACATTGTATGATAGACAGTTGTTCTAACAAGAAGGTGTGCGTGGTCCGCAGTCTCCGCTTGCAGCACCACGCTAACACCGACGACTGTCTGGTGAAGGCGAATGTTGCCAGGTTGAGGAAACTGCGCTTTGGGGAGGACGGTGAGTCAACATTGTATGATAGACAGTTGTTCTAACAAGAAGGTGTGCGTGGTCCGCAGTCTCCGCTTGCAGCACCACGCTAACACCGACGACTGTCTGGTGAAGGCGAATGTTGCCAGGTTGAGGAAACTGCGCTTTGGGGAGGACGGTGAGTCAACATTGTATGATAGACAGTTGTTCTAACAAGAAGGTGTGCGTGGTCCGCAGTCTCCGCTTGCAGCACCACGCTAACACCGACGACTGTCTGGTGAAGGCGAATGTTGCCAGGTTGAGGAAACTGCGCTTTGGGGAGGACGGTGAGTCAACATTGTATGATAGACAGTTGTTCTAACAAGAAGGTGTGCGTGGTCCGCAGTCTCCGCTTGCAGCACCACGCTAACACCGACGACTGTCTGGTGAAGGCGAATGTTGCCAGGTTGAGGAAACTGCGCTTTGGGGAGGACGGTGAGTCAACATTGTATGATAGACAGTTGTTCTAACAAGAAGGTGTGCGTGGTCCGCAGTCTCCGCTTGCAGCACCACGCTAACACCGACGACTGTCTGGTGAAGGCGAATGTTGCCAGGTTGAGGAAACTGCGCTTTGGGGAGGACGGTGAGTCAACATTGTATGATAGACAGTTGTTCTAACAAGAAGGTGTGCGTGGTCCGCAGTCTCCGCTTGCAGCACCACGCTAACACCGACGACTGTCTGGTGAAGGCGAATGTTGCCAGGTTGAGGAAACTGCGCTTTGGGGAGGACGGTGAGTCAACATTGTATGATAGACAGTTGTTCTAACAAGAAGGTGTGCGTGGTCCGCAGTCTCCGCTTGCAGCACCACGCTAACACCGACGACTGTCTGGTGAAGGCGAATGTTGCCAGGTTGAGGAAACTGCGCTTTGGGGAGGACGGTGAGTCAACATTGTATGATAGACAGTTGTTCTAACAAGAAGGTGTGCGTGGTCCGCAGTCTCCGCTTGCAGCACCACGCTAACACCGACGACTGTCTGGTGAAGGCGAATGTTGCCAGGTTGAGGAAACTGCGCTTTGGGGAGGACGGTGAGTCAACATTGTATGATAGACAGTTGTTCTAACAAGAAGGTGTGCGTGGTCCGCAGTCTCCGCTTGCAGCACCACGCTAACACCGACGACTGTCTGGTGAAGGCGAATGTTGCCAGGTTGAGGAAACTGCGCTTTGGGGAGGACGGTGAGTCAACATTGTATGATAGACAGTTGTTCTAACAAGAAGGTGTGCGTGGTCCGCAGTCTCCGCTTGCAGCACCACGCTAACACCGACGACTGTCTGGTGAAGGCGAATGTTGCCAGGTTGAGGAAACTGCGCTTTGGGGAGGACGGTGAGTCAACATTGTATGATAGACAGTTGTTCTAACAAGAAGGTGTGCGTGGTCCGCAGTCTCCGCTTGCAGCACCACGCTAACACCGACGACTGTCTGGTGAAGGCGAATGTTGCCAGGTTGAGGAAACTGCGCTTTGGGGAGGACGGTGAGTCAACATTGTATGATAGACAGTTGTTCTAACAAGAAGGTGTGCGTGGTCCGCAGTCTCCGCTTGCAGCACCACGCTAACACCGACGACTGTCTGGTGAAGGCGAATGTTGCCAGGTTGAGGAAACTGCGCTTTGGGGAGGACGGTGAGTCAACATTGTATGATAGACAGTTGTTCTAACAAGAAGGTGTGCGTGGTCCGCAGTCTCCGCTTGCAGCACCACGCTAACACCGACGACTGTCTGGTGAAGGCGAATGTTGCCAGGTTGAGGAAACTGCGCTTTGGGGAGGACGGTGAGTCAACATTGTATGATAGACAGTTGTTCTAACAAGAAGGTGTGCGTGGTCCGCAGTCTCCGCTTGCAGCACCACGCTAACACCGACGACTGTCTGGTGAAGGCGAATGTTGCCAGGTTGAGGAAACTGCGCTTTGGGGAGGACGGTGAGTCAACATTGTATGATAGACAGTTGTTCTAACAAGAAGGTGTGCGTGGTCCGCAGTCTCCGCTTGCAGCACCACGCTAACACCGACGACTGTCTGGTGAAGGCGAATGTTGCCAGGTTGAGGAAACTGCGCTTTGGGGAGGACGGTGAGTCAACATTGTATGATAGACAGTTGTTCTAACAAGAAGGTGTGCGTGGTCCGCAGTCTCCGCTTGCAGCACCACGCTAACACCGACGACTGTCTGGTGAAGGCGAATGTTGCCAGGTTGAGGAAACTGCGCTTTGGGGAGGACGGTGAGTCAACATTGTATGATAGACAGTTGTTCTAACAAGAAGGTGTGCGTGGTCCGCAGTCTCCGCTTGCAGCACCACGCTAACACCGACGACTGTCTGGTGAAGGCGAATGTTGCCAGGTTGAGGAAACTGCGCTTTGGGGAGGACGGTGAGTCAACATTGTATGATAGACAGTTGTTCTAACAAGAAGGTGTGCGTGGTCCGCAGTCTCCGCTTGCAGCACCACGCTAACACCGACGACTGTCTGGTGAAGGCGAATGTTGCCAGGTTGAGGAAACTGCGCTTTGGGGAGGACGGTGAGTCAACATTGTATGATAGACAGTTGTTCTAACAAGAAGGTGTGCGTGGTCCGCAGTCTCCGCTTGCAGCACCACGCTAACACCGACGACTGTCTGGTGAAGGCGAATGTTGCCAGGTTGAGGAAACTGCGCTTTGGGGAGGACGGTGAGTCAACATTGTATGATAGACAGTTGTTCTAACAAGAAGGTGTGCGTGGTCCGCAGTCTCCGCTTGCAGCACCACGCTAACACCGACGACTGTCTGGTGAAGGCGAATGTTGCCAGGTTGAGGAAACTGCGCTTTGGGGAGGACGGTGAGTCAACATTGTATGATAGACAGTTGTTCTAACAAGAAGGTGTGCGTGGTCCGCAGTCTCCGCTTGCAGCACCACGCTAACACCGACGACTGTCTGGTGAAGGCGAATGTTGCCAGGTTGAGGAAACTGCGCTTTGGGGAGGACGGTGAGTCAACATTGTATGATAGACAGTTGTTCTAACAAGAAGGTGTGCGTGGTCCGCAGTCTCCGCTTGCAGCACCACGCTAACACCGACGACTGTCTGGTGAAGGCGAATGTTGCCAGGTTGAGGAAACTGCGCTTTGGGGAGGACGGTGAGTCAACATTGTATGATAGACAGTTGTTCTAACAAGAAGGTGTGCGTGGTCCGCAGTCTCCGCTTGCAGCACCACGCTAACACCGACGACTGTCTGGTGAAGGCGAATGTTGCCAGGTTGAGGAAACTGCGCTTTGGGGAGGACGGTGAGTCAACATTGTATGATAGACAGTTGTTCTAACAAGAAGGTGTGCGTGGTCCGCAGTCTCCGCTTGCAGCACCACGCTAACACCGACGACTGTCTGGTGAAGGCGAATGTTGCCAGGTTGAGGAAACTGCGCTTTGGGGAGGACGGTGAGTCAACATTGTATGATAGACAGTTGTTCTAACAAGAAGGTGTGCGTGGTCCGCAGTCTCCGCTTGCAGCACCACGCTAACACCGACGACTGTCTGGTGAAGGCGAATGTTGCCAGGTTGAGGAAACTGCGCTTTGGGGAGGACGGTGAGTCAACATTGTATGATAGACAGTTGTTCTAACAAGAAGGTGTGCGTGGTCCGCAGTCTCCGCTTGCAGCACCACGCTAACACCGACGACTGTCTGGTGAAGGCGAATGTTGCCAGGTTGAGGAAACTGCGCTTTGGGGAGGACGGTGAGTCAACATTGTATGATAGACAGTTGTTCTAACAAGAAGGTGTGCGTGGTCCGCAGTCTCCGCTTGCAGCACCACGCTAACACCGACGACTGTCTGGTGAAGGCGAATGTTGCCAGGTTGAGGAAACTGCGCTTTGGGGAGGACGGTGAGTCAACATTGTATGATAGACAGTTGTTCTAACAAGAAGGTGTGCGTGGTCCGCAGTCTCCGCTTGCAGCACCACGCTAACACCGACGACTGTCTGGTGAAGGCGAATGTTGCCAGGTTGAGGAAACTGCGCTTTGGGGAGGACGGTGAGTCAACATTGTATGATAGACAGTTGTTCTAACAAGAAGGTGTGCGTGGTCCGCAGTCTCCGCTTGCAGCACCACGCTAACACCGACGACTGTCTGGTGAAGGCGAATGTTGCCAGGTTGAGGAAACTGCGCTTTGGGGAGGACGGTGAGTCAACATTGTATGATAGACAGTTGTTCTAACAAGAAGGTGTGCGTGGTCCGCAGTCTCCGCTTGCAGCACCACGCTAACACCGACGACTGTCTGGTGAAGGCGAATGTTGCCAGGTTGAGGAAACTGCGCTTTGGGGAGGACGGTGAGTCAACATTGTATGATAGACAGTTGTTCTAACAAGAAGGTGTGCGTGGTCCGCAGTCTCCGCTTGCAGCACCACGCTAACACCGACGACTGTCTGGTGAAGGCGAATGTTGCCAGGTTGAGGAAACTGCGCTTTGGGGAGGACGGTGAGTCAACATTGTATGATAGACAGTTGTTCTAACAAGAAGGTGTGCGTGGTCCGCAGTCTCCGCTTGCAGCACCACGCTAACACCGACGACTGTCTGGTGAAGGCGAATGTTGCCAGGTTGAGGAAACTGCGCTTTGGGGAGGACGGTGAGTCAACATTGTATGATAGACAGTTGTTCTAACAAGAAGGTGTGCGTGGTCCGCAGTCTCCGCTTGCAGCACCACGCTAACACCGACGACTGTCTGGTGAAGGCGAATGTTGCCAGGTTGAGGAAACTGCGCTTTGGGGAGGACGGTGAGTCAACATTGTATGATAGACAGTTGTTCTAACAAGAAGGTGTGCGTGGTCCGCAGTCTCCGCTTGCAGCACCACGCTAACACCGACGACTGTCTGGTGAAGGCGAATGTTGCCAGGTTGAGGAAACTGCGCTTTGGGGAGGACGGTGAGTCAACATTGTATGATAGACAGTTGTTCTAACAAGAAGGTGTGCGTGGTCCGCAGTCTCCGCTTGCAGCACCACGCTAACACCGACGACTGTCTGGTGAAGGCGAATGTTGCCAGGTTGAGGAAACTGCGCTTTGGGGAGGACGGTGAGTCAACATTGTATGATAGACAGTTGTTCTAACAAGAAGGTGTGCGTGGTCCGCAGTCTCCGCTTGCAGCACCACGCTAACACCGACGACTGTCTGGTGAAGGCGAATGTTGCCAGGTTGAGGAAACTGCGCTTTGGGGAGGACGGTGAGTCAACATTGTATGATAGACAGTTGTTCTAACAAGAAGGTGTGCGTGGTCCGCAGTCTCCGCTTGCAGCACCACGCTAACACCGACGACTGTCTGGTGAAGGCGAATGTTGCCAGGTTGAGGAAACTGCGCTTTGGGGAGGACGGTGAGTCAACATTGTATGATAGACAGTTGTTCTAACAAGAAGGTGTGCGTGGTCCGCAGTCTCCGCTTGCAGCACCACGCTAACACCGACGACTGTCTGGTGAAGGCGAATGTTGCCAGGTTGAGGAAACTGCGCTTTGGGGAGGACGGTGAGTCAACATTGTATGATAGACAGTTGTTCTAACAAGAAGGTGTGCGTGGTCCGCAGTCTCCGCTTGCAGCACCACGCTAACACCGACGACTGTCTGGTGAAGGCGAATGTTGCCAGGTTGAGGAAACTGCGCTTTGGGGAGGACGGTGAGTCAACATTGTATGATAGACAGTTGTTCTAACAAGAAGGTGTGCGTGGTCCGCAGTCTCCGCTTGCAGCACCACGCTAACACCGACGACTGTCTGGTGAAGGCGAATGTTGCCAGGTTGAGGAAACTGCGCTTTGGGGAGGACGGTGAGTCAACATTGTATGATAGACAGTTGTTCTAACAAGAAGGTGTGCGTGGTCCGCAGTCTCCGCTTGCAGCACCACGCTAACACCGACGACTGTCTGGTGAAGGCGAATGTTGCCAGGTTGAGGAAACTGCGCTTTGGGGAGGACGGTGAGTCAACATTGTATGATAGACAGTTGTTCTAACAAGAAGGTGTGCGTGGTCCGCAGTCTCCGCTTGCAGCACCACGCTAACACCGACGACTGTCTGGTGAAGGCGAATGTTGCCAGGTTGAGGAAACTGCGCTTTGGGGAGGACGGTGAGTCAACATTGTATGATAGACAGTTGTTCTAACAAGAAGGTGTGCGTGGTCCGCAGTCTCCGCTTGCAGCACCACGCTAACACCGACGACTGTCTGGTGAAGGCGAATGTTGCCAGGTTGAGGAAACTGCGCTTTGGGGAGGACGGTGAGTCAACATTGTATGATAGACAGTTGTTCTAACAAGAAGGTGTGCGTGGTCCGCAGTCTCCGCTTGCAGCACCACGCTAACACCGACGACTGTCTGGTGAAGGCGAATGTTGCCAGGTTGAGGAAACTGCGCTTTGGGGAGGACGGTGAGTCAACATTGTATGATAGACAGTTGTTCTAACAAGAAGGTGTGCGTGGTCCGCAGTCTCCGCTTGCAGCACCACGCTAACACCGACGACTGTCTGGTGAAGGCGAATGTTGCCAGGTTGAGGAAACTGCGCTTTGGGGAGGACGGTGAGTCAACATTGTATGATAGACAGTTGTTCTAACAAGAAGGTGTGCGTGGTCCGCAGTCTCCGCTTGCAGCACCACGCTAACACCGACGACTGTCTGGTGAAGGCGAATGTTGCCAGGTTGAGGAAACTGCGCTTTGGGGAGGACGGTGAGTCAACATTGTATGATAGACAGTTGTTCTAACAAGAAGGTGTGCGTGGTCCGCAGTCTCCGCTTGCAGCACCACGCTAACACCGACGACTGTCTGGTGAAGGCGAATGTTGCCAGGTTGAGGAAACTGCGCTTTGGGGAGGACGGTGAGTCAACATTGTATGATAGACAGTTGTTCTAACAAGAAGGTGTGCGTGGTCCGCAGTCTCCGCTTGCAGCACCACGCTAACACCGACGACTGTCTGGTGAAGGCGAATGTTGCCAGGTTGAGGAAACTGCGCTTTGGGGAGGACGGTGAGTCAACATTGTATGATAGACAGTTGTTCTAACAAGAAGGTGTGCGTGGTCCGCAGTCTCCGCTTGCAGCACCACGCTAACACCGACGACTGTCTGGTGAAGGCGAATGTTGCCAGGTTGAGGAAACTGCGCTTTGGGGAGGACGGTGAGTCAACATTGTATGATAGACAGTTGTTCTAACAAGAAGGTGTGCGTGGTCCGCAGTCTCCGCTTGCAGCACCACGCTAACACCGACGACTGTCTGGTGAAGGCGAATGTTGCCAGGTTGAGGAAACTGCGCTTTGGGGAGGACGGTGAGTCAACATTGTATGATAGACAGTTGTTCTAACAAGAAGGTGTGCGTGGTCCGCAGTCTCCGCTTGCAGCACCACGCTAACACCGACGACTGTCTGGTGAAGGCGAATGTTGCCAGGTTGAGGAAACTGCGCTTTGGGGAGGACGGTGAGTCAACATTGTATGATAGACAGTTGTTCTAACAAGAAGGTGTGCGTGGTCCGCAGTCTCCGCTTGCAGCACCACGCTAACACCGACGACTGTCTGGTGAAGGCGAATGTTGCCAGGTTGAGGAAACTGCGCTTTGGGGAGGACGGTGAGTCAACATTGTATGATAGACAGTTGTTCTAACAAGAAGGTGTGCGTGGTCCGCAGTCTCCGCTTGCAGCACCACGCTAACACCGACGACTGTCTGGTGAAGGCGAATGTTGCCAGGTTGAGGAAACTGCGCTTTGGGGAGGACGGTGAGTCAACATTGTATGATAGACAGTTGTTCTAACAAGAAGGTGTGCGTGGTCCGCAGTCTCCGCTTGCAGCACCACGCTAACACCGACGACTGTCTGGTGAAGGCGAATGTTGCCAGGTTGAGGAAACTGCGCTTTGGGGAGGACGGTGAGTCAACATTGTATGATAGACAGTTGTTCTAACAAGAAGGTGTGCGTGGTCCGCAGTCTCCGCTTGCAGCACCACGCTAACACCGACGACTGTCTGGTGAAGGCGAATGTTGCCAGGTTGAGGAAACTGCGCTTTGGGGAGGACGGTGAGTCAACATTGTATGATAGACAGTTGTTCTAACAAGAAGGTGTGCGTGGTCCGCAGTCTCCGCTTGCAGCACCACGCTAACACCGACGACTGTCTGGTGAAGGCGAATGTTGCCAGGTTGAGGAAACTGCGCTTTGGGGAGGACGGTGAGTCAACATTGTATGATAGACAGTTGTTCTAACAAGAAGGTGTGCGTGGTCCGCAGTCTCCGCTTGCAGCACCACGCTAACACCGACGACTGTCTGGTGAAGGCGAATGTTGCCAGGTTGAGGAAACTGCGCTTTGGGGAGGACGGTGAGTCAACATTGTATGATAGACAGTTGTTCTAACAAGAAGGTGTGCGTGGTCCGCAGTCTCCGCTTGCAGCACCACGCTAACACCGACGACTGTCTGGTGAAGGCGAATGTTGCCAGGTTGAGGAAACTGCGCTTTGGGGAGGACGGTGAGTCAACATTGTATGATAGACAGTTGTTCTAACAAGAAGGTGTGCGTGGTCCGCAGTCTCCGCTTGCAGCACCACGCTAACACCGACGACTGTCTGGTGAAGGCGAATGTTGCCAGGTTGAGGAAACTGCGCTTTGGGGAGGACGGTGAGTCAACATTGTATGATAGACAGTTGTTCTAACAAGAAGGTGTGCGTGGTCCGCAGTCTCCGCTTGCAGCACCACGCTAACACCGACGACTGTCTGGTGAAGGCGAATGTTGCCAGGTTGAGGAAACTGCGCTTTGGGGAGGACGGTGAGTCAACATTGTATGATAGACAGTTGTTCTAACAAGAAGGTGTGCGTGGTCCGCAGTCTCCGCTTGCAGCACCACGCTAACACCGACGACTGTCTGGTGAAGGCGAATGTTGCCAGGTTGAGGAAACTGCGCTTTGGGGAGGACGGTGAGTCAACATTGTATGATAGACAGTTGTTCTAACAAGAAGGTGTGCGTGGTCCGCAGTCTCCGCTTGCAGCACCACGCTAACACCGACGACTGTCTGGTGAAGGCGAATGTTGCCAGGTTGAGGAAACTGCGCTTTGGGGAGGACGGTGAGTCAACATTGTATGATAGACAGTTGTTCTAACAAGAAGGTGTGCGTGGTCCGCAGTCTCCGCTTGCAGCACCACGCTAACACCGACGACTGTCTGGTGAAGGCGAATGTTGCCAGGTTGAGGAAACTGCGCTTTGGGGAGGACGGTGAGTCATATAGTCTATGTAGACAGCCTGCCAGAACAGTTCTGCAGGCGATGTATAGCAGCAACCATCATAAATACATGTATTAATAATAAATATGGTAAAAACTAAAAAATACTTTAATTAAAATGGTATGAAACAAACTTAGAAAAAGTAAGTAAAAATATATATAAGAATTGTTCAAGAACTTGATGACTTTATATCATTATCATCAAAAACAAGCTTTGATAAAGATTTAAATTCAAAGACTATTTATTGAAAATGCATTACAAAGTTTTTAAGTAACATTTAGTAAATTAAACTGTAGTGTAATACCATAAAAATACATATTTATTAAGTTACTAAATTTCAAGAAACATTACTGTATCACGTTCCTAAGTATGTCAAAATTACATTAAAGTTTCCATTTCATTCAACCCGATCTAATAAAAGCATGTTAAAAACAGAAGCTAAACATTGTTTGATACAAGTAAATATAGATGTGCATTTAAATTTTAGGTATTGGTAATTTACACCAAAATAATAATTTTTCACTTTGTTTTTACCAGCCGCGGCCATTATAAAGGAGCACCTACCACCACTGCCAACCCGTAGTTGTCACAAGAACGATATTTGTGAATGTCGACCCAACTATAATAGTGATGACAAGTAAGTAAATCTTTACTTATGTTATAAATGTGAAAATGTGTATGTATTTTCTGTTTGCAAGTGTATTCGAACTTCCTTAGTTAATATTATAAGTGTGAAAATGTGTATATTTGTATGTTTCTTTTTCATGTGTCGATAACTTCTTTACTTAATATTATAAATGTGTATGTTTATCTATTTGAATGACAGTACTTGTACGTCGAAACGGCTGAACCGATTTTAATGAAATTTAAAATCGAGATAGTTGCATAAACTGGAAGGAATATAGACTATTTTTCCCACGTGACAATCTGTTATCAAACATGTAGTCGCGGTTATAGTTGTATACAAAAATACATTTATAAGGAAAATGTTTTTCCAAATTCATGTTTTTTTTAAATTCTTATTTAGGCATGCGGTGGAGCGGTTTATTAGCACTTTGGAGAATTACAAAAAACTAAAGATCAGTCACTCGTTGCAGGTGAGTTTTTAAATAAATAAAAATACATGAAGCTTTTTTGTGGTATTTGACTTAAATTATTATGTGTTGATTGCAACATTGGGGTAGAAAATATTTACAATGAAAAAAGGGTATAAGTCATTTTAATAAATAATAACTGCTTTAAAATAACATAATTGCATAGAAGGGACACATAAAATAACTTTCCCCATAAAAATCATCTCGTATAAGAGTAAGTTAATTAGGAAGTTTATTTCAAAAGCTATAATTTATTTCTAGATGCTTCTACAAGATGTTAGGAAGAAAACCAATGGCGAAGGCAACGGCGATGTGAAAACTGTGCTGGATAATGCCTCCGCTGTCTGTACGTATAATAATATGTTTATTTATTGGGATAATAATTCAAGTTCTAAGTAAATATATTTTTGAAAATTCTGGAGTAGTACATAAATATTTGTAGGTAAAATAATATAAGTTATTCGGGTGGTAAGGTTTATTAATAATATTATATTAAGAAATATCTTAAAAATGTGAAAATTTCGTGTAGTGTGTAAAGTGTATTGAAGCAGTTTATGATATTTTTCAGATAAATTAATCCTTCATCATAGTATTATAAGTATTACTCAAATTATAAATGCAAAAAATTATGAGTTTGTGTGTTTGTTATTCCTTCACGCAAAAGTTACTGAACGGATTTGGACGAAACTTGGTGTAAGCATAGACTCTGACCTAGAATAACAAATAGGGTACTTTTTATCAGAAGAAAAGCCATCATTCTTCATTATAAAAAGAATAAACTAAAAGTTTTATACAGGGTTAATTTTAATTAGCGCATCACCTCTTGTAGGCAGTTTTTCTACATCGATCCCAACAACATTTAACCAACGACTAATTAAAATTAATATTTAAAAAAAAATAAGGGGGGTGTAGTCTTAGAACAAATGTTATTGGGATTGATGTAGGGAAGCAGCCTGAATGAGGTGATGCGCTAATTAAAAATAACCCAGTATAATAGTACTGTCTTAAATTATAGATTTAAATGTATATTTAACATTATTGTTGTTAAATGCGTAGTGCCGTGGCCGAATAAGCATCGATGCGATTGTCAAACACCGAACGCTTGGTGCGCGCAGAAATGGCAACAAATCATCAGGTATGCACCAGTTTATAATTCTACCCCTAAAGGGTTGAAATGGGGATGAAATTTGAATGTAGAAGCTTATTTTAATTAAAAGACAAAGTTTAAAAAAAAAAATTCTACCCCTTTTCATCCCTACAGGGGTTGAATTTTTTATAGTTGTAATCCTATTTTTTAATGCGAATTCAAAGATTAAGTTAAATTTTCTTATTTTTTATTAAAGCAGGTCAACGTTTGGAACTACGCCGGCGGTTAACAATCAAGCACCAGATAGCAAAAAGGTGCATTTTCTTATGAATATAATGTTTTTATTTGTGGTATAAAAATGTGGAGTATAAGAATATTGTGATTTTCTCGTACAGACTAGTGAAATGCCTTTGGAATCGAAGAGAGAGTTGCAGCAGGGTGACAGAACTGGCGCCAAGTAAGTTTAACATAAGAAGCCAATTTTATGAAAATGATTATTTTGTGAAATGAACTACATTGCTTAGTAGAGTTTTTAGACTTTAATCTTTGGATATTTTGAATTAACTCGTTGAAATCGAATCATTATAATTTTCAATCGTTCCTATGAACAAAAAAATTAAGATCAAAAATACCTATATTTATTATTTACTTTCCTTTAAACGTTCAATACTAATACAGCCTTCAGCCTCATTAGCTATTTCGTGCCTCTCCTAACACTTTTTACGAAGACTTTGAAATATTTACTATCATTTTCTATACAATATACGGGATGTTTAACCACATAAAAATGGTGGATAAATTCTAAAACTCGAACCAAAATGCAATTTAATAAGTGGAAGTAGATAGCTAATAGCCTCACCTATCCATCATTTTCATTTGGCTACTCACCCTCCAAACACCCTGTATATAATTACCCAGACCGCCTGAAAACAGCGACGGGCACTCGCTCGGCTCGAAGGACGACGACGAGTCCGACCTCAGCGACTCCAACGACGGACTCGACGACTGTGAGTTTGGTATTATATGATTATTATTATTTACTTTTTTAGACTGACACACCAACTGTGTGGCCCTAAACTAAGTAAAGCTTGTACTATAGGCACCACACAATGGACTAGGGGAGAACCTAGTTACACCCAGACACGAGCCAATTTCGAAAAACCATTTTTACGAAATTGGCCCGACCCGGGGATCGAACCCGGAACCATCCGCTTAGCAGTCCGGTGTATATACCGCTGCACCACAGAGATCGTCATTTATTTGGTTGTTTATTGACTAAAACGGGGAAAATACCAGATTCAAGGGGAAGAAGTCAAATGTTCATAAAAATGGGAAGAGTTTACTCGGTTGAAAGATGTAATAATGTAAAATGGGGTGTTTTTTTTAACTGATTGTCGTTTTGATTTTCGTATATCGTACAAGGATTTTTATCTGTACATATACTTTATCTTAACTTTGAACAGTTTTTTTATGATATATGTTGAGTTTACTTCTAGAATGTTCTTAAGATTTAGAAGATTTAAAGTTTCATCACCAATAAGATTTGCAGGCATGTTAAAATGTAATAAGTGGCTCAACTTCATCACTTTTTTACTTTAAAAAATCTCAACCCCATTCTACTAGCTTTAAATAACTCAAAACCAAACCAATTCCTCCCCACATATCTCATCCCTTTCTCTGTTCCATCCCTTATAAAACTCATCCCGTTTCTCTTTTCCACCCCCAAAAAAACTCATCCCCATTTTTCTCCACTCTAAAAACTCATCCCCATTTTTTCCACACCAAAACTCAACCCCAATTTTTTCTACCCCAAAAAGTCGACCCCAATTTTTCTACCCCAACAACTCATCCCAAATTTTTCTACCCCAAAAAAACTCAACCCCATTTTTTCTACCCCAAAAAATTTTCAACCCCAAATTTTTATTTCTTCCCCGCCTAGTATCAGACTCGGAGTCCAGCTCGGGCGCGTGGCGCGGCGTGGCGCGGCTCGTGCAGTGCATCGCGGGCGTGGAGCGGCTCATGGACCGCGTGCTGCGGCACGGCGCCAGGTGCCCCACCAGCGCCAGGTGAGTGTGGTGTGTCCCGCCCCCCGCCCCCGCCCCCGCAGCCACCAGCGCCAGGTGAGTGTAGTGTGTCCCGCCCCCCCGCCCCCGCCCCCGCAGCCACCAGCGCCAGGTGAGTGTAGTGTGTCCCGCCCCCCGCCCCCGCCCCCCGCAGCCACCAGCGCCAGGTGAGTGTAGTGTGTCCCGCCCCCCCCCCCCCGCCCCCGCAGCCACCAGCGCCAGGTGAGTGTAGTGTGTCCCGCCCCCCGCCCCCGCCCCCGCAGCCACCAGCGCCAGGTGAGTGTAGTGTGTCCCGCCCCCCGCCCCCCGCCCCCGCAGCCACCAGCGCCAGGTGAGTGTAGTGTGTCCCGCCCCCGCCCCCGCAGCCACCAGCGCCAGGTGAGTGTAGTGTGTCCCGCCCCCCGCCCCCGCCCCCGCAGCCACCAGCGCCAGGTGAGTGTAGTGTGTCCCGCCCCCCGCCCCCGCCCCCGCAGCCACCAGCGCCAGGTGAGTGTAGTGTGTCCCGCCCCCCGCCCCCGCAGCCACCAGCGCCAGGTGAGTGTAGTGTGTCCCGCCCCCCGCCCCCGCCCCCGCAGCCACCAGCGCCAGGTGAGTGTGGTGTGTCCCGCCCCCCGCCCCCGCAGCCACCAGCGCCAGGTGAGTGTAGTGTGTCCCGCCCCCCGCCCCCGCCCCCGCAGCCACCAGCGCCAGGTGAGTGTAGTGTGTCCCGCCCCCCGCCCCCGCCCCCGCAGCCACCAGCGCCAGGTGAGTGTAGTGTGTCCCGCCCCCCGCCCCCGCCCCCGCAGCCACCAGCGCCAGGTGAGTGTAGTGTGTCCCGCCCCCCCGCCCCCGCCCCCGCAGCCACCAGCGCCAGGTGAGTGTAGTGTGTCCCGCCCCCCGCCCCCGCCCCCGCAGCCACCAGCGCCAGGTGAGTGTAGTGTGTCCCGCCCCCCGCCCCCGCCCCCCGCAGCCACCAGCGCCAGGTGAGTGTAGTGTGTCCCGCCCCCCGCCCCCGCCCCCGCAGCCACCAGCGCCAGGTGAGTGTAGTGTGTCCCGCCCCCCGCCCCCGCCCCCGCAGCCACCAGCGCCAGGTGAGTGTAGTGTGTCCCCGCCCCCCCGCCCCCGCCCCCGCAGCCACCAGCGCCAGGTGAGTGTAGTGTGTCCCGAATATGGCTAGGTGTCCTTCCCCGTTTCTCCCCGCCCCTCGCAGTGTCTCCCCGCAGACTCGGACTTCT
Organism: Emmelina monodactyla; assembly: GCA_916618145.1. Taxonomy (NCBI): domain Eukaryota; kingdom Metazoa; phylum Arthropoda; class Insecta; order Lepidoptera; family Pterophoridae; genus Emmelina; species Emmelina monodactyla. Next base: position 4,477,326 of record OU745297.1, read on the forward strand.
TACTTATACACCAGCGCCAGGTGAGTGTCGCTACACCGACATAGACCGTGTCCTTTCGTAGGCATTTTCCTGGATCGAGAAAAAAAGGTCTCTCCCCGCCCCGCCCCCCAGGCTCCGGCTCGGACTCCCTAGTTGTTTCACCAGCGCCAGGTGAATATGGCGAGGTGTCCTTCCCCGTTTCTCCCCGCCCCCCGCCCCTCGCGGTGTGTCGGACTCGGGCTTCCTACTTATTCATCAGCGCCAGGTGGGTATCACTACACTACACCGACGTAGCCCGGCTCATTTCGTAGGCATTTTCCTGGATCGCCAAAAAAAAGGTGTATTGTCATGGCTGTATTTTTAACCCCAAAACAAAAAAAAGTAGTTTGACTTGCAAATGGCATTATGGATAACTAAACTATAAAACGATTTTTATGTAGCTATTCTTAAAACGAATTAAATTAATTCAAACACAATCACTAACCGCCTACCAAAAAAATCTCAACCCCAATAAATTTTTCTACCCTTTTCCCCACTGAAAACGAGTAGACATTAGCCTTCCGGAGATTATATATCCTAAATTAATTCAAATACAATCACTATCAAAATAAAACTCAACCTCAATAAGTTTTACTACTCCTTTCCCCCCACTGAAAACGAGTAAACATAAACCTTTCGGAGGTTATCCTAAATTAATTCAAATACAATGACCAAAAAAATCTCAACCCCAACAAATTTTTCTACCCCTTTCCCCACAGAAAACGGGTAGACATAAGCCTTTCGGAGGTTATAGTTATATCCTAAATAAATTCAAATACAATCACTTTCCCCCAACCAAAAAATTTTCAACCCCAATAAATTTTTCTACCCTTTTCCCCACTGAAAACGAGTAGACATTAGCCTTTCGGAGATTATATATCCTAAATTAATTCAAAATTCAATTACTATCAATAAAAACTCAACCCCGATAACTTTTTCTGCCCCTTTCCCCCACTGAAAACGAGTAGACATAAACCTTTCGGAGGTTATCCTAAATTAATTCAAATACAATCACCAAAAAAATCTCAACCCCAACAAATTTTTCTACCCCTTTCCCCACAGAAAACGGGTAGACATAAGCCTTTCGGAGGTTATAGTTATATCCTAAATAAATTCAAATACAATCACTTTCCCCCAACCAAAAAAATCTCAACCCCAATAAATTTTTCTACCCTTTTCCCCACTGAAAACGAGTAGACATAACCCCTTCGGAGGTATATATCCTAAATTAATTCAAATACAATCACTATCAAAAAAAAATTCAACCCCAATAAATTTTTCTACCCCTTTTCCCCACTGAAAACGAGTAGACAAGCCTTTCGGTAGTTATATATCCTAAATTAATTCAAATACAATCACTACTTACCAAAAAAATCTCAACCCCAATACATTTTTCTACCCCTTTTCCCCACTGAAAACGAGTAGACATTAACCTTTCGGAGGTTATATATCCTAAATTAATTCAAATACCAAAAAAATCTCAACCCCAACAAATTTTTCTACCCCTTTTTTTTCTTCTCCCACAGAAAACGGGTAGACATGGGTCTTTCGGAAGTGGATCGCAAGCTGATGGCGATGTACCGCCGCCTGCCTGAAGTGCATCGCAGGCAGCTGCAGGTGTATAGGAAGCAGAAGAAATTGTCTACGGTGAGTGTATTATAATAATAATAAATCTCCAGACTTACACACCAATTATGTGGCCCCATGGTAAGTGCATTAAGCCCTTGTATTACAGGTACCACACAATGGACTAGGGGAGAACCTTGTTACACCCAGAGCCAATGTCGAAAAACCATTTTTACGAAATTGGCCCGATCCGGGCATCGAACCCGGGACCATCCGCTTTACAGTCCGGTATAGTTACCGCTGCGCCACAGAGATCGTCAAATATTATATACTGGGTTTATTGTTTTATTAGGGTAGGGACAAGACATTATGAAGAGATTAGGTTTACGCTCAATTGGTTTTACCAGCATCTAAATAGCTTTTTATCATGGGGAAATGGGGTATTTTTCAACATTAAAAAGTATCTAAAAGTGCTATTCTAGGTTTTTTTTGTGTTTTATTTAGTCTGTCTTTATAGTAAATTTCTTATTTCTTTCAAATCCATTTAGGATCCATACCCACAGATTTTATAAACAGTAACTAATCTCTTAATTGAAATCACAGCATTTTAATGAGTTATTTAGTTATTTAAACTTTACCCCTCATCTATATCACAGGTGTGTGGTGAGCTAGTGGTGGGCTCGTGCCGCCCCCCGTCGCCGCCGGCGCCGCCCCCGCCCCCCGCGCCGCGCCCCCCGCCCCGCCAGCCCGCCCCCATCTACCATCTGCAGCGGTTCCGAGAGGTATGTAGAGGAATAGAAGTTTTAAGGTGAAGAGGTAAGAAATTTTCATAGGTCATTAACCTCACTAATGGGAGCCGGAGTGTATAGGCCTAGTAATGTTGAAGAAATTATAGGTCATTGATCTCTGATAGTGCTGTGTCTGATGGTAGAGATTATTTAAGATTATTGCTTTGGATGTAAGAAGAGATATGATGGGACCTCGAATGTATGAAACTGCTTCGTAATTAGGTGCCGTGCCAAAAATCTTTTTCAGGGTCATTGACCTCACTCATATTATATGGACGCGCCTACCTACATCTACCATCTGCAGCGGTTCAGAGAGGTTTGTAGAGGAGAAAGGTTATAGGACGTGTGTGACGCTCCTAGCTTATTAGATGCCTTAGGGTTCATTGCAGCAAACGTTTTAACCTCGGGTTAGCTAACTCAGATTTAAATGGCGCCACCATCGATTGTAATGAGAAGTAGTTACAATCGATGGTGGCGCCATTTAAATCTGAGTTAGCTAACCCGAGGTTAAAACGTTTTCTGTAAGTGGGCCTTAGGGTTCATTGCCCTCACTGATAGTGCCTAGTAAGGGTCAAGCCAAACGAGCGTAATTTTATGAGTTGTGAGTCGCGAAATTTCTGCAAAAAATGCAGTTTGTACCACACGACGACGCAAAATGAGTTGTCAAATTCAGTGTCACCGAAAATATGCGACTCACAGCTCATAAAATTACGCTCGTTTGGCTTCATTCCTATGGTGCTGAAAACTTTCATAGGTCATTGGCCTGACCTGATGGTATCGGTATAGTTATATGTTCAGTAGGATATGGGAGGAAACCTTTCTTGGATTAAGGTGAAGATGTAAGAAACTTTCTTAGGTCATAGACCTGACAGATAGTGTCCGATGTTAGAATTTCTTAGGTCATTGACCTCAAAGGATATGTGGTGTATGATTGCGCCATGTAACCACGACAGCATACCCATATCATCTGCAGCGGTTCAGAAAGGTAGATATAGGTGTGATGTAAGAAACTTTCATAGGTCATTGACCTGGCAGATAGTGCCGTGTTCGATGTTAGAATTTCTTAGGTCATTGACCTCAAAGGATATGAGGTGTATGATTGCGCCATGTAACCACGACAGCTCACACACATATTCCATCTGCAGCGGTTTAGAGAGGTAGATATAGGTTATAGGTGGTGATGTAAGAAACTTTCGTAGGGGTCGTCGGGTCATTCGTAGGTCATTGACCCGACTCCGACGGTTTGGATGTGAGAAAAGATTTTGATGGGACTTGGAGTGTATGGAATTGCTTGGTTATTATCTCACTGATGGTACGTGGAGTGGCTAGTAACAGTCTACTTTTACTTTTATAGTGTTGAGATGAGGTACGAGAATTTTTTTTTATATGTTCACTGAATGTACACATTATGATTGTATAATTTCCGAAAAGAGTGCTGGGAGTGTTTTTCTGCCGGCTTTTTCCTCTCGGTCCACGGTTAGGCAAAGTCGAAGTTTGTAACATTGACGTACATTAAGTATATGTTACATATCTATGATGAATAAAAGGATTTTGATTTTGAAGAAATCCTCATAGGTCATAGACCCGACTGATGAGACCTGGGATACATGGAGCTGCTAGTTAATGCGGTGCCATGTTAAAAATATTTCTTACGACATCGATAGTCGCCGATTTGACTAGTAACCACGTGTCGGGTCAAGAAACTCTTAGGTCATTGACCTCACTGATTAGATCTACTATATTCTACTGCAGCTGTTTAAAAAAGTAGTTAGTGGGATGGAACTAAGGGTGCACCAACAAACGTACCGTGTTTGGAGATGGAACACTTTCCACAGGTCATTAACTCGATGATTTAGAGTCTTGATAGAGTTCATAGTACCTGTATTCCAGTGCCATGTTACTTAGATGTGACTGATGGCACATGTCTTGTAACTTTCTAAGGTCATTGACCCGACTGATCTAGGATGTATGACTGTATGCTTTGTATAGTCAAAGCGATGATAAACAAAATTGGAAAGTAATGGGGCTTTCTTTACAGTTTTGCTTCGAATAGGACCCAAATAGTCAAGTGCTCCCTTAACAATATTGCTCTCGCAGAGTCTCATCACATATTACTTGAAATTAAACGGGTAGACTACCCGTGACCACGGCATTTGCAAAAATGTCGAAACGTCGGATAAATAAAAATAATTCAATAAACGCGTAAAACCCGTTAAAAATGAGTTTAATTTCAAGTAATAGTGATCGCCTAAATCTAAGAAGTTACATCACATCACATATCCCTAAAGATCAATATCATCCATTTACGCAATATGTGTTACGTTTACAAATATTGGCAATAATATTGTTTTATTTATCATAGGTTCGTAAGAAAGTGATGCATATGAGAGACCAGCAACTGTACTACCACCGACTGCGGATGTGGCTCGAAGACCAACTGCGGCAGGAGAACGATGGGTGAGTCAATATGCGATTGTTTCTATATGGTTTTGTTTGTCTTGATACCTGAGGAAAAGCTAATAAAGTTAGTATTATAGAACTTATTTGTAATTGCTTTTATAAAATAAACATATTTTTATTTATTTTATTTTAATTCATCCATATAATAGTAATATAAGCAACTTATTATAGGAAAGGTGGATTCCACCATGAAAATAGAATAAAATTATGTATTGTATCGGTTAAAATCACATTTTAATGAAGTAATTTTCGATTTAACCGAAGTCTGCTAAAGAAAGACATTAAAGCCTCATTTACACGATACCATTTTCTTGCACGATCAATAGCAATAATTGAATACAATAGTGGAAGCGCAATATTTGCATTTCAATAATTGTAAGCAACTGTTTACACGTTGATATTATTTATAAAGTTGAACGCCATTATTGAATGCAAATCTTGAAAAGAAATAATTGCCAGCGTGTTTTGTTTACATTGATACAATAATGGTAAGGAGATTATCGCTTTCAAGAATTGTCTTGTCTAAACATCGACTTGAACGTTCCTGTTCCATTTACTGGCACGTTGCTTCAAGAATTGACCGTATTTGCTCAGACGAATATTTTCATTCAAGTGTTTGACGTCTTCGGATAAAATGACTATCAAAGTCAAGTGAGAAAACTTTTGAATACAAGTATTGCACAAGAAAATATTGTATGTACAGTTTAAACCGAGAACATTCTTGAATGCAAAACTTGCCTAGTAGAGAAAGAATATGGCATGTTGTTTATACGCTGCAATTCAAGTATTGCTTCTACATAATTGTACGCTACAGGCAAGAAAATGGTATCGTGTAAATGAGGCTTTAGATCGACTAGTTTGAACAATGATTATAATTTAATCTTACCACCATTTGGGTCAAGTAGCATGCTAAACTGAAAATTTAATAAAATTTTAATTCTTACCAAGTAATTACTGTTTGTTTTTACTCTTGGACATTTTGTAAATAAACTACGCAACAAATCTTGAAACCGTCAATTGTAATAGTCGGTAAATGTTTCTGTAGTTATCTAAAATTGAATTGCAAAGAACTTTACTTTTCCCATAAGCAGTTAGTAATTCATATTTGATTATAGTTTTTATTTTATTAATTTGTCTTATACTTTTCACTCAACAGTACAGCGGACGATTTACTAGCAATAGAGGAAAACCCGCGTAGAAAGAAGTCCAACTCTAGCCAGCAGTCGTCTTCTGGCGACCAGAAACCCTCGTCGCCCAAACTGAGCAGGCCTCAGAGGATCTTACAACTCCTCAGACAGAAAGCTCCCATCAATTTTGTCGAAGACTTCAAGAATGAGGGCTACAGAGACACTGATGATGAAGCAGCACCACCAGAGGCTTTCCCACTAGAGAAAGATAATTCTGATTCGGATACAATAGTCGGGGAGATCCTAACGAAGAAGTTTTGTGAAGAAATGGAAGAGTGCTTGGGCAAGTTTGCCAATTTCGCGCTTGACGAAGGTCTTATGAAGGAGTACGAGATTCAGGCTAACCCGGAAGATGTTAAGTATCCGGAAGCAGTCAGTCCGCCATTGCAGGAAATGTCCCCAACCACGCCTGAACCTATGCCTGTTTATACTCCGAAGTCAAACCAGAGATTACTCACTGCCAATAAAGTCATCAATCACATAGATTTCAACGATGGCATAGACTTTACACTGCCAACCGATATAAACGTACCGCTCAACGCCAGACGAACCCCAGTGCTAGTGAAAACGGACAATCCGAATAACGATGTGGAAGTTAAAGTGAAAAACGATAAACGCAAATATTTAGAACTGTTTGATATGAATAAACGCTTGGAATACTGTGAGAAGATTCAATCTGACAATCCCGCTGACGTGCAAGAAGCGGTGACGTTTGTAACTGGCTTCTTTGAGACTATACAGGAAATAGATCCGGGTATGATCAATAGGTTTATGAAAATGATGACCAATAAAGACGAGGCGCCGATAGAAATGCCGGCCCACTGGAAGGAACTAATGCAAGACGACGAAAAACTAGGCGACGACACAATCAGACAGATTAGAGAAATCGAAATGAACAAAGCTAGGAATACGGACAAGGTGACCAAAAACACTGCCAAGAGAAAAATTAATCGTAGGTTTAGGAGTAATGTTGATAGCGACCAAGTCACCTTCGAATTCGATTGCAAAGAAGATGAAGAGAACGAATTAGTCGACGAGAGAGATTCAGCAGCGAAAACCTTCTACGACGTCGTCAAAAACACGCTAAGCCTAGACGAGGTGAAGGAAATGTTCAAAACGTCGGTCAGAAAAGACGCGAACTCGAAAGTGTCGCTCGCGATCGTCGAAAATGAATTCTCCGAAAATACCATTGTCAAAGACCTGGGCAAACACGAAGACGGCGCCGTCGACGGAATTCTAGAGAAAATAGAAGAATATAGACGAAGGTTTGACGAGAATTATGATCAGGAAGAAGGCTGCGAGGCGTCTAAGGAATCATTGAAACAAATAACCAAAACTATCATCAGTTCCGTTGATGATACCTTCGATCTACTCATCATGAAGCTTTCAGTAATGACGCAAGACAAAATAGATCTACTCAAAAGTCTCAAATTCAAATACATAGACGTGTTAAAACGGTGTTCCGAATCCAAACAACTCATACTATGGATCGTGCAAGAACCCAGTGTAGCGGCTAACGTTATTAGCGAATTAGCAAATCTACCGCCCAAAAACGATAATGTGCCTGACTTAAACTCGACCACAGCAGAAACTAAGAAGCAATACTTTGTAGAACGGTTAAAAATCATGAACCGAGTCTACATGGAGTCTTTACCGAAGAAAAGCATCACCGGACGCGAGTGGCTCATTCTTTTGTACAAACTGGAGAAACTAAAAGACAAGTTCGTCGAGCAGTTCCAAAAACACCAACCACTCGCGACCAAAGTCACGAACATAAGCGAAGCGGAAATCCTAGCCGCTAAGGGACTTAGCAAAATCATTGCCAAAACTAACAGGACGACCACGAAACACAAACACGTACACCAAACGCCCGTAGAAACTAAATCCGACACGGACATAAACGAGAAGGAATTCGACGTCGATCGCTCAAAGACCGAAGCGGTCCTCGCTAGAAGCGAAGCGATCATCAAAGCGAAAGGCGACAAGGACTTAATGGAAAGCTTTTTTACTATAAAATCCTACATAACCCAAGGCTTACCCGTCCCCGAAGCATACAAACAGCACGTTATATCAATCTGCACTAACATCGACGCCAAATTACTCGACGACGAAGGCGAAGACTATTCCGACAGCGATAAAGACCCGGACGAATGCAACGACTGCTTCAAAAGTCCAAAGAAACTGTTGACCGCTCAACTAACTGAAGCCAAGCAGACTCTTCGAGCCGTTGCTTTATTGGAGAATATAAAGAAGACTAGTCCAGAAGTTTGGGATTCTCAGAAATGGCCGTTGTGCGATTGTGAGGAAACGTATTGTATGTGCAAAGTCGGGTATATGACGGGCATGATGAGTGGGTTGTCTTGTATGGAAAAGGCGAAGGTGTTAGAACAGCAAGCGCCTAAGAATAGCGACACGGGTAACCATCAGCAACATATTTGTAAAGGTACGTACACTAATATTATAAACGTGAAAGTTTGTGAGTATGGATGTTTGTTACTCGTTCACGTAAAAACTGCTGGATGGATTTGGATGAAAGTTTACAGTAATATAGGTTGTACATCAGAATAAGATATAGGGTACTTTTTACCGCGGGAAAACTTCTCATTCCCACGGGAAACCGACTTCCACCCGAACGGAGTCGCGTGCGGCCACTAGTATTTTAATAATAAACATGATAGAAAAACAAACGAGTTTTGTGCCAATAAAATTCATGTCAAAACTGGGCCACAAAAGGCTTTGGAATAAATAAAAAAAGATCATCAAAATCGGTTCACTTAGTCGAATTGGGATAAAACTACAAAATTCAACAACAAGGTGTTGCCAATTTATTGACTAGGGAGCAGAGGTTAGGGACATTTAGAGTGAACACCCACTGAACCTTTCTCTTTATGAGTTGTCTCAGTTTCGATCTAGGTGTGCGATATTCAACTTTGTATTTTTTTAAACCGTAACATCTCTACTATCTCTACTAATATTATAAATGCGAAAGTAACTCTGTCTGTCTGTCTGTTACGCTTTCACGCCTAAACCACTGAACCGATTTTGATGAAATTTGGTATGAAGAAGGAACTGAACTCGGGAAAGGACATAGGGTACTTTTTACCGCGGGAAAACTTCTCATTCCCACGGGAAACCGACTTCCAAGCGAACGGAGTCGCGGGCGGCCACTAGTAAGTACATATATGTATATTGATTGTAATTGCAGCGGGCCCCATGGGCATCTGCAACGGGGACTTGTTGCCGGACCAGCCCTGCACCTGCTGCTATTGCACCGTGTTTGGACATGCCGTGAGTATCATTATCATTATTATCATTATCATCATCATCATTATCATCATCATTATCATCATCATTATCATCATCATCATCATTATCATTATCATTACATAGTATAAATCCAAGTCGCTAATTCTGTCTGTTTGTATGTTTGGCCGCTAACTCCTCCAAAAGTACGTGATAGATCTTGATTTGGTTGTCGCCATCTTTTAGGGGATTTATTCATTTAAATTTGTAAATAAAGAACGTTTAGAAAAAGTATTAGTGTGTGGGTTTGCTATTATAACCCTTGAGTTGGTAGTGAATAGGAATAAAATTTGTATGTGAATCCGATGGTGATAAAATCCTACACCTACCTAAAAGATAGAGGAACCTCTACAACTTAACTAAAAAAAACATTATTTACAGTGTTAAAAAAACAGACTACATTGAAATCATTAAGTCCAAATGTGTCGTAACGCAAGTATTATAAATGATTTGTTGGACTTGAGTTACTGCTTATCTGATACTATTTCTGAAAAAGTATTAGTAAACTGAATGTTTAGTATACTAGGAAATATCACAATTACATGCATAGTATTTTAATTTGAGTTATTTTGCATGTATATCTTCAAAATACTTACAATATTTATTTTCAAAAGTATTCAAAATTCAATAAAAAACGATATAACATTAGTGCATCATTAAAATTAGCAGAACTGATATGCTGTGATCAAATCGTCTCAACTGTCTGTAACCAAAGACTTTTATACTTGTTATATTGTTCAAATAAATTTAAGGGAAATCATTTTTCTTGTAAATAGAGTCTATAAAAGCCACTAAACAACGATCACATATTGACAGCAACTTATTTATTCATAATTTCTTTAATGAAACAGCCGCCGGTAACCACCCCGGTACCTCGCAATTTCAACGAGACGAGAGAAAGACTTCGCTCCATACTCAATAAGAAGAAGCAGAAGTGTAAAAGTGTAAGTTATATACTTTTTAGCTGGAGAAATACTAATTGTTTTAACGTTTTAAGATCTAAAAATTAAAAAAAAACAGCAGAATATTCGGTTTATTCTTTAAAGTTATAATTAAATTGAAACCTACTTAAAACTATGTTTATTTAAAATCAAATCTCAAAAAAAAACATAGTATTTCTCGAAATTTACGATGTAAATATTTAAATTTGTACAAGAACCAAGACATACGCTATGTCCATACGTTTTCGTAGTCTATTTTAGTACTTTTTTATTCTACTATTTTATTCAGAGTTTAGATACCTAATATCTAGTTTGAAACAAAAATAATAGCGTGAACAAAATTCTATGAAGATATGTAAAACCAAAATGTTGTTTAAAATAACACTTATAACCAGCTTGATAAGATCGAGTATTTTTTGAAAAATGTATAATAATAATAATAAATTTTTGTATTTGCAGGAAGAACAAGATGTTCAACAAAACAATGAAACTCCAGTATCTAACAAACCGAAGCCACAGCTTTTGCCGCCTGTAAGTTTATCCACATATAAATAATGTTTGTCAAAACAGTGTGAAAATAAAGTCTTCTCGTATGTAAAATCGATATCTTCTGAAACAGTCTTTGATTCAGTATTGACATGTTTTAAGATAACTATATTGAATAGTTTAATAGTACAACAATTTTGGTATATAAAATCTTTAATGGACGTAAAAATAAGTACGTATTTAATAAGTCACTTGTTTTTATGTCCATTTCGTCAAAAACGCATGAATCGAATGTATCTCTTGAAATACGAAGTTACCTAAGATTTCAGTTATAAATTACTTAGGGACGATTTTCCAATAGTCAGTTAAATTCTATTTGACAGAAAATCAGCATGTTTTCTATGTGTATGAAGAAAATATTTGATATGTGTATGAAGTGACGATGAAAACATACCTATTATCAGTCGGATAGCATTTATCTGACAATTGAAAAATCAGCCCTAAACTATAGTTCAACTAAGAGTTCTGAATCCTTTATTTTTTCAATTTCAATACCAACTCTAAGTAAAATAACCAAAGAACATTATACTCTCAGGCCTTACCCAAGACCCTGCCGCCGTCGCTCACACCTGCGCAAACGCAGCAGAAGCGGCTCGCGATGGAGAAGCAGCAGAAACTGCTGGCGGACAAGATGGCCGCGCTCACCGTCGCCGAGAATAAGGTAGGGAGAATCATTATAATACAGTGGACCCCTGGTAATTCGACAAACGCTTTGCAAGGCAGTGGCCCCGATTCTCAAAACACTCACTAAAACTAAATTAAACATATCGCTGTCACTTTCTCATGCTTCGTATTAGAATAAGACAGGTACATTGGTCTCACTAAATTTAGTCCATATCATTGTAAAATTGAACGAAATGCGCTGAAGACTCGCCTAAAATTGCCTTCGCTCTGTCATAATGCACGTACATTTTAGTTTGACAAGACTAAAATGATTACCTGTCTCTGTCTTATACTATTGAACAGTAAGTGTCAGCGATAGTATTAGTTTAGTTTAGAGAGTGTTTTCAGAATCGGGGCCAGTGTCGAACTATATAGTCTGGACTTTTGTACAAAAGAGTACCTTGTAATCTGACAAATTACAGATCAAATAATAAGATTCTACATACATATGTACATATTATACAGGGTCTGTCGTAATGAATGGATAACCCGTTACCTACAGTTGATCCGGATGTGAGGCTATAAGAAAATGGTGTCTTCTTGCCAGGGTTGTCAACCATAAGAAAATGGCGTAGACTTTTAAACTTTTTTATAAATTTCGCTATTTTTTTCATTTATTCCGCTGCCATTTCTTCAAATTTTGATGTATTTGTATAATTCTTTTAGTATTATACTGCTGAAGAGGTGTATTATGTAATTTAAATACAATTTTAGGTGTTATTCACGTTGAACATTATCAAAATACTCATTTTAAGAAAAATATTTCCAATTTTTTTTCTTTATGTCAACTTTTGATCATCTCCTGTGGAAAAAAAAAGTATGACGTTATAGCTGCCCATGATCTCAATAAATTGTCTAGTATGTGTAGATTCTAAAAAGGTATAACGATGTGTACTTTACAAGCAACATTAAGTTACAGGAGCGAGAACACTAATCAAGGTCGGAATTTTTATTTTTCATGTTATGTTATAAATGGTTGTAAAACTTCGTCATAATGATTTTATTCTATCAAGATACTTGGCACAAACACTATCGGGCCACTAGTAGGATATTCAGAAGAAAACCCGGTTGTTTTTGGGAAAAAAATAACATTACTTCACGATAATAATGTAATGAAAATGTACAAATGAAAATTGTTGTGCTCTAATAGTTACATGCGACAAACATGTTGCGACAAGTTTATTCGAAATTGAAACGGATTTAAAAAATCGAACAAAGACCGCATTACAAAGAAAAGTGGAAAAAATTAGAAGGAAATCGTCCTTCCATAAATGCATTGTGCACTTTAATGAACACACGGTAATCAGGATGTCGCACATTTGGATATCTTACACGATAAGCACTAGAAGCTCTATTGGTGCTGCCATTACATACACCGTAAATGTAATGCATGTTCGCGTATTCGGCCGGCGTATACTGTTGCGGCATGATACACAAACTACACAAAAACTTTTCCAAAACAACAAGTTCAATCGATAGCACAACACAATGTCCGTAAATGTGAGCAAAGTCATCAGTATCACCACGTTATCAAGTCCAAATCACAAGGAAAATCATAGTCAAATATTAGAAAGCAGTAACAAATTGACGAAAATAGTGGCCCCGATTCTCAAAACACTCTCTAAAACTAAATTAAAAATATCGCTGTCACTTTCTCATGCTTCGTATTAGAACAAGACAGGTACATTGTGATAAATAAGCGAAACACCATAAGAAATAATAGTTTTAATTTGCTAGAAATACAGATAGGATTTGACAAGACATTTATACTTTTTAATATAAACAAAGGCACATGTCATTCACCCCCTCATCGCATTCAAAGTACGTAGTTGTTCAGGTGATGAGGTAGAAAATACAACGTTGTCGGTTAGAACTTTCTTGCTTCAAGTACGATATCATCTATAGGCCAGGAAAAGAAAACACGGCTGCAGACGCGCTGTCGAGAATTTGTGCACATATGTCTCCTGACAAGTTAAAACAGTTGCACGAGTCTTTGTGTCATCCGGGAATAGTACGAATGTTACACTGGGTACGAGTCAAGAATTTACCATATAGTCTAAATGATATTAAAACATTAACGTTGTCGTGCCGAGTTTGCGCTGAAATGAAGCCTCGATTCATGAAAGAGAAAGGACAGCTCATAAAAGCAATAGCCCCGTTTGAACGACTAAGTTTGGACTTTAAGGGGCCACTTCCTTCGAATACTCCAAATAAGTATTTGCTCACTATTATAGATGAATATAGCCGCTTTCCGTTCGCTTATCCTTGTAAAGACATGACGTCGTCTACTATAATTAAATGCCTGAAAGATCTTATATTTACTTATGGAACGCCATTGTACGTACACAGCGACAGGGGCGCTGCGTTCATGTCTACAGATCTACAAAACTTTTTACTTTTAAACGGGATAGCTTGCAGCCGCACAACGCCCTATAATCCAAGTGGCAATGGCCAAGTCGAACGCCTCAATGGTACTCTATGGAAGACCGTACGGCTAGCGCTGCGATCACGGAACCAACCTGTAGAAAACTGGGAACAGGTATTGCCGGTGGCGTTACATTCAATCCGTTCTCTCCTATGTATCCCAATTAATACGACGCCACATGAAAGATTTTTTAAGTTTCCTCGCAGATCCCCTAATGGTGACTCGATGCCAAGTTGGCTAGTTCCTGGTCCTGCACTAATGAAAAAGAATGTACGGAATAAGAATGACGACTATGTCGAAGAAGTGGAGTTGCTTCAATGTAACCCACGTTACTCATATGTGAAACACAAAGACGGACGAGAAACTACAGTCTCTAATCGACAATTGGCACCCCTTCCTCAAAATGGTGATCGGAATAGTAATGATGAGGAAGAAGACGCCCAGTTTCCGGACGTGAACGAGAACGAAGAGTTTGTTGATGCACAAACGTATACCGATACAAAGACTCGTGCAACTGTTTTAACTTGTCAGGAGACATATGTGCACAAATTCTCGACAGCGCGTCTGCAGCCGTGTTTTCTTTTCCTGGCCTATAGATGATATCGTACTTGAAGCAAGAAAGTTCTAACCGCCAACGTTGTATTTTTTCATTTTTGATCTTGCTGGAGTGACTTTGATTGAACATAAATCCAACAGATCGTTGATCAGTAATAAGTAAAAAATGTTTACCAATGAGGAAATGTCTCCATTTCCTAACACTTTCGACAATGGCGCTGGCTTCTTTTTCAATTGAGGACTGTTTGCGCTCTGGTTCGGAAAGAGTTCTTGAAAAGAAAGCAACAGGGCAGCCGTTTTGTGACAGAGTTGCGGCTATAGCATAGTTGGAGGCATCAGTTTCAACTGTAAATGTTGCGTCATTATCAATTGCCACCAACGCAGATTTCTCTATATCTGACTTAATGGAGTTGAAACAAGCTTTCGCTTCTTGAGACAATGGGAATTCGGAAATTCCTACTAAGGGTTGAATTTTTGTGGAAAATCGGTGTATCCACTTAGCATAGTGTGCAAATAGCCCAATAGCCCGTTTTAATTCTTGCGAATTAGTAGGAATTGGTAAGTCGATTAAAGGTTTAAGTCTATTGGGATCCGGCCTGATGATATTATCTTTGATATAATAGCCAAGAAGATTTACCGAATCCTTTCCAAAGGTGCATTTACTTTCGTTAAGTGTTAGTTTATACTTAGCAACCGCATTCATGAACTTTTCTAAGTTTTCATCATGCTCTTCTTTGGTTCTTCCACAAACAGTGACGTCATCGAGATATGCAAACGTACCTGTAAGACATTCATTGCCTATAATACATTCTAGAGCTCTTTGGAACGCTGCGACGCCATTTGTTACTCCGAACGGAATTCTTGTAAATTGATATAGTTCACCACAAGCTTCAAACGCCGTATATATTTTTTCAGGCTCTAGAATGCGTATTTGATGGTAGGCACTTTTCAGATCGATTTGAGTAAAAAATTTGTTTTTAGCTACGCTTGAAATTAATGTTTCTATATTCGGTAAAGGATAGGCGTCAAGAAATGTAAATTTATTAATTGTTTGAGAATAATCTATAACTAAGCGTTTGCGGTGCATGCCGCCACCAGCGACTAGTACTTGAGCCCGCCATGGAGAGATGCTCTTTTCAATAACGCCGTCTGCTAGTAACTTCTCTATTTCTTGAGCAATAAAA
Organism: Emmelina monodactyla; assembly: GCA_916618145.1. Classification (NCBI taxonomy): domain Eukaryota; kingdom Metazoa; phylum Arthropoda; class Insecta; order Lepidoptera; family Pterophoridae; genus Emmelina; species Emmelina monodactyla. Next base: position 4,492,962 of record OU745297.1, read on the forward strand.
GCTTCGTCGCTTACACTGAACTTTCTGGATTTAATAGCTATAGGTCTTATATCTGACGCTAAGTTTGTGAAAATGGACGCAGAGGGACTGTAGCCGCTATCACACTACATATTTCCAATGGTGCCTTTTCACCGCCGAATTGGAATACCAGTGCCGAATGATTTTTTAAAATATCATGACCTATGATGACATCTGCACATAAATTCTCAACTACAAGTAATGGGCATCGTTTGTAATTATGTTTTTCGATTTTTATGCTCGCAAAGCACAGACCTTTTACAAAAGAAACATGACTTAGAGAAGCCAGAGTCACCGATTGCTTACACGGCTTCTGCTTAAGGCCAATATTCTGAGCAAAATGTTTATTAATAAAACTGACGGAACTTCCGGTATCAATCAAAGCGTCAGCACGTAGGTCATTTATAATGATGGGTATCGTGCTCTTAGCCAAACTGGACGGAGATGCAGCTGAGATTGAGGCACTAAGATCAGTTTCACTAGTAGCAGCTTCATTGTAGGCAGCATTCGCAGACAGATTATTGCCACTTCGACAAACATTTGCAAAATGACCTCGTTTTGAACAGATTTGACATGTCACATTATTAGCCGGGCATTTAATCCTCTGGTGAACGGTTCCCCCGCAGAAGAAGCAAGTGCGTTTACGTTGCGGAGCAGCGGCCCTACGGGAATCAGCAGGTCGAGAGCTGGTATGCGTAGGTAGCGCGTTAAGAGACAGGATCTGAGTAGTGCTTCCTATAATCTGTGAATTTCTTTCCGCTGTTTCTAGTGATAGTGCTTGGTTCAGTGTTTCGTCTAGAGTCATAGTTAAATTCTCTAACAGGCGTTCTCGTATCTTTTGAGATAAAATACCAGTAATGAAAGATCCTCTTATAGCTTCGTTTTCATGTTCTTCGGCAGTTACATTTTGGAAATTGCATTCTCGAGACAAGAGTTTTAAATTTCTCGCATATTCTGAAAGCGTCTCGTCAGCGCGTTGTTTTCTCGTCGACAAAATATGGCGAGCTAGGATTTCATTTTTAGGTTTCGAATATATTTTATCTAGAGCGGCGATAGCATTCTCATACGAATGACAGTCTCGTATGTGCGAAAACAGGCTAGGTGACAGATGGTTGATGAGAAGCTTTAGCTTTATAGAATCTGGCGTAGTAGGTGAAACTTCCTCAGCCAAAAAATTTGTAAATGTATACCGCCAGTGGGCCCATTCAAGTTCGGCTCCAGCAGAAGTCGGCTCTACATTGAATCTGTCGGGACGGAGATATCAAAATAGCGCGCCGAGGCTCGGACCCGAACTTTGTGTCACTTCTCCAACTGAACTCGCTTTAGACATAATGATAACATCTAGCAAATTAAATTGATAAATAAGCGAAACACCATAAGAAATAATGGTTTTAATTTGCTAGAAATACAGATAGGATTTGACAAGACATTATACTTTTTAATATAAACAAAGGCACATGTCACATTGGTCTCACTAAATTTAGTCCACATCATTGTGAAATTGAACGAAATGCGCTGAGGACTAGCCTAAAATTGCCTTCGCCGTGTCTTATTGCTCGTACATTTTAGTTTGACAGGACTAAAATGATTACCTGTCTCTGTCTTATTGATGTGTAAGTGACAGCGATAGTTTTAGTTTAGTTTAGAGAGTGTTTTCAGAATCGGGGCCAATGTGAACAAAAGGACATGCGATGGTCAAAATCACACTGATGTGATGAGTACCCTTTTCTTTGTAATGCGGTCTTGTTCGATTTTTAAAATCCGTTTTAATTTCGAATAAACTTGTCGCAACATGTTTGTCGCATGTAACTATTAGAGCACAACAATTTTCATTTGTACATTTTCATTACATTATTATCGTGAAGTAATGTTATTTTTTTCCCAAAAACAACCGGGTTTTCTTCTGAATATCCTATAAGTGGCCCGATAGTGTTTGTGCAAAGTATCTTGATAGAATAAAATCATTATGACGAAGTTTTACAACCATTTATAACATAACATGAAAAATAAAAATTCCGACCTTGATTAGTGTTCTCGCTCCTGTAACTTAATGTTGCTTGTAAAGTACACATCGTTATACCTTTTTAGAATCTACACATACTAGACAATTTATTGAGATCATGGGCAGCTATAACGTCATACTTTTTTTTTCCACAGGAGATGATCAAAAGTTGACATAAAGAAAAAAAATTGGAAATATTTTTCTTAAAATGAGTATTTTGATAATGTTCAACGTGAATAACACCTAAAATTGTATTTAAATTACATAATACACCTCTTCAGCAGTATAATACTAAAAGAATTATACAAATACATCAAAATTTGAAGAAATGGCAGCGGAATAAATGAAAAAAATAGCGAAATTTATAAAAAAGTTTAAAAGTCTACGCCATTTTCTTATGGTTGACAACCCTGGCAAGAAAACACCATTTTCTTATAGCCTCACATCCGGATCAACTGTAGGTAACGGGTTATCCATTCATTACGACAGACCCTGTATATGTATTTAAAACGTACTCTGAACTTCAAATCATACTTCATTTTACCTGTTCAATCGTGTCGGATTATAGGGGGTGACGGATTAGACAGGGGCCGGATTACCGGGGGGGTCCACTTTATAATATAAATAAATCTCCAGACTGACAAAGCAACTGTGTGGCCCTAAAGCAGCTTGTACTATAGGTACCACACAATGGACTAGTGACTAGGGGAGAACCTAGTTACACCCAGACACAGTCGAAATTGGCCCGACCCGTAGATTGAACCCGGAACCATCCGCTTAGCAGTCCGGTATATATACCGCTGCACCACAGAGGTTGTCAATAACTATGTGTATTTCAAAATTTATTAAAATCGGTCCAGCCGTTTCGATGTGAAAGCAGTGCATGAAGAATTTTCAAAATCGGTTATTTAGTTCCAGGGATTACCTCGAAGAGATTAAAGAAATAAAGATAATATGGAAGATGAAAAAACAAATTTAAGATCCGGGTTCGATTCCCTGGTGGAACCTATAAAATGCTTTTCCAAAATTGACCTTTATCCAGGTATAACTAGTCTTACAGACCAGAAGGGAAATCAGGTTTTTAAAAAATATTACACTGAAATTACCAAACTACTTTATTATGATTCGTACAATTTATAATTACATCAAACATAACCAAACACTTAATAATTTAAATGACAAATAGTTTGCGACCAAATAGCAACACGTCTGTAATGTCCGAGAGTTATTGAGTGAGTGAGCCCGAGCATCCGTGCGAGCTTGCTTTTATATGTTCGCACCGGTTGTTCTTGTGGCTGGGTGGCAGAACTGCTAAGACTAGTTTCTCCCCTCGTCCATTGTATAGTGTAGTACAACCTTTCTCTTATTTCCGTGCCACACAATTGCCGTAGTATTCTAAAGATATTATTATTATTTTTATTACTGCCAATAGTTATTATTATTAAACATTATTATGATTGTTGCAGACTGAAGTAGCTGTAAGTCAAGAAGCCAAGTCAGCGCCGCCGGTGAAACAGAAGTCGCCGCCGGTGCCTACTCTAATGCCTGAGCCATTGGTGAGTTTATACCAAATTTCATGAAAAATGGTTTAGTCTAGTTATTAATAGTTTATTTACTCTGTTTATATATTTATACACAGTATAGAGTAAGATCCCAGAGCCGTAAGACACAACTTATTTTCTGAAGAATAGATTTTTCGATTCTAAGTAGTCTTTTCATGTACTTTTAATACCTGCACGTTTGTGGGACTTGCCCGGTGACACCTCCGCAGGTACCAGGTGAGAAAGGTAACTAAAAATCACAGTTACTTAACTTAAATTTTTATGACTGATTTTGATATATATTTTGTAGAGTATTACTCTGAAGTCATATCAGAGAAGTCAGACGCTTTCCATGGGCCAGAACTTTTGTCAGACGCTTTAAAGCTCTATCAAAAAAAATATAACTTAATTTAGTTTTAAATGTCTGACTTTTATATATATTATTCAGATGATGATGTAATAGTTTTACAAAGTTATATTAAATCAGTCAGACAATTTGTAATGACCAAAAACCCCCTAAACACCAAAATTACTCAGCCACGAGTATAATTAATTATGATTAATCGTACTCCAATTGACATTTATTGTGATAATATATTATTGAACCGTTAACAAGTTCAAGTTTTTTAATTAATTCCGCAAAATCTTCATCTTCTTCGTATATTTTTTTTAAAAAATCATTTTTATCACAAGCATGCAACGGCAGTCTTTTGAGTTTTTGTCTTTTAGTCTTTATGTATGATTTTCACCAGCACTTACATCACTTTCAAATGAAACATTACTAGGAATCAACAGCATACTCAAACGCCACAGAAGAGTCTTTAGAATTAGTTGGGACCGGATCAACTGATTCTAATTCAACAGCTGGCTCAGGTATTTCAGTGGGTTCAGGTACAGTACTAGCTGTACTTGAGTTTGATGCTATAGCAGAATCTGGAGCTAGAGAATCAGGTAGTTTATTTGAAGTAGAAGCTGTACATGCATTAGTGCTATCAATCCTTGACGAGGTTGATGTCGATACTACAGAATTATTGCTTACAGAACCCGATGAATTAGTTTTTTGATCATTTTTTTGCTTTTCGGAAATTGGGGTATAATATTTTCTCGGCAAAGCAGTAAAACATTTATAACACTCGCGATGGTACCCACTGTCGTATAAATCATCGGGTAGAACTACATCTTTGAATTTGAGGTTATGTATTTTTCGCTGTTCTAAGATACTGGAGCACTTTTTAAATGTCTCGTTTAAAAATAATATTATTTTATCATGAGATTGTTTACAAAATATACACGTTAATGACGGGCCTAAGGATTCGTCGATTTTCAATTGAAAATAACTTTCTAAAACTCACAAATCACACGATATAACTGACAAAAACATGTGGTCTCTTAAATCCGAATATAGGACTATACTGTATACTATACAACGTGTGCACCTGGTACATACACATACAGTAGCTGAAACAGATTGTAAATTTAAGAAGGGGAACTGAGTTACCATGGATATCTCACTCGCTCTGAAACGCATGTATATTGCTATCGCGCTCATACTCGTGGCTGAGTAATTTTGGTGTTTAGGGGGTTTTTGGTCATTACAAATTGTCTGACTGATTTAATATAACTTTGTAATAGTTATCTGAATAATATATATAAAAGTCAGACATTTAAAAATAAATTAAGTTTTTTTTTGATAGAGCTTTAAAGCGTCTGACAAAAGTTCTGGCCCATGGAAAGCGTCTGACTTCTCTGATATGACTTCAGAGTAAGTCTCTACAAAATATATATCAAAATCAGTCATAAAATTTTAAGTTAAGTAACTGTGATTTTTAGTTACCTTTCTCACCTGGTACCTGCGGAGGTGTCACCGGGCAAGTCCCACAAACGTGCGGGTATTAAAAGTACATGAAAAGACTACTTAGAATCGAAAAATGTATTCTTCAGAAAATAAGTTGTGTCTTACGGCTCTGGGATCTTGGACTAGTAGTTGGCTTTATGAAGGCTGAAGTAAATTTCGCCTGGCTAACTAAAAGTAGTCATATTTCTCTTAAACTTAGTTCTCGTATTTATAAACACACTAGTGACCGCCCGTGACTCAGTGCGCGTGGAAGTTGGCTTTCCGTGGGAATGAGAAGTTTCCCGCAGTAAAAAGTACCGTATGTCCTTTCCCAAGTTCAGTTTATTCTTCATACCAAATTTCATCAAAATCGGTTCAGTAGTTTAAAGTGTTTGTGGCGAGAAAGCGTAACAGACAGACAGAGTTACTTTCGCATTTATAATATTAGTCCTTAGGGATTTCAAGGCTATGTAAATTGAAATTATTCCCGTCTCTTTAAAAAAGACAGTAAAAACATATATTTGATTATTTCAATATAAAAACGCGCTTAAACGAGTATAGGATAATAAACAAAATGTAATTCCCAACCACATTTTGACAATGTTTCCACATATTTTTAAACCCGGAAACAATCAATGCAGGTAATACCTACCAAACAACGTTTAACCTATCAACTACAATTCTTTCCAGATCGTAAAACCCCCAATCCAACCGCAAACCAAACCGGAGCCAATCTACGACATCCCCATCCACAACAAGCCCAACACCAACACACAACAACAAGAACAACAAACGCAAACAACAAACAAACCGACGCTAACACAGCAGCAGCAGATTAGATTGCAGCAATTGCAGAAGAAGCAGGCGTCGAGTAGAGACACTAGTGTGTTCTCTACCAGCTCGGATAGTTCCGCGTGAGTAGATTATACAGGGTGTTAGAAGACCGCTTCCGAAAACGTAAACTGATCATTGCTGGAGGGGTACTAGTTACATATAGACTGACGGACTGACTGCCTGACTGATGGACTGACGTACTGACTGCCTGCCTGACGGACGGACGAACTGACCGACCGACTGACTGCCTGCCCGACTGACTGACGGATGGAAGAACTGATTGACTGACTGACGGATGGACGAACTGACCTACTGACTGCCTGACTGACTGACTGACTGACTGACTGACTGACCAACTGCCTGCCTGCCTGCCTGCCTGACTGACTGATGGACTGACCGACTGACTGCCTGCCTGATTGACGGTCTGACGAACTGACCGACTGACTGCCTGTCTGACTGACTGACGAACTGACCGACTGCCTGCCTGCCTGACTGACTGACGGACTGACGAACTGACCGACTGACTGCCTGACTGACTGACTGACGAAATGACCGACTGACTACCTGACTGACTGACTGACGAACTGACCGACTGACTGCCTGACTGACTGACTGACGAACTGACGAACTGACCGACTGACTGCCTGCCTGCCTGACTGACTGACGGACTGACGAACTGACCGACTGACTGCCTGCCTGCCTGACTGACTGACGGACTGACGAACTGACCGACTGACTGCCTGCCTGATTGACTGACGGACTGACCGACTGACTGCCTGACTGACGGTCTGACAGCAGATTAGATTGCAGCAGCTGCAGAAGAAGCAGGCGTCGAGTAAAGACTCCTTACTTCCAATCATGGTGTATATCTATACTTCATCCTCGACATAGATTACTACTTTATACTCGTATTTATCAATCACCTTGTATAATATTCAATCTCTTTCAAATCCTCGATAGTAATTACTACAAAATTTATCAATCTTGTTGTATAACTTGTACAATTTCATCCGAACAGTGATTACTACTGGGGCGGGAATCGGGCCGAGGACCCGCGGGATTTGGACGCGTTGCTGCAGTACATTGAGGGCCCGACGAGACATGTGGACAGAGCGAAGAAGAGAGCCAAGAAAGAGAGGCAGAAGGCTAAGAAGGTGAGTTTTATTGTAGTTTTTATAGCGATTGGGTTACTGTGTGAGAAAAAAAATTTGGAGATGTGACAGAAACGTTGGGAGTTAGAATGCTTGTACAAGTAAGAATGGTATGTACGAATGTTACGAAACGCATTTTTTATACAGAGTAAACTAAAATATGCAAAAAAAAAAACAAATATTAAACTTAGCCATGTAAAATTTGCTTTTCGACTTACGAAATGTAACAGCGAATAGCAGGAGAAAAAAAATGTGTATGCTTAACGTTTCTGACACATTTAGAAGCATTAATCATTAAGATCAAGCTAAAAACCAACTTCCAGTTTACAATGCAAACAGCTATTGAATTTATTTTACACACTCAATAAGTAGTACGTACCCTCTACTCTTGAAGGAAATAGAGCGCTATATCAAACTATTACTCTCATTTACTTATTAAAACAAAATAAAAGATAACAATATTTCTAATACATTTAGTTAAAGTAAAACCACTTTTCCAAATTCTAATTCCTGATCTAATTTAATTTTATTAACTATTATTTTTGTATTTTTGTAACTTTTCTTCTTTTTATATTTGTTCATTAATTGGTGGAGACTTGTTAATGGTATTTTACATACTAATTTATCTTTTGTACACATATTTAGCCGTAAGACTAAAAAATAAAATAAAAATTATTTCCAAGATGGTGGCCCGCTTCGAAGCAGAAAGAATCCGACTCATGTCCCAGTTGTCTGTGGTCAAATCTATATTAGATGCGAGGAAAGCAACGTTGAATGGACTCAAGAAAAAATTGGCAATGGTGACTGCGGCGGAGAAGAAACTCAACTCAGGAAAAGGTTTGTGGTTTTATTGTAGTTTTCGAATTAGAGGCAGGTCAGTTTGTATTTATTTTTTTTTCATTTTGAGGGTAGTTTTTTTTTTGCGTTTCAAAGTTGGGTAAATTGTTGAAGTTATAGATACTGGAAAAAGGAACGCGGGTCTCCGAGCATTGCGCGACTGGGAATCAAACCCGGAACGTGGGAAGATAACTGGTCTAATGACTGGTCAGAGCATTGGACCGGTTATCCAAAGGTCCTGGGTTCGATTCCCAGTCAAACAATGCTTTAAAAATTTTAAATGCAAAACTAAAAGTAAAATCTAAATTTGTTTGTGTTTTTATTTTAAATGGAGATTTATATTTCGTTTTCTAATTTCGAATATAGTAAATTGTGTGTTTCGTTGCACAATTTCTCTTACATTTTAATTTACAAGCATTTTTAATTTGTTTTTGAATTTCAGGTAAAAAAAACAAAATGAACGCCGAGGCCCGAGCGAAACAGCAAGAAATGCAAGAAATTGTTGAATACGTTCAAGCCGGCACTAAGGTAACTATCAAAAGTTAGAGAGTTTGTGGGTGTTATTGTTAGTTTTTCACGCCAAAACGACTGCTCGGATTTGGATAAAACTTGGTATATAGATAGAATATATCCTGGAATAAAACATGGTATACTTTTTACCGCTTGAGAATACCTCGATCCCACGGAAAAGGCCATTAAACTGCGGCTTAATCCGCAGGGTGAAAGACTTGTATAAAAATATATTTTTAAATCCCTACTACTATTACAAATGTGAAAGTGTATACTAATTGGGACCCTGCGACTTCGTCGGCAATCAGTCATATTCCCGCGGTAAAAAGTGGCCAATTTTCTTCCCAAGATGTCAAACTTTCAATGACGTAAAATTTAATTTGCTGTGAAAGCGAAACATACTAACAGACACTTGGTTCTTAATAAAACAGTTTGTACATTACATTACTCTATTCGATCTTAGGAAATTCAAGAGAGAGAAAGAGAATTCGCAAACGTTTCGCGCTCCCTAAAGTCTTGCATGGCGAGACAGAAGGAATTTGAAGACGTGCTCAAAAACATACCTACACAACAACAGCAGCAATTACAACAGCAGTTGCAACAACAACAACAGTTGAAACAGCAGGAATTGCAACAGCAACAACAGTTGCAACAACAGCAGCAGTTGAAACAGCAACAATTGCAACAGCATCAACAACAACAGTTGAAACAGCAGCAGTTGCAACAACAGCAATTGAAACAGCAGCAGTTACAACAGCAACAGGTAAGGAATGATGGTTTAAAAAGTTATTAGTTAAGAGTTGTATTTTTTTTAACATAATATGAAAAATCGTAACGTAAAGTAGAATAGAAAAGAAATGTTGTGGTCACTTATAAACTTAAAATGATACTATAATTTTGTTTCCTAACAGTCTCATTTTTTATTATAAGTCTTGTCTAAATTAAATTTTTAAATATTGTTTTTGCTGCTAAAAATTGAAAAAGTGTACAGTTCATCAAACCCTTTCAACGAATTCCTTTTAATACACTAAACCTTAAAAATCTAATGCAATGTTACGTAATCAACCGTCGCATTGACACCACACAAACACAGAAACAGCAGCAGCAACAACAGCAGGCGGCTTCGCTCCAGAAGCAGCAGTTGCAACAACAGCAGATGTTGCACCAGCGGCAGCTGCAGGCGCTGCAGCTGGAGCGGCAGAAGCAAGCTGCTATGTTGAGTGAGTTGTAGATTAGTGAATTTAGTTTAGTAAGTTTTAGTTTAGTGGGTTTTAGTTTAGGGAGTTTTTAGTTTAGTAAGTTTAGTTTAGTGAGTTTTAGTTTAGTGAGTTTTAGATTAGTGAACTTTTAGTTTAGTAAAGGGTGGTTTTTCAATAGCCAGATAAATGCTATCTGACTGAAAATAGGTATGTTTTCATTGTCACTTCATACATATGTCAATGATTTGTATTCGACGTGCAACGAAAACATACTGATTTTCTGTCAGTTATTATTGATTAAGTTTAGTTTAGTGTTCTTGTTTAGTGAGTTATAGATTAGTCAAGATTAGTAAAATGAGTGAGAGTTAGACACGTGAATTTTGGTTTTGTTCATTAAAATCAATCAATAATTAACAAAAAATCCGAAAATCCGAAAATCAAACTAGGTTCTCCCCTAGTCAATTGTGTGGTACCTATAGTTTAGGGCCACTCGGTTGGTGTGACAGTCTGGAGATTTATTTTTATTATTAATTAGCTATGTTATATCCCCAAGTAATATTGAGTCCCGTTTGACGCGTTATACAAACATACTAGATTAGCAACTTGGATTTATACTACTTAATGATAATGAAAGTAATGATAATTTTCTTATATATAAAACTAGCGATTTTGGCCAGCTTTCCCGCGATAAAAAGTACCATATATGTTATTCTGATGTATAACCTATATTACTGCAAAGTTTCATCCAAATCCATCCAGTAATTTTTAAAGAGTAACAAACATCCATACATACATACTCACAAACTTTCACGTTTATAATATTAGTAGGATTCAGCAGGTCTGAGAATCGGCTACTGTCTATTTTTCATACCCCTTAGGCCCAATTGCAGGGAACGTTTTAACCTCGGGTTAGCTAACTCAGATTCAAATAGCGCCACCACCGATTGTAATAAGAAGTAGTTACAATCGATGGTGGCGCCATTTAAACCTGAGTTAGCTGACCCGAAGCTAACCCGAGGTTAAAACGTTCCCTGCATTTGGGCCTTAGTGATAAGGGCGGTCCACCCCTAACATTAATTTAACGTTTGTCGGGTCAACCAGTGATGATATACTATTCGTAGGTACAATGAGTGTGAGCGGCGGCGGCATGGTGCGAGTCAGAAGATGCGCCGGCGCGCCGCCGGAACTGACACTTTGTGCCCCGCATTGTAAGTCATTTTTATTGTTGTATACAGGGTGTTTGAAGAGCATTTCCGAGGACTGAAAACCATGAGTGTTGTTTGAAGAAAACAAATTCTACATATAAATTGACGATGCCAATGAAAACTTGAACATGATTAACTTTGCAGTAACGCTATTTAAAATACAGTAATTTCGATATGTGATAGTTTGCATTTCCCTATTTAACTTTAATAATGTTGAGCGGGGAGGTACGAGAAAATAATGTATATGTTCAACGTATGTACACTATATCAATTATGATTTTATAATTTCGAAAAGAGTGCCGAGAGTTTTTTCCGCCAGCTTTTTCTCTCGGTCTACTACGGCCATTGCTGATGTATGTAGGGGTGTCCCGTGATATCTTTTTTTATTTTATACTTTTGACAATGTATAAGAGATTAGTTTTTAATCCTACATACAATAAATTTCATTTCATTTCATTTCATGTTTGAAGAGTATTTCTGAGGACTGAAAACCATGTGTTGTTTGAAGAAAACAAATTCACCAAAAAAAATTACGATGCCAATGATAACTTGAATATGATTTATTATCTTTGCACTAACGCTATTTAAAATGCAGTAATTTCGAAATCAGATAGTTTGCATACAATTAGAAAAAAATACCATAAATTGTAATTATTCGTATTATTTTTCTATGTTTGCTGTCTCTTTCCATCATATACAATGCACAATTTCACAATTTTGATTCCTTTCTTGTTATAACAATCTAGTCACTTGTTTCATCTTTTGAATTACAGTTTTTTTTTTTTGCAATTTTGATTGCAATTTGATATTTTTTTATCACAGTAATAAACGTCCCGCCGCCCGCTCCAGTCCAACAAGAGAAACCACAAGAACAGAAGAAGCAAACCTGGGAGCAGGCGCTAGCTCATATCAATCAACTAGCCAAGGCATCTAAGGATAAGGTAAGAAGATATACAGGGTCATTGTGCGTAGAGTATTTGACCGTTCAGAGGCATCTAATGACATTAAATGTTGTTAGGATCGATGTAGAATATTAAAATTAATCCTGTATAAAATTTTTCTTCATTGTCACTTCATACACATGTCAAATACTTACTTATATTTGCCGTGCAACGAAAACATACTGATTTTATGTCAGATAGAATTTTTCCGACTATTGAAAAACCGGGAGCCTTCGGTAAAGCAGTGTTTGGGCTACTTTACTGAAGGTTTCCGGTTCGATCCCTATTACTGTGTCAAATAACAGAAATCAATCAATTTTTCGAAAACTTTTATTTTATCTGGCAACACTAAGGGAGAACTACCTACCATGAAACTCACAGACAGTTTCTTTTGGACGCCCTCTATATACGCATCGACTTTTTTAAGTGTATTTCGTTGATTGTAAATAAAAAAATATAATTAGATGTAATGTTGGACAGTAATCTAGTGTAACACTTGAGTTTTTAATAATCAATGGCAGAGTAGAAGTAATGTGTATGATTAACATTATTGTCCGGCCACCGAGAGAATGCGTTCCTGACACATTGTGTTTGACATAACGAGGTAACTTTGAAAGGCCGTCTACGAAAACAAACAAAAAAAAAGTCGTCTATTTTGACCCTACAAACAAATAATAAGCAATAAAATGATATTAAAACACACTGATTTTAAATTTTATAACTAATGGCTTACTGTAAGGGTAATAATTACTGATAAAATATGTATTTTTAAAAATGTAAACAACATCATATTTTCGTAGGGATGTGCTAAAAATATCAGTCAATTTTAAAGTTATCAATCAATTTCTAATAAAAAAGCAGAATAAGTAGCTTGGTTATAAAAACATGATATCGACGTAAATATGGATATGCTTGAAGCATAACTATTGCGGTTAGTGAAAGAAAATAAATCGGCAAATGTTCGATATGAAATAGATGAATTGGCTCTGCAGTACGGTCATCGGGTGCTGAGACTTATACCATATTATTGCCAATACAATGCTTTTGAGTTTCGTTTGTAAAAAGGCAGCAGTTGGATTTTTTTGCTAGTTCTTTTCGACCTTGGGCTTAGCTTCAAAATTAACGTTATACAAGTATCTATACTAATATTATAAAGCTGAAGAGTTTGTTTGTTTGTTTGTTTGAACGCACTAATCTCAGGAACTACTGGTTCGAATTTAAAAATTCTTTTTGTGTTGGATAGACCATTTATCGAGGCAGGTTTTAGGCTATATAACATCACGCTGCAACTATTAAGAGCGAAGAAATAATGGAAAATGGGAAAAAAAAACGGGGAAAATTATTCATCCTTGAGGGCTTCCGTTGCGTGCGCTGCGAAAGCGGTTCTAGGAACCAAAAATATATGTATGAAAGAATAAAGGGACCTTTTTACCGCGGGAAAACTTCGCATTCCCACGGGAAACCGACTTCTACGCGAACGGAGTCGCGAGCGGCCACTAGTCTTTAATCTAATTATTTACGTTCCAACAATAAAACAATACTGTTTCGATTTTGTTTTTTATTATTTTACCTAGATTTTAACCCGTAACAACATAAAACTATTTTTATATTATAAATAAAATATAAATAAGATAAGCAAGTTTTTTTTCTGTTGATTGAAAAATGATTTATCAATGTTGTTTTTTACCCCAACACTAATGGCATGTGTCACAAGCGCAATCTCTCGGTGGCCAGACTATAGGGTTGATAAAGTAAATAAGTGTGTCAAAATTAAATGATGTAGAGAAGAACGATTTTGATTTTAGTGGCACATATATGATACATATTTCATGGTTTTCAAAGGCTAATCGCTCCAAGACAAAATAAATCTAATCTTAATTAAATTATAATAAGTTACTCAACCTTAAAAAACGGAGTCATACTTAAAGCAATATAATTAGGCCCAATTGCAGGGAACGTTTTAGCCTCGGGCTAGCTAACTCAGGTTTAAATGGCGCCTCCATCGATTGTAACTACTTCTTATTACAATCGATGGTGGCGCCATTTAAATCTGAGTTAGCTAACCCGTGGTTAAAACGTTCCCTGCAATTGGGCCTTAACGTCGCATAATACGTTTCTTTTTAACATTGTAATCAGAAAAAGCAGAAGGAAAAGGACCAACAAGCCAAGAAGGCTAAAGAGGTCGCCGTCAAGGAAGCAGAGCAGGAGGCGCCGCTCAGCAAGAAGCAGAGGAAGGCGCTCGCCAAACAACAGGTGCATTATCATTGTCATTATCATTATTATCATTGTCATTATTATCATTATCATTACATAGTATAAATCCAAGTCGCTAATTCTATCTGTTTGTATGTTTGACTGTTATCTCCTCCTAAACTACGTAACGGATTTTAATGCGGTTTTAGCAATCCTATAGATTTTTTTTCGTTTAAATTTTTAAACAAAGAAAAGATATTTTAAGTTAGCTAAAATTCAATTTAACGGGGACAAGTTGCGCCAAATTACACCATTGCGAAGCGTGGGCGGGTCGCTAGTTATCAATATAATCATCATTGTTATCAAAATAATCATCACCATCATTATCAATATCATTGCTTCATTATCTTCGTCATAACTATGATTACATAGTATAAAGCAAACACAGTATTCGTGTGTGTTCCTTTGTTTATCCACTAACTTCTCTTAAATCAAATTGGTTTGTAGGTAAAGTCAATTTTGCATTTTTTTTTAAGTTTAATGGTTTCATGTTTATGGGTTTAATCTTTCGTGAACAAATTGGCTTTAATTACACCGTTGCGAAGCGCTGGTGGGTTACTAGTGTGATTTTTTTACGTAAACTACATTTTACTAATAACATAAAGAGGTAAAGACAAGTTTAGTAGTAATAACTGAACCACTTTCAAAATATTTTATCAACAACAAGCTACGTTATCAAAGAGACATACACTTATATTATTTGTAATTTTCTCTAAATAAATACAATGTAACAGGCCGAAGAAGAAGAGAGACGAAAACAGCAAGAGCTCGAACAGAAGTCTAAAAAGAACAAGAAATCCGACAAAGAACCCAAAGCGGACACAAACAAGAAAGCAGACAAACACGCAGACAAGAAGACAAGCGAACAGAAGACAGAGAAGAAGGCGGAGAAGGAAACCAAGAAGGAAAAGAAAGAGAAGAACAAACAGGAGAAGAATGGTGAGTGGAGTTATAGGATAGTTGTGTTTCTTTGGCCGTTTTGTTGGTTATATATTAGAGAGTCTATCCATAGAGTAACTACAACATAGCAATATCAATTTTTAAGCAGAGAATTTAAAACAATTTTAATCAAGAATAATGGCTAAGTAAATTTAATATACTTTCGTAGTAATAATAAATGTTCTTAAGAATACGATTGTCTTTAAGATTAGTAGAAAAACTGTTTATTAATAAGTCTTTTTTGATATTTTTTATTTATTTAGTTGTCTTCTTGTATCATTTTCTTTTAACATTAGGACCTCAACAAACAAACACCAAATAACCAATTTAATTTCTATTCCAGTACAACAACAACCCACAAAACCTACGAAGCAGCCCACCCCGCAACCTACACCAACTCTCACCAAAAAGGAGAAGAAGAAACTGCAACAACAACAGTTGCAACAACAACAACAACAGTTGCAACATCAACAACAACAGTTGCAACAACAACATCAACAGTTGCAACAGCAACAGCAAGTTGGTAGTGTGGCCGTTGAGAATGCAAATGAAAAGGTAATGGGGAAATAGTTTAAGCAGAGTGTAAATGTGTAATGGCGTAGTGAAAATGGGGACTTTGTAGTTGGAGTGACTTGATTTTGGAGGGACTTGACGACCTCTGTGGTGCAGCGGTATATACACCGGACTGCTAAGCGGATGGTTCCGGGTTCGATCCCCGGGTCGGGGCAATTTCGTCAAAATGGTTTTTCGATATTGGCTCGTGTCTGGGTGTAACTAGGTTCTGCCCTAGTCCATTGTGTGGGTTTCACCTGGGCCTCAAGTCTGCTATATATAGTAAAGTGGCATACTATAACGATTTTATTACAAATCAATAGCGATTCACACAAATTTGGTATTCTATTAATACGATTCACAGAAATGATCAATAATGAGTAGACTACTGTTTTGTTGATTATCAAGACACAATCGTAACATGATTGAAGTGTGTAATACCTACCAAAATATCCAATCACTAGCGACTGAATTGCAGTTCGATTGTTTTTTAAATCGTATGCGAATGGTCTTGTTTAGTTAGCAGACTACCAAGAGTGTCAAACTATCCAATCGAGATCCAATTGCGACTCGATTCATGCTATTGTAAAATAGCGGACTTGAGGCCCTGCATCAGTTTTAATTTATTATTGTGACGACCTCTGTGGCGCAGCGGTAACTATACCGGACTGCAAAGCGGATGGTTCCAGGTTCGATCCCCGGGTCGGGCCAATTTCGTAAATTGTTTTTTTCGATATTGGCTCATGTCTGGGTGTAACTAGGTTCTCCCCTGGTCCATTGTGTGGTACCTATAACACAAGTGCTTACAGCAACTTACTTTAGGGCCACATAATTGGTGTGTTAGTCTGGAGATTTATTTATTTATAAATTTTTATATCGGATATAAGATAATTTCGGTTTCGGAGCGCCCTAACATCTCTAATTCCTAGTTTATTTTTCCACCCCCAGCCCCCGTCATCCCCCGGCTGCAGTATAATGCAGCAGCTAAGCTGCGGGGTGCAAGTGGCGGATTTAAAACTACCCCCCGGAATTACATTAACTAGACTGGCGCCCGCACAGGTCACCACCGCACCCGTTATTAACTCGGTGGTGAGTTTTGTCTATCCTACTAATATTATAAATGTGAAAGTTTGTGAGGATGTATGGATGGATGGATGAATGAATGGATGGATGGATGGATGGATGTTTGTTACTCGTTCACGTAAAAACTCCTGGATGGATTTTGATGAAACTTTACAGTAATATAGGTTATACATCAGAAAAACATATAGGGTACTTTTTACCGCGGGAAAACTTCTCATTCCCACGGGAAACCGACTTCCACGCGAACGGAGTCGCGGGCGGCCACTAGTACTTCTATACTAAAATTTATAAAGAGGAAAACTTTGTTTGGATGTGTCGAATAGGCTCAGAAACTACTGGACCGATTTTAAAAAATCTTTCACCATTCGAAAGCTACATTATCCACGAGTAACATAGGCTATATTTTATTTTGGAAAAAATAGGGTTCCGTAAGATATTTGGGTTTTTCGGACACAAGCAAAAAAGCCTCGTTCCCACGCGAAAAACCTGTGTTTACGTGAAACCTGTTTTTAAACAAACATCCATACATCCACACATCCATACTCGCAAAGTTTTACATTTATAATATTAGTAGGATAAAACACATTAAACGTAATAAACCGTGTATTAGCTATGTAGCATGTATACATGAAGTGAGTGCTGTCATAACATTGCTGCTTACCCTATTTATCTTACTAATATTATAAACGTGAAAGTTTGTGAGTATGGATGTATGGATGTTTGTTACTCTTTCACGTAAAAACTACTGGACGGATTTTGATGAAACTTTGCAGTAATATAGGTTATACATCAGAATTTTATTTTTATTTTATTTATTTATTTGGCACACAAAACAGCACATTTATATTGAGATACAATAATGCTAGTTTTATGGCTAGACACTAGACAATAATATGTGTTCACAACATGTTTGTTAATAATTAAGTGGAAAAATGAATTATGTTTTACAAATCAAAAGTACTGCTTACTCACAATTTAATATTTACTGATCCTGAATTAGCTTTGTTATAATTTTTTTAAATAAGTTAAAATTTGGATGGAAAATATCAAGCTCGTAATGTCTCGCAGCTAGTTCATTATATAGACGAAGAATAACTCATACAGTACTTTTTACCGCGGTAAAACTTCTCATTCCGGAGTCGCGGGCGGCCACTAGTGTATTATAACTTTCCCTAATATAATCCTACTAATATTATAAATGTGAAAGTTTGTGAGGATGTATGGATGAATGGATGGATGGATGTTTGTTACTCTTTCACGTAAAAACTACTGGATGGATTTGGATGAAACTTTGCAGTAATATAGGTTATACATCAGAATAACACATAGGATACTCTTTACCGCGGGAAAACATCTCATTCCCACGGGAAACCGACTTCCACGCGAACGGAGTCGCGGGCGGCCACTAGTACAATATAATTGTACGAGCCAGCTCGTTCATTGACCTAATTATTTTAGCAACTAAGCAATTTACGCTATAAATGTAATCTACTTAAGTCAGTTCGCAATAGGCTATCAACCGCGCCTCGCGTCTCAATTATCATTTTATATCATTTAAGTCTTCGTATCAATAAATCAGTTATTAATTCATTAGTGTCTATCAATATATCATACAAACTATCAACCCGAGTGTACGCACCGTACAATAATGATACTATGATTGCAGCCTGTATGGAAATGCAACCAGCTATCCACCGCGCCAACCCCCGTAGCGAGGCCTCCTCCTGTAATTCACGCCGCGCCCACACCCGGTAGATAATAACTAATTAAATATACCTTGATATTCATTAAATTAGGTTATGAGATTGTAAAACGGAATTATGGTAAGAAAAAAAAGGTACAGTTGACCCCTGGTAATCCGGCCCCTGTCTAATCCGTCACCCCCTAAAAGCTGAACTGATTTTAATGAATGTGATTTTACATTTCGTTTTTGCATTTAGAATACTCATTTATTAAATGTTTTCCGATTTTAATGAAATAGATTTGGTTCGAAACCTTGGACTTACACAGTCACTTTCCCTCTTTTTAAGTATAGATTTGTGAATGAATTTTGCTCAGTCTAAACGTACCGCAAAAGCATTTTCTCTCGAAGAAACCTCACAGAGCACTACATACCTTAGCTGCCATATTCAAAAATGCACTTTCATACGTTAGCTGCTAACTATTCCAAAACCTACTTTAGCTGCTAAATAGCTCTAACGTTACAGCTTTCAGAACTGAAAAAGACAAAACATAAAAAGACTTAATTCTACTTTCCAGTACCAATACCAGAACAGAAGACGATAATAATCCCCGAGCCGGCCCCGGTTTCTAAAAACAAGAAGTCCAAGAAGAAGTCTAAGAAAATAGCCAACAATAGCGACGAGCCGAAACAGGAGGGGGCCAAGATGGTCACCCTGCGGAACCCCATGTTCCATCCTAATTTGCCGCCCGTGCAGGTCGGTTTTTGATATAAAGTTGATTATTTGTAAGATTAATAAATATAACTTTATTATTTTTTGTATGAAAATGTAAGATATACAAATAGAGAATGAGACTGTTATGTTCTGGGGTTAAATGAATTGCAATTATTATTTGACTAAATTGTTTTGACTTCGACGGTATTGGTCCGATATACATTTTCCTCTGGATATAAAACTAAACTGTTAATCTTAGACACAAACAGTTATTTAAATTATTACTATTGTATTAGATCATTTTTGACTTTTCTAAATACTATATTACCACACATTTCCATCTATATCTATACTCTTAACTCTAAACATTCACAAAACAATGTTAATCTAATCTAACCCCCACATTTCTCTTACAGCAAAACCAGCCCGCTCCGTCCCAAATCCGAATCCCGGAGCCCATCCCGATGCCCCCAGCGGGCTGCCAGGCCACCATCACCCCCACATCCAATGGAATGTACACCATCAGAAACCCACTGATGACCATGATGCACCAGCAATCCATCAAACAACCCCAGAACTACCCGGAGAACTACCAGGAAAGTTACCCGGAGAGCTATCCGGAGCCAACGTTGAATCTGGCTTCGTTCACTCAGAATAATATTGAGGGGTATTCGCTGTTCAATTGCAATGAGGAGTATAAGCAGAGGAGTTTTTTAACGCCACAGTTTGGGGATGTTAAGCAGAATGTTTCTCCGAGTCCTATTGGTAAGCGTTTTTGTATTTTACTAGCGACCCGCCCACGCTTCGCAATGGTGTAATTTTGCCGACTTGCTCACGAAACACAGAATTTTAGTTAATTTAACAAATCTTTTTCTGAATGTTATTTATTTACAAATTTAAATGAAAAAAATACCTAAAGGATGGAAAACCGCATTAAAATCCCTCAACTGGTTGAGGAGGAGTTAGCGTTATCAGAATTAGCGACTTCGATTTATACTATGTAATAATAAGGTACAGATGACTTGCTTAACAATGGTGTAATTTTGGCTGACTTGTTTAAGAAAACTTTATCTAAATGTTTAATAGCGTAAATCGCATTAAAATCCCTTAAGTGGTTTAGGAGGAGATAAAAATACCAATTATCTTTTTCACCATTGATTCAAGAAAAACATATTTTGTATATTAATTAACATAATTATTCACACATTTATAATATGACTAGTGTTATCTACTATTATTCTCTGGCAATAAATACATAATATTCTGTTGTACAGGCACCCGGCCCGGAGAGAAAATGAGGGATGGTGATGAGTCACTGTTTGCTAACACCGGACAACCACCCGAGCCTATTGGTGAGTTGCGAAACACTTTATAATTAGACCCTGTTAAGCAGAAAGGTGTTAAGTGCCAAAAATCGGATATTGAGTTAAGTATACCACTGTTTTTGTAAACATATAATCTAATTGTACGCAAAAAATGAACACTCCAAGAATTATATATTTTTTGTTATTTGCAAAAAACAGGTTTTGCAAATTTCGTTACTCCACCTTTTGAATTTTGCACAACAGTGTTATGTCAAAAAGATCAGTTCTGCATATTAAAAATACGTTGGAAGCCTAATTTACAGTAAGAATCAAGTGCAAAACCTATTAGAAAATGTTCATAACTTAATCTCATTTTTGCAATAAAGTCTTTAAAAAAATAGCCAAGTGCGAGTCGGACTATTTTCATCTATAAAAACGGGAAAAACAAAGTGTTTTGATTTGGTGCCACCCTTCAAATGTATATTATTGAAATTAAATATTTATTTTTTACAGTTAATATTAAACTGAATATTTTGAGAATAAAATAAAAAAAAAAAAAATGTGTTTATTGCCATTAAGGTAAGGTAGGTACAATTAATCAATTAAAAAATAAAAATTAAACATAAAATAAAAACAAAAAAATAATTATATCATACAATGGCAAAAGGTAACGTCTCAGCTTGGAGCTGTCGCAAATACGACAGCGCTGTTTTTCAGTCGCACCTGACTTCTGACTTGGTGTTAGATAGAAGTAAGTAAATGATATTAAAGGCTACGATAGACCCACATGCTAACCTACCTATCTAAAGATTGTGTTTGTGTGTGTATATATGCGTGTGTGTATGTGTGTGTGTGTATGTGTGTGTGTATGTGTGTGTGTATGTATGTGTGTGTATGTGTGTTAGAGGGTGTTTGCACCTGCTCGTGTAAGTTAGTGTGTATATTCAAATAAAGTAAAATAAAAAATAAAAACAACACTAAATACTTGTACTTGTAAACACTTATAAATAGATGGCATCTTAACACTTAGAAATATTTTTTTATATTAAATTCTTTCCAGAAAGAGCGTTTCACATTTTCTGCTGCACATTGCATTTTTATTAAAGCGTGCTTGTATTTTGCTTTAAAGCATCTTATCCCTAATTTAATATTTTAAACGTCTATCAGTTGTCGTTAATAAGATTAATTAAAAAAAAACGCCAAATAAACACGCTTGGTGTATGCGATTCCTTTTTAATATTTTAACTTTATTAAATTGTAAGTGTTTGTTATTATAGCGGCAACGTAATACAACATGTGTGAAGAACTTTCTAGCTATCATGGTTCATGACGGACAGACAATGGTGGTTTAGTAATAGGGTCCTGTTTCTACCCTTTGGGTACGGATTCCTAAAAGGTGTTAGTACACCTAGTAGATTGGACTTAGGTAATTAAACGTAAATTTACACCGTTTGTTTAATTGCTTCCCGCGCCACCGAGAAGCACACTCGGCAGTGTTACCAATTACGTACTTTGTAATAGTAAGGTACTATTATGGACGTTTGGGTATTTTTACCCGTTTTAGAGCCGGTTTTTCAATAGACAAATAAAATGGCAAATATTAAAATAACAGTAGCTTTAACTAAGATGAAAAATAAAGTTTCAAATTTTCTTAGTGGTCATATAGCTCTCTGCTAGCTATCCTAATGATTTTTGTGACTAGCTTCACATTAACTCTGTGGGAACGAGACATTCTTTGGTATTTTAAGGTTGTTAGAAAAGGACAGTTATCTTTTAACGGATACGGATTTCGCCCCTGTCAGAACTTGACCAAATTGACATTGAACAACACGGAAAGCAGCACAGAAATAAAAAACAATCATCGAAATCGCCTTCTCCAAGTCGTAAGCTCTGAGGTAACAAATATAGGCAGAGTAAACCACCGCCTTTAGGCACCTCCTCTCAAATAGTCATAAACCTCAGTTTAGGAGCAGTATAAAAAGGGCTTTGCTATTCCACAACGTCCTTCCCAACTCGGGCGAATGATTGGGGCATACCTGGACGGCAGGCGCTTAACACACCATCGGCGACATGGAAAAGAAATGTGATACCCATGACCTGCTGCTTTCCGCAGGGTTTAGTTTCGGGCATACTCTTGTGGAACGTCAGGTATGATTGGGTTCTTCAAGGCACACTCCTCAGGGCTTAAGCCTGAACTGTGACGCCGAAGGCACGCTCGTTATAGCTCGTGAGGCAACATAAAAGACAGCTACCCGTCTTGCAATCGCTGGTGTGGCCACCGTTGTCGGGAGCCAGCAGAATTTTGGGCAATAGGTGGCCCCAAACAAAACAGAAAACATCTGCTGTGTGCGAATTTTGGTTCCGTGAGTTTGGATTGAGATTGATTCTTGGGGTACGTCCTTCCGTACGTCCATCCGTCCTTCCGTCCATCTGTCTGTCTATCTGTCTGTAACCAGGCTGTATCTCATAAACCACGATAGCTGTAAAATTTGCACTAAAAACAATATAAAATAAATAGTTAATAAGAGGTGCGCCCGCACAACACAGTTTTTTTGCTATATTGTTCTCGAATTAGTAAAGACAACTGGTAGACGTCTTAAATATTCACTTTAAATAAAAATAATTCGTTTTAAAAATAACTAGGATACCAAATTAAAATTAAACAAAAATGCTTACGTTTTTAATCGATAAAGGTATGGAACCCTTAGTGTACGAGTCCGACTTGCATTTAACCGGAGTTTTGACATAATAAGATTAAATTGAAGACAAGAAGATTATTAGTTAATTAAGATTTCCTGGTTTCCAACATAGTCAAAACCAATGTTACTGTAAAATTCAATTTTGGGCCCCACCTCGAAATCAGCGTAGTATTAAGATTTTCTTAAATTATTTTTATTGTTAGAAGTTTATACACAATAACACTACAAAAAAGCGAGTGAACACAAGAGTAAAAAAAAATATCTATTTAAAATTGTTTGGAAGTTCAAGTCTGATCATTTTTTTCATGAATAACTTTTAATTTACCTATACACGGGCTTATTAAACGTAAAACTTAATTTTAAAAGTAAGAATTAATGAGATTTATGTTTTTTCTCTATCTTTTTATCTTCGTAAAGTGATTTGCAAAAGCGATTCAAAGTGACTTAATGCTTTTAAGAAACATATTTCGAAACATAGAGCATTAAACAAAAAGGTGTTAAGTGGTATTTTCACGATTATTCATCAAAATTAGAATTTCTATTCAAAAATATTTATGTTGTCTTATAAACAATACTTTTTTATAGGTTCAAACAAATTTTTATAAAATATCATTTATTAGTTTCGCAGTTACACGTTTTGAAAAACCAGCTGTTGTCAAAAGTCTTTAATCGCGTCTAGCGAAAAATGACAAAAAAGCACTTAACACCTTTCTGCATAACAGTATCCAATTAGTGTAACTTAAATTAAGTTGGCTTTGGGTGAATTAAAAAATGCTTTTTTAGACAGTTGTCCTAACTAAAATCTACTTTATTTATTGTTGAGTAAATTTCAAAACCAAATGTATTTTACGTATGAAACGCATTTTGATGGGGAAAACTGCTTAAAAATCTATTTCGTAGCTTAATACCGAGTTTTTTTTCGGTCAGTTTTTTTCTCTCGGCCTACTGATGATAAGCTGATGATCGATGTTTTGACTTTCATGGAATGTAATTAAATTACTTAATGATGAAATAAATGATTTTTATTTGATTTTAGTAGAAGTTTACGGAAAAATGTACGCTACTAGCAACTTTACCTTTATTTTTAAAAACCTCAAATCTGACTTACCCAAACCATATCTTTCTTTCCAGGCACCCCGTTAAAACCCCAAGACGAATACACCAACCTCTACACCCCGTTTCCACAACAGAACAACTTGTTCCGGACAGCACTATTCAACGACCCACCGAACATATCACAATCACTGAACAACGTTAACAATTGTGACCTGATGCCATACTTTCAACGGTTGAGAGTTGGTTCTAAACTGAATAGTGAGGTTTCTATACATCCGGTGACCGATTCCAAGTTTTATAAGCAGGTATGATTCTGGTTTTTGTTACTAAAATGTGACTAAAAGTTTAGTTAGTTTAGTAAGAGAAAGAAATGTAGTTTAGTAGAGAAAAGTGAATATATAACAATCATTGAACAATGGTAACAATTGTGACTTAATGTTATACTTTCAACGGTTGAGAGTTGGGACTAAGTTGAGTAGTGAGGTTTCTATACATCCGGTGACCGATTCCAAGTTTTATAAGCAGGTATAACGATGGAGAGTTTTTTACTAATGTTAGTAAAAAAATTAGTTGATAACTGAAAATACGAATACTTTTAGTGAAAGTTAATTTGTTTAGTGAAAGTTTAGTAAAAGTGTTAGGGAGTTTAGTAAGAGAGAAATAGATGTGACGGTTGTGAAATTGTTTACCTACTAAAACTTTGTTTGCTAAAACTAGAAGTTTAAGGTAGTTTTGTAAGACAAAAGTGGATGTGACGATACTGAAATTGTTGTCTGAAAGATGACTAAAAACTTTAAGGTGTTTTGAAAGATTGAGAGATTTTAATGGAACAATTCTTAATTAAAAAAAAATGTTTTGTTTAGGAGACACCGGGCGGATGGCCTGTTGATCGACCAGGTTAGTCCAGTTATTATTATTATGAAGTTTATTCTATATCACTGCCTATTTTACGATTTTTAGGGCCGGTTTTTCAATAGTCAGATAAATTCTATCTGACAGAAAATCAGTATGTTTTTGTTGCACGTCGAACATAAATACTTGACATTTGTATGAAGTGACAATGAAAACATACCTCTTATCAGTCAGCTAGCATTTATCTGACTATTGAAAAATTAGCCCTTAGTGCAGGTAATGTTAAAGGAAGAAATAATTTAGAAAAAATATGTATAGATAATTTATTCTGCTGTCACATTCCTTAGAAAGAAAAAATATTGAAGAAAGTTAATATCCAGACATTGTTGAATTGGTCAGCATAAAATTCAAAAAAAAGGTAGCTTTATACTGGTTACCACAAAAAATCTTATCTAATATTATAAAGTGAACTAAACAGTTTATATGTTCGCGGTAATCGCTGGAACCACTGAACCGATTTCAAAAAATCTCTTACCAATACAAAGCTACATTATCAGAGAATAACATAGGCCTACCACAATTTTAATTAACACCAATTTTAGTATTTATTTTAAATATTTCACAGAATCGTACCCCGCCTGCCCTCCCGTCTCTTGCGACAATCAAGAACAAGATGCATACGCGCGATATCAGTATCTGTTCCAACGACGCAACTGAATATTATATACAAATATAGCTGTTGACATGTATACGTTAAGAGGCGTTCCCACGGTGCGTGATTCTACGCACTGAGTGAATAAAGTTTGGTGTTTACGAAATCTAAAATTCTAGAGCTTAAATAGACTGTATTACACGTGCGGATCTGAGTACGGTTTGCGGTTTTAGGCACCGTGGGAACGCCTCTTTAGAAATGAGAGTGTTTGTATACAGGGTGGTTCTTTAGTGGGTTGAGGGATGGAGTGTATAAGAACTTATACATAACAATGGGTAAAAGTTGATTTAAAGTGGAATGAGAAAAAAGGTTTTTTTTTTATTTTCATGGAAAAAAGGTTAAATGCAGAAATGTAATTTCTGATATTTACAAAAGAAAAATTACAATTTTAAAATTGAGAAATTCAACCACATTTTAAGATCGAAAGCCACTGAATAACCACTTTGTATGTTGGTAGGTATATCACAAACAATAATATTTTAACTTCAGAATAATCTTTAAACATTGGTTTTTAAAGATTAATCAACTTGAAAATTTGTCACAATAATCTTATTTATAAGAGCGTACAATTGCAATTGCGTTTCTTGAGATATTTATTTCTTTAAGGATATAATTGTTTGTAATGTATATATTGGATATCGCCTTTAAAAATATTATATAAAGATTTTGTTTTATAATTATGTTGAAAGTCTATTTCAAATTATATGCACACATAATAGTTTTTATGTTTCAAAAGTATCATTATATCTAAAAATAATATTAGTTTTTTCGTAGGTGTTTACTTTTTCATTGCAAAAAAGAGTTTTATGGTGTGGTAGTAAGTAAGAAAGCAATGGATATTTGATTTTGTATAATTTTTGATTGTGACTTAACCTGGATATTCTATTCTGACTAAAACAGTCAGAAATATACTCGAAATGACTTGATAAGACAGTTTATTGTAAAAAAAACAATTAAACGAAATATGGATATGACTTTTGATAAACTTGATATTAACAAAAGATGGGACCTTATTTAAAAGACGAGCTTAAACTAAGATCCCATCTTCAAAACCAAATTATGACAAAAAAAACAAGATTTTGACTTGATATAAATATGGACAATGACGAAAAAATTCCCGGATGTGACGATATTGTAGGAGTAACTAATAAGCGATAAATCGTATTAAATTAGTGATTTAAACCATGTACCCCGTATTTCAAATTGTAACATTACCAAGCCTTGAGTGGATATAGGTTAGCGGATAAATAAAAGTGTATTATGCTGGTGGAGTCAGTGTGTTTCATTTTAAACTATTATAGCGACCCGCCCACGCTTTGCAATGGTGTAATTTTGGCCGACTTGTTCCAGAAACATTGTTTTTTAGCTAACTTAAAAAACTTTTTCCGATTGTTCTTTATTTATAAATTTAAATGATAAAATTACCTAAAGGATGGTGAAAACCGCATTAAAATCCCTCAACTGGTTTAGGAGGAGAAAGCGGACAAACATACAAACATACAGAATTAGCGACTTGGATTTATACTATGTAATGAAGATTATTATTAGATTGGTTGTACCTGATGGTTGAAAGACTGCATTTTTTCTTAGACGGACTTTAAACTAAAATGTGTTTTTCTCTGTCGTGATAACAAGAACAAAACATGTTTCAGATAGACTTCATGGTCCTTCGAGCCGGATATAAGTTATCCATACAGTTTTCGTGGAAATGATTACATTATTAGATACGGATGTCATGAAGAGAATTAGGGCTAGGGGCTAGAACAATTTTCATTAGACAAGAAATGGGGAAGCCAAGTTACTCTTACCACACAGTCAAGCAAGACTGTGTCTACATCTACATGTTAGGAACCGTAAGTTCATCTGTTGGCAAAAAATGGGAACTATTTTAAATTTAGATTAAGATTATCGCCTTTCACATGATAACATTAAAATTAACCTAATTTGTGATCAGACCACATAGCGTTATGATAAAGTCAGTCAGTGTATGATAAAATAAAAACATATATATTTCACGTAAGGTAAACATATTTCAGAAACTTGTGATATGAACATTAGCTAGAATATAATGTTAAGCCTTTGTGAATGTTTAAACTTGTATCAATTTTAAAGGGCTCAAGTTCAAAACAAAAAAGATCTAGGTACATATGGTCCTTCGAGCCAGATGTTATTTATAATTTCCTTCATACAAGAGATCCATATATAAGGGATGGGATAGTTTTAGTAAAATAAGTAATTACAATTTGTAATTACGAACTAGGGCCGACCTATGTAGTAACGTGGAACCATTTTCTTAGGACAGATTTTTTTATACGCAATGGGAATGACAAAATATTACTCAAACTATACAGTCACGACGTAGTGTCTGGCCCTAGTTGTGATAAATCGTATCGTGAGTATAACTGATCACAAAAACTAGAACTAATTTGAATAACGCCAATTATCGCCTTACTGCTTCTTTTCACCTCATAGCATTAAAAAATAACCCGATTTGTGATCAGACCACATCGCGTGATAGTCAGTTTATGATAAATAAACTATCACACAGTAGGTATTACTATTCATATTAATAGTATTATTAGTACTTGTGTCTTGTTTATCGTACAAATAGTATAAACATCAGTAACTTACCTACATAATTATGATTCAACGGTTGATAGTGCATTGACTTCCTATGTGTTTGTCGCGCAATTAGTAAGTCAGTTATTAAAACTCTATACGAAAACATTGCAAAAACAATTTCAAACTAAAAAATGTAGGTAACGTAAATAAGTAGGTAACTATCAATTGTTTGTTTTCAACTGTTTTTGATAAGAAGCTAAATAATTGTCTAATTAAGATTTTACTAAGTATTCTTATTCTAACAAGCGACATTGTAATGCATATCCAAACTTAGGTTCCAACATCTTAGTCATGTTACTACAAAACTCTTCTTCAAGGCATTTATGGTAAAAACTTTGAGTATGTTAGTAAGTACTTACTTATTCTTTCAATGCGTTATAATAATTATAAACGTGAAAGTTTGTAAGTACGTATGAATGTTTGTTACTCTTTCACGTATAAACTATTGAACGGATTTGGATGAAACTCTACAGTAATATAGGTTTTACATCAGAATAACATATAGGATACTTTTTACCGCGGGAAAACTTCTCATTCCCACGGGAAATCGACTTCCACGCGAACGGTGTCGTGGGCGGCCACTACTGCGTTATAAAGTAAGTTTTTAGTGGGCACAGCGACCTAGCATAGGCCTGCCCTTTGTATATTAATAACTGAAGGACCATCAGAATATAATATACGGCAATAGATAAGCAAAGTTATTGGTTATGCTTGTTTAATAAACATATTAAAGCGATATCGATTATGGCACAAGACTCGTACTTACCTACCGCAATAAAGAGTAATTAAATGGTTAATAATTAAGTTGATAAGTACTAAACGTTTCATATCAACCAGCTCAATATGGTTATAAGTTTGTATTCTACAAAAATATCGTGCGGACATCTTTATGGTTGGATGATGGCTACCGTGAGCATACACCTACCCACAATACTCATTACTTTATTGCAACTTATGGTAGGTACATGTGTTGACAGATACATATTTGGTTTCACATAAGAACCCTTTCGGGCATAGCAAAGGATGGAGACAGTCCAAGTTTTTATATTGAACGAATGTTTGGTATTGATCGAATGTCAAACTCTCAAACGCAACATGCATAGGTATAGGTACATATGGCCAATCAGTTACCTAATTTATGGTTTAGTTGCATTATTTTACTTATTATTATTCGTCAATAGTATTTTAGTCATTAAAATTTTAGGCTAGGTATGTATTGTATGTCTGATATTTATTATATTTTATAATTTAAGAGTTAGTGTTACCTATTTGTAAATGATAATTAAGATTTCTGTGAACAATGAACTAGGGTGTCTTACGGCTCAATCCCTCTCGATACTGGAAAATGAGGCCAGTGCCCAATTATTAGGCCGTATACATTACAGACTAATATAATATTAGTAATATTTTTATAATTTAGTTTAAATATGGTTAGATAACCTATTTCGCTCAAATAAGAAGATTACTATAAAATTGCAGTTGTAACTACTTTGTATCACTGAATAAACATGAATGAATAAATACTCGGGAGTTGACAGTTGAAGGTAAGTCAACGTCAGTCAATAACCTCATTAAACTTGAGTAGTTTCTGGAATGTTATTAATAACATTATATTTTCACCCTTAACTTCGCATACGGTGATCTTTAATAATGTATTTCTCAAAAGCATGAAATATTAAAGCCGTTCGTAGGTATAAACATAATTTAATTAGTGAACCATATTTTATTATTTACCGCAATAACAGGTGGCCTATTGCCCTTCGATTTAATGATAAGGTTAGGGATGAAAGCGTTACAGGCAGACAGACAGAATTACCGAGGTAGTTTCGCATTTTTAACATTGGTGACCCACGGTGCTAAAATCGACACAAAATGACGGTTGAAATTGATCTCTTTTAAATATTTAAAATCAAGCTTAATAGAATTAAGCCCCGTTAAGTTAGTTGCTCAGCTGATACGGGACTGTCAAGCGCAATGGCACGAGTTCGCTTCCCGGATCACCTGGCTCTCCTTTGGGTGACAGTAGGTTTTGCCCCTGACAATTATGAGACCTACAATTTATGTTTTGTTCTTGTTATGAGAATTGTTCTAGCCCATAGTTCTAATACATATAATAACAGCGTTAATTCGTAATCATTTCTACTTAAACTGTATGGATAACTCTTATATCCGGCTCGAAGGACCATGAAGTCTATCTGAAACATGTTTTAATCTTGTTATGAGCTATCACGTGAGATTGACAGAGGTATTAGTGTATGAAATAGGTCCATTTAAGAAAAAAAGGTGCGCTTGGTTAAAATTCGCACAAGTAGGTACCTACCTAGTCTGGAGATTTCAATGTAAATTAGAGAATCGTTTTACTTATAGGTAAAGCTTGGATATTGCAAATAAATTGAAATAGGTAAAGTACGTATTCTATCTAACGTAGTTACCTACCTAAAAATATGGTTTAAGAGAAAAATAATACATACCTAATATAAAAGATGTTAATTACAGCAAGTTATTCCTTTCAATAATGTGGTGGGTTCCTATTTTATTTTTTTACCGAATTTTGCAAAGCCTATACTAGTCGATCTTAACTTACATAACTAGGTACTACTACTAATTTAATATCCTTAATATTTTTCCTCATGTTAAATAATAACATTAAAAAAGTGGGTGAAGGACCTGCGAATACTGCGTCACAAAACTCGATATTAAATCATCAACAACACGCTGTGAGAAATTCTAAGAATTATTTGGTTGGTACCAAATCAGTGTTTTGATACGCTATCTACGTAGCAACGCAAAAAACAAGGTCATGGTCATTGGTCATGTTGAGGGAAATTAATCTACAAGTCTTCTGAAAAGTAGGCATTTTAATAAATATATTTCTGTTACTCTCTGCCCGAAGCTATATTAATGAAACAACTGTAGGGCAGACTTTTTTTTTATGATATAGGGAGCTAACGAGCACGCGGGTCACCTGATGACAAGTGATCACCGCCGCCCATGACTACCCGCAACACTGTAGATGTTGGGGGTGTGTTGCTGAGCCTTCAGTGACAAAATTGGGCACCGGATACCGCACTCACCGAACGAAACGCAGCAACATCGTCCCTACTTCAATAATTCAGTAATCGCTGCAGACAGAGCCTACAGCTAGACTCTACCAACAACTCTATAAAACAACTGTAGGGCAGTAGTAAAATTGACGACTTATTTGACACAATCCTGAAGTCTTGAAATTTGTTTGTTTGTTTGTTTTGTTGCTCAAACACGCAAAATCTTTTGGTTAGATTTGAATGAACAGTGGCGGTGTCGCGTAACTCGAATATCAATACCTTTGAAAGGTATCGGTGTTGGGACTCTTGAACGAAATGGGTTTTCGAGTCGCAGTCGCGTAAAATTTCGAATAAAATTAAACGCAGCAACATCATTCAGCATTGTTTCATTACATTTCAAATAAACAATTATAAGGATTTTAATTTAAATTAAAACTAGGCTCCGTATTTCATCAGAAATCTAAAGTTTATGCATTTTTATAGTATGTACTAGATAATGTTTAAAAACTATTGTTAACATATCATGCCTTATTTTTTTATCTTTGGCTATACCTACAAGTTGAAAGCAAAAAAAAGAGGTTTAATTTTGGATGAGGAATACGATGTTTCATTAGACGCCACTTATGATTTAAATTATGCAGCAGCGAATTTAATTACGAGTTAACCTTCAATTAACAAAAAAACCTTCGAAATCTGACCTCTTCGTCTAGTATTGTGCCTCAAGCCATATTTTCTCGCGACTAACGCATTATATTTGAGTTATTTGAAAACATGAAGTGTGAAATAAAAGTTAGTTCCAACATGTATGAAACGACCTATGAAGGTCTGGGAACTATGAATACTCATGTATTAATGTTCTGTGGACACGATGCACAAAGTTTGACTTTTTGGAGTGGTAGAGTCTAGCTGCCAGCTGTAGGCTCTGTCTGCAGCGATTGCTGGGCTGACTCGACCGGTGAAATACCACCGTCGCACAGAAAACCATAGTGAAGTAGGGACGATGTTCCTGCGTTTCGTTCGGTGAGTGCGGTATCCGGTGCCTAATTTTCTCAAAGGCTCAGCAACACACCCCCAACACCCACAGAGTTGCGGGTAGTCATGGGCGGCGGTGATCACTTACCATCAGGTGACCCGCATGCTCGTTTGCTTTGTTATATTATATTTTAAAAAAAAACTTATTAATAGGTAAAAAGGACCACTGTAAAGAGACGTTCCCACGGTGCGTGACTCACGCACCTAAAGTTTGGTGTTTGCAAGCTAAAAAATATTTTATTACAAGCGCCGATCTGTGTGCGGTGCGCGGTTTTAGAAAACACAAAGTTTGGCTTACCTATGTCTAGCAAGAATCAAGTTCGATAGAGTTAGGTATTAAGTAGCTTGACACACAGAACAAGCAACGATTTATAAATTGATCATCTTCATCAATTATCTTGACAGTAAATTAACGTCAAGACATCCGCTTCTATTTGTTTAAAAACACGTAGGTACATTCAGTAATTATTAAAGGCAAAGTTTAGGACTTCGGCATCATCATTGCATAGTGTAAGTAAAGCAAATACTTAAGCTTTTCGTTTATTTTTGTCCTTCACCGGTGACGTGACGCGGTTTTCATTAGAGATGAAACGGAAAGATTATGAAAAGTTTTCATAATCTTTCTGGTATTTTTTCGTTTACATTTGTAACTAAGTATACACTGCTTCCAGATTACAGATTACACCAATGAGAAGTGTGGGCGGGTCACTAGTAACGAATAATTTAGTGTGTATGAAGTATTTTGTTAATTTATTAACCGTTTTCATACAAATATTATAGGTCAGTTAGTTTATAAAAAGGAAATGACTCAAAGTACGTAACCAAGACAAGATTTATAGGAATTTGTAGGTCAATTCAGTATTTCATTTGGTTGTCATGGCAACCCTTAACAAACGTCTAGTTATTAACCTCAAAACATTATTTACGTATCGCCTGGCACGCCATTAACTCATTATTATTCTTAAATAACATTATTTGCTCGTATTTTAGCTACTACGTTAAAGAATCGCTCTTTTATAGCTAGAAATGTTAAAAGAGTCAGTCCAGTCAGTCAGTCAAGAGACAGTCCTAGTTTTAAATCCACCTTTACGTTTTAATTTACCAAGAAGTGACAAGAAACTTAGGTTTCCAATACCTTTTACTGTTTTTTGTTTTATTTTTTGTTTTTGTCTATAGCTATTTTTTTTAGCACTTTTCCAAACTATTTTTCCTAACTTCCTTCCTACTAATCTCTTAAAAAACATAAATTTTCTCGTCTGTCAAATTACTAAAGTACTCACATACCAAGGGCCGAGTTAAAATACTTGCGTGTCCTTACGCTAATATCAACCGGCTCTAAACAAACATGTTATTGTAAGCAAGTGTAAGTGACAACTTATGAAGAATTAATATTTCCACTCGTTTACTTCCTTACCTAAAGTACAATTTTTCGTAAAAAAAAGAATGTGTCATCGAATCTATTATCTTTATCTCTTGATAAAAATCTTACCGTGAATCACGATACAGTTATTTTGGATTAACCAAAAATATCAGGCATGCTATAAAACTGCGTTAACGACGAAAGCAAATAAACGTTGGATTTTTAATAGTATACCTAACGATAATTATTTATTGAAATCTCGTGTTTATGCAGTAATTGCATGAATACTAGCTTCACGCACGTGCGATTACTGTACGAAGGTCGTATATAAACAGTATTAAACACGAGTTTAGGCATATCCGAAAATTATTGATCTAGTGACCCGTCCACGCTTCGCAATGGTGTAAATTTGCGCGACTTGTTCCCGATACTTAAAATTTTGGCTACTTTAAGAAGAAGAAAACCGATCGTTCTTTACTTACAAATTTAGGTGAAAAATCACTTAAAAGATGGTGAAAACCGCATTAAAATCCCTCAACTGGTTTAGGAGGAGTTAGCGGACAAACAGACAGAACTAGCGACTTGGATTTATACTATGTAATGATGATAATGACAATGAAGTGGCCAATATTTTAACTTTTCTATGCGAATTCTTAAAACGTAGAAATATCTATTTACCATCACGAAACGGATGCGTATATAGGTATCTGTTTCCAAGAAATGTAAACAAAGTTTTTTAGAATTCATGGAACGAAACGAAAACATCGCGATCGAGATAAAATACCTATTTTTATCTAACGTTTCTTCAGTAAATGTTGTTTGTCTAAAAAATAAGATAAAAAGCATAAACTGTTGCTTCCACAATTATTTAGTAATATTTTTTTTATAATTATTTGAATTAAGAATATATTAGCTGTAATCCTATTTAATAATAGATAAGACTTTCAACTAGTCAGCCCTTTTTTAATTTTAATCTATCTTTAACGATTTAAACTACTTTTTTGAATGAATAAAAACCTTTTAGTTGATCATTGTGTGTATTTCAATCAACATCTATAAAAATACGGTACTAATTTATAAACATTAAAACACTTTTACTATAATTCCGTAATTCAAAAATTGCCGGACACAAAAATACATATGTATTACACAATAAAAAAGAAGCTATATATACTTAACTTATTTAAAACTAGGTTTATATAAATCACTGACTACCACACTGTTTTACAATAATAGCATTCTGGATTATTTGTAAATATTTGAGTTGTAACAATTACACATTGAGAATATTTGAAAAATATTTAATAATATTACCCTCTCGTGGCTTTCAACATGTATAATGTAACATGTTACGATTAAAAACCTCTTTTGGACTTCACAAGACACATATTCATAATACTGATTACAATATAGCGGTCATTTAAAAAATACTAAAATTTTATTAAATTCACAGCCAAATAGGGTTGAGTATATCAGTGTGTTATATTGAAAATTACAGTTTGTTTAAATCACAATAAAATGTCTTGATTGAATTTGTAGGTATGGCACATAAGCAAGCAGGTCAAAATCGATTTTAAATCCA
The DNA here is from genome assembly GCA_916618145.1 of Emmelina monodactyla. Classification (NCBI taxonomy): domain Eukaryota; kingdom Metazoa; phylum Arthropoda; class Insecta; order Lepidoptera; family Pterophoridae; genus Emmelina; species Emmelina monodactyla. The sequence continues at coordinate 4,528,520 of OU745297.1, forward strand.
ATGATAACATCTTTACAACACTAAATTTATCACTAAAACTATGAAAGCCAATTCGATCATGACAGTAGCTAAATTGGTTAGTCATCTCATATGTTGTTTTGAGGCTGTAGTAAATGCTTGACCAACCACAACTCTGTCTCCGGCTTTCATTTCAAACTTGAAATCTTTGGGTGCTTCAAATAATAGAATTATAGTGCTACCCATGTTGAACTGCCCAAATAACTCGCCTTTTTTTAGAGATAAAGGCCCCACTTCAGCTTCATCAATTCGGTTTCTTCTCCCCTTAGTGTTGGTACGTAATCCAGGGTCACTATAGATTTCTATTGACCCTACATTAGTGGCACCTACTGCAGTCATGCTGAAGAATCCATGCTTCCATTCACCAATGTAAACAGCTCGCTCATTCATTGTAAACAAGCCAGGAATCAACTTGGCTAGCCATGGGTTCACAGACAACAGTTTGCCAGCAAAGTGTCGTCGGAAAGACGAAATCCAATCACACGGTGAATGAAACCTATGGTAATCTCCGGGAGCTAAGTATATTATACATTGATGTAGGATGTTATTCTTATTCTTTAATAAAGAGTTGTAGTAGCTGTCTGAGGTTTTCGACCATTTATTCTCACCTAGGAACTCTTCTAAGCTGTAAGTCACTCCTTTGACTTGTTCAATTTTCTCCGTGTCTGCCGGACCACAGTTCAAGACTACTCCATCGCAAGGAGACACACAAGCAGACGCTGCTATTTTACGGGCACCCTCACGAAGAGGACGGGTAAAAAACGCCGATAAACTCTTGTAGTAAGTTAAATCAGTTATGGCTGCATCGTTAATGTTTACATTAAACAGTTTAATGTACGTACCGTATATGATACTTCTGAGCGAAACAGGAAGCTCCAACGCCGCCACATGACCCCAGAGACGGCTGGTGACACGAAACGGCATCATTTCGTAAAATCGAATCTCGAATTTCGATATCTCGTAGTCGATACTCGACCGTATGTAACACCATCCCACATACATGACGCTGCCTAGTGGCATCCAACGCGTGAAGATCGAGCGGAAATTCATCCATTTTGTCTTCTGTATTTGTGTTTTATTATTCTTTGTTTGGGTGTGGAGCGAAGTGTGTCTGAATGGACGGTGCGGCCGTAGTTTCTGCTTGAACATTGGCGTTATGACGGGAAGACAGCTCCGAATCCGCGCGGCCGGGAACATCGCGCCTCAGGACGACCTCCCGTCGGGTTTATTACAAAAATACTGAATTTAGATGATCACTTTCACAAATTAATTGGGCAAATTGCGTTATAATTAATTACAAAACATCGGATTCAAAACAAGGACGCACAAAGAAATATTCGTGCGTAGTGCGTGCCTGTCAGTCATTTGACAAATGTTTTGGTTTGTTTGTTTGACATTGACAAGTTGACAAAACGGGTCAACGACATTATGTCAATTTCCATTATGGCAATCTTACCTTATTTTTCATATTAATTCACGATAGGCATTTTGACGGTTTCGGGTTCAATGGAAAAACATTATTTTCGCTTTGTTTTAAAAACGCCACTTCCTGTCTGTCTACTAACCACTGTTGAACACAGTTAAGTTCCTACAAATCTTTTATTTAGGTCATTGTTATAAATCTAAGTTATTAAATACCAATTATACTTCTAGTTGAAAACTATGAAATATTTTATACCATGTTCAAATTAAAGGAAATGTTGGGTAAAAACACCGGATTTTGTAAATATTATGGGTATTTATTTAGGTACTTACTTAAATATTATTACCCACTTAATTTTAATAACTCAGCCAACTTATTTAATCATTGGATCCACAATATATCAATAGGACGTAAATAAAAACTAAACTACGGAACCCTGTGACCGTATAGTATGCAGCTTACACGCTGTTTATTATTGTTGTATGTCACGCACTTTTTGTCAAACCAAAAACAGTCATCAGTGAAATAAAATTATGTTATTATGAAGCTTAAATACAAGCATGTGCAATATTATTACTGTTATGTGATTCGTAGAACAATTGTAACTTCTATGTCAAGGCGATTAAAAGCAACTGAGATTAGTAAGTAACTTCTAAAAAATATATATTAATATAACAAATGGTTGGCTAGCTCTTAGCTTTTAGCTTACTATTTTGCCGAATTGAGAAAACTAACGAGCAGGGCTGAAAGACAACTCAAAAGCATTTTTCAGTTAATTCATTGTAAAAATAAGTAATATAACTAAAAAAAATATGTGAAAAAGTCAAAATTTCTTATAACAAATTACAAAACTTCATCATTATTTACCAACAACTTCTTATTATTTACCCTTGTCATAACATAACAAATATACATAATTACTTAACCAAATTAACTAATATTGAACAACTAAACAGTTTAAGATGATGTTTAGGTTGTAGAACAGAACACTTTTTATCTAACCATTTTTATTATTAATATTTGATTTTAAATAAAAACAAACATAGCTTTTTTTTAATAAAATATTTATTTTTCTATCCACCATGCAAAGTTGATATAAACATTATAGTGTCATTATTTTGTAATTCGTATTTTAATTCATCATAAAGTTCCCAATCAGCATCATTAATTAGTACTAAGATGCCAGGTCGGACTGAATCTCCCTGTAAAATAATAATTTCAAATTAAAATTACATAGAAAGGAATTTAACAACATTTTTTAAATATGGCAACATTAATGTAATGAAGAACTTATTTTTAAGTTTGTATTCAAATTAAACATTAAAACTTTATTTAAATAAGTGGCAAAGCATAGGTATGCCCCTCTAATTTCCAATGTTATCAGTGAGTAGCTGACATTGAGTAGGTTTTAATATTCTTTGCATTGTATGTACTTTTTTAATTTTTCAAACTTACTCCGTTTATTTTGCTACAAAATGTCCTGATTCTGTTCTATGTGGATGTATGCAATAGGTTTTAGATTTTCTTACGAATTAATGGATTTGCATAACCCATAAGAACATAATTTTCTATTTCAACCACATCAATCCTCGTCTCAAAGTGGAAAGACGGTGTACCTTTTAAATATATTTAATTGCTATCCTTTGAAAATCTGCAATTTTAAAGAACATTAAGAAAACATATATACCTGCAAGAATAACTCTTCTCTTTCTTTGAGTAAATTGTTTTTTATCCAGACTAGGAGTTCTTTGATTGTCCATCTTTCTTTCGGGCAATCAGGAAAATATTTCTGAATTGCAGGTAATACCACTTCATGCTTTTTTATTTTATCAAAAAGCAACTCTGCTCCACCGCCAAAATGTATGTTTAATTTGATTTCGGCCATCTATTACTGGAATAAAAAAAAATTTTTTTGTAAGAAAATAAGTAGTATGTAACCTAACCTATTTACATATATTTATATTTCTTTCTAGCGAATGATTTTGATTTAAGGAATAAGGATTTTGATTTAAGGATCTGAGCGTTGTGTCTGTGATGAACTTTAATAAACAAATAATCAAAACAAATTGAAAATCATAAATTGTATAAAAGTTTTTAATTAATACACGAAAAGATCCAAATGTTCTTCGTCTTACCGTATTTTTTTCTCAAGTTCAACTTAATAAGAGATTATTGAAATAACAAAAAATATCTTTATTATTCTATCTTTCGTATTTATTATTTCGTATTCGTATTGTATCGAACCTTTTATTTGTTTTTGTTTACATGAGATAGTGCTTCCAACTTCAAAAAAAGTACCCCTTACTAAATCCAAATGAAATATTGTGGGCTTAATTATTTTACATTTATTTTAACTAAAAACAAATTGAGTCGAAATCAACCTTTAATTAAATAACTAAAACATCAAAATAGAAACTCTAGGTCCATCATTTTTCAATACCACCTCTAATTCGTGGGTTTTAAAACCATTTCAAAACCCCAATTTGGTAACCTGACATGAAGTAAAATTTTGTCTGTTTTCCGGTTCCACCTAATGAGCTATAATGAAACTGACATTATGACGGATAACTAACGAGTAGAATAATTATTATGGATACCATAAAAGTGAAAATTTAAAGTTGTAGCATTCATACGAATTTTAATTGCTTGCTAGTACTGTGTAAATTCTATTTTTAAAGTAGCTTTTATAGTGAGGCGTTAGTTTAGTACTCACGGCCTATGGACATACGGAATGTAATCAAAGAATTTTCTGTCAGTTTGACAGTGACAACTGTCATCTTTGTTTTTCTTGTGTTACGAATTACGCTTTTGTAGCAACTGAGCATCTTCAGCCAATCCCAAACGTTATTTACGTGTAAAGTGCTACAAGCAGATTTCCGAACTACAACTGACGGCAAATGACATAGACAAAAAATGTGTCAATGTTAACAAGCAAATTAGGGTTGGGAAAAAATATATCGATATTTTTTTATTTACTAGTTACTTTGTTAACCTCTTAAGACACCGTTAGAATGAAATCTCTGTTTTTTAAGTGCATATGCGACAGCGAGGAAAAGTAAACTTACGGACCAAATTAAGTAGCTAAGCTGCTTAAATAAAAACATAATTTTAATAAAATTTCCGTTTCGTTACAATTTAACAACGCTGACAAGAGCGAAGTCTTGGTGTAGGTTATTTAGCCAATTTCAAATACCTTCTAATAAGTATGGAGCTTTAATTAATTTATTTTCATTTTAAAATAATTTAGAAGTAAATGTAAAATATTAAATTTATCGACAAAACAATATTATTCTTTGTAACAACCGTATCAAATTAGTTTATTTAACCAAGTTTATCTTGCTACTGCATCGGTAAGGTGCGGCGCGGCTAGTTGGATCTATGTTGGATCAGTAGCTGGGCTAGTACAAATTACTATTTATTCTTTCTTAGTGGTAAAGTCGATGTGTTGTGGTGTCCCATCTCTAATCTAATTCCTAATACGAATACGTGACCTGTCAACGTTTCACCATGGAGAGTAAGTATTTTTTTATAAATATTTGAATTTAGAATATCTGGAAATGCGTTTCTTTTGCATGCGTTAATTTTGTTTTGTTTTTATAGCAATGAGATAATTAGGTCTAAGTTATGTTAGTCCCTTGTTTTTAATTATTTAAGGTAAAACTAACCAAACAGGCTACCTACCTCAGTAGGTGATTTTGTTTTTAATTAGCATTTCTAGCGGTTTCTACTTAACCTTTGATCCTGTTTGTAGGCACTTGGTTGGTATAAGTAATCTATTCTTTATCAATTGATAACTGAGGTCAAATAATTACAAGTAGGGGTCTATTTCCACCTATTTTGAATTCCTTTGCTTATTGAACTTAAATAACAAATAAACTAATTATGTAATTATTATTTTAATGGTCTCTGAAGTAAATTTGTTTTTTTTTTTAAGTGGATACCCTATAATTGAAATAGTAGTTTTAATAAAGTCTAAACTTTTGGTCAGCTGAAAAAAATAATGGTCAGTGATAAAACAGCCTTTTAAACCTTTAAGTATCTGTGTCTAATAATTTAAGTCCATAATAAAAAAAGATTTTTTACAAAACCATACCTGCCCATAGAAGAAGCGAAAATAGAGTTAGGTTTAATATGTTATGATAATTCAATTTAAAGCATCGGCAGCCACTAACTTCAATTCAATTATTTGCTTGTTATATTTCATTTAGAAATTTCTGCATTAATCATTGATGCTGCATATTTTTATATTGTGTATGCGTTTGTTTATTAATGTAGATTGGTAGATATAAAAATAAATAAAATGGTTTTTTTTATAATATTAGTTTGTGTATGTACTATAATTTTTTCTCCCGTTTATTCATAATACCAATCTTGTCTGCGTTCCGGTTCCAAAGTTCCGGTGAAGTTGGTTATGTATATTTTCCTTTTAGTCATAATTCAGATAATTTCCTACATTTTGACTGAAAGTGTAGAGCAATACCTATATACTTTAAGGCTTAAGTATGTGGTTTTTGGTGTCACAGGAAAAGTGTAACTTTTTCCTTAAATTTACCATTCCAGTATAACTTTTTGTGTCCTTTACAATTTACCTTTATAGAACTCTTTTATGATAATTATGTCTTAAAACTAGATTATGAACTAAAATTAATAATAATGAACTAAATTATAAAAGGGTAATTTTAGTTGTCTCTATATCTATCTCTTTTCAATGCATGAAGGTCTAATTGAAGAAATGGTTATCTGATAGGTTTGTTATCTTTGAAATGAGTAAAATATAATGATAAATACTCTTTTCTCGTGAGCGCATTCGAAATACGAAGCCGATTGTTTTTTAAAGTCATGGTGATAATTACAATGTTGGTATAATTCATTGATTAGGCTGATTTGCATGCTCTAAGTCTGGCGGGAAAATTTTAATTCAATACTTACGCAGCTGTCTGTCTGGGGGCAAAGGTTAAAACGTGTGTTACGTTACATACAGCCAATAGCGTTTTTTTTTGTGAAGGCTTTTTTTTTAGGTATTTGACACATTGTTTCATAGTCCGTAAGTAGGTACGTTAAACATAGTAGATGCCTACTTGAAAAGTAAATAATCGAGCACCTGATAAAATTATGCAATGTTGACTTTATAATTTTACAATTCCATGATAAGCAATCGAATTGTTATGTGTTGAGAGTCATTAAAAATGAAACTTGATAGCCTACGTTTCAAAGTTTAGGGTGACACGCCTTCTCAGTTATCGCTTGTTGAAAACAATGAGTTAGTTACTTTTATTTGAAATATTTCTGACTATCTTCTATCTTAATAAAAATGTATACGTACGATAAGATACTTACTTAAACCAAAAGTAATAAAAAAGATTTTGTTTTTCTGTAAAGTTAAAATTAGGTTGTATGAGATTTCTCGTAGGAATATAGGACGATTTACGACGATTAAAAGTTCCTATTTTATTATTGAAGGTAATCTAAAAGTATAGGTTGGTACCTACCATAATCTCTGAGTCTCTGTGTACCTATTGAAATACCAAATTGGCGTGAAAGGGTTACAGTGTTTACACACAACCAATGACAAGTTGTGACGGTAAATAGATCAAAGTCTGCAGTTATTTTGATGTAATAAAGCTGAATTAACAATATATTTAGACCCTGTTAAGCAGAAAGGTGTTAAGTGCCAAAAATCGGATATTGAGTTAAGTATACCACTGTTTTTGTAAACATATAATCTAATTGTACGCAAAAAATGAACTCTCCAAATATTATATATTTTATGTTATTTACAAAAAATAGGTTTTGCAAATTTCATTACTCCACCTTTTGAATTTTGCACAACAGTGTTATGTCAAAAAGTTCAGTTATTAAGGATACGTTGGAAGCCTGATTTATAGTAAAATTCAAGTGCAAAACCTTTTGGAAAATGTTCATAACTTAGTCTCATTTGTGCAATAAATTCTTTAAAAAAATCGACAAGTGCGAGTCGGACACGTGCACGAAGGGTTCCGTACTATTTTTATCTTTAAAAAATTTGTAAAAAATAAAATGTTTTGATTTGGTCCCACCCTTTAATATGAATGTTATTGAAATGAAATAATAATTTATTTTTACAGTGAATATAAACCTGAATATTTTGTAAATATTTCAAACGTCTATCAGTTGTCGTTAATAAGATCAAGAAAAAAATTGCCAAATAAACACGCTTGGTGTATGGGATTCCTCTTAAATATTTTAACTTTATTTAATTGTTAGTGTTTGTTATTATAGCGGCAACATAAATAAAACATGTGTGAAGAACTTTCTAGCTATTACGGTTCATAAGGAGGCTTAGTAATAGGGTCAAGTTTTTATCCTTTGGGTACGAAATCAAAAAAGAAAGATTGGACTCAGGTAATTAAAAGTTAATTGACACCTTTTGTATAATTGCTTCCTGCTCCACCGAGAAGCACACTTGGCAGTGTTACCAAAAACGTACGTTGTAATAGTAGGGTAATATTATAGACGTTTTGGTATTTTTTACCCGTCTTAGAGCCGGTTTTTCTATAGACAAATAAAATGGCAAATATTGAACTGTCCGATAGCTTTAATTAAGACGAGAAATAAAGTTTCAAATTTTCTCAGTGGTCAGATAGCCCTCTGCTATTCTAATGATTTTTGTGACTAGTTTCACATTAACTCAGTGAGGACGAGCATTCTTTAGTATTTTACGGTTGTTAGAAAAGGTCAATTATCTTTCAACGAATACGGATTTTGCCACCGTCAGAACTAGATCAAATTGACATGGAACCACACGGAAAGCACCATCTTTCGAATAAAAAACAATCATCGAAAGGGCCTTCTCCCAGTCGTTAGCTCTGAGTTAACAAATATAGGTAGAGTAAACCACCGCCCTAGGGCACCAGATTTTTGGAGTTCGTCCGTCCGTCTGTCTATCTATCTGTAACCAAGCTGTATCTCATGAAGCGTGATAGCTGTGTTTGCACAGACGAATATTAAAAACATAAAATAGTTAATAAGGGGTGGGCCCATACAACACAGTTTTTTTTGCTATATTGTTCTCGAATTAGTAACTAAAGACAACTGGTAGACGTCTTAAATATTCACTTTAAATAAATAAATAACTCGTTCTTAAAATAACTGGGATACCAAATAAAAATTGAACAATAATGCTTACCGTTTTTAATCGATAAAAGTACGGAACCCTTCGTGTACGAGTCCGACTTGCACTTAACCGGAGTTTTGACATAATAAGATTAAATTGAAGACAAGAAAATTATAAGTTAATTAAGATTTCCTTATTTCCAACATAGTCAAAACCAAACTAACTGAAAAATTAAATTTTGGGCCCCACCGCGAAATAAGCGTAGTATTAAGATTTTGTTAAATTATTTTTAATTGTTATAAGTTTATACACAATAAAAGTACAAAAAAGCGAGTGAACACGAAAGTAAAAAATATTACCGATCCATTTAAAATTGTTTGGAAGTTCAAGTCTGGTTATTTTTTTCATTAAAACCTTTTAATCTTCCTATATACGGGGCTTTTTTAAAGTAAAACTTAATTTAAAAGTACTAATTAATGAGATTTATGTTTTTTCTCTATCTTTTTATCATCGTAAAGTAATTTGCAAAAGCTTTTAAGAAAATTATTTCAAAACATAGAGCGTTAAACAAAAAGGTGTTAACTGGTATTTTCACGATTATTCATCAAAATTAGAATTTCTATTCAAAATTGTTCATGTTGTCATATAAACAATACTTTTTTATAGGTGGAAACAAATTTTCATAAAATAGCATTTATTAGTTTCGCAGCTACACGTTTTGAAAAACCAGCTGATGTCAAAAACCTTTAATCGCGTCTAGCGAAAAATGACAAAAAAGCACTTAACACCTTTCTGCATAACAGTATCCATTTATCATCATGACATAGTATTAAGCAAAGTTGCTATCCGTGTGTTTTTTCAGATATGTGTATTCGATAACTACTTACATCTAAGCTAAGAGACCGATTTTAATTTAGATTTCACTTTTATGTAGATAATATTTTTGAAAACGTTTCCATGCAAAAACTACTGAACAGCTTTGGATGAAACTTGATTTATAGACTGTAATCTGAAATAAACTGGAATAGCTTTTACTTTTTTAGTAAGTTTTAGATAAAACTTCAATTAATTGTTGTGTTTTTAATGTGTCAAAAAAGCCGGCGCCGGCGGGTCACAATATCTTAATATAAACATGAAAATATCGCGACCTTGTAAGTTATAAGTTTAAAGTGCAAACTGAAGCTATTAGAGTTTTGAGGAATAGGTATTTCATAAAAATATTGCTATCACTTTATGCCGATATGTGATACGTAAAAAATATATCCTATAGCTATAGAAGCATAGATCAAAATTGACTTTTTTATACGTTTTTCTTTAATTAACACGGGTTAGGTTAAACCGCAGTAAGTTTGTGAGTATGTATGGATGTATGGATGTTTGTTACTCTTTCACGTTAAAACTACTGGACGGATTTGGATGAAACTTTACAGTAATATAGGTTGTACATCAGAATAACACATTGGATACTTTTTACCGCGGGAAAACTTTTCATTCCCACGGGAATCCGACTTCAGCGCGAACTGAGTCGCGGGCGGCCACTAGTCCGAATATAAAACGACTAGCTTATCTTCAACAGTATTGCATACGTTAATTTTAGAATAGTAGATTTCTTTTTCACAAATTATTGTTATAAAGTTTTGGTGGAATACGTCTATAGTGGTAACCTGTTAAAAACTCGAATTTCTGTTACCCGAATCTTAAAACCCCGAAAACGCGTGGTAGAACTTTTAAAAGACAGATTTAGTGAATGACATTTTTTTTTAATTCCTTTTTTTATTTCCCAGATGTAACGATTTCCAGGTGAACTAAAACCAAATTTTCTAAAAATATTTTTTGCTTCCCAAATTCTCATAATCCAGATATAGTTATACCAGATTCTCAGAATACTTTTATTTGATTCCCTTCGTACCATTTTCCAAATGAACTAATACCAAATTTTCATAATGTTTATATTTAGTTCCCATACAATCATATTCCTGATAAACTATTGCCAGATTTTCATAATCTTTTTATTTGGTTCCCACACAATCGTGTTTCAGCTTAACTATTGCAATGGGAGCCGCTCCTTTTGCATAACGTCGATTGTCCTTAAATCGTTCGTCATACATAAATTGTCATAATCATCAAAAACCATGTCTCATGTCGCATTATTTATCCTTTGCATAACTTTTTAATGGCAAAACAGTCTATACGCATATTATTCTTGAGCATGATGTATAAAATCCCTAATTTCAATTGGCATAACATCCTCATCATCAGTCCTTAAATGCTTTGGCTTGTCATAACTATAGGAAAACCTAATTTTATTAGGCATATTTTAGGTCGACCAAATTATTAAAATTATAATTTGCAATTTTAGGTATGCGCTGTTTGTTCATATATTAAAATAATCGGTACGACGACGAGCGAAGCGAGGAGGAGTGTGGGGTTGAATGGTGACCATACAGTGCGCAAGCCGAGCGAGCGGAGCGAGCGTACCGCGGCAGCGGTCGGCGAAGCGCCAAAACCGAAGTTCTTTTCTAAAATTTTATTTGTTATAGATATCGTTTATTTAAATTAAAAAAATCTTGATTTTAAATATCTAGATATTGATTGTCTGGATATCAATTAACCGTATTCCAATAAATTGTGTTTTAAAAATCTGGCTTTTGTGCATATGGATATCGGTCATCTAGATTTCGCGCATTTAGATTTCGTGTGTCTGGAACTCATTCGTCTGGATTTTAAAACGTCGTACAAATTAATAAATAGGCAAATGAAATTAGGAGTTGCGATTATATGGCAAACAAAACTTCGAAATTCTAAAATACGGGATTATGAAAAAATGACCAAACGTTTTCTGGATTATGAGATTCGGAATATTAAAATTCAGGATTTAGATAGGTAAGCGTCTATAGTAGGTTCAAACTAAAAAGCTTTATACAATTAGGTATTATTTTAGTATATAACCAATTATTGGTGTATTTCTAAGACACTGTCGAAATTTTATATCATTACAATTATTATATTAAAATGTTTGAGTAGGTACTTAGCAAATTCATCACAATTGTTCGTCTCATGACTCACAATTTCATAACCTCCTTAATAAAAATAAAAGATAACTATATTGCTTACACAGTGTGCATGTGACTGAGTTCATTTGGCGACCTCTGTGGTGCAGCGGTATATACCGGACTGCTAAGCGGATGGTTCCGGGTTCGATCCCCGGGTCGGGCCAATTTCGTCAAAATGGTTTTTCGAAATTGGCTCGTGTCTGGGTGTAACTAGGTTCTCCCCTAGTCCATTGTGTGATACCTATAGTACAAGCTTTGCTTAGTTCAGGGCCACACAGTGTGTCAGTCTGGAGATTTAATATTATTATTTTAGTAGTTTATTTCAAATATCCAAAAAAAACTTACAATTTTATTTGAGACGTCTAGAAATAACGTTATTTATTTTGTTTCAGTTGATAAAAACCCATACAACAACCTGCTAAAGGAGCTAGAAGTAGGAGGAAAGAAATATAAATACTATGATATTGCCGCTTTGGGGGACAAATATAGTAAGTATTTAAATCATCATTATTATTTTATTACAGATTATAAATCCAAGTCGCTAATTCTGTCTGTTTGTATGTTTGGCCGCTATAACCTCCTTAAGTACGTAACGGATTTAAATGCGGTTTTCTCCATATTTAAGGGTATTTATTTATTTAAATTTGTAAATAAAGAACATTTAGAAAAAGTTTTTTTAAGTTAGCAAAAATGCAAGGGTTCGCGAGCAAGTCGGCAAAATTACACCATTGCGAAGCGTGGGCGGGTCGCTAGTGTTATATGTATAAAAATCATCTAATAGTAGTTTAAATTGTCTACATCACTATCACTACATAGTATAAAACAAAGTCGCTTTCTCTGTCCCTATGTATGCTTAAATCTTTAAAACTACGCAACAGATTATGATGCGGTTTTTAATAGATTGAGAGTTTAAAGAGGAAGGTTTTCATGTATAATAACATAGTACATGGAAAGAAGTTTTACTCCGAATTTAACGCGTGCGAGAGCCGCGCGGGTAAAAGCTAGTTTGTTTTAAATACCAAATACCAGTGAATACTTAATTGTTGATTTGTGTTTTGTATCGATGTTAATAAATCGGAATGAGTTTCAAGCTCTCGAAACCACAACGGAGGTTTACTACTACACTTTACTCCATACGAAAGAAAAATGATGACTCATAAAGAGTCAAAAAAGAAAAAAAAAAAACTCGTGGTTGCTAGATTTAGTTCCTTTTGTAAAAATTCTTTTTGGCTGTATGGATAAAATTTCCTTTGCCTTTTCCTTTATGGAATAAATGAACCAAAAAAAAAACATTTATTTTGCGATGTCTAATTTCCATTCATTTTTGTACGGTGACGCTACACTTACTATTCGATAGATATTCGGTATTACGCTACAGGACCCTAAAAACCGTTATTAATAAGGACCAATTTCCCGCCAGCCCGTCTGCCGTTCAGCGTGCGGATCCTGCTGGAGTCGTGCGTGAGGAACTGCGACAACTTCCAGGTGCTCGAGAAGGATGTGCACAGCGTGTTGGACTGGGAGAAAAACCAGGCGGACGCGGACGGCGTCGAGTTCGCGTTCAAACCGGCCAGGGTTATTTTACAGGTGGGTTAAAGGATCAATAAATTTGGTGAATGATATGGTTTTGGAGTGTGTTGTGCAGTGTTTGGATTTAGGAGTTTTTTATAGAATTCAAGACCACTTTAACGTGTTGGTTAATCAATATTAAATACTAGTGGCCGCCCGCGACTCTGTTCGAAAAACCCGTGGTAAAAAGTAATTCTGATGTATTACTGTAAAGTTTCATCAAAATCTGTCTAGTAGTTTTTACATGAAAGAGTAACAAACATCCATACATCCACACATCCATACATAATCACAAACTTTCACATATATAATACACTAGCTTTTGCCCACGGCTTCGCACGCGTTAAATTCGGAGTAAACCCCTTCCCCTATACTATAAGGTTTCGACCAAATTTGATACCATAAAAATTGTTCTAGTGAGTTAATCTTAAAAGACAAACATATATACTGTTGCAGACATTTTTTTAGATAATTTCAAGAGGAATAATTCTTTCATACATATATTTTTGGTATCTTGAACCGTTTTCGCAGCGCACGCAACGCAATCTCTCAAGGATGAATAAGTTCCCCCGCTTTTTTCACATTTTCCATTATTCCTTCGCTCCTAATAGTTGCAGCGTAATGTTATATAGCCTAAAGCCTTCCTCGATAAATGGTCTATTCAACACAAATAATTTTTCAATTCGAACCAGTAGTTCCTGAGATTAGCGCGTTCAAACAAACAAACAAACAAACTTTTCAGCTTTATAATATTAGTATAGATATTAAGTAGGATAGAGATATAACATTCAATCTTTATTTTGCTCAAACGTATATAAACTTAATTTAAAAAGAATAATCACTATCCAGGACTTGACCGGCGTCCCAGCGGTAGTAGACTTCGCGGTAATGCGCGATGCGGTCAAACAACTCGGCGGCGATCCCAACAAGATCAACCCGATCGTGCCCGCCGACCTCGTCATCGACCACTCGGTGCAGGTCGACTTCTCTAGGACGTGAGTATTGTGCATTAGAATGACTAACTAGACAGAAGAGAAACTGGACTGTAGACAAACTAGACTGTAGACAAACTAGTCTGTAGACAAACTAGACTGTAGACAAACTAGTCTGTAGACAAATTGGACTGTAGACAAACTAGACTGTAGACAAACTAAACAATATACAAGAAAAACAGGAGATTATAGCAACCTGATCGTGCCCGCCGACCTCGCCATCGACCACTCGGTGCAGGTCGACTTCGCCAGGACGTGAGTATTGTGCACTAGAATGACTAACTCAACGGAAGAGAAACTGGACTGTAGACAAACTAGACTGTAGACAAACTAGACTGTAGGCAAACTAGACTGTAGACAAACTAGACTTTAGACAAACTAGACTGTAGACATACTAGACTGTAGACAAACTAGACTGTGGACATGCTAAACAGTTAACAAACTAAACATTAGACAATCTATAGTGTAGTTGTTTAACGAAATAGTAGACAAACTGTTCGTAATTGACAAAACTATATAATAGACAAACAATGGTTTCGCTAGGACGTGAGTATTGTGCATTAGAATGACTAACTAAACAGAAAACAAATTAGACTGTAGATAAACTAAACTGTAGACAAACCAAACTGTAGACAAACTAAACTGTAGACAAACTAAACAAAATGCAAACTAAACGGTAGACAAACTAAATGGTAGGCAAACTATAACAACCCGATCGTGCCCGCCGACCTCGTCATAGACCACTCTGTGCAGGTCAACTTTGCTAGGACGTGAGTATAATAGTAGACAAACTAGACTTTAGACAAACTAGGCTGCAGACAAACTAGACTATAGACAAACTCTAACAACCTGATTATACCGGCCGACCTCGACATAGACCACTCTGTGCAGTAGGCCTAGCATGACCGGTATCGAGATACTCCGTGGGTGGGAGTGGAGAACGAATCGATCTCTATTTTTATGTCGAAACCGATAGCATGACCTTTGTGAGAGAGAAGAAAACTCACGTCGAGTTTCGTTTCCGTGGTGATGAAGAGAGTGTTGCTATTTATGTAAATTTAACATCATCATTCATTCAATTTCTATTTTTTTACAAATAGCCACCACTGTATTTTTGTCTATTGTTAGTATGTATGTTCTTACTAGTCTGTCGTCTGTGGGTGGAGTTAGTAAACAAAACAAATAATGCGGGATAGGTTATCGTAGTTTCGTGAATAAATATTATGATATCAAAAGTACTTCAACATCATTCGTGATCCCCCGCTGCTCATCATCATCATTACATAGTATAAATCCAAGTCGCTAATTCTGTCTGTTTGTATGTTTGGCCGCTAACTCCTCCTAAACCAGTTGAGGGATTTTAATGCGGTTTTCACCTTCCTTTAGGTATTTTTTTCATTAAAATTTTTGAATAAAGAACATTCAGAAAAGGTTTCAAAGGGTTAACTAAAATTCAATGTTTCGGGAACAAGTCGCCCAAAATTACACCATTGGGAAGCGTGGTCGGGTCACTAGTATATACCTACTATTCATATGATTATAGTAAGGGACTGCCATAATACTTCAAATAATTACAAACGGTTTTACCTTATGTTATAATACTAGATTCAGGATGCTGCAATAAATGATATTTCTTGAATTCTATATTCTTTATTAAATTAACAAAGTAAAAATAGTTTCACAACAATATATTTTTCAATCCACAACGCCCTCTCGCGAGGACGGGCTCGGTCCGAATGCCAAACGCAATGACAGTTGTGTACAATGTTGAAACCATTTTAATTTTTAAACATTAAAAATTCTTTAAAAAATTAAAAGTTCTAACACTTATCAGCTAATTAAACTCAAGTACCTATATATAGATGATGCATGCAAGCACAATTCGACACAATCAATCTCAGTAAAGCAATCTCACAGCTTCTCGTCGTCAAAATTTGAGGAAGAGAATTATCTCGTATTAAAAAAAAAGAAGCGTGTGTTTTTGGGCGTGCATGCTACCGATTACGACGTGAGAGCCAAATGACGTATGTGAGTCACTGATCACCGTGAGTTGCGATGAGATAGTGTGCAGTCCTGCTACCGAATTAAAAAAATCGAGATATTCTCACAAACAAATGTCAAATACTCGATATCACGCCGC
The DNA here is from genome assembly GCA_916618145.1 of Emmelina monodactyla. Classification (NCBI taxonomy): domain Eukaryota; kingdom Metazoa; phylum Arthropoda; class Insecta; order Lepidoptera; family Pterophoridae; genus Emmelina; species Emmelina monodactyla. The sequence continues at coordinate 4,544,808 of OU745297.1, forward strand.
TTATGCTAAGCCCACAGGTCGACTTTGCTAGGACGTGAGTATTGTAGTAGACTAAGTAGACTGAAGACAAACTATACTGAAGACATACTAGACTATAGACAAACCAGCCTGAAGACAAACTCGACTCTAGACAAACTAAACAATAGACAAACTAGACTGTAGACTAACTAGCCGATGATGATGGTTGAAAGATGTTTTTAGCGTTCTTCTAATTATAATTCACGAAAAATTTTTAGCATTTTCAAAATTCGTTTCCATTAAGATTTCATATTTGAAGATTACAGCTTGAAGCACACATTTTCTGACCTCTGAGTAAGATGTCTTGAGACCCAAACCCATTCCCATCCGTTTTCCATTAGTGTAAAAGCGTTTGATTGATTCAAAAAAGAAAAAACCGATGAGTTAACAATAAAAAATGAAATGGATTGATTAAGTTTGTAATTTATTTCTTAAAACTTTCCTTCTACGTTTGATAAAAACATACTTTATTCCAGTCCTGATGCGTTGAACAAAAACCAAGAGATTGAATTCGAAAGAAATAAAGAGAGATTCCAATTTTTGAAGGTTTGTGGTGTATTTTATTATTTTTTTATCAATATGTTTTAATGTTTGTTCTATTTTTTTAAATGATACTAGGATTAAAGATTTGTATAAAGCTAGTTGCAATAGGGTAACTATCGGTTAAGAATTGTAGGTTAGAATTTACACTTAAGCAATACTATTTTCGAGTAAGAACTTAATTAAGTATGCCAAAAAAATAATGTTCTTAATTCAAAAAATGCTTGAATACCACTAATATTAAATTTGATAATAACTAATTATTTGTTTGTTATAACAGTGGGGTGCTCAAGCGTTTAACAATATGTTGATTGTGCCACCTGGGTCCGGAATTGTACATCAAGTAAGTTAATTGTAAAAATATTGTGATCATGATAAGAAATATTTCCTTATAACACCAGAACATGCAGTACTTTGAGTCAAAAAATATTTTGATTAGTATGACCGATTTTTTTGAATTATTCTATACTAATAAACCTTATTTTTTATCTTTAAGACAGTGAAAAGAGTATAAAAATCTATGGCGTAGCAATGAAAAAGCAATCGAACATAAACACACACTCGAAAAACGACGTTGTTTTGTACTCCATAGAGTTTGAAAGTATTTGACACTTCCTGACCTTTGTACTAATATTATGAAGAGGTAAAAGCTGTAGTTTGTGTGGTCGCAGTAATCTCTGAAAGAACTAAACCGATTTTCAAAATTCTTTCACAAACAGCAAGCTACGTTATCAGAGAGTATAGGCCAACCAAATTCTAAGCGAAAGGGTTGTTTTTTACATCCCTAAACCCAACCCTTTTTACATCCCTAAATTCAACCCTTCTTTACAACAATTGTAACCGCATTATTTTGTAATTTTACAGGTAAATCTAGAGTACCTAGCCCGCATTGTGTTCACGGACAACATTCTCTACCCCGACTCGGTGGTGGGCACAGACAGCCATACCACCATGATCAATGGATTGGGGGTGGTCGGATGGGGGGTTGGGGGTAAGATTTATTTACATAATATATGTGTGATGCGTAAAGATATTGATTAAAAGGTAAAAAAGGTAGCGTTTTTAAAATAAAAAAAATCATCCCCGATTCTACCCTTTTGGGGATGAAATTGGATAAAAAAACAAAGTTTTCTGTTAAAAAATGACTTTGGAAATTTACCAACCAGACATTGAAATAGTATTTTGGTCGCATTACAAATAAAATCTGCGCCGTTATTTCAACAAAATATCAATTGGAAAACTATACAACCAAAATATATAAGATTTATTTTTTCTTTCATTTATACCTACTTACTAAAATAATAGTATTTATATACTAACTGCATTAGAACTCCGATATTTATTTATTTTTACGTTTATTTGGAATTACAGCTGCTTACAACTAAACAATAATAGAAAAAAAACAAAAAGTTACTATTAATACAAGTCATTATCACCCTCCCCAGGAATCGAAGCCGAGGCGGTGATGCTGGGTCAGTCCATCAGCATGTTGGTGCCCAAAGTGGTGGGGTACAAGCTGGTGGGGCAGTTGGACCCGCTCGCTACTTCTACGGATTTAGTACTCACTATTACTAAGGTGAGGTATAATCTATATATACATTTATCTTTGTATTTTTTTTCAATGTGGACCAATCTGTTACGTTTTTGTGATACATATTTAGAAGAATCACGTAACGTAAGAAAAGATAATCGTTCAAAAGTGGTTAAAAAATTGCGCATCGTGTTTGTGACAAAATTTAAATTTAAATAAATAAAGCCATATACTAATGGCATTAATTTGTATTTAAATACATTTTTAAATTCAAAATATACAGTTAAACTCTCCAGTTTTTAATTTTTAAATATGTGTTTAAACTCCTGTCGCACTTTCTTAGCGAACTGTATGTAGAAATTAAACAGATTTTTTTACTAATTATAACACATTTAATAATTAACATTTAATTTCCCGTCGTAACCTTTCTCGACTGTTTTTCAGTTTGTGTTCTAGTATTAAATCTTGAAAATTACATTTTACCATTGAACTATTACTACTAATTATAGAGAAGACACTAATACTATGTTCCGTTCTTATTGACTTATTAATCTATGGAAAGTTTTGTGCCATATCGCAACATACACATATTTAGTGAGTTTTCGCTTGTTCTTATGTAATAGAAAACTGTATATATACCGACTTTTCACCCTGCCCCCAGCACCTCCGCTCGCTCGGCGTGGTCGGCAAGTTCGTGGAGTTCTTCGGCCCGGGCGTGTCCTCCCTGAGCATCGCGGACCGCGCCACCGTCGCCAACATGTGCCCCGAGTTCGGCGCCACGCTGGCGTTGTTCCCCGTGGACGAGGAGACGCTGCAGTACGCCAGGAACACCGGTGAGAGAGAGAGAGAGAGAGAGAGAGAGATAGCGGACCGCGCCACCGTCGCCAACATGTGCCCCGAGTTCGGCGCCACGCTGGCGTTGTTCCCCGTGGACGAGGAGACGCTGCAGTACGCCAGGAACACCGGTGAGAGAGAGAGAGAGAGAGAGAGAGAGATAGCGGACCGCGCCACCGTCGCCAACATGTGCCCCGAGTTCGGCGCCACGCTGGCGTTGTTCCCCGTGGACGAGGAGACGCTGCAGTACGCCAGGAACACCGGTGAGAGAGAGAGAGAGAGAGAGAGAGAGATAGCGGACCGCGCCACCGTCGCCAACATGTGCCCCGAGTTCGGCGCCACGCTGGCGTTGTTCCCCGTGGACGAGGAGACGCTGCAGTACGCCAGGAACACCGGTGAGAGAGAGAGAGAGAGAGAGAGAGAGAGATAGCGGACCGCGCCACCGTCGCCAACATGTGCCCCGAGTTCGGCGCCACGCTGGCGTTGTTCCCCGTGGACGAGGAGACGCTGCAGTACGCCAGGAACACCGGTGAGAGAGAGAGAGAGAGAGAGAGAGAGATAGCGGACCGCGCCACCGTCGCCAACATGTGCCCCGAGTTCGGCGCCACGCTGGCGTTGTTCCCCGTGGACGAGGAGACGCTGCAGTACGCCAGGAACACCGGTGAGAGAGAGAGAGAGAGAGAGAGAGAGATAGCGGACCGCGCCACCGTCGCCAACATGTGCCCCGAGTTCGGCGCCACGCTGGCGTTGTTCCCCGTGGACGAGGAGACGCTGCAGTACGCCAGGAACACCGGTGAGAGAGAGAGAGAGAGAGAGAGAGAGATAGCGGACCGCGCCACCGTCGCCAACATGTGCCCCGAGTTCGGCGCCACGCTGGCGTTGTTCCCCGTGGACGAGGAGACGCTGCAGTACGCCAGGAACACCGGTGAGAGAGAGAGAGAGAGAGAGAGAGAGATAGCGGACCGCGCCACCGTCGCCAACATGTGCCCCGAGTTCGGCGCCACGCTGGCGTTGTTCCCCGTGGACGAGGAGACGCTGCAGTACGCCAGGAACACCGGTGAGAGAGAGAGAGAGAGAGAGAGAGAGATAGCGGACCGCGCCACCGTCGCCAACATGTGCCCCGAGTTCGGCGCCACGCTGGCGTTGTTCCCCGTGGACGAGGAGACGCTGCAGTACGCCAGGAACACCGGTGAGAGAGAGAGAGAGAGAGAGAGAGAGATAGCGGACCGCGCCACCGTCGCCAACATGTGCCCCGAGTTCGGCGCCACGCTGGCGTTGTTCCCCGTGGACGAGGAGACGCTGCAGTACGCCAGGAACACCGGTGAGAGAGAGAGAGAGAGAGAGAGAGAGATAGCGGACCGCGCCACCGTCGCCAACATGTGCCCCGAGTTCGGCGCCACGCTGGCGTTGTTCCCCGTGGACGAGGAGACGCTGCAGTACGCCAGGAACACCGGTGAGAGAGAGAGAGAGAGAGAGAGAGAGATAGCGGACCGCGCCACCGTCGCCAACATGTGCCCCGAGTTCGGCGCCACGCTGGCGTTGTTCCCCGTGGACGAGGAGACGCTGCAGTACGCCAGGAACACCGGTGAGAGAGAGAGAGAGAGAGAGAGAGAGAGATAGCGGACCGCGCCACCGTCGCCAACATGTGCCCCGAGTTCGGCGCCACGCTGGCGTTGTTCCCCGTGGACGAGGAGACGCTGCAGTACGCCAGGAACACCGGTGAGAGAGAGAGAGAGAGAGAGAGAGAGATAGCGGACCGCGCCACCGTCGCCAACATGTGCCCCGAGTTCGGCGCCACGCTGGCGTTGTTCCCCGTGGACGAGGAGACGCTGCAGTACGCCAGGAACACCGGTGAGAGAGAGAGAGAGAGAGAGAGAGAGATAGCGGACCGCGCCACCGTCGCCAACATGTGCCCCGAGTTCGGCGCCACGCTGGCGTTGTTCCCCGTGGACGAGGAGACGCTGCAGTACGCCAGGAACACCGGTGAGAGAGAGAGAGAGAGAGAGAGAGAGATAGCGGACCGCGCCACCGTCGCCAACATGTGCCCCGAGTTCGGCGCCACGCTGGCGTTGTTCCCCGTGGACGAGGAGACGCTGCAGTACGCCAGGAACACCGGTGAGAGAGAGAGAGAGAGAGAGAGAGAGATAGCGGACCGCGCCACCGTCGCCAACATGTGCCCCGAGTTCGGCGCCACGCTGGCGTTGTTCCCCGTGGACGAGGAGACGCTGCAGTACGCCAGGAACACCGGTGAGAGAGAGAGAGAGAGAGAGAGAGAGATAGCGGACCGCGCCACCGTCGCCAACATGTGCCCCGAGTTCGGCGCCACGCTGGCGTTGTTCCCCGTGGACGAGGAGACGCTGCAGTACGCCAGGAACACCGGTGAGAGAGAGAGAGAGAGAGAGAGAGAGAGATAGCGGACCGCGCCACCGTCGCCAACATGTGCCCCGAGTTCGGCGCCACGCTGGCGTTGTTCCCCGTGGACGAGGAGACGCTGCAGTACGCCAGGAACACCGGTGAGAGAGAGAGAGAGAGAGAGAGAGAGAGATAGCGGACCGCGCCACCGTCGCCAACATGTGCCCCGAGTTCGGCGCCACGCTGGCGTTGTTCCCCGTGGACGAGGAGACGCTGCAGTACGCCAGGAACACCGGTGAGAGAGAGAGAGAGAGAGAGAGAGAGAGATAGCGGACCGCGCCACCGTCGCCAACATGTGCCCCGAGTTCGGCGCCACGCTGGCGTTGTTCCCCGTGGACGAGGAGACGCTGCAGTACGCCAGGAACACCGGTGAGAGAGAGAGAGAGAGAGAGAGAGAGAGATAGCGGACCGCGCCACCGTCGCCAACATGTGCCCCGAGTTCGGCGCCACGCTGGCGTTGTTCCCCGTGGACGAGGAGACGCTGCAGTACGCCAGGAACACCGGTGAGAGAGAGAGAGAGAGAGAGAGAGAGATAGCGGACCGCGCCACCGTCGCCAACATGTGCCCCGAGTTCGGCGCCACGCTGGCGTTGTTCCCCGTGGACGAGGAGACGCTGCAGTACGCCAGGAACACCGGTGAGAGAGAGAGAGAGAGAGAGAGAGAGAGATAGCGGACCGCGCCACCGTCGCCAACATGTGCCCCGAGTTCGGCGCCACGCTGGCGTTGTTCCCCGTGGACGAGGAGACGCTGCAGTACGCCAGGAACACCGGTGAGAGAGAGAGAGAGAGAGAGAGAGAGAGATAGCGGACCGCGCCACCGTCGCCAACATGTGCCCCGAGTTCGGCGCCACGCTGGCGTTGTTCCCCGTGGACGAGGAGACGCTGCAGTACGCCAGGAACACCGGTGAGAGAGAGAGAGAGAGAGAGAGAGAGAGTAGCGGACCGCGCCACCGTCGCCAACATGTGCCCCGAGTTCGGCGCCACGCTGGCGTTGTTCCCCGTGGACGAGGAGACGCTGCAGTACGCCAGGAACACCGGTGAGAGAGAGAGAGAGAGAGAGAGAGAGAGATAGCGGACCGCGCCACCGTCGCCAACATGTGCCCCGAGTTCGGCGCCACGCTGGCGTTGTTCCCCGTGGACGAGGAGACGCTGCAGTACGCCAGGAACACCGGTGAGAGAGAGAGAGAGAGAGAGAGAGAGATAGCGGACCGCGCCACCGTCGCCAACATGTGCCCCGAGTTCGGCGCCACGCTGGCGTTGTTCCCCGTGGACGAGGAGACGCTGCAGTACGCCAGGAACACCGGTGAGAGAGAGAGAGAGAGAGAGAGAGAGAGATAGCGGACCGCGCCACCGTCGCCAACATGTGCCCCGAGTTCGGCGCCACGCTGGCGTTGTTCCCCGTGGACGAGGAGACGCTGCAGTACGCCAGGAACACCGGTGAGAGAGAGAGAGAGAGAGAGAGAGAGATAGCGGACCGCGCCACCGTCGCCAACATGTGCCCCGAGTTCGGCGCCACGCTGGCGTTGTTCCCCGTGGACGAGGAGACGCTGCAGTACGCCAGGAACACCGGTGAGAGAGAGAGAGAGAGAGAGAGAGAGAGATAGCGGACCGCGCCACCGTCGCCAACATGTGCCCCGAGTTCGGCGCCACGCTGGCGTTGTTCCCCGTGGACGAGGAGACGCTGCAGTACGCCAGGAACACCGGTGAGAGAGAGAGAGAGAGAGAGAGAGAGAGATAGCGGACCGCGCCACCGTCGCCAACATGTGCCCCGAGTTCGGCGCCACGCTGGCGTTGTTCCCCGTGGACGAGGAGACGCTGCAGTACGCCAGGAACACCGGTGAGAGAGAGAGAGAGAGAGAGAGAGAGATAGCGGACCGCGCCACCGTCGCCAACATGTGCCCCGAGTTCGGCGCCACGCTGGCGTTGTTCCCCGTGGACGAGGAGACGCTGCAGTACGCCAGGAACACCGGTGAGAGAGAGAGAGAGAGAGAGAGAGAGATAGCGGACCGCGCCACCGTCGCCAACATGTGCCCCGAGTTCGGCGCCACGCTGGCGTTGTTCCCCGTGGACGAGGAGACGCTGCAGTACGCCAGGAACACCGGTGAGAGAGAGAGAGAGAGAGAGAGAGAGATAGCGGACCGCGCCACCGTCGCCAACATGTGCCCCGAGTTCGGCGCCACGCTGGCGTTGTTCCCCGTGGACGAGGAGACGCTGCAGTACGCCAGGAACACCGGTGAGAGAGAGAGAGAGAGAGAGAGAGAGATAGCGGACCGCGCCACCGTCGCCAACATGTGCCCCGAGTTCGGCGCCACGCTGGCGTTGTTCCCCGTGGACGAGGAGACGCTGCAGTACGCCAGGAACACCGGTGAGAGAGAGAGAGAGAGAGAGAGAGAGATAGCGGACCGCGCCACCGTCGCCAACATGTGCCCCGAGTTCGGCGCCACGCTGGCGTTGTTCCCCGTGGACGAGGAGACGCTGCAGTACGCCAGGAACACCGGTGAGAGAGAGAGAGAGAGAGAGAGAGAGATAGCGGACCGCGCCACCGTCGCCAACATGTGCCCCGAGTTCGGCGCCACGCTGGCGTTGTTCCCCGTGGACGAGGAGACGCTGCAGTACGCCAGGAACACCGGTGAGAGAGAGAGAGAGAGAGAGAGAGAGATAGCGGACCGCGCCACCGTCGCCAACATGTGCCCCGAGTTCGGCGCCACGCTGGCGTTGTTCCCCGTGGACGAGGAGACGCTGCAGTACGCCAGGAACACCGGTGAGAGAGAGAGAGAGAGAGAGAGAGAGATAGCGGACCGCGCCACCGTCGCCAACATGTGCCCCGAGTTCGGCGCCACGCTGGCGTTGTTCCCCGTGGACGAGGAGACGCTGCAGTACGCCAGGAACACCGGTGAGAGAGAGAGAGAGAGAGAGAGAGAGATAGCGGACCGCGCCACCGTCGCCAACATGTGCCCCGAGTTCGGCGCCACGCTGGCGTTGTTCCCCGTGGACGAGGAGACGCTGCAGTACGCCAGGAACACCGGTGAGAGAGAGAGAGAGAGAGAGAGAGAGAGATAGCGGACCGCGCCACCGTCGCCAACATGTGCCCCGAGTTCGGCGCCACGCTGGCGTTGTTCCCCGTGGACGAGGAGACGCTGCAGTACGCCAGGAACACCGGTGAGAGAGAGAGAGAGAGAGAGAGAGAGAGATAGCGGACCGCGCCACCGTCGCCAACATGTGCCCCGAGTTCGGCGCCACGCTGGCGTTGTTCCCCGTGGACGAGGAGACGCTGCAGTACGCCAGGAACACCGGTGAGAGAGAGAGAGAGAGAGAGAGAGAGAGATAGCGGACCGCGCCACCGTCGCCAACATGTGCCCCGAGTTCGGCGCCACGCTGGCGTTGTTCCCCGTGGACGAGGAGACGCTGCAGTACGCCAGGAACACCGGTGAGAGAGAGAGAGAGAGAGAGAGAGAGAGAGATAGCGGACCGCGCCACCGTCGCCAACATGTGCCCCGAGTTCGGCGCCACGCTGGCGTTGTTCCCCGTGGACGAGGAGACGCTGCAGTACGCCAGGAACACCGGTGAGAGAGAGAGAGAGAGAGAGAGAGAGATAGCGGACCGCGCCACCGTCGCCAACATGTGCCCCGAGTTCGGCGCCACGCTGGCGTTGTTCCCCGTGGACGAGGAGACGCTGCAGTACGCCAGGAACACCGGTGAGAGAGAGAGAGAGAGAGAGAGAGAGAGAGATAGCGGACCGCGCCACCGTCGCCAACATGTGCCCCGAGTTCGGCGCCACGCTGGCGTTGTTCCCCGTGGACGAGGAGACGCTGCAGTACGCCAGGAACACCGGTGAGAGAGAGAGAGAGAGAGAGAGAGAGATAGCGGACCGCGCCACCGTCGCCAACATGTGCCCCGAGTTCGGCGCCACGCTGGCGTTGTTCCCCGTGGACGAGGAGACGCTGCAGTACGCCAGGAACACCGGTGAGAGAGAGAGAGAGAGAGCGAGAGAGAGAGATAGCGGACCGCGCCACCGTCGCCAACATGTGCCCCGAGTTCGGCGCCACGCTGGCGTTGTTCCCCGTGGACGAGGAGACGCTGCAGTACGCCAGGAACACCGGTGAGAGAGAGAGAGAGAGAGAGAGAGAGATAGCGGACCGCGCCACCGTCGCCAACATGTGCCCCGAGTTCGGCGCCACGCTGGCGTTGTTCCCCGTGGACGAGGAGACGCTGCAGTACGCCAGGAACACCGGTGAGAGAGAGAGAGAGAGAGAGAGAGAGATAGCGGACCGCGCCACCGTCGCCAACATGTGCCCCGAGTTCGGCGCCACGCTGGCGTTGTTCCCCGTGGACGAGGAGACGCTGCAGTACGCCAGGAACACCGGTGAGAGAGAGAGAGAGAGAGAGAGAGAGATAGCGGACCGCGCCACCGTCGCCAACATGTGCCCCGAGTTCGGCGCCACGCTGGCGTTGTTCCCCGTGGACGAGGAGACGCTGCAGTACGCCAGGAACACCGGTGAGAGAGAGAGAGAGAGAGGAGAGAGAGATAGCGGACCGCGCCACCGTCGCCAACATGTGCCCCGAGTTCGGCGCCACGCTGGCGTTGTTCCCCGTGGACGAGGAGACGCTGCAGTACGCCAGGAACACCGGTGAGAGAGAGAGAGAGAGAGAGAGAGAGATAGCGGACCGCGCCACCGTCGCCAACATGTGCCCCGAGTTCGGCGCCACGCTGGCGTTGTTCCCCGTGGACGAGGAGACGCTGCAGTACGCCAGGAACACCGGTGAGAGAGAGAGAGAGAGAGAGAGAGAGATAGCGGACCGCGCCACCGTCGCCAACATGTGCCCCGAGTTCGGCGCCACGCTGGCGTTGTTCCCCGTGGACGAGGAGACGCTGCAGTACGCCAGGAACACCGGTGAGAGAGAGAGAGAGAGAGAGAGAGAGATAGCGGACCGCGCCGCCAACATGTGCCCCGAGTTCGGCGCCACGCTGGCGTTGTTCCCCGTGGACGAGGAGACGCTGCAGTACGCCAGGAACACCGGTGAGAGAGAGAGAGAGAGAGAGAGAGAGATAGCGGACCGCGCCACCGTCGCCAACATGTGCCCCGAGTTCGGCGCCACGCTGGCGTTGTTCCCCGTGGACGAGGAGACGCTGCAGTACGCCAGGAACACCGGTGAGAGAGAGAGAGAGAGAGAGAGAGAGATAGCGGACCGCGCCACCGTCGCCAACATGTGCCCCGAGTTCGGCGCCACGCTGGCGTTGTTCCCCGTGGACGAGGAGACGCTGCAGTACGCCAGGAACACCGGTGAGAGAGAGAGAGAGAGAGAGAGAGAGAGATAGCGGACCGCGCCACCGTCGCCAACATGTGCCCCGAGTTCGGCGCCACGCTGGCGTTGTTCCCCGTGGACGAGGAGACGCTGCAGTACGCCAGGAACACCGGTGAGAGAGAGAGAGAGAGAGAGAGAGAGAGATAGAGGACCGCGCCACCGTCGCCAACATGTGCCCCGAGTTCGGCGCCACGCTGGCGTTGTTCCCCGTGGACGAGGAGACGCTGCAGTACGCCAGGAACACCGGTGAGAGAGAGAGAGAGAGGAGAGAGAGAGATAGCGGACCGCGCCACCGTCGCCAACATGTGCCCCGAGTTCGGCGCCACGCTGGCGTTGTTCCCCGTGGACGAGGAGACGCTGCAGTACGCCAGGAACACCGGTGAGAGAGAGAGAGAGAGAGAGAGAGAGAGATAGCGGACCGCGCCACCGTCGCCAACATGTGCCCCGAGTTCGGCGCCACGCTGGCGTTGTTCCCCGTGGACGAGGAGACGCTGCAGTACGCCAGGAACACCGGTGAGAGAGAGAGAGAGAGAGAGAGAGAGATAGCGGACCGCGCCACCGTCGCCAACATGTGCCCCGAGTTCGGCGCCACGCTGGCGTTGTTCCCCGTGGACGAGGAGACGCTGCAGTACGCCAGGAACACCGGTGAGAGAGAGAGAGAGAGAGAGAGAGAGATAGCGGACCGCGCCACCGTCGCCAACATGTGCCCCGAGTTCGGCGCCACGCTGGCGTTGTTCCCCGTGGACGAGGAGACGCTGCAGTACGCCAGGAACACCGGTGAGAGAGAGAGAGAGAGAGAGAGAGATAGCGGACCGCGCCACCGTCGCCAACATGTGCCCCGAGTTCGGCGCCACGCTGGCGTTGTTCCCCGTGGACGAGGAGACAAACATCTATACATCCATACATTCTCACAAACATTCACAGAATAACATATATAGTACTTTTTACCGCGGGAAAACTTCTCATTCCCACTGGAAACCGACTGCCACGCGAACGGAGTCGCGGGCGGCCACTAGTTTGTATATATTTTAACAATACTGAACATGGTATTCCTTTTCAGATCGTGCTGAAGATAAGATCCAGCTCATCAAACAATACCTGACGCTCACTAAGCAATTCAGAGACTACTGCGACGAATCACAGGACCCTGTGTTTTCTGAGGTTAATATCCTTTTTTTAATATCTTAAACATGATACAAAATAATAATAGCTGTTAGAAAAACCATAAAAACGTTTGAGTTCTGAGTTGCACTTATAACATAACTTTGTTGTCCGTCCGTCTCGTCCGTTTGTCTATCACCACTATTTCTCAGGAACACATTGGCATGTGACATGACTCAACAAAAAAAAACAGATTCTTTAAGGTACCTCAGTATCCTCAGTGTTAATCAAAATGTTTAATAATAATAATAATGTAATTCTTTATTCAGGCACACAAATTCGATGTAAATTTACAGACCCAGAACTAAATTAACTTACTAACTATCTTTTGACATTAAAAATGCAAGTACTATATTAGTATCTATGTATTCTATAAAATTTACAGAAATAAGTAATGCAATAACATTTTTTTTTTCTTTCTTCTTTGGCCATGGTGCAAATATGATATGCACATTGTGCCAGTGTCAAGTTTTATAATAACATTATTTGTTTTAATATCACCCACTCCATTCCAGGTGGTAGAACTCGACCTATCGACAGTGGTGACATCTGTGAGCGGCCCCAAGCGACCGCACGACCGCGTCTCCGTCAGTGTCATGAAGAAGGACTTCAACACCTGTCTCACTAGCAAGGTCAGTTATTTATTTTAAATGTGGAAGGTTTTATGCTTGGGTGTTACTGAGTGTTACGCATGCATATCTACGGACGGAAGTTTTACATTTAAAATGCTAATTTATTAATTTTGAAGTAGTAAAACCGTAATTTATTTTTTTATTTATTGTGTTCAATAACTTAGTTACTATTTTGAAGTTATAGATACTGGACAAAGGACGCGGATCTCCGAGCATTGCGCGACTGGGAATCGAACCCAGGACCTTTAGATAACCGGTCTAATGCTCTGACCACTGAGCTACCGCGCCAGTCGCGCAATGCTCGGAGACCCGCGTTCCTTTTTCCAATATCTATAACTTCAAAAAAGTAACTAACTTACTGAACACTATAAGTAAAATTTGATATTACGGTATTGCTTCTCGGCTGTTGAACTGAAATCAAAGTGTTTAATTACATAGTATAAAAAAACACTTTCCCAGTCTGTCCCTATGTTCCCATGTATGCTTAAATCTTTAAAACTACGCAACGGATTTGATGCGGTTTAATAGATTGTGATTCAAGAGAAAGCTTTACATGTATAATAACATAGTACAGGGAAAGGGGCTGCGAGCAAAAGCTAGTATACAGTAATGACAGGAATAAGAAAGGAGTAAAAAAAAATGTGTGTAGAGTAAAATGATCTAAAAAGTCAAATTAATTGTCATTGAAATTAATTTATTTGTTAACTTATTCTATGATATAGTACCCAATTTAACCCTATTGAGCGTATCGCTCACAGGCATTTTCTCTCAGACAACCGTAAAAGTAAATTAAAAAACAATTTGCGTCTTACCCAGTAACAGTAACAGCTTTAAACTCGTTGATAAGTCTATGAACAACTAGTATCATATTCCCAGTGATAATTATAATTAAACTTATCGACTGGCAAGATGAGTACTGGCCCTCTTTGACAGATGACAGTTGGGTGCTGTCACTTTTGACAGGTGACAGCTGGCAGTTGACACTTGATAGTTGAATGAAGATTTCGTTGTAGAAAAGCTAGTATCATTCTCCCAGTGATAGAATTGAAATAAAATATCTACTGAAAGAGTGATTACTGTTTTTATACAACTTTATTTGCTGAAATAATAAAAAAATATAGGACATAGCTAAAGTACTTCCGGTTTCTTGAAGATGATTGAGTCAAATGAGCGACTAGTATCATTTTCCCAGTGATAGACTGTACTTATCAACTCGGAAAATGATAACTATTGCTCATTGACAGTTAAAAATATTCTATTAAAGACACGAAGAAAACACCAATAAATTGCGTAGGTTCCAAAAGCTGATCACAAATAAAAATATTGTAAACAGACAAAAATGACAGGATTTGTGTCAAATGAGCAACTAGTATCATTATCCCAGTGATGGTACAAACAACATCTACCCGGACAATGATAACTACTGCTCACTCGCATTTCCTTTTACTTTCTGCAACTGTGACGTCACCAATAGTCAAATCAGCAACTATTATAATTTTCCAAGACATAAAATACTGTAATAAATATATTAATAGGAACAAATTCTTCTTAATCCGACAGTGACGTCATCAATAGTCAAATCAGCAACTAGTATCATTTTCCCAGTGATAGAAACAACTGACTTATCGACTGACAAAATGAATACTGTCGCTTACTTTGACGAAGTTCACTAGTTCTTCCTAAAATAGACCTTATTGCAAACGAAATAGAGGCGTAAAGTCTGAACAAACACCCGGCATCACACACCCAGTGATAAACATGGGGATACTATCTCCTGAATGTGGGAAGACCGGTGTTCATTCGGAAAAACAACAAACAGAGGAATATAAAAAAAATTGCTTATTTCCTGAAAATGTCATCAAGCTTTGAACAACTCAAAATTAAAATTCTTAAATCTATTGAGGTATATTTGTATTTTTAGTAACTTAACAAAGTTGACAATAAGATATTAATTAAAAAAATAATTAAAAAATGATCTTGTGTACAGCAATGAAATTTAAAGTTTACTAAAATTTGAAAATATATTGCCCAACATTTTAGACATTAAAAGTTAATATTCATATAGTTTCAGTTACAATAAACATGAAAAATGTGCTAAAAAATCTCGTGAAATAAATAAATTTATCAATGAAAATACTATCGTGAAATAAAAAAAATTAACCTTGTTCGGTTTATCTGATATAATAATACAGAAATCATCATTAAACTTTGAAGTTAATAAAGATGAAATACATACCAACCAAATCCTAAGCAATTTGAATCAACCAACACTTTGCACTTTTTCTTTGACACATTTAACTGTATTGTTTCACTATTGCACGTCAAATATAAACTGATTGCCAATTTTACCTGCCCATCCTTTTTATATCCAAGCAAAAATAATTCCTGGTTCCTTAGTGCCTACGTAATTAAGGGTCGCTCATTTGACAAATGAGTCATTAGTAAAGTTGCTGTTTTGAAATTGTCGTTATTTAGCAAAAGTATTTTGTATTTTTAATTTGATTTCTGATAAAAGTAATTAAATGTTGAGTAAGTAAGTAAGTTATAGAAAATGGGTTTTGTGTATGAAGCACCAATACAATTTTAATTATCTTAACTATATGCCTGGACACTTGTAAAGAATATCGAATAAGTTTAAAATTATCATTATTTAAAAAAATATATATTTAAAAATACTTTTAAACAAATACTTCCTAGTTGCTATTAATAAAATGCCAGTAACATATCAAACCATCATTGTTATATCAAAAAGAAAACCACAAAATAATTGTGATAATGTTGTACCTAAACTTTAATATATCGATAAAATAACGGTCGAGATCTAGACCATTGAAAAATATTATGTTGTAAAGTGAAAATTAATAAAGACTAAGAACGATATTTTCATCGTCTGATCAGTTTTACTGAACAGATAAGCAGATAATTTTAAATTTCACTTTTTAATAAAATTATTCTTGCTATAAAATCCGCCCTTTGATTAATAAAAGTTTTCTGGAACTTATTTAAACTAATTTACACCCTATATATTAGTTTATTCTTATTCAGCTAACAAAACAGCCTATTAAAACAATACAAATATTCATTTCCGAAGCCTGAAACTGTATTCTTAAATAGTAACTGAATGCACTAACAGTATACCCAGAAAACTCAATTGAAAAAAGTTATTAAGGATTGAAAAGTGCTATTCGCCGCTTGAGGTCATTGCTCACATAACAGCTAATGGTTCAGGAGCGATGGTTTACAAAGCCAATAAAACGAAAACACTACATAATTTGAAATAATGCGAGAATTTGATAGTTTAATGCAATTTAACATAATTTAGTAAAAAAAAAATGTTTTTGCTTTAACGTCGGTAACGAGCACCCCTCCAGCAAAGCCCAGTTTTCGTTTTCGGAAGCAGTCTTTTTACATCCTGCGTATATTGCGAAATCTTACACATTAAAATGTTTTCAATCACACCAACTGTATAAAGTATACGCATATCAAATTTGGGCTCTAATATACGCTATTCTTTGATCATACTTAACAAAGTACCTATCAAACAAAGTGGCCAATTCGTATCTGTTTTATTGTATGTTTAGATATTTTTTCGAGACGGTCAGTACAGTAAGTACAGAACTATGAATATCCTACTAAAATTATAAATGTGAAAGGATGTAAGTATGTATGGATGTTTGTTACTCTTTCACGTAAAAACTACTGGACGGATTTGGATGAAACTTTACAGTAATATAGGTTATCCATCAGAATAACACATAGGGTACTTTTTACTGCGGGAAAAATTCTCATTAACACGGGAAACCGATTTCCACGCGAACGGAGTCGCGGGCGGCCACCAGTAGTAAATAAACGTTTTACAATCAAACCTTCAAAACTTGCACTCATACTAAATCTTCGCCTTGATGCGTCACAAACTCTAACACAATTGCATACTTATCATATTTTGATACTCATACTCTGAATCACCACTTCGCCCCCGACATGGCTTGTTACAACTCACAGTTTTATCATATCTGTGGCAGCTACCTGACCTGACGCTATCGCGGTGTTTTGTGCCATATTGGGTGTAGCGTGGGAAATATTGGTACTTTATTATATTTGTTAGAAATAAATTAGAAGGTGATATGTAGGTAGGTACGAATTTTAGGGTCAAACTATCATGGAAACAGAACTTTAGTTTCAGTAATTGGTTTGCACTTACTATGTAATATTGGTTGATTAAACTTTGAATCTAACTATCAATTAAGAATGTGAGTACAAAAACATAAAAAGAACAAAAGATTTAAAGACCTTCAATAATTTAATTTTACTTTAACTTTTATCATAAATAGTTCTAAACTCTTTAGAATTGGTTAAGGCTTTTCTTTCGTCTAAAACTTGACCTAATAGAAATACTAAAATTAGGGTATGTGGTTTTACATCCTAAATAGTTTATCTTCAAAAACATAATTTAAAGTATTTTGTTAAAAGTTATTTTAAGACTAATTATTTAATTAAAAAATAAATTAAAGAGAAAGTATTGTACAGCTAATAGACCCATTAGTTAAATTAACCAATGTAGTTAATTACTTATCGCTAGACTTACTAATCCCTTGGTAATTGATTTTTGAAATATTTGTAATCTTTAGTAATAATTGATTTTATTTTTATTATAATGAATCTTTTGATGAGATGATTATAATCATCTACATGCTTATAAGGGAAAACAATTTGGTTTTAAGCTTTCGTATACCGACGGAAACATGATTTTTATACAGTTTTTTAAAGGTTGGCATATAAAGAAATTTGACGTAACCATTTGATTTAAAAAAAAAAAACTTTTATACTTAAACAAGTGACGCTTGCGAGCTACGCACGAGTGCCATTTTTGACGTTTTGTTCACACAATAGAATATTGGATAATACAAACAGTATATTTCTGAATATTTTGTGTTATAAAAAATAAGTAAATGGTGGTAAATACCTACGGTATCAAATTAGATGCATTTTACTAACTTTGCTTCAAACTATACTAGCGACCCGCCCACGCTTCGCAATAGCACAGATATAATAATACTTAACGTACAGATACCTCATCCCATACAACGAAAACGGCCACGCTAAACCATTCATTTCGTCCCTTACATTTTTACTTCCTCTAGCATTCTGTAGATGTCGTTAGAGAGCGCTCCGTGTGCGGTACGTTTGGGTCGAAATGTCTTAGTACTTTTAATAGATGGCGCTGATATACAATGAAAGTATTATAAAAATAAATAAGTAAAAAAAAAACCGACTTCAACACTAAAAAGTTGAAAATAATTAACATTTAATATAATTTAAATACTGCCTTAACTGATAGGTTTATAGTCGGTGCCAAATCAATTTATTTCTTACGTATTAAATAGTAAGAGTTAATTGCTCTTTATTTATTTATTACTCGTTACATATCTTAAACTTTGAAGTAGGCATATCATTGCATTAATTTTCTCGTATTAATTTAAGTGTTAGAAATATTATTATGTATTTGTTTTAAGGCCTGACTTGGCAATGTGCTTGATGTGATAAAGCGCTAGGCCTGTAAAATATGTCCAACTTAAAACCTCAAGTACTACTTGACACGATAGAAGAAGAAAAAGGGGATTACCTACAAGAGTTCTGCTCACATGTGATGGTCTGTATCTGCTTAATCACATAGGTACCTACTTACGCAAGACATAAAACTGTCGCAAGAAGACCTCCAGCTGTACGCTAGGATAACATTTTTATAAGGACAAAGAGCATTAACCTTTTGCTCGCCCAACCTTAATCGCATTCCCGTGTCCTCCACGCCACGGCTCAAAATCAACAAAAAATCATACGAAAAGTATAGATCTGCCAAAAGTCGATAAACCTAATAATAACGCGGCGACCAGTTTTTTCTGTTTTTTGAAGGAATAAGTGAATACTAAAAATCTGGGGAGTTTTATTTAATCTTGTGTCATGCACGACTCTTTGTACTTAGTACCTAAATAAAAACAAAATATTGAAAATTAAATACTGGTAACACACAACACTACTCTTTATAGTGATGATGTCATGGTCTCGACTGGAAGACCACGGCGCAGCAAGCTCTCCTTTTTTGTCTTTCCATAAAGATGTACTAGAGTTACACGTAATGTATCGTTTGAATCGATAAAAAACTTTTTAGATAGATTTTCTGGAGTAAGCCAAGTTATGTCCACGACGGAAGATTAGGAATAGTTACTCTCTTAATTTTGTAATAAAATTATATATCTTTAAATGTGAATATATGTAATTGCTTAATCATCTTTTGAATAACGAGGAAGGTTGGTATTAAGACTTTACCAATAACAATATTTTACTAACTCCTCTTACGTGTAAAGGATTTTAATGCCGTTTCTACCATTATTATGCCTATTTTTTTGAATAGATTTTTAATAAAGATCCTAACTACTTATCTACTGCTTAAATTTAGGAAACGTTTTTTTTAAGTTATTTGAAATAATATAGCTAGCGTGTTTTGAGTTACTTAAGTAATTTTACGCATTACCAACCATTGAAGACTGAAAATAATAGAACAATCATTAATTAATTCGTAGATATGAAATAAATCCCAGGTAGGTATGTACGTATGTGATATTCTAGAATACAATATACCTACTTAGTTATGTTGGTACTTATTTTTATACAAATTCGTTCTGCATCTAGTTTTTGAGAAAAATATTAACAAACACATATACCTGCATACCTGTTATCTTCTCACATATTATGTATATATATATATATATATATATATATTATAAATAGGTAGCAAACGAGCATGCGGGTCACCTGATAATAAGTGATCACCGTCACCCATCACTACTCTCAACACTGTAGGTGTTGGGGGTGTGTTGCTGACCTTTAAGGTAATATATAATTAAATAAATAAAATTGGGCACCGGATACCGCACTCATCGAACGAAACGCAGTAACATCGTCCCTACTTCACGTCCGTTTTCTGTGCGACGGTGGTATTTCACCGGTCGAGTCAGCCCAGCAATCGCTGCAGACAGAGCCCACGGCTAGACTCTACCACTCCAGAAAATGTATATATTATGTACTTAATAACAATTCTTACTGAAAGGTCGTTAAGAACTAGATATTTTTAAATTATAAAGAATATCTAAACACTGCTCGAGGTGCTACTTAAACATCTTTAGAGTGATCTTGTTTTTCTCGTTAACTAGGTAGGTGGGTAGGTACCTACTCCAAAACAAGAAACAACAAAATGTAAATACCTGCCTAGGTTATTAGCGAAATAATTAATGATTGCAAAAGCTGCAAGGAATCAGTGTGTTATTTTAGTACAAGATTTATCAAAACAATTGTCGACCCAAATGTAGGATTTTTTTTATTAGGTAGGTACAGTAAGTTGCAAAAGTCCATACAGAGTTGCCAAATATTATCGCATCCAGTGGTCGTTTTTACACACACACTGACAAAAATAAACTAATATTTGACTACTACTTCTTAATATCAACCTTAACGTGTAAACTATTATGGTGGTTAAAACATTTTCTTAAATACGATGATGTTTTTTTCGGATCTACCTGTGTAGGTTGTCTACGCGACAATATTGATACTAATTGTTACGAATAATTCTCAACCTTCATCTATCAGATGTTGTCTTAAGTTTCAGGTGCAGTTTTATTAATTGTAGTTTATATATGTCGTTTATTTATTGATATTTACGTTTATGTATGTCTCTCATGATAGTGTTATATTCCTAACATGTTGTTATATTGAAATAGCAATAATGTTTATTACAAAACTTAGCCTTTCGCGGTACAGCATTAGCGGTCTCGAAAAAAAGACTTTGGCGTGACGAACTAGGTATTTGCTTACATAAAAACAATGTATTTTATTTCAATACTAGTGGCCGCCCGCGACTCCGTTCGCGTGGAAGTAGGTTTCCCGTGGGAATGAAAGGTTTTTCCGCGGTAAAAAGTACCCGATATGTTATTCTGATGAATAAACCTATATTACTGCAAAGTTTAAAATAGTTTTTACGTGAAAGAGTAACAAACTACCATACATCCATACATAATCACAATCTTTCACGTTAATTATATTATTAGGATTTAAAAAAGTGCCATGCCATTTTCCGCCGGTTAATTAGGAATTTAAAAAATTTACATATACCTATTGAGCCTATTGATATTTGAGTATTTTGTATGATCAATCACTATCACTAAGATATCCTACACACTAAGTTACTCGACATAACATTATTAATTCACAAATCTGCGGATAAACTTCCATTTTAAGAAAGTTCCTTTATAATCACTACGAAGTCGCTTTCTCTGTCTGTGCCTATGATTTTTAATATCATTGTATAGAGAAAGGGATTTTACTCCGAATTTAACGCGTGCGAAGCTGCGGGCAAAAGCTAGTATGTAATATGTTAAGCTATGTTTAATAAGCTGAGTCCACTTAATTATCTGCCGTAATAGTGGAGTACTGTATAAAAAATCCAAATTTAAAACACAACTTTGAAACGAAAGAGTAGACAAATATAATCAGAAAGCTTCAAACTGATAAGCTATCGGGAGTTATACGCGTTTTTGTGAGTCAAGCATAAAAGATGGACGTATGCTTTCGTGGGATATTTTTTTATATATGATGTTATGCTATTATATTTAGACATTAAAAACTTTTTTTAATGTACGCACCTGCACCCAGAAACATACCTACTGAACTTGTATTTTATGTAATAAAAGGGAAACCTGTTAATATTTCCTTTGTAATATCGCTGTTGGTTTTCTAATAAATAAATAAATATATAATTTTAAGGAGGACATTTCCGTCATACATGATTTCTGTGTAGCTTTAACCATTAAGGTTGCACACGCGACGGAGTCTTAAAAAATGGAGTAACTTCTCCCGTTTTCCCAACATTTCCCTTCACTTTTCTGCTCCTATTGATTGTAGCGTGATGAAAAGTATCCTATAACCTGCCCAGGAGTATGCAGAATACTTGTACCAAGTTTCGTTAAACTCCGTCCAGTAGTTTTTGTTTCTATAACGATCAAACAGACAGACAGACAGACAGACAGACAAAAATTTTACTGACTGCATTTTTGGCATCAGTATCGATCCCTAATCACCCCCTGATAGATATTTTGGAAATATATTTCATGTACAGAATTGACCTCTCTACAGATTTATTATTATATTATATTATTAAGATATAGATTTCTCAGATCTTATAGCTCAAAGAGACTTATTTTTATACTCTTATTTCGATAGCAGTTTTCGGTTTTTAAACACATTTAATTCCCGTGAGCCCGAAAGAGCTTGTCTGGTATAGGAGACTGAGGCGTTCAAAAGGTTAATTGATGAAATTATCTTTAAATACCTTATTTAATAGGATTAGTTTGTTTATATTTAAATTTGAACCGAAGAAAACGCGTTTAAAGTAGGAAAATATTTTGTTTATGATCCGTGAATAAGATGACAAAAGAATGTTTACAAATGCATGCATTTCATTCTTACCTTTCTGTATGAAAAAGAAAACAACTTTCGTTTCCTATTAACATGTAAGATGTTGACTTTAGGAGGTCAGTCTCATACAATGAAATTATCTGATTGATGTGGTCTTACATTTAAAACCTTCTTTTTTTGCTGGCCGGCGCTTTTAGTTTTGGGCCAAAGTTTATATGGACCGTGAATGGTCTTTTTTATTAAGCAACAAGTGACATCAAACAATCAATTTTGTATTTATTTGATTTATTAATTAGTCCTTCGAGTCTCACCGATTAGTCAAACAAATTTTATCAATAGTCTATCGATGGCATATCGATGGTGTAGTACGTACGTTTCAAAACTACCTACCTACTTACTTAGCATTTCGAGCAACACAAGTAGGTAACTAGAACTGGATATCGGTGGAATTTTATTCTAGAATGTTTCTAATACCAATAATTAATACCTAACCTAGCAATATTAATAAAAAATAAAATAAATATATGTGTAATATTTTAAGAAACAGAGTATACCGAAATACCGAAGTACAAGGCGACATCTATGAACGCCATTACAAAACTTGATTTTGTTATAAAATGAAGAATTTTTTAATTTTAACTTAGAATTATGTTATTTAGATAGCTTTTGCTACTTGAACACCAAACAAATTAAATCTATCATATTCGAAAGGAAAATTTTCATCTTATTCATTTTTCAAAATGCTTATATTTCAATCGCTACTTGTAGCGCCATCTTTTGTGCATTTAAGAAACTATCGATTCTTTGCTTCGGGATGAGACCCCATGGCAATAGTGTTATTTTGCGCGACTTATTCCCAATGTTGAATTTATTCTAACTTAAAGTAACTTTTACTGAATGTTCTTTATTTACAAATTTAGATGAAAAAAAATACCTTAAAAAATGGCGAAACCCGCATTAAAATCAGTAGGTAACGGGGTTTGGGAGAAGATAGCGGACTAACATAGAAACAGACAGAAGTAGCGACTTGGATTTATACTATGTAATGATAAGAAATGCGGTTTCTCGCAGGCTTTATCCGTAGAAATGAGATACTTTCTCAGTCGCTATTTAACCCCAAGTGTTTTTCAAAATCAAAGTCTAGCTATATACCAAGTTTTAACCATATCCGTACGTGCATAGTTTTTGTGTGAAAGAGTAAGAAAACTCACAAACCTCTCATTTACAATATAAGTAATATTACACATTGAGTTTAATCATATTAAAGCAAACTCACCCAAGATATGAAGCTAATTTTCGACCGATTTTTCACGCGTTTATAGATTTACCGAAAACAATTATAACCAAAATGAACACAAACACAAAACACGTTTAATTATCACTAAAATTATAAACTACGTGATGTTATAATATTAAAGTATGTATATTTATATGGCACATACGAAAAATAAGTACGATCAGCGAAATAAGATTGAATCTTTTTCGTGACTTCAGTTGCCATGATAAAACTAGGGTTGGCTTTCGGATTTGCTTGCATAAAATAACAATTAATAATTAAAATAAGAAAAATAAGTTTTGTATAAGTTGTTACTAAAGCAAATGTATCAACAAGGATACAAGTTCTGTAGTTTCTTACGAATCTAAGAAAGGAAGCATTCCTGAAATCATCAAACGTTTCAAACCACATAATCCTACTAATATTACAAACGTGAAAGTTTGTATGTATGTATGGATGGATGTATGGATGTTTGTAACTCTTTCGCGTAAAAACTACTGAATGGATATGGATGAAACTTTTCAGTAATATAGGTTATACATCAGAATAACACATAGGGTACTTTTTACCGCGGGAAAACTTTTCATTCCCACGGGAAACCGATTTCCACGCGAATGCAGTTGCGGGCGGCCACTAGTAACTAAATAAAATGAAAAGTACATATTTTTCTCGAAATTTCCGTCATCTTGCAAAATTAAATCTCTTGTTAACAAACAGACATCATCTACCATTTTTTTATACATAATTCATTAACAATACATACGGAAGATGCGTTTATAAAACCATACTGCTTATTGCACAGAAAATGCATCAACTATCAAGGTTAGCCACAATTTAGGGCAAACACACAAAAATGCAACTTGTAATATGTCAATCGGTCTAATTAATGTGCAATTCAATGAATGTGCGATTTAGCTGCGTTTGCAATTAAAGGGACTCTGCACTTTGTGTCTAGTTGGTTTAATAACAAGTGATTGAATTTGAACTTTAATTTAACTGTATTCAACAACAGTACAGCCCACATATGTTAGCATCCACAGTTTATTTATTTTATTTTTTATTTATTTATTTGTCTAGACTAACACACAAACTGTGTGGCCCTGAACTAAGCAAAGCTTGTACTATAGGTACCACACAATGGACTAGAGGAAAACCTAGTTATCCAGACACGAGCGAATATAGAAAAGACATTTTAACTAAATAGACCCGATCCGGGAATCGAATCCGGGATCATCCGCTTAACAGTCCGATATACATACCGCTGGGCCAAAGTTATATAAAAACTTTAATATACGGCTTCATTTTCATGGAAATACAATAAACCTATTTAAAACAATAATAATTAATAGCTTGCTACTGGTGAACGTTTTTTTTTAAATCGTGTCAGCAGTTCAAGAGATTACCTAAAAGCCGCTTTCCAATTAGTTATATTTTTGTTAGGTATAAAAGTTGGATGGATGGATAAAATTAAAACAGGTATTTCATAAAAATACTAGCTTATACCCGCGGTTTCGCACGCGTAAAAATCGGAGTAAAACTGCTTTCTCTATACTATGTTATTATACATTTACCTTCCCCTTCAATCACTATATCTATAAAAAAAACCGCATCAAAATCCGTTGCGTAATTTTAAAGATTTAAGCATACATAGGGACAGAGAAAGCGACTTTGTTTTATACTATCCTACTAATACATATTATAAACGTGAAAGTTTGTGAGTATGGATGTATGGATGGATGTTTTTTATTCTTTCACGTAAAAACTACTGGACGGATTTGGAAGAAACTTTACAGTAATATAGGTTATACATCAGAATAACACATAGGAATAACTTTTTACGACGGGAAAACTTCTCATTCCCACGGGAAACCGACTTCCACGCGCACGGAGTCGGCCTCTAGTGTAGTGATAAAGTTCAATCTGAGTAAATTGGCAGAATGAATAAAATTAGTTTTTTTATTAAAAAAAATATATAATATTAGTTAACTTTTATGATATACTATAGTAAATCGCCCGCAGCTTCGCATAAACGTCCGAAAATCTAAAAATGAGAAAATTCATATTAACAACCTTTTTTACCCGCTTAGGGATTGAATTTCTAATAATCATTTCTTATTGTTCACATCATGAAAGCCACCCTTGTATCAAATTCCTAGTTCAGTAGTGAGTAAGTTTGCCTTTTGTTAATCTCGGAGAAAATGTTTTATTTCAATGTTGGAAGCATCGTGTTGCTTGAATCAGTAGTTCGGGGAGCTGTCATCGGACGTCATCTGTCAGTTGTCAAATGACAGTTGTCGACTGACAGTTTGTCATTGAGGCACTCGGTGGCCCATTGCGATCTCGTCTATTAAATCGATATTCGAGGTTAAGCAACGTAGGCCGCGGTCAGTCCAAGGATGGGTCACCGCTAGTGACATTATATCGCGAGTTACTCCGTGCTTCGAAAGGCACGTTATGCCGTTGGTCCCGGGTACTATTCCACGTCGTACTCGTCAAGCCAAGTCAGGTGCCTAGTAGGTAGGCGGCTCGAAAAATACTGACAGTAGGTTGTTGGCCCTACCCTACAGGAACCACGTCAGAGCGGTCAAGGCGGTTCCCAAAACTCTAACACTAGATGAATATGTGCTGCAAAGTGCATATTCATTACACGAAAAGTAAGTAAAATTGAGGCACTCTTGGCTAGCTTCCCGACTGTGCCGGAAATGCACACTGAATCAGAAAAGCATCATGGCGGACGGATGCCAACGTTTAGAAAACGAATCCTAAGGAATCTCTGTAAAATATATTCTTTTTTTAGATCAAGAAGGTGTTACTCGACCCTTTAGTTCATGTTCACTTTATTGTACTTTCTTAGCTTTCCACCCTGCAGTTTCACTCGCAGCATCAAAATGGATCTCGAGGGAAGAGGTTCTTTCCCGTGGTATAAAGTTTTATGCCTATGTTCACCTGGCATATTGTAGGATCCTAATCCTACTAATATTATAAACGTGAAAGTTTGTGAGTATGGATGTTTGTTACTCTTTCACGTAAAAACTACTTAGGTTGTACATCAGAATAACATATAGGGTACTTTTTACCGCGGGAAAACTTCTCATTCCCACGGGAAATCGACTTCCACGCGAACGGAGTCGCGGGCGGCTACTGGTGGTGAGATAATTTTGCAAATCTTTCTTCTTTATAATACATACACATAATACATGTATGTATTAGTAAAAGTTTTGGCTATTATTTAACACAATAGATTATATTTCTTGACTAGTGCGTAGTATATCCAGAAGCCACGTAGAGAACTGTAGCTCGTGGCCACGCTTCCAATTAACGTCGCCAAGTGAGTTAGGTACCATACATTTCAATATTAACTGCTTGGATACGTAGCCGGCGACGTCGCTATGGCGTCCTAATGAGGCAGAGCCCTAAGAGTAGACAAATATAATCAGAAAGCTTCGAACTGCTAAGCTATCGCGAGTAACACGTGTTATTGTGAGTCAACTATAATGGATAGACATATGCTGTCGTGGGATATTTTTTTCATAATTTATCTATACATATAATAAAGCTGAAGAGGATGGAAAGTCTGTACATAAAAGATATTCGAAAAAAAATTATTGGGGATACTTAAAATTGATAACAGAACACGATCCAATAGTTTTTAGAATTTTTGTCTGTTTATATGTTTGTCTGTTTATTAGGCTGAGCATCACGCCAAAACGGCTGGACGGATTTTGATGAAACTTTTACTATTATGTAGAGAAAATTATGGACCAGGTTATAGGGTAAAAAAACAACCCCTAAAAGGGGGGGGGGGTTGGCAAAAACTTGAAATACGTTTGCACGTGAATTTCATAGGGGTGCGTGGTAGTAGGTATGATGTGCAAACTACACTGAAACCGAGATTTGAAAAAGTACCAACATAATTATAATATTAATCTATCTAATATCTTATCTAATCTAATAATAATATAAATTCTATAATTTTCTAAGATAAATAATGATAATACACACAAACATCCAAAAAACCATAACAATATTACGAAAAATGAAAGGAATAAAACATGTGCATTCTTTCCGTCCTTCTTGCTTCCATCTTGCTTCATCTCCATCCATTGCGCATGCGAAGACATTTTTTTTTTATTAAATTAAGGCATTGACATCTGGGTCATCAGCCTAAACATGTTTCTCATTTCTTATTCTTTCTTTATTTGTCATTGTTGTGTTGCATTGCACACTGAAATGTAATTTACTTACATACTCTGTCTTTTTCTCCCTATCTACTTTTGATATAATTATTATTACGTAAGTACTTACCACAGACCAAAGAAAAACCACGCGCGCCAGCTGCGCCGCACTTGACAGCTCTGTGGTAAAAGTACCTATTGTATTTTAGTGTGTAAGGTGCCACAATTACTTGAATAGACTTATTTTCTTCTTCTAAGTTGGCGAAACGAAGTTCGCGGGCACCAGCTAGTAGAGAATATTTCCGTCATACATGATTTCTATGTAGCTTTAACCATTAAGGTTGCACACGCGTCGGAAGCTTAAAAAATGCAGTAACTTCCCCCGTTTTCCCAACATTTCCCTTCACTGCTCTGCTTCTATTGATTGTAACAGACCGACACACAGACAGACAGAAACACAAAAATTTACTGATTGCATTTTTGGCATTAGTATTGATTCCTTATCACCCCCTGATAGTTATTTTGGAAACATATTTCATTTACAGAATTGACCACTCTACAGATTTATTATAAGTAAGTATAGATGTGTACCGACTTACCTACTCAATACGGTATTTTTTTAAAGTTAAAGACTAACTAATCTTCAGACTATATTATCGGTTTTTAAGAATCAAATTAAGGCAAGGAAAAACTTTTATTATAAATTATAATGTTATAAAAAGAAATAGTTTGTGTGTTTGGATGATAAAAAAAATATCTCATCAGGAAAAACTATGTAAGTAATCAGCAGGTGAAGTGGGCAATTTAAAGATAGTACCAACTTCCAAACTATATTCTTACTAGTGGCCGCCCACGACTCCATTCGTGTGGAAGTCTGTTTTCCGTGGGAATGAGAATTTTTCCCGCGGTAAAAAGTACCCTATATTGTTATTCTGATGTATAACCTACTAGTGGCCGCTCGCGACTCCGTTCGCGTAGAAGTCGGTTTCCCGGTAAAAAGTTCACTTAATTCTTTCATACATATATTTTTGGTATCTAGAACCGTTTTTGCAGCGCACGCAACGGAAGCTCTCAAGGATGAATAATTTTCTCCGTTTTTTTCATATTTTCCATTATTTCTTCGCTCCTTATACTTAGTTGCAGCGTGATGTTATATAGCCTAAAGCCTGTCTCGATAAATGGTCTATTCAACACAAAAATATTTTTTCAATTCGAACCAGTAGTTCCTGAGATTAGCGCGTTCAAACAAACAAACAAACAAACAAACAAACTCTTCAGCTTTATAATATTAGTATAGATATTACCTACTGTAAAGTTTCATCAAAATCCATCCAGTAGTTTTTACGTGATAGAGTGACAAACATCCATCCATCCATCCATACATGCATACTCACAAACTTTCACGTTTATAATATTAGTAGGATTATTGAACCTTTAAAATTAACGTCAATTTTGATTCCCAGGTCGGCTTCAAAGGCTACGGTCTATCCGCCGACAAGTTGTCCAACTCTGGCGAGTTCTCATTCAGCGATGGCAAGTCGTACCGCATCAACCACGGCAGTGTGATCATAGCGGCGATCACATCGTGTACCAACACGTCCAACCCCAGTGTGATGCTGGGAGCAGGTGAGTTAGTTATACATCACTAGTGGACAAGTTGTCCAACTCTGGCGAGTTCTCATTCAGCGATGGCAAGTCGTACCGCATCAACCACGGCAGTGTGATCATAGCGGCGATCACATCGTGTACCAACACGTCCAACCCCAGTGTGATGCTGGGAGCAGGTGAGTTAGTTATACATCACTAGTGGACAAGTTGTCCAACTCTGGCGAGTTCTCATTCAGCGATGGCAAGTCGTACCGCATCAACCACGGCAGTGTGATCATAGCGGCGATCACATCGTGTACCAACACGTCCAACCCCAGTGTGATGCTGGGAGCAGGTGAGTTAGTTATACATCACTAGTGGACAAGTTGTCCAACTCTGGCGAGTTCTCATTCAGCGATGGCAAGTCGTACCGCATCAACCACGGCAGTGTGATCATAGCGGCGATCACATCGTGTACCAACACGTCCAACCCCAGTGTGATGCTGGGAGCAGGTGAGTTAGTTATACATCACTAGTGGACAAGTTGTCCAACTCTGGCGAGTTCTCATTCAGCGATGGCAAGTCGTACCGCATCAACCACGGCAATGTGATCATAGCGGCGATCACATCGTGTACCAACACGTCCAACCCCAGTGTGATGCTGGGAGCAGGTGAGTTAGTTATACATCACTAGTGGCCGCCCGCGACTCCGTTCCCGTGAAAGTCGGTTTCCCGTGGGAATGATAAGTTTTCCCGCGGTAAAAAGTACCCTTTGTGTTATTCTGATGTTTAACCTATATTACTGTAAAGTTTCATCCAAATCCGTCCAGTAGTTTCTACGTGAAAGAGTAATATCCATACATACATAAATACATACTCACAAACTTCCACGTTTAGAATATTAGTAGGATGGTAGGTGATGTAGCCTAAATGATTTTTTCTAATATGATATTTATAGATTTTATCAAAATACCTAAATTTCATGCAAATCATTGAGAGAAACAATATACAAACTTTCACACTTATAGTGTAAGCACGTAGTTAATAATATTTTCCTAATAATTCTGATACAATCTACAACTTTTTAATTCTTTAGGACTGCTGGCTAAGAAGGCGGTAGAGAACAATCTAACAGTGCTGCCGTACATCAAAACTTCTCTGTCACCCGGGTCTGGAGTCGTCAGTTACTACTTGAAGGTAAGTTTCCAATTAACTATTTCAATATTTATTTCTCTGAACTCTATCTATACAAGGTGTTTGGTAGGTAATAATTACTATAATCATCAATTATGGCAATGTTAAATCGATAAAGTCAAAAAATAATGAAGGTAATCATTATTGGGATATTTCAGAAATATCCCAATATCGAATATTTTGCATATAAAACAGGCTTCATTCATGTGGATGTTCGCCCACTACTTCTCAATCATGCAATAGATTTCAATATGACTTCATTATTATTTAGACGATATTATGTAAAACATTTTTGACAAAGATAATGCACATTTGTAAAATTCAGTTTTTGTCAAACATGTATATGCTGCCAATGTCCCAAAAATCATTTCAATGATTCATGAATAAATCATTTTGTTTTCTTTTAATTTTTCATTTTCGCTAGTGTTTTAACCACCTTTGATATCATTAACTTATTCCTAGCAACTTTACTATACAAATAAGTTATAGATACTGGTAAAAGGAACGCGGGTCTCCGAGCATTACGCGACTGGGAATCGAACCCAGGTCCTTAGATTACCGGTCTAATGCTCTGACCACTGACGTTGGGTAACCGTAGCGGCGTGGTAGCTCAGTGGTCAGGGCATTAGAAACCCGCGTTTCTTTTTCCAGTATCTATAATTTAAAAAATCAATAAATAAGCATTTTTAAAATGCAAAACTAAAAGTAATATCTTATTCCTATAAACTTGTGTAAAATTATCGACACTCATTAAATTTTCACTAAATATCTATCTCTTCCTAATCCAGGAGTCCGGCGTGATCCCCTATCTAGAGAAGCTCGGCTTCCATGTGGTCGGCTACGGCTGCATGACTTGCATCGGCAACTCGGGCCCCATCGACGACAATATTGTCAATACTATTGAGACGGTGAGTTTTACATTAGGGCGCGTAGTGTAAACTCTGAGATCGGACGTGAGATCAACTATAGGTGACATGATCTTGATTATAATTTATAAATTAGTGAAATATTTGAGAAGTCTTGAGAGCGTATCACCTAAGATCGATCTTGAGAGCGATTTACAAATGCGGGCTTAATTTTATGCATGCAGTTACATGACACGCTGAACTCTAGACTATCAAGTTTGGCCTTTCAATTAAAGTGTCGTCTCAGTTTTAGGTTTTTGATGATGGTTTTAATAAGGTTGAGTGTTATAAGTGAATCTACACAGGTTAAGTTATTTTGTATCTTCTGTGTATTAGAATATTTTAATCCTACTTTAGACGTATGCTTTGCCTGTGTTAATTAAGTTAAGGCAGAGACAAGATATGATTCAAGTACTCAACTAACGTGTTGCGCCAACTAGCTCGCGTCGCCGCTGTTGTTATATTGACTAGTGTTGTATACTACACGCCTGTATGTACTATACATGATTGTTCCGTGTCACCATCGTTCCACCCCCCCGCCACAGAACGAGCTGGTGTGCTGCGGCGTGCTGTCAGGTAACCGCAACTTCGAGGGGCGCATCTCCCCGCACACGCGCGCCAACTAGCTCGCGTCGCCGCTGTTGTTATATTGACTAGTGTTGTATACTACACGCCTGTATGTACTATACATGATTGTTCCGTGTCACCATCGTTCCACCCCCCCGCCACAGAACGAGCTGGTGTGCTGCGGCGTGCTGTCAGGTAACCGCAACTTCGAGGGGCGCATCTCCCCGCACACGCGCGCCAACTAGCTCGCGTCGCCGCTGTTGTTATATTGACTAGTGTTGTATACTACACGCCTGTATGTACTATACATGATTGTTCCGTGTCACCATCGTTCCACCCCCCCGCCACAGAACGAGCTGGTGTGCTGCGGCGTGCTGTCAGGTAACCGCAACTTCGAGGGGCGCATCTCCCCGCACACGCGCGCCAACTAGCTCGCGTCGCCGCTGTTGTTATATTGACTAGTGTTGTATACTACACGCCTGTATGTACTATACATGATTGTTCCGTGTCACCATCGTTCCACCCCCCCCGCCACAGAACGAGCTGGTGTGCTGCGGCGTGCTGTCAGGTAACCGCAACTTCGAGGGGCGCATCTCCCCGCACACGCGCGCCAACTAGCTCGCGTCGCCGCTGTTGTTATATTGACTAGTGTTGTATACTACACGCCTGTATGTACTATACATGATTGTTCCGTGTCACCATCGTTCCACCCCCCCGCCACAGAACGAGCTGGTGTGCTGCGGCGTGCTGTCAGGTAACCGCAACTTCGAGGGGCGCATCTCCCCGCACACGCGCGCCAACTAGCTCGCGTCGCCGCTGTTGTTATATTGACTAGTGTTGTATACTACACGCCTGTATGTACTATACATGATTGTTCCGTGTCACCATCGTTCCACCCCCCCGCCACAGAACGAGCTGGTGTGCTGCGGCGTGCTGTCAGGTAACCGCAACTTCGAGGGGCGCATCTCCCCGCACACGCGCGCCAACTAGCTCGCGTCGCCGCTGTTGTTATATTGACTAGTGTTGTATACTACACGCCTGTATGTACTATACATGATTGTTCCGTGTCACCATCGTTCCACCCCCCCGCCACAGAACGAGCTGGTGTGCTGCGGCGTGCTGTCAGGTAACCGCAACTTCGAGGGGCGCATCTCCCCGCACACGCGCGCCAACTAGCTCGCGTCGCCGCTGTTGTTATATTGACTAGTGTTGTATACTACACGCCTGTATGTACTATACATGATTGTTCCGTGTCACCATCGTTCCACCCCCCCGCCACAGAACGAGCTGGTGTGCTGCGGCGTGCTGTCAGGTAACCGCAACTTCGAGGGGCGCATCTCCCCGCACACGCGCGCCAACTAGCTCGCGTCGCCGCTGTTGTTATATTGACTAGTGTTGTATACTACACGCCTGTATGTACTATACATGATTGTTCCGTGTCACCATCGTTCCACCCCCCCGCCACAGAACGAGCTGGTGTGCTGCGGCGTGCTGTCAGGTAACCGCAACTTCGAGGGGCGCATCTCCCCGCACACGCGCGCCAACTAGCTCGCGTCGCCGCTGTTGTTATATTGACTAGTGTTGTATACTACACGCCTGTATGTACTATACATGATTGTTCCGTGTCACCATCGTTCCACCCCCCCGCCACAGAACGAGCTGGTGTGCTGCGGCGTGCTGTCAGGTAACCGCAACTTCGAGGGGCGCATCTCCCCGCACACGCGCGCCAACTAGCTCGCGTCGCCGCTGTTGTTATATTGACTAGTGTTGTATACTACACGCCTGTATGTACTATACATGATTGTTCCGTGTCACCATCGTTCCACCCCCCCGCCACAGAACGAGCTGGTGTGCTGCGGCGTGCTGTCAGGTAACCGCAACTTCGAGGGGCGCATCTCCCCGCACACGCGCGCCAACTAGCTCGCGTCGCCGCTGTTGTTATATTGACTAGTGTTGTATACTACACGCCTGTATGTACTATACATGATTGTTCCGTGTCACCATCGTTCCACCCCCCCGCCACAGAACGAGCTGGTGTGCTGCGGCGTGCTGTCAGGTAACCGCAACTTCGAGGGGCGCATCTCCCCGCACACGCGCGCCAACTAGCTCGCGTCGCCGCTGTTGTTATATTGACTAGTGTTGTATACTACACGCCTGTATGTACTATACATGATTGTTCCGTGTCACCATCGTTCCACCCCCCCGCCACAGAACGAGCTGGTGTGCTGCGGCGTGCTGTCAGGTAACCGCAACTTCGAGGGGCGCATCTCCCCGCACACGCGCGCCAACTAGCTCGCGTCGCCGCTGTTGTTATATTGACTAGTGTTGTATACTACACGCCTGTATGTACTATACATGATTGTTCCGTGTCACCATCGTTCCACCCCCCCGCCACAGAACGAGCTGGTGTGCTGCGGCGTGCTGTCAGGTAACCGCAACTTCGAGGGGCGCATCTCCCCGCACACGCGCGCCAACTACCTCGCGTCGCCGCTACTGGTGGTGGCTTACGCGCTGGCCGGGACTGTGGACTTTGACTTTGAGACGCAGCCTCTTGGTGAGTGGTAGGCTATGCTTATACGTAAGCACATAGATACTGGGGGAAAGTTCGTTGGGTCGCCGTAGCGGCGCGGTAGATCAGTGGTCAGAGCATTGGACCGGTTATCTAAAGGTCCTGGGTTCGATTCCCAGACGCGCAATGCTCGGAGACCCGCGTTCCTTTTTCCAGTATCTATAACTTTAAAATTAATAAATTAGCATTTCAAAAATGCAAAATTTAAAAAGTAAAATCTCTTTGCTTATAGCATTGATAAGGATTCAGTTTGTAGGATTTTAGAGCTTTGTAACTTAAAAAGAAGTAAGATTTCAAAGATGTCATTGTCAGCAATGGACAAAAAAGAAAGCGCCATTTCAAATAAAAAAATTAACATCAAAATCGGTTCTTCCAGTCAAATGTTCTGAACTGACAAACATTAAGATACAGTTGAATTGAGAACCTCCCCTCTTCTTACATGTATTTATAACTTTGTTATCCGTCCGTTTCTAAGGCGTGAAATCATAAAGAAATAGAAATTGATAAGAAATACTCAAGAGTGTACACTAATGCTGTGAAAAAATCGGGCTTTCAAATCCACTCGATCAAAAAACAGACGGACAACAAAGTCTTCGTACCTTATCCGTTATATCTTTTTAAGTTTAAAATAAAATGAAAATTTGTATGTATAGAGTATATCACTATAAACTAGCTTTCGCTGGAGAAAGAATTTCCTGAAATTACGTTACGGATTTACTGTTACTAGTATGTTTTCAAAATTGTTTTTTAGATAAAGTACAGTTTGATAGATTAAGTACTACAGTTTATACCAAATAAGAAATCAAGTCGACAAAAATTTCACCTAAGCGAAGTTCATTTAATATTAATGGCTTTATCAGCAATATTTATCAAACAACTATCTATCAATTTTTGTAGGTTAATCAAACAACATTCATCACATATTCCTCGCTAATTATTATATATTTTTAGGCAAGAACGCAGCGGGCAAAGATGTGTTCCTTCGTGACATTTGGCCTACGAGAGACGAGATACAGGAAATTGAGAAGAAACACGTCATACCTAGCATGTTTAAAGAGGTATGACTTTATTAGGCCCAATTGCGGGGAACGTTTTAACCTCGGGTTAGCTAACTCAGATTTAAATGGCGCCACCATCCCTTATAGGTGTAAAAAATATATATTTAAATATTACTTTTAATATTTTATTTTAAAATACTAGTTTTAAAATTATATTATCAACAAGCTATAGTTTGCAAACTGTTGGCCTAGTGCGAGATTGGTTTCTCTTAAATGTAAATTTAAAACAAATGTTTGATATGTTGTCTTTCTTAACGGCCCTTTTTTAATGGATATTTTCAATCTTGCACCTTTATCAATTATAATTTATAAAGAAGAAGTTATTGCAAGATTTATTAAATTTTACCTATCTATTCAATTGTTAAATTTTTACTTAAAAACTATTTACTTTTCAACCACGATCGTTTTCTCATCCTAATTTTTTTCCTAATCCAACATCTGATCACTACCTATTCCATCTCTCACCACAATACCCTTAAAACCCTATATTATTACATAGTATAAATCCAAGTCGCTAATTGTGTCTGTTTGTATGTTTGTCCGCTATCTTCTCCTAAACCACTTGACGGATTTCAATGCGGTTTTCACCATCATTTAGGTAATTTTTTCATTTGAATTTGTAAATAAAGAAAATTCTGATAAAGTTATTTTAAGTGAGGCAAAATTCAACTTGACAAGTCGCCCAAAATTACACCATTGTGAAGCGTGGGCGGGTCACTAGCTTAATATAAACAAAATCAAAAAACCAAAATCAAAATTATTTTATTAATCATAGATATGTAACATATACTTAATGAACGTCAATGTTACAAACTTCGACTTTACCTAACCGTAGACCGGGAGAAAAAAGCCGGCGGAAAAAAACTCCCAGCACTCTTCGGAAATTATACAATCATAATATAACCCCCGCAGGTATACGCTAAGATCGAGCTGGGCTCCCCCTCGTGGCAGGCTCTCAGTGTGCCCTCCGGTAAACTGTACGCGTGGGACCCCAACTCCACTTATATCAAGAAACCGCCGTTCTTTGATAACATGACTAAGGTATGTATATTATAGCTAGTGGCCGCCCGCGAAAACTTCGCGTGGAAGTCGGTTTTCCGTGGGAATGAGAAGTTTTCCCGCGTAAAAATACCCTATGTGTTATTCTGATGTATAACCTATATTACTGTAAAGTTTCCAGTAGTTTTTACGTGAAAGAGTAACAAACAACCATACATACATTCTCACAAACTTTCACGTTTATAAAATTAGTAGGATGGCGTATAAATATGTGACTAGTGAAGAGGTTGTTTGGGTAAGGAGTGGGATTGAGATTGATTGATTGATTGAAAAACATTTTCAGTGTTTTTTCCTTGAACTTACTCTGAATTGAAGGTTTTAAAAAATACTAAGCTATTGAGTATAATCACCAAAAAATATTCATTTGGTAACTTTTTAAATCTAACATTAAAGCACTTAAGTAAATTTTATTCTCATATCGTGGTGTTACTTTTTTGCTTTTTTCCCACCCTTTAAAAACTTTCAACTAGGTATTCGTTTTCAGAATCGTTATTTATATTGTTGTTTCTACTCCTGCTAGGTGACTCTGTTACCACGGATCATATATCTCATATATTATCACTGTAAAACCTTTTGAGTGTTCTGTTATCAAAACAATCAGATAATAAGTAGTAAAACTTAAAGTTATAAGAACATAGCTAACAAAATTAAATAATCCATTTAGTAACTTGACTATAAAAATAAAGTGACGATAAAGAAAGATTTGAAATTTTCGAATTATCTCTTCCACTTGCTTTTGATGATTACTTTATTGTGGTAACTCGTAAATTTTGACCATTTATCCTACTAATATTATAAATGTGAAAGTTTGTGAGTATGTGAGGATGTCAGGATGTGAAGATGTATGGATGTTTGTTACTCTTTCACGTTAAAACTATTGGACGGATTTGGATGAAACTATGCAGTAATATAGGTTCTACATCAGAATAACACATAGGGTACTTTTTACCGCGGGAAAACTTCTCATTCCCACGGGAAACCGACTTCCACGCGAACGGAGTCGCGGGCAGCCACTATTTATTTATATCGTGTTCTTAGGAGCTCCCCCCACTAAAGTCAGTGATCGAAGCCCGCGTCCTCCTGTTGGGTGATTCGGTGACCACGGACCATATATCTAGATATCCCTATAGTTTACACAGTTACAGAATCTCTTTCTTTGTTTTCTTAGGACTTGTACTAATGTTTTTTAAGTAGTTAAGGTTTTGACATTAGTTTTGACATTTTAGGAGCTCCCCCCACTAAAGTCAGTGATCGAAGCCCGCGTCCTCCTGTTGGGTGATTCGGTGACCACGGACCATATATCTAGATATCCCTATAGTTTACACAGTTACAGAATCTTTTTCTTTGTTTTCTTAGGACTTGTATTAATGTTTTTTAAGTAGTTAAGGTTTTGACATTAGTTTTGACATTCTAGGAGCTCCCCCCACTGAAGTCAGTAACGGATGCTCGAGTTTTACTTCTGTTGGGCGACTCGGTGACCACGGACCACATCTCCCCGGCGGGGGCCATCGCGCGGAACTCACCCGCGGCCAGATACCTCGCTTCTAGGGGGTGAGTCGTTGCAGATTGTGGCTGTAAACATAGATTTAAATCTTTAGATAGGCCCTTACCGCAGTGAGACCGCGCCGGGTTGTTCCACAGTCGAAGTGAGTGAGCTCACTAACCTGGGATCAGTGCACCCAATGTAGTGCAGTGCAACTAATGTAGGAGAAAAAGAGATGACACTATTTTCTCTGTACACTTGTTGTGTATAGATTGATCAAAAACAATGCCACAGTTTTTGGTGTCGGGGCCTATCTAACGATTTAAATCTATGGCTGTAAAATATAAGTGAGTGGCAGAGTTGTAGCTAAGGAGATTAAAAAAAAAAGGATTTTGACGAAAACATAGCAAGTAGTTAAAGTAGCTGTTAGAACGAACTTCATATAAGTTAAGTAAAGTCTCCTTTTCTCTTTTAAGGTCTGGATGCGAAACTTGTGTCATGTTGTTAACAAAGTCAAATCGTCCTTAATTTTTTATTGTATATTTTAAGAATGTTTTTTATATGAGTTAGCCCCTATATTACAGTTATTTTTCTCGGCGTGAAAAGAAAGCATACTACTTATCTTTCGAACAAAATATAAGCATTGAAAAATCATTCCTTAGACTAATAAGAGTTTCTGCTGATGCAAGATATAAAATTGTCATCCATTAAATTAAAAAAGAGCTTAAGTCTAAGTAAACTTTTGAAGCATTAATTTCTTATTAAATTGCCATATCTTTTCATCATTACATTACATTATTTTTTATCGCCCCACCAGTGTTCTGAAATAATAAGCATACATTAAATTAATAAAGAGCTTAATTAACTCTGTGTAAGGTTTTTTTAAGCAAGCCAAAATTCATTTATTGTTATTTGATCGGGTCGATGACTTTTCGGACACAAAAAACTCGGACACCTTAACCAAATTGTGGATTTTAAATTTTTATATTATTTTTTACCAAGGTGTCCGATTTTTTTGTGTCCGAAAAGTCATCGACCCATTTGATCTGTCAAAACTTTTAGGTCATATCATCATTACATAGTATAAATCCAAGTCGCTAATTCTGTTTGTATGTTTGTCCGCTATCTCGTCCTAAGCTACGTTACGGATTTTAATGTGTTTTTTTCTATATTTTAGGGAATTTATTCTTTAAAATTTTCTAAATATAGAACATTTGAAAAAAGTTATTTTAAGTTAGCTAAAATTTAACGACACCATTGCGAAGCGTGGGCGAGTTGCTAGTTTTTTTATAAAATGATCATTTTTTCGCATTAATTTCTACGTAATCATTATTATTAATCATTTCTACGTAATTAAATTACATTATTGTTCATCACCCCACCAGTCTAACCCCCAAAGAGTTCAACTCCTACGGCGCCCGTCGCGGCAACGACGCCGTCATGGCTCGCGGAACGTTCGCGAACATTCGCCTCGTCAACAAGATGGCGCCGAAGCCGGGGCCGCAAACAACGCATTATCCGAGCAAGCAGGTCATGGATATTTATGATGCGGCTGAAAGGTGAGTGACGGGGAAGGGAGAGAGAGAGTTAGTGAGTGAGTGAGTGAGTGAGTGAGTGAGTGAGTGAGTGAGTGACAAGATGGCGCCTAGCGAGGGAGGGAGGGAGCAAGAGAATCTAGATGGCGTTGTGTTTATTTAAAATTATGCTTACGTTTAAGTCTTCAAATCAAATCTTCCAAGGGTTTTAATTTTGATATAAAGATTTAAAATTTCATTTTTAATTATTGTAAAGACATTGTGTTTTCTGTCCAGAAATTAAAACTCAACTCTAAAAATTCTCACTTGTGTTAGCCTTCATATTTTTATGTTACTATGTATAAACAATTCCTTATTAAACTATGTTGCTATAGATACGCTGCAGAGAAAGTCCCGTTGATAGTTATCACCGGCAAGGATTACGGCTCAGGCTCGAGCCGGGACTGGGCCGCTAAGGGACCTTACTTGCAGGTTGGTGGCTTAATTATTTCCGTCATATTCATATATGTCAAAATCATATATGTCAAAAAAAGTGGTAATATCCTGTTTCTGATCTGTTTGAAAATATGTGGCAGCTTATTTTCGATAGTTTATTCTGATTTTAAATTGAAGTTACTCCGATCCAATCACATTCACCTTTATTTGTGTGATAATTTATTATGATAACTCAAGATTACTCAATGAACACACATCTCAGTAGAAAACAAACCCAGAATCTTTATTTTATTTATTTATTTACACCGTTTAATTTTACCATACTATTTTAGCTGTCCCAACATAACCCATCAATAAAATTCAACTATTATTTACCAATCACTATTATTTATTTCCTTATTTAGTTATTATACAAGTAATACATCTTTCCAGGGTATAAAAGCAGTAATAGCGGAATCATTCGAGCGTATCCATCGCTCCAATCTTATTGGTATGGGTATAATGCCGCTACAGTTCAAAGAAAATGAATCCGCCACAACCCATGGCTTGGACGGGTCGGAAACATATACTATTGTAGTGCCTGAGGATTTGAAACCTGGTGACAATGCTACCGTTAAGGTAAGAGTTTTTATATTGATTTTTTGGTTTAGGGTTTTGTCAAGTGGAAATATAATATACTAGTGGCCGCATGCGACTCAGTTCGCGTGGAAGTCGGTTTCCCGTGGGAATGAGAAGTTTACACGCGGTAAGAAGTACCCTATGTGTTATTCTGATGTGTAATCTATATAACTGTAAAGTTTCATCCAAATCCGTCCGGTAGTTTTTACTTGAAAGAGTAACAAACATCCATACATACATACTCACAAACTTTCACATTTATAATATTACTAGGATCACTAGGATTTCTCGACGAAGCGGAAAGATTGGCGGATTTTCAATTAAATTGTCTCCATTTAGATTAAGTTTCATCTAAATGGATCTCTGATAGTGAAGCCTGTCTCTATCAATTTTTATATCAATTTCAATTATTTTTTTCCAGGTGTCAACCGGCAAGTCATTTGACGTCACAATTCGTTTTGACACCGAAGTGGAGCTCGCTTACTTCAAGAACGGCGGCATCCTCAACTACATGGTGCGAAAGATGACCTTTGCATAACTGTCAAAATATACACACGTCACAGTCAAATCTATACACGTTTATATGACGTCAGTGTCAAAACGTGCATACGTCGCTGTCAAATCTACATACACGTTTGTCAGTGTCAAACATCAAACGTTTAGTTACGTCACCGTCAAAACTAGTTTGACAGATTTGTATTTGACGTTTATTATTAGCTCAAACCGTGTTAGAGAAAAGGGTTTTGAATGTAATACAGCAATAATTTATATTTTTTTAATGAAATGTCAACTCGGTAATTAATTAATTGTGCTCCACTTTAGAGTTTGAAATAGTTTTATTTTCTAATGGTTCCATGTTTAGTTATAATAATATGCATTCCTATATGTCATTATGATATTTTACACAAAGGCTGTCAAATTTGACAGCTTTCTTCACATCAAATAGACACGAGATTAAAAAAATTAACTTCTTTTATTGTTTGGTGTGGGACTTTGAAAAATTAAGGTTTTTATACAAAAACGAATGTTTTTTTTATTATTAAAAAGGGTTTAAGGGATGACAATAGTTTTTATAAATGATTTCTTAGATTTAATGCTGGACGCATCAAGGTTGTAGTGAACTGAAATATATTTATTTTGTTACTTTGACACTATTGTTTTATTTATTGAAGATTATAGGAAATATCTAACTCTTTTTTTACTTACCCCGTATTCATTATTAGGTATGTTGTTAATACACGATAGTTCTTTAATATTAAGCTCTCTAAACGACCCACATTTACTTTAGACAATTTAAAAAATAATCTTTTAATAAACTAAAACATTTTTTAAACAAGAATTTTTAATTTAAATTTCTTCCGCCTTACGAAGATATAATTTTTTGACAAATTATCTTTATAAAACTGATAGTCTACAGGTTTCAAGCGAAAATTATGTGATTTTAGTTATTTTTTAAAAACATTCACTACGTTGAGTTTGTCAAAGAACTAAAATCTTATAGGTATACAATTTTATTATTTCATTTATTTTAATATATTTTTTCGATAAGTTGGTTCTAGATCTGCGTGACATAATGGCTGGCTCCCTATTTCTATGCCTTAACCACTAGTTAATACTGTGTAAATAGTAGCAAGTAGGTACCAAATAGTGACCTATATATGACATATTTTTTTACAGATAGGGTATCCAATTTTTAGGTGTATTCCATTAATTAGTATACTGGCGATTTTTTAAAGGTAGGTGTTTGCTCTCAATAGCTCACGGATTATTAAATTGGCAACACTTGCCAATAACTTGTAGGCTTTTCGGTTCCCTCTCTGGCAGCACTGAGTTTTGAAATTCACCCACTCTGGGGATCAACTTATCTGGGGATTTTTTTCATTTTATGTTTATGTGCATTAAACATAATAAAGATCCTGGATCCCGAGTCGGCAGTTTTATCACTAAACCAGTCAGGTATTGTAGGAGCGAACAAGGTAAGTCTAGATCAGCCGAAGTCAATCCGTAGATATTTGTACTTCGACCTGATTAGAGTAGTAATATTGTTTTATACAGGGCGTCCCAAGACTACGGGACATCAAGGGAAAGTACCTTCAATATCGTAGATAGGATATTTTGCTGAAAGAAGACTTTATTTTATTTTTTAAACTTAGAAATTCTGCATTAAAAAAAAATTACTTGCTTAGTCTGGGAATCGAACCCACTCAAATATGAAAAAAAACACCCCTATTTTTATGATGCCA
Organism: Emmelina monodactyla; assembly: GCA_916618145.1. NCBI lineage: Eukaryota > Metazoa > Arthropoda > Insecta > Lepidoptera > Pterophoridae > Emmelina > Emmelina monodactyla. The sequence goes on from OU745297.1 coordinate 4,587,408, forward strand.
ATCGAAAGAATAGACAAAAAGTTAAAATTCTTCTTAAGAAACATAGTATCATATGTAGGTACAACCTCTATTACTATAAAGTTTCATCCAAGTCCGTCCAGAAGTGAAAGATTAACGAAAATCTATAAATACCTACTCACAAACTTTTACGTTTATAATATTACAATTTAATTTTATATATTTTTTATATTAGGTTAGATTTCTGGACATAATACTTAATACTTCAACGCTTTACTGGTGCAGTTCCCTCTTAAGGACAGGAAAAAATAAAAATGAAAACTCCGAATACAATTTTTTATTCAATTATCAGTCGAAACAGTAAACAAAATGTGATAATTTGATAACAGTCAACGGGTTTGGCATTGCAGCTTCATATACCAAGTCTAAAATTGTAACGGATTTATGATTCAAAAATACATGTTTTTGAAACTTTAGTGTTTACTTGTTTTTAAAACTTTTGTGTTCACTTGTTTTTGAAACTTTAGTGTGAACTTATTTTGTGGCGGTTTCTGTGGGACCTGCAAAGAATTTTTTTCTTCCACTTCTTTAGTTTCAATATTGTGGTTCATTACAAAAAGTTTTTTTTTTTAAAACTTGGTATATCAAGATGCAAAGGTATACAATTTGAGTAAAGCTAGTTTTTATATCGTTAGTTCGTGGAATAGGCAAAGTACAGTACTGTTGTTTGAGTCTATTGCACTGCTAGACATGGCTTATTAAGGGCTCAACGAATTTAAGTTCAGTCATAAAATCGTGCCTAGTTTCAATTTAAAGCTAATTAGTTTCAATTAGTCCCTGATTAAAAAAAAATAAGAAATAGTGTTTTTTACTAGTACTAGCGACCCGCTCACGCTTTGCTATGGTTAAATTTTTTCCAACTTGCTCGCGAAACATTGAATTTTAGCTAATTTAAAAATACTTTTACAAATTTAAATGAATAATTTCCCTTAAAGATGGCGACTTGGATTTATACTAAGTTCCTAATGAAAAGATGATGTGGGCCTTTCTAAGAAATTGAATGGTACTTACTTGTATTTTATTATTAGTGTTTATTATTTATTACGACTTAAGAAACCATGCCAAGCCTTGCAATACAAGATGCTATTTTCCACAAACGCTTAAAATTCTGAATTCACAACGTATTTGACTATTCAATATTTTTCTATCGACATTTGAAATCACAGCATTTTTTGGGTCGAGTTTTAGAATTTCCAGTTTGTTCCCGAAACATCTCGGTAAGGTAATTGATAGTTCAAGGCGGAGGTATTTCACAAACTACGCCACAAAAGATGGGACTTGAGCTGTAGGTGTATGTTCTAATCATGTGCCATATTTTGTGGCGGCAATTAAAACTATCGTGATCGTGATACATTAGTTTAAAGCTAACCTCCGAATAAAAATTATCGTTTATATGGAGGTATGATATTAATAGGTAGATATAAGTAAGTTTGACTTAACAGTTCTATGATTTAGATAAGTTTTTAAGTGTAAAATAACATTTCAATTAAATATCCATTGCAAAACAACATAGACTACAGATGGGATGAGATTACCAAGATAAAAGGTTGTATTATAGTAATTTTATTAAATAAAAACACTGACCATTGAACTTTAAAACTGGCAAATATTACCTGAATATATTAGAAATTCCTATCTTACCATGTTACAATATCTTATCGTTAATATGTGAAAAGTCACGAGCTTGAAAGTTTTTTATTTAGCAAGAATTTTTGTTTCACCGAGTATATGAGTAAAACGTATTATAGTCTAGTGTTTTCAATTAAAAATTATAGAAAATAATGGCAACATAACAGTAGGTGTTGCCATTTTCACGCTCGTGACGTAAAGAAATGTAGTATCAATATATTTCACATTTATACTTACTAACTACAAAGATCCATTAAGTTCCTACTTTTATTATATGCCTACTTAAACATAAGAATACATAGTCATGAACGGGTGAAAGAATGAATGTTTGAGTTATCTGAAACAACTTTACATACAATTGTTACGTTTAATAATTATAAGTTTTTAATATTCAAGCTATTGACTGTTTGAAAAAATTAATTTCGATGATTGCAATGAGAAAACCAAAGAATTTAGAAGATTTTTTTACCAGTCAAAGTTTCTTTTTCAGAAATTATAAACTATAATAACGACAGAGCGAGTATAACCTCTTAAGTCACGATTTTAAAATATGTTTGTAACATACGTACCATTATTTTTGACCGATTTGTTCGTAATTTACACTTCTAGAATTTTAATATAACTTATCTTACCAAATAATAAACTGTTAGCGCATGTAAAAGGTTTTATATCATTTTATGCTCCGTTCAATTCAAAATACGATTTTTTTTATATAGCTCTGTAATACACAAATGAGAAAAGAATTGTTGATTTTTACTATTTCATAATGTTGTTATTTTATTAACTCAGTTAAGTTCTTACTTGGAGATTAAAATAAACTGTAATGTGATAAATTTTTCCCTACTCTATTTAAATATTTGCTATTATATCGCAATACACACTCATAAAGTACCTACAGTATTCTAAATATAAATTGGAACGATGTTCCTATGATGTAGTTTAGCAATTACTTTAATTTATGAATGACATCAACTTTAACACATATTAGTGAAAAAAAGGTGTTTGACTACTCACATAGATTAATTTTAAAGATTGGATTGAGTACTTAAACATAGCTCCAATTTTTATATAAATTACTGTGTATTTTAAATTATGTTATTATTTATACAGCGTGTTACAAAATGTTCATAATGATGTTTATATTGAAGAAATTATGGTTTATAAACCATTTTGCATCACACTGTAGCACTAGATGTTTTTTTTATTATTTTCTTTTTTTTCATTACTATTAAGTTACATTAAATGCCTTAATCTTATAGTCTAGATTATTCGCAGCGTACATAGAATGAGAGAGACAGTTGATATTTGAAATTATATTCCTGCTTCTATAAAACAAATGTGTAACTGTCTTTTTCTTTCAGTTGCACGGAGAATAATATGTAAATAGGTAATTTTATTACATGATTGGTAAACACTCACGAATAATAATATCTTCAGAAAGGTAACCCTTGTAACGCATTTTTTTAAAACACAACCACTTGTGCGAAAAGTGTGCCAAATATGAATGTATTTGATTACTTTTATTTGTATGGTAATAGAGTTGCAATTGAAATGGAGAGTTTCACTACAAAATATATTGATTACGCGCGATTTTTGTGCGGAGCCATTTTCAGAAGTCAGTTACAATCCCAAAGATATTATTGTTCGCAGCTAAAAACAAAACAATTTGACTATCAATCAATAACATTTTATTTATTTTGAATATTTCTCAAAAACCCCAATTTTTGAAGCACCGTTTGGATCGATTTTTTTCTGTACAATGAACATTCAAATTTTGTGATATTTGTAACAACTTTTTTTAGAAAAAGCATTGGCAAATAAATTAATATAAATGGCAGTAAATAAGTTAAAACATATTCCTAATTCAGTCTCACAAGTTAACTCAAATTATCATGGTTGAGATCAGTAAATGCTTTTATTTCAAAATATGTGTAAAATTATTTTATAAAACAAAAACCAGTTAGAAAACGCTGTTTATACAAAAGCTTGAGAGTAGAGCTCAATTCATAGTCAAAAGAATCTTAGATTAGTCGTAAAGGAAAGAATAAAAAAGTTAAGAAATAAGCCAAGAGTAAAAATAGTCTAACAATAAATGAATTAAGCCCTAACATTTAATAATTACGAAAAATCTTACATCTACGAGATATATCTTATAAACAACACAAGATAGTTTTTTTTATTGCAAAGTAAGTCTTGAAAACACCCTGTATTCTAAAGGATTGATTTTAGTTAAAAAATATATTGAAAATCATCCTGCTTTGATTAAAACTTTACAATACATCAGTCTTAAAGGAATGGTAAAATAAATCTAACCAAAACTATCGTAACAAAAGTATACATTATTTTGGAAAGTCGAAAGTTTCGAAATATATGAAGCTCGACTCGAATTCGAAGAAAAATGCATTTAGTGTAGCTACATCTTAAATATACGGTTGCTAATACAATTATTCTTATTTACTTAATTAAATGTGGTATCTACTTGAAAATTAAGTTCATGCATCATGCAGTTTGTTAGATTCACTCACCACACAAATTTTTAAACGGAGGGTATAATTTTCAATTTTGACAATATATTTATTCCAAAGTAGATTTAATCCAAAATATCTGGCAGACGCTCCCTGCGATCAACATGCTCCGGTTCCGAACAGTGCCCCATCAAAACAGACTCACCGACAATCATATTCTCAAAACATAAAGAGCAAGCGTACTTGGCATCACCAAAGCAAACTATCTTGTTGTAATCCCGATACATTTTCATCGGATTCAAAACTGTGCTGGGTTGAATTTCCACTCCGCTGGCCACACATTTCTTTATATAAGCTGTTTTGTAAATAAAGTGTATTTTTTCGCAGTGCGATTGGCTTAAAATGTGCTTGAGTACACCATTTTCTTCGGTTTCGGTTACTTTGCATGATGGACAGTAGAATAATATCATGTTTTTGGACTCGAATTCTTGTTCCGTAGTTTGGGAAGTGATTTCTATACTGTGGACCTGAATGTAGAAGGTGATTCTGTCCACAGCTGGTTTTCGGAGCTGTGTGCAATACAAGCTAGATTCGTCGAAACTATTGTAGCTTATTATCAGGTCTAAGGATTCGGAATAAGCTGATAAAGTTGTGTTATCAAGTGAGAAATTGCCAATTGAGGATGTAATGGATTGGTTAGACATTGATTGATCAATCTTTGACAGTCCAGAGTCCGCTTGTGAACAGTTACATTTGCAGTTGCAACGAGGAGTTTCTACGGTGTCAGGTTCTTTAACTGTCTCGTTGGTTTCATTTGAGAACAGGTTGTTCAGAGCATCCTGGAAATCAGGGAAATCGCATTGTTTCCTAATCTTCAATTTCCTGCTCTGCTTTTTCGTTTTTTTATATTCCGTTTGTTGGCAGTGTTTTGTTCTGCTGGCTTTGTCAGCCGCCAGGTAGTAGTTAATGAACTGTTCAATTACATGTTTAAGTGAAAACAATTGTTTCTTGACCTTGACTTTCATGTTCTGATCCGGTTTGTCTATCACAAGATTCCAGGACTCCGCTGAACTCACCCCCCTGCTCTCATACAGTTTTGCTTGGTGCAACATGTTATTAGATATTTGTGATATAACATTACTAGCTTTTTGATTTTGCTTTCCGTTAAAAAGTTTTGACACTTCCGCATGAAACTGGAAGTCAGAAAACAGTTTTGTGAGGAAGTTTTCCACCGTTTTTAGCTTCATTTGGTAGCTCATAAACATTGTTGACCCGTCATCATTTAATTGGTCCAATTCAACATCACCAAATGACTCAGGTGTTGCTGACGGTATGTGAAGCAGATTGTCTTCAGTGGGACTGACTTTTCTACACATTTTGATTTCGTTACTGTGTGATGATGTTGATGCTTCGGATTCTGATTCCGAAAGAGATTCTATGGCACAATCTTCTACGTCGTATGTTGTTGAGATTTGGTCATCAGACAGTTCATCACAGAGATCAAAGGACTTCTTAAAGTCAATAGCTTTCATTCTCTCTGTGAATACTTCTGAACTATTGCATTGTAAATGAACGTGTTTCGGAGTGTTTTCTAAATTTAGATCTTCTTTTTCCTCTGAAGTATTTAACTCACTGTTAGATTCATTTGCTTTTTTGATGTCCAGTTTGAGTTTTCGGGATTTCCGTTTCTGTTTTTTGTCTGTGTCAACTGTGGAGAGCAGATCAGTGTCTGAAAGGGAGCCTTTTTTAATGGCGAAGTTTTTAACTGAATCCGGCAGTTTTAGACTTTCAGCTATTTGTCTGCTCGTAGAATCTGGTTCTAAGTGTTCATAATCGAAATCTTCAATGTTATTCTCTGTTGTTAGTAACTCTGAATTGTTTTTTACTGTAATATTATTCGAATCTTGCGAACTCTTTTCCTCTTCCCCTGGTTTTTTGAAATACGTAATGTTTGAAATCATTTTTCTAAACGAAAACGCCATTTTTTCGACTGTAATTGAGTCAATATGAACGGAAAATTTCTGATACTTGTAGTTTTGTAAAGGTGGAACCTTATCTTCCTGTTTGCAACAAAGAAAAGGATAAACAAATAAAACTGTGATAACAAAGGAGACAGATGTTTCAATGAATTATGACTAAAACTTACTTCTTTAGAACAATGTTGCACTGGAAAGACACAGTAGTAAACGATTCATCTCATTCTACACGAAAACTTTGCATTTTTACCCTCGATTTACAATAAAATAGCACAATGAAAATCACTATCGCCCTTTTGTTTGAATTTTATTTGTTTGACACTGACAAATTCGAACTTGTCAATCAACGACAACAACAAAAGAAATCTACGGTGCGTTCAATGGTTTAAAATTATTTGGCATCCCAAAAAGTTGCCCTATAGAAACTGAAACATCAATCTATCAGTTTTCAATCAAAGTGTGATACTGTTGTCAATCAAAAAAATACGTCAAATTTGTCAAATCCAGGGAGGAGTACGGTGAATTTATTTTGCTATAGGAAAGTTACTCTTTTGCGTTATTTTAACCTAAAACAGTTTATTTGTTGTATATTCAACAGCCGCCGCTTTGTTTATTTGTAATCAAGTTGCAGTTTTTACTCGAGAGTTATCTTTGTGCTTGTAAAATAACTCCCAATGCGTTGTTAGCTTTATCTTAAAGTATTGTTTATTTACTCTAAAATCATGTCTGTAAGTGAAAAAGTGTCGCTTTCGGATGCTCTCAGCAATGTGGATGTACTTGACGAGCTTACTCTGCCTGGTAAGTTTTCATTTTCGTAATCCTAAGCCCGGATATGACTCGCTTACTTATGAAATACCTACCGACTGACATCTGATAAATTTCTTGATCTTGCTACCTTTCGACAAGTGCAATTCGTAGCAAATGTCAGTTCTTTTCACAGTGCAAGCATCATAAACTTAAATAACTTATAAAATTATTGATGTCACAGAATTATTTATTTACCTTGCATTTGTTTATAACAATAAATAAACAAGATTCACTCTTCAACAGATGAGCAGCCCTGCATTGAAGCAGCACCATGCTCCATCCTCTACCAAGCGAACTTCGACACCAACTTTGAGGACCGTAACGGCTTTGTCACCGGCATTGCCAAGTACATTGAAGAGGCTACCATACATGCCAACTTGGTGAGTCACTCATTACATTTGTAATTTTACGCTGAGTTGTGTTATCAAATGAAGTAAAGGTATGTTGGTTCAGCTTACTTAGCTCACAGGGTTATCTTTTGGTTTATTTTATACAAAAAATTACCCTTAAATTTGTATTAACCAACTCTAAATTCATGTGTCAACTCTAAATTGACAATGTATAAGAGATTAGTTTTTTATCCTACGTACAATAAAGTAATTTCATTTCATTTCAACCCCTACCCTGTAGAACGAGCTGCTAGAAGAAGGCAACCAACACGCAGTAATGCTGTACACCTGGAGATGCTGCTCGCGAGCCATCCCGCAGCCGAGGTCCAACGAGCAGCCGGACCGAGTGCATATATACGAGCGGACGGTGCAGGTGCTGGGGCCGGAGGTTGATAAGCTGCTGCAGTTTATGTATTTCCAGGTGTGTTATTATGTAGAAGAAGGCAAATCAAATCAAATCAAAATTGTTTATTGCTTCAATAGTGGTAATTGCAGATGTCAAATGAAATTAAATTACGTTTCGTGATCGAGTCGGCCAAAAATACACCATTGCGAAGCGTGAGCGAGTCGCTAGTAATATAATAATAATAATCATCCTATTTTCAACTGGTAAACAGTACTTATCATCCCTACTATCCCTACTAATATTATAAATGCGAAAGTAACTCTGTCTGTCTGTTACGCTTTCACGTCAACCTAAACCACTGAACCGATTTTGATGAAATGAAGAAAGAACTGAACTGGGAAAGGACATAGGGTACTTTTTCATGCGGGAAAACATCTCATTCCCACGGGAAACCGACTTCCACGCGAACGGAGTCTCTTTCGGCCACTAGTTAAAAACATCCCCCCCCCAACAGCGCAAAGCGATCGAGCGTTTCTGCGGTGAAGTACGACGTCTCTGTCACGCCGAGAAACGGCGCGATTTCGTCTCGGAAGCGTATTTATTGACGCTGGGCAAGTTTGTCAATATGTTCGCTGTGCTAGATGAGCTGAAGAATATGAAGAGTTCGGTGAAGAATGACTATTCTACTTATCGCAGGTGGGTGGAAGTTATTTGAAAATATTTTTGTTGTGTACAGTGTTTTTTTTTGGTTGGCAATAAGTCTCTTCGAAAAGTGGCAAAGGGTGTATTTTTATGTTTGTTTGTCATGGCTTTAGTAGCTGTATTATTTTGTTGAAAAATGTTTTCTTAGGGTAAGTTAGTACTCATATAAATATCAATAAAAATATATTATTACATTTGCACTTATTTTTAAGAGAAAGTAATAGACTTAGAATATAATTATAAGAAATAGAATAGTTGCTTTTGTTGATATTTCAAAATGAGCTTACTGAAACTCTTTGGATATAAATACTAAAAAAATTAGCGTTACTATGGTATCGCAATAATAATAAATTGCCAGACTGACACACCAATTATGTGGCCCTAAAGTAAGTTGCAGTAAGCCATTGTGTTATTGGTACCACACATTCGACTAGGGGAGAACCTAGTTACACCCAGACACGAGCCAATATCAAAAAAACATTTTACGAAATTGGCCCGAACCCGGAACCATCCGCTTAGCAGTCCTGTATATATACCGCTGCACCGCAGAAGTCGTCAATATCTGAATGCTTTCATTTCCAACTACCAATACCCCTATAACTTAAGCACTTCAACCATATAACCTCAACAATCAATTCTATATTCCCCACAGAGCGGCCCAGTTCCTGAAAGTGATGTCTGACAGCCAGAGCCTCCAGGAGTCTCAGAACCTCTCCATGTTCCTGGCGACCCAGAACAAGATACGAGACACCGTGAAGGACGCTCTGGAGAAGATCAACGGTGAGTGTTGGAGAAGATCAACGGTGAGTGTTGGAGAAGATCAATGGTGAGTGTTGGAGAAGATCAATGGTGAGTGTTGGAGAAGATCAACGGTGAGTGTTGGAGAAGATCAACGGTGAGTGTTGGAGAAGATCAACGGTGAGTGTTGGAGAAGATCAACGGTGAGTGTTGGAGAAGATCAATGGTGAGTGTTGGGGGTAGGGTGTGATTCTGTTACAAATATACTAAAAGAAAAAAAATTTTTTTTTAACTTGTTATACAGAGAACAACTTGTTACAATCGATGGTGGCGCCATTTAAACCTGAGTTAGCTAACCCGAGGTTAAAACGTTCCCTGCAATTGGGCCGTAAAGGATGAATTTTAGTTCATTATTTACGTCAGCAGTGGTAATGCAAAATTTTTGCATGTGGGGTCTAAAATATATAGCTAAAGTATAAAAAATATTTTCTATAGATATGAAAACTTACAATCCAAAAATATGTATTTATTTATCTTTGAAAAACTATAAAAAAGTCAAGCTTTAAATAAGTAAGCTTTGCTGAGTTATACAGGGTTAATATACTATATTTTTCTGTTCAAAACACTTTATATTTATCATCTTCTTATCAGGTTATGAAGAACTGCTGTGCGATGTGGTCAACATTTGCGTGCATATGTTTGAGACCAAAATGTACCTCACACCATCCGAGAAACATATGTTGGTCAAGGTATGTAATATATATAACACATCATTTATTTAATTATCTATCTTTACCAATAGAAAGAAATGAAGAAAAAACCTATAACGAAAACTATATGTCAATTTAATATTGATGTAAGTAAAACCGTGGGAAAAAGGTGGTCGGGTCTAAAAACTTTGCAAACTTTCATGAAAAGTTTCTATGTAAGTATGTAAAGAAAGTGTCTTTAAATTATGTTGAAAACCGCATCAAAATCCGTTTCCTTCTAAGACCTACACACATATTTAACGAACAAACATACAAACAAAAAAATAGCGAATTCGCATTGTTCCATGCCAGTATAACGATAAATTCAGCTCTGAATAACTTTATTAAATTATTAATATAATCATGGATGAAGAAGTAAAAGGATAGACAATAGCCATACAAAATAGCGTATACTTTTTTTTAGTTCTCAAACTTTCGATAGATGACATTACTAGTCTCAAAACACAAATTTGTATATTTTAACAAATTTTAGTTATAATACACCCGCTAGATGGCGTTGTAGTAAAACTATTTTGCTTTACACATTAAAATATTAAATCAATTGTTTATTTAAGACCAATAAATGTCGATTTAAACCAAAAATTATAAATAAAAAATTTATGATTTAAGTCAATTTTTTTTACTGGCATGAACAGAACTTGATTAAAGTGAAACTGACAAATTTCAGTCTACTTTGCAAATGTCTACCGCCCGCAGTGTTCCCAACCTATAGTGAGGCCGTTTCCGTTTCTTTAAAATGTTTAATGATGTATTTTCGCTAAATTTATCAAAATATTATCGTATCCACTAAAATAGGGTCGAAAATGTAAGTATGAAAAAGTCTCCCAAATTAGTCAAAAATCTTCGTTCTATCTGCGTTAAATACTTATTTGATATCGTTCTAGGCATAAAATAATAGTACCTACGGTTGTGAACACTGGGCCGCCCGGCCGGCCAGCCATACGTTTTCTGAACGGATACAAATTTATAAACGCGTAATAGGTTTTTGTATACTTTAATTAAATACCCACCGATTTTTAGTAGACAATGATAATAGAATGAATGGTTATATACTTACTAGGTGTATCAAAATAAGTATAATGATTAAAATTGGGGAAGGCTAAGCTAAAAATAATACCAGACATCTTATTTTTTGAATGTGGTCTATTACAATTCCCAGAAAACTTAGCCAGGATAATCTTAATGTGACCATTTAACACATAGTATGTTAAACACACAGTGAATGTACATTTTTTTATGAATAGAAACGTTATCTATAACAAAATTGATATTTGATTAAGCCCTAAAATATTTCTACACAAAAGTAGGTACGGTAAGCTGCAAGAGTCCATAATATAGTTCACATAGTTGACAAACATTATTGCATCCAGTGGTCATATTCACACACACTAACGTTAATAAACTACTATTTTACTACTTCTTTCTTAATATCAACCTTAACTCGACAGTTTTAAAGCTCAATATATTTTTATAAATTTTTGTGGTTGTTGCAACATTTTCTTAAAAACGAAGATGTTTTTTTCGGATCTCCTACACTCTAACCGACACCATTCTCAACCTTAATTTGAGAGACTTAAGGTCCAGCACTATTCTATAAAATATTGTGGTTGTTGTTTTATTTCTTCTATTCATCTATACGATCGCTAAAACAATCAAATGGTCTCAGAGTTATTATTTCGTCCTAGGATCATGTTACCCCAGTTAAAATCTTAACCATATTGTATTTTTATTATGAGTTTTATTAATTTTGCTGTTTAAGTCGTAAAGAAAGAATTAATAACTAAATGATGGTCAATAAATATAGAAGGTTAAATAAAAGTAGGATACTTTGATAAAAAACAGTTAGTCAAAAATCCAAGAGAGTTTATTTATATAAAATACTAGCGACCCGTCCACGCTTCGCAATGGTATAACGACTTGTTCCCGAAACCCGGAATTTTGGCTTATTTAAAAAACTTTTTCTGCATGTTCTTTATTTACAAATTTAAATGAAAAAAAACCTAAAAAATGGCGAAAACCGCATTAAAATCTGTCCACTGGTTTAGAAGGAGATAGCGGACAAATATACAAACAGACAGAATTAGCGACTTGGATTTATACTACCTATGTAATGAAGAAGCTTATTTTGCACTTGTTTACAAATATATTTAGGTAATGTTTGACATTTATAACAAAATGTTGTTTCCAAATATTTCATACTTACAGTAAATCGAGTCTCGTAAGGAGTTTGAGTAATATCATGTACTAGTGGCCGCGCGCGACTCCGTTCGCGTAGAAGTCGGTTTCCCGAATGCGCAGTTTTCCCGCGGTAAAAAGTTCCCTTAATTCTTTCATACATATATTTTTGGTTTCTAGAACCGTTTTGGCAGCGCACACAACGGAAGCCCTCAAGGATGAATAATTTTCCCCGTTTTTTTCTCATTTTCCATTATTCCTTCGCTCCTAATAGTTGCAGCGTGTTGTTATATAGCCTAAAGCCTGCCTCGATTAATGGTCTATTCAACACAAAAAGAATTTTTAAATTCGATCCAGTAGTTCCTGAGATTAGCGTGTTCAAACAAACAAACAAACAAACTCTTCGGCTTAATAATATTAATATAGATTGAGTCACTAGTATATGATATATAGCTTTCCGCCCTGCGTTTTCACGGTAAGGTAAATAGCTTTTCCCGTGGGAATGAGGCTATTTCCCGAAGTAAAGTTATCCTATTTTCTTCCCTGAGTGTCGAACTATCTCTATTCCAAAATCAAGACAATCGGTTCAACCAGCGAACATACCAACAGACAGACATACACATTTTCACATTTAAAATATTATATTTAGTAAGGATAGACATGAAAAAAATATCTAAAAGATGGCAAAAACCGCATTAAAATTCATTACGTGGTTTATCCACTTACCACGCTATCTCCTTAGCGGACAAACATACTTACAACAGACAAAATTGGATTTATACTATTATAATGATTATATGCATTTCGATAATACGCATTCTGTCCTGCATACTTATATTAGCTTGCATACTTATTATAAAACTTAGAAATCAACGAACCACAAAGTATGAAACAAATGATTCAATCTTTGTAGGATTTGGTTATTTTCGTTTTACACTCAATGTTCAACATGTTTTCATAGTTAACTCGCATTTCAACGAATGTATTTAAAAATGTTAAGGTTGACAAAAGTAAAATGTTGTTACAAATTATACATTTATTGTCAATGTGTGTATAATTTGTAGACCTTACACTCTATAATGGACTATAGCATATACGTATAGACGTAGATGCGGCGACAAAGAAAAAGAAGCACTCTTCTTCTTCTTCTGGGGTATATTTGGCTTCTACCCTGGGGTAATCCTGCCAATGTCAAGTGTTAGAAGAGACACAGTACGGTGTGTAAAAAACAGAAATAACAATAAATTATGGATAGTGCTCGGTATAGAATTTAGATTTTTGAAGTTGTCGAGGCCGAAAGAGAGATCTTGAGGAGTTTTTGTAGTTAGTAAACCAACACCACTGAAAAAAAATAAAACACATAATAATATGGATTATAAATATACATTGTTAACTTGGAGGAATTTAGAAATTAAATGAATAAATATTGGATCACTAAATGATAACAAAAACATAGAATTTACAGGACGAGGCACAAAAGAGGGGAGAAGATCATGCAATGAGATATTGACACGGGGACAGCTAAACATCAAATGATCCACAGAACCCTCATCAAGGCCACACTCACAAAGAGAGTGATCCCTGATTCTAATTTTGGAGAGGAACACAGGGGAGCAATTATGACCTAATCGCAGACGGATAATGCAGGATGTAGTCGCTTTTTTAAAGTCTTTGTATTTGAAAAACCATGGTCTACTGGGGATACTAGGTTGGAGACTTCCATAGTGTTTGGCTTTGTTCTGGATGTAAGATTGCCATCTTGACTCCCATTCTTTTGTGGAGAGGTCTTTTAAATAAGCCTTTACATCTGAAGGAGGAATATGGGACTGACTATCGAGGCCAGAAGTAATAGCTTCTTTGGCGAGGTTATCGGCTACTTCATTGCCAGAAATATCAGAATGACCAGGAATCCATGCTAGGACCACATTTTTACCCCTGTTTTGGCATTCTAAAAGTTGCTGACGGATACTGAAGGAGAAAGGATTAGGGTTAGAACGGAAGGGGAAATTTTGAATATCTTGTAGGCAGCTTTTACAATCAGAGAGGATAATAGCATGAGAGATGTTATGACTAACCACTAATTTTACTGCTTCGAGGATGGCAACTGATTCTCCAGTGAAGACAGAGCATGGGAAGGGGATTTTAAAGGAGAGAATGAGTTTAAATTTAGGGATCCAAACTGCGGAGCCTACATCTCCAGAGACAGAGGTTTTTGAGGCGTCAGTGAATATGGGTAGAAAGTCAGGAAATTCAGATGATAAGATGGAAGAGAGTAAGGAGTTAGCAGCGGGATCGTTCTTCGTGATACCAAAGTTGAGGATGACATGGGGGGAAAAGACGAGGGAGTTGAAGTCAAAGGAGAACATGAGATGATTGAATTTGGATTGAATAATGGGGTGAGGTAGTTGACTAATTTTTTTGAGACTTTCTATTAGGCAAGGGGGGCTTTTATGGGTCCAGTAGTTCGAGGATGGGAGTAAGTTTAGTAGTTGGGTTAAAGGAACCAAAAGGGGATGATTAGATTGTCTATACACATTGCAGAGGAATCTATCGGATAGGGATTGTCTGCGGATACAAAGGGGAGGTTCAACGCATTCCACCTGAAGGGCATTAATTGGGGAGGATTTCATGCATCCAGTGATGATACGGAGGCACTTGGATTGAATTTTGTCTAGTTTAAGGAGAGAAGATTTGTTACAGGGTTCTAGTAGGAAGGAGGCGTAATCAAAGTGACTGCGGATGATAGCGTTGTACAAAAGTTTTTGTGAAAGTGGGTGGGAGCCCCACCACACGCCCGACAGCGCTCTGAGAATGTTGACATTTTTTTCACATTTTTCAGTTAAGTAATTTAGATGCTGAATGCCAGACATGCGGGAATCTAAGAATAAGCCTAAAAATTTAACAACCGAATATTGGGGAATACATTCATCATTCACAACAATCTCCAAATCGGGGGGGCTTTTTTTTCTTGAGAAAATAACAAACTTGCTTTTTGGGGCCGAGAGAGGAAGACCGTGGTCAAATAGCCAAGAGGAGAGATATCTTAATGCACAATTTAATCTATTGGTTAAATCAGCGAAACAATTTGACGAGAAATATAGAGTAAGGTCATCGGCGTATTGAATCAGGTTGCAGAAACTCGATACAGAGGCATGGAGATCATAGGTGTAAATATTAAAAAGAAGGGGGCTAAGAACTGAACCTTGAGGAAGGCCTTTGAAGATGAGTCTAGAATCCGTAAGAGAACCTTCGGAGCGAACAGAAATACTTCTACCCATGTAGAGGTTGCAGATGACGTTGATTATCTTCACAGGGATACTCAGCTGGAGCATCTTCTGCCTGAGTATTGGAAGATGGACGTTATCGTAGGCGGAGGTAATGTCTAAAAAGACTCCAACAAGGTGTTCATTACGGGAAAAAGCTAACCTTACTTCGGAGGTAAAAGTGCTAAGGGCGTCTAGGGTTCCAAGGCCTCTGCGGAAGCCAAATTGGCTAGAAGGTAGCAAGTTGTTATGTTCAATGAACCATTCCAGTCTGTTTTTTAAAAGATGTTCAAAAATTTTTGAGAGAACAGGGGAAAGAGCAATAGGGCGATATGATGAGGGGGATTGGGGATCTTTATTGGGTTTTAGCACTGGGATAATGATTTGTTTTTTCCAATCATCAGGAATAAGAGAGTTACAGTAGAATTCATTGAAGAGGTTCAGTAAAATTTGCTTTGAGGACGGGGAGGATTTAATGACGAAGGAGTAAGGGATTCCGTCGATGCCAGGGCTAGAGTCGTGCAGATTATCTAGAGCGGCTAGCAATTCGGAGAGGGAGAAAGGTTCCTCAAAGTTGCAACTAGAAGAACTGGGGGAAAAAAAGGAGGGACAAGGGAGACAATCAAGGTTGGGGACAAATGGGGGAGCCAATAGAGCAGAAAAACTATTAATCCACGATTCAGGGTTGCCCAAAGAGGTCGGCTCTGACTGAGAATTGCGAAAGAGTTTAATCTTCTTCCAAACTATAGAAGATGGCGATCGGGGCGATAGGCTCTCACAGAAAGACAGCCAACCCTCCTTCTTTTTTTTAGAGAGAAGGCGTTTAGTTTGGGCGGAAGCTCTTTTGAAATTTAGAAACGTGTCCAAATCAGAGGATCTTCGAAATAGCAGTTCAGCTTCTTTGCGAAGTTTGATGGAGGAAGAGCATTCTGAATCCCACCAAGGAGGAGAATAACGCTTACGGGAGATGCATTTTTTCAGGGGGATGCTTTCATCGGCTGCCGCAATAAGGGAATTAGTAAATTGATCATATAAGGATATGCAGTTATCTCTATTAACTGTAGGGAAATGTAGTAATTTAGAATTAAGATGGGATGAGAATTTATTCCAATCTGCCTCGGAAGTGCGATATTTAAGAATGGGAGAAAAGGGAGGGGCAGGAGGTTTAGTATCTGAGGAGGATATAAGAATCGGAAGATGATCGCTACCATGGGAGACAGGAAGAATGGACCAGGATAAAGAAGAAAGGATATTAGGAGAACAAAGGGATAGGTCTAGCGCATTAGCAGTAACATTAGGAGAAACTCTCCGGGTGGGAGACCCATCGTTGAGGATACATAGGTTAATGTCATCGATTAGGTCAATTAATTGGATGGAGGATGAGTCAGCAGTAGGGCAACCCCATAGGGGATTGTGACAGTTGAAATCACCCAGAATAACAAGAGGGGGAGGCAAGGGAGATAGTAAGGAATTCAATTCAGTAATGATATAAGGTGTTGGGTCAGGGATGTAAACCGAAACGAAAGTCATTCCTAAAATCTTTGCAGCAACAATGTTTAGATTATTGGAGTTTTGTAAAGGGATGGGAGAGAAAGGGACAGATCGTTTGATAAAGAGCGCACATCCGGCCCTACCGTCGTCTCTGTCATCCCGAAGGCAGGCAAAACCCGGGATCCTAAAACAGGAACCAGGACGGAGCCAAGTCTCCGAGACGAAGAAAGCGACAGGGTCAAATTTATTAATAAAGTAGATAAATTCATGTTTTTTGTTGTTAATACTCCTGCAATTCCACTGAAGGAGGTGATAAACCATGATTGTTAAGGATTGTGATGAAATTTTCTAACGAGGAGATGACATTGTTCGGTACGAATTCGCTGAATTTTTGAAATAAGCTTAATACGAGTCTAGAAAGGTCTAAAATAGTGGTGTCTCCGCGAGAGATGTCCTCAGGGTTTGGAAAAGCTGAACCATTAGGAAGAGATGATGAGGGGGTAGCAGTAATATTGTTATGGGCAGCAACATCGTAGGAAGTACCTGTGGGTTTCCACGGGCGTTTATTAATACTGACAGTTTTCCTATAGGAAATGTTTTGAGGAGGGTAAGAGGGCTGAGGGGGAGCGGGGGAGGGAATGCTTTGGGATAGAGGGTTATTTGAGGGGGACTGCCTTACAGCATCAACATACGACCGGCGTGGATATTTTTTCATAGCCTCTGTGTATGATATGTTTTGTTCTGACATACACAACTTTATGGCTCGTTGGCGGGAGTGCTCTGAACATTTTTTATCAGTGGCGAAGTGGTTATGGGCACAGAAAAGGCATATAGCACAGTCTTCAGTTACAGAGCATTCATCTCCTGCGTGGGGACCAGAGCATTTAAAACAGACTGGGTTGGATCTACATTGCGACTTGACATGACCAAATTTACAGCACTTGTGGCACTGGATTGTAGGAAGTAGATACGAGCTGCAAGGGAGGTTGGTTTCGTACACATGTACATCTTCAGGAAGGGATTGGGATCTAAATGTCAGAACAACTGTCTGTGTAGGTACCCAAACAGGGGAACGGTCAACAAAAGTTTTCCTGTTCATTCGTCTAGCCTTAACAAGGGAACCACAGGATTCAGGAAAATCCACAACTTTAATCAACTCCTCCATATTCATGTCAATTGGAATGTGACGTATCACACCCATTCTTGTTACATGATAAACTGGTATAAAAGTATTGTATTTAGTTGAAATTTCAGTGTGAGATAAAAAAATATTCGCTGCATCGGCAGAAGTAAATAGTACACATATTTTATTTCGACCTAATTGCTTAATGCCACCTTTACTTATACCTTTTATATTCAGACTATGGAGAAATTGACCAAATTTAAGAAGTTTGATGGAGAGACTTAATCTGGGACCAGAAGAACTAGTAACTGGAGGGTGAGGAAGGGAGGCATGAACAATGAAGGGCCCTTTATCAGAGGGAATATATCTTAACTTTTTAGGATCGAAATCAGAAACTGTATAAGTGTGCTGAATAGAAGCGGAGGGTTCAGTGGATGATTTCTTTGGGATACCACTATCTATGGAATCCTCTAGTCGCCTTTTATGGGATGGACCAGGTTGAATTGTTATGTCTGGAGGGTCAGGTGGGTCCGGGGGATCGAAATCCATTGTTAAGAGAAAGACAAAACAAACTTACACAAACACTGGATAACACTTATTGTTATAACATGAACAGACACACACAAATATGAAAAAACTTCAAGATAAGCACTAAAGTTATAGAAAATATGAATGGCACGTGTTTCCACTAACAACAAGCCAAGCAGCAAAAGAAGCACTCGACAAAATCTAATTTTTAAACGTCACCTATCAACTTTGTGCAGCTGATTGTTTTTTTTAATGGCATCACTGGAATTTCGTATGAAAATGTTTATTGTATTAGCGCCATCTAGTTAATTTAGATTTATTTTTTCTACAAAACTAAATTGACCTATTTTAATGACAAATTGCTAGCCCCATCTAACCTTATAAATTGAAATGTATAGCGCCATCTAGATTTATACTACTTTTTTTCATATACGCTACTTTGTATGGCTATTGTCTATCCTTTTACTCCTTCATCCATGATATAATTCAGGTAATGGGCTTTGGCCTTTTCTTAATGGACTCGGAAGTTTGCAACATCAACCGTTTGGATCAGAAGAAAAAGATACGGCTCGATAAGATTGACAGGATTTTCAAGGTAATATTTCAGGCTTTAATCTTAATATTAAACCAATAGATTAACATATTTGTTAGTTCTTAATAATGTAGGTTTCAAACAAACAATAATTTAAAATCGGTTTAGTAGTTTCGATCTCTAATTTAACACTTCTGAGCATGATTTTGACATAAAAATACGCCTGTTCAATCAATAATCTTTATAGTTAGTAAAAAATAACTGTAATTGATTGATGATGTTAATTTGTTGTGTTTTGTTTATAGAATCTAGAGGTGGTACCACTGTTTGGTGACATGCAAATCGCTCCTTTCAACTACATCAAGAGATCAAAGCACTATGATCCTAACAAGTAAGTATTTATTTATTATAGTTATTAAAAATGTTTTAATATTTTATTTTATTTTATTAAAACTTATAAAAAAGGTTAGCATTAACTTATCTTAGGCCCAATTGCAGGGAACGTTTTAACCTCGGGTTAGCTAACTCAGGTTTAAATGGCGCCACCATCGATTGTAACTACTTCTCATTACAATCGATGGTGGCCATTTAAATCTGAGTTAGCTAACCCGAGGTTAAAACGTTTCCTGCAATTGGGCCTTAGAGGTTGCTCATTGATATTTGAATGGGTGTCAAAATTATTGTCACTTGACGGTAATTCGATGTGTTTTTGTCAAAATGATTTTTCGAGATAAGGTAACACACATTTAAACTTCGATGAAATTCATCTTAATTTCACATTGATAATACATATACTAGTGACCCGCCCACGCTTAGCAATGATATGAATTTTAATATTAAACTAGAGGCCGCTCGCGACTCCGTTTGCGTGGAAGTCAGTTTCCCATGGGAATGAGAAGTTTTCCCGCGGTAAAAAGTACCCTATGTCCTTTGCCAAGTTCAGTTTTTTCTTCATACCAAATTTCATCAAAATCGGTTCACTGGTTTAGGCGTGAAAGCGTAACAGACAGACAGACAGATAGACAGACAGACAGACAGAGTAACTTTCGCATTTATAATATTAGTAGGGATAGTAGGGATTTATGGGAAAAAACTAGATGATGGCAGAAACCGCATCAAAATCCGTTACCCGGTTTAAAGGAGTTTGTAACAAACATAAACGATAACCGCCTTAGTGCCTTTAACGATAACGACCTCTGTGGTGCAGCGGTATATTCACCGGACTGCTAAGCGGATGGTTCCGGGTTCGATCCCCGGGTCGGGCCAATTTCGTCAACACGATTTTTCAAAATTGGCTCGTGTCTGGGTGTAACTAGGTTCTAGGTCTGGGTGTACCTAGTCTATTGTGTGGTGCCTATAGTACAAGCTTTGCTTAGCTTAGGGCCACACAGTTGGTGTGTCAGTCTGGAGGTTTATTTATTTACTAGCGACTCGCTCACGCTTCGCAATTGTGTATTTTCGGTCCAATTGATCACGAAACATTATAAATTTTGACTAACTTAAAAAAACTTTTTCTGAATGTTCTTTATTTACAAATTTAAATGAAAAAATTCCAAAAAATATGGTGAAAACCGCGTTAAAATCCCTCAACTGGTTTAGGAGGAGTTAGCGGCCAAACATACAAACAGACAGAATTAGCGACTTGGATTTATACTATGTAATGATATGTAATCAACCAGATGGCCACTGTCATCCAGCACCAATCCACCGTCCCCGCAGGCGGACCTGATGGTACATCTGCCGCAAATCAGGGAGGAGCATCAGAACTATATCTCCGAGCTCGCCAGATATAGCAACGAGGTGAGTGTCTAACTCCGTGTATTGATTTTCTCTGTTACTCATATATATAGTTCTTAGAAAAATCGATAGATGGCGCCACTAGTAGTTTAAATCGCGCAAGCAACATGTGCAACGTTTGTGGTAAATTAATTAGCTGTTTTCAAGTTTTTGAATTGTGCTTTATCAAAGTGAATATAATACGTTAGTTTGAGTGTCAGTTTTTCATTGTGTGTGTTAGGATCCCTACGCAGGTAAAATTGTACAGTGAGGTTTAGTTATACAGGGCGTCCCAAGACTACATCAAGGGAGAGTACCTTGAATATCGTCAATAGGATATTTTGCTGAAAGAAGACGTTTTTTTAAACTTAGTAATTCTGCATTTAAAGAATTTCTAAAAATTACTTGCATCGTCTGGGAATCGAACCATAAATATGAAAAAAAAAACACCCCTATTTTTATGATGTCAATCGAAAGAATAGACAAAAAGTCATATTTCTTCTTAAGTAACATAGTATCTTAAAATGAAGGAACTTTCAGCAAAATATCCCATCTTTGATATTTAAGGTACCGTAGTCTTGGGACGCCCTGTATGAGAAGGTAAACTTACTAAGGCCCACTTGCAGAAAACGTTTGAACAGTTACAATCGATGGTGGCGCCATTTAAACCTGAGTTAGCTAACCCGAGGTTCAAACGTTTTCTGCAAGTGGGCCTAACTTACATAGTTTAGAGTTTTAAAAATAATATTTTTTAGTTATTTTCTTTTAAAACCTTATTTTAATTGACCTGGATTAAAAGTAATGAAGAGTTTTTAAAGTCGTTCAATGGGTTTTGTTGGGAAGATAAATAATTAGTAAAAAAAATAGATTTGAAATAGTTATTAAAAGTAACATGAATATGTGTTTTATTTATTTTCATTTCATCTCTAAAGGTATTTTTTTTGTAAAATAGCTTTAAATGTTGGTTATTCTTGCAATATGCAAGTCCAAGTGCATGATTTTAGTCCTCTTTAATATTTTATTTTAAATTTCCTTATTTTAGAATCACCAAAATACACTGTATGTATTCATAATAATTTGTTTCTATTTAAATATAAATACTTATCAATTTAATGTTAAGGCTACCCCTGTACTTTTCGCATAAGCTTTCGTTTAAAAAATATTATTTTTTCATTATATTTCATATTAATTTTAATATATTATATTTTCATACATTAAATAGTACAATAAATAGTATTTATTGTAATAGGCGATATTCATGTTTTTTTTTCTTGCCTTAAATTAATAGTTTACGACATTATAACATAGAAAAAAATATAAAAAATCTTCAAAATACTCTAGATATTTTTAAAAACGAAATTTAAAACATTGAAAAAATTAGAGCAGTTGAAACGCCGCCATTTTGCGCGCGCGTTTCGTGACGTCACACGACACGTCCAGTGGGACTTTACTATGAACTTTTCAGTTATTTCATACATATTTACAGTTTTAATAGCTTTAAAACCATGGAAGAAGCCAAAAAATTATCTTATAAGTATTGCATAGTACCGGAGTGCACAAATACTATTCGAAAAACACCCGAGAAAGTGTTTTTTTCGTATTTCAAGTGAAACGAAAATACGAAGACGGTCGTGTAAGGTGATGAGAAGGGATAATATATCTCCTAAATCTTGTTCATATTGTTGTGAAGATCATTTTAACGTAAGTATACTTTATTTATACACAGCTTAATGTGAATTAGTAAAAAGTAAGTTTTGCATTAGCTATTGAACATTAGAAAATTCGGTATAAAATTAACCTACCCTATAAGAAAAGATCAGTAGCTATAACTTTCTATTAAAACTTTATTCCTGTTGTGGTTTTACGAATTTTTTATGGTTGTTGATTTTTTCCAGGTAAAGGAAGATACAGAAAATTATATTGAATACAATTTAATAAAAGAGCAAGGAGAAAAATGTACTCTACGGTTGAAGAAAGGAGTTTTGCCTCATATATTTTTGTGTCAATATGTAAATGTTTTGGTGTATTTTAAGTAAACTGCTGTGTGCATGAATAAAAATCTATATTATGGTCTTAAATATACTATGAAACTTTCTTTTCTTTGTATAACTTCACTTGCCAACCAACCGTTGAACGCGCAACATCAAATTGTAAACCACATTAAATCGAATATCAAAGAAGAATCTGGGGTTGTCATTTGCTACACCACCACAACCCACATCGCGCCTTGGAGACGCGACAGATGCAAAATTATATGCTATCATAAATGCACCTGTTCTCGGTAGATTGTCCTCATGTGCTATGACAGAACAGCTTCAGTCATCGTCAAAGATTCACTACCAATCTAAACTAAACTTCATTACAATCAGCACAAGAATATAGATTAAATTTATTTATTTTTTTCACAAAAACTTGTAAAACAGTACAAGTTTCGATGCTGATGAATGCAATGTCGTGTCAGATGACGTCACATTACGTTCGACCAATGGTGGCGCGTTTTGGAAGTTTGAATTTCGCTCCCTTATTTTGCACTTTTTAAATATTATTTTAGGGGTTTAAATAATAAATAAATTTAAAAAAAACTTCTGCATCATAATATAACGATAATAAGTATTCAAGAAAAAATTTTTTTTAGGCCATTTAAAATTTTATGCATATCCCCTATTGTCATCAGGTAACAACAACATTTAAAGAGGCTGGTTCAGACAGCGAGAACAAAGCGGTGTTGGAACTAGCGTTGAGGGGGCTGCAGCTGGCATCTAGCTGGTAAGTTTCATTATTTTTTGTCAATTAAACGTGTGTTAATCGAAGTTTTTTTTTTCAATTAGTTAGACTTATTTGATATCTCAATTGATGCGAGTTCTTTCTGATAAAATATCAACGGAAATCTCAACTTTATCACTCAAGAATAAGGTACAATTTCCACCACCAATGAATTTGCGTTGTTAGTAACTGAGTAATGCTGATAGATATACACTTAATTTTAAACCAAAAATATTGTATCTGTAGATTGTTTTTCCACCAATCCCCATGCAACTTTAATAACGGGTGTAAAACGACCACTCCCGAAGCCTGAAACCATGGATTCTGGAGCCTCAATAGTAACTAAATTCACTAACAGTGTACCCAGAAAACCCAATTTAAAAAAGTTATTAAGGATTGAAAAGTCATATTCGCAGCTTGAAATCATCGCTCACACATCAACTGTTGGTTCAGGTGCGATTATTTACATTGCAAATTAAATTAAAACCCTATTTAATTTGAAATCTTCGCAAAATCTGATAGTATAAATTCAAATTTGTACAATTGTGTTTTTTTATTTTGATCATTAAAAAAATTTTTTTGCTTAAAACGTAACCATCACCCCTCCAGCAATGCCCAGTTTTTGTTTTCGGAAGCAGTTCTTTTACACCCCGTATACAAATTCCAACCTTATCACTCACACATAAGACCTATTTCTATCAGGTGCTGCGTGCTAACAGAGCTGTGTTCCTGGAAGCTGCTGCATCCGACCGATCACACGCTGAGTAATATATGCCCGCCCAATGCCGAGGAGTATGAACGGGTGATTAAATAAATAAATAGCCTTTATACGTCCCATAGTTGAACACAAGCCTCTTTCTCGGATAGCGAGAGGGTTTGAGCCGTAATCCACCACGCTGGCTCGGTGCGGGTTGGTGGAACACATGATGGATCCAATCATGGGGGTTTCCTCACGATGTTTCCCCTCACCGATAGTGCGTGATAAACATGCACATAATTTTAAAAAGACCAAATTAGTGGTACACCCTAGTGGGGATCGAACCCGAAACTTTCGGTATAGTAGACCGTTCCAGATTTAATAATATTTGTTTATTATATAATTGAGTATATTGCATATACATGCTTTGCTTGATTTTACCCAACCCGCCATTTTGGACTAATTGCGAATTGGACCAATAGCGCCTAAACGCGCCGTAGGAACCATAAAAAGGAAAAACGGACACTTTATTTATAGCACTAGTGGCCGCCAGCGACCCCGTTCTCGTGGAAGTCGGTTTTCCGTGGGAATGAGAAGTTTTCCCGCGGTAAAAAGTACCCTATATGTTATTCTGATGTATAACCTATATTACTGCAAAGTTTCATCCAAATCCATCCAGTAGTTTTTACGTGAAAGAATAACAAACATCCATACATACTCACAAACTTTCACGTTTATAATATTAGTACTCACAAACTTTCACGTTTATAATATTATTAGTACTCACAAACTTTCACGTCTACAATATTAGTAGGATACTCAACTCTCTCTCTGCCTCCAGGCGACCCGCTACAACTACTCCTCCGAGGAGAAGTTCGCGATGATCGAGGTGATCGGCATGATCAAGGGGCTCCAGGTGTTAATGTCCAGAATGGAAACTGTTTTCTCTGACGCGGCGCGGCGGTGAGTGGGAGGTGGGGGGTGAGGGAGTGAGGGAGTGAGGGAATGGGGGTAAGGGAATGGGGGTGAGGGAGTGAGGGTAAGGGAGTGAGGGAAGGGGGGTAAGGGAATGGGGGTGAGGGAATGGGGGTAAGGGAATGGGGGTGAGGGAGTGAGGGAATGGAAGTGGGGGTTCTCTGATGTGGCCCGGTGGTGAGTGAGGGAATAGGGGTGAGGGAATGGAAGTGGGGGTTCTCTGATGCGGCCCGGTGGTGAGTGAGTGAGGGATGAAATTGAATGGGGAAGTGAAAGAGTTGTGGGTGAGGAAATGTTGATGACGGAGTGGGGGATGGAATGGAGAAAAGAGTGAATAACTTTAAAAAAAAAAAAAATTGTGAAATCATGTACCCTTGACTTGAAAAAAGAATAGCCATCAATTTGATCGGTATTTTTTAATTAAAATCCAGGTTTAAAATAACCCTAAAACATATTTTGAAATTTAAATAATATTTTATCATTTATAATGTCTGTTTTTGACTATATGCTATTTCACTTATATTACATTAAAATATTAATAAATAAAGGTGGACTTTAACAATACGCAGCACATCATAAATTTCAAATTATCTTCCAGCTTATTTATTTATTATTTATTTACAGCTGTATCTACGCCGAACTACAAGACTTCGTCCAACTTCTGTTGAGAGAGCCACTGAGGAAAGCTATCAAGAATAAGAAGGACCTTATCAGGAGGTAAGATTTTTGTTGAAACTCTCGTTAACTTTCGGTTTGTATTTCATGTGATCGAAAAGGTTTTTGCCAATGCGTTTTTTTGGGATCAATTTCGTTAACCTTTGCTCAATAGCATACAGAAAGGTATTTGCGTCGTGAAAGATGTTTTATATCATTTTATTTACTAGCTGTGCTCTGCGGTTTCACCCGCGAGTGTACTACTACACTAGCACTACACGTTACAAGGTTACGTTGTTGAATTTTGATGAACTGTCGAATGTTACCTATTAAAATGACTCCACTGTAATTACATGTTTTCCAAATTATATATGGACATCATTTAAAAAAGACTTTAAAAAATACCACATTTATGTGGGGATCGAATTCGGAACCTTCGATATAGTAGACCCGTTCCTGTTGCCACTTAGCTACCTCATACTTTTACTACTATTATCATTATCTATTATTATTATCCAGTATAATAGTGTCAGTCCGCGAGACGTGCGGCGACTGGGCGCGCGGCTGCGAGCCACAGCAGGACCCCGCGCTCAGAGGGAAGAAGGAGGACGCCAGTTTCACCATCAAAGTGCCTCGCAGGAATGTCGGTGAGTTGGTATAATAATAATGATTATTATAGTAGTTATTATAGTAGCAGAGGGAAGAAGGAGGACGCCAGTTTCACCATCAAAGTGCCTCGCAGGAATGTCGGTGAGTTGGTATAATAATAATGGTTATTATAGTATCAGAGGGAAGAAGGAAGACGCCAGTTTCACCATCAAAGTGCCTCGCAGGAATGTCGGTGAGTTGGTATAATAATAATGATTATTATAGTGTCAGAGGGAAGAAGGAAGACGCCAGTTTCACAATCAAAGTGCCTCGCAGGAATGTCGGTGAGTTGGTATAATAATAATGATTATTATAGTATCAGAGGGAAGAAGGAAGACGCCAGTTTCACCATCAAAGTGCCTCGCAGGAATGTCGGTGAGTTGGTATAATAATAATGATTATTATAGTATCAGAGGGAAGAAGGAGGACGCCAGTTTCACCATCAAAGTGCCTCGCAGGAATGTCGGTGAGTCGGTATAATAATAATGATTATTATAGTATCAGAGGGAAGAAGGAGGACTCTAGCTTCACCATCAAAGTGCCTCGCAGGAATGTCGGTGAGTCGGTATAATAATAATGATTATTATAGTATCAGAGGGAAGAAGGAGGACTCTAGCTTCACCATCAAAGTGCCTCGCAGGAATGTCGGTGAGTCGGTATAATAATAATGATTATTATAGTATCAGAGGGAAGAAGGAGGACTCTAGCTTCACCATCAAAGTGCCTCGCAGGAATGTCGGTGAGTCGGTATAATAATAATGATTATTATAGTATCAGAGGGAAGAAGGAAGACGCCAGTTTCACCATCAAAGTGCCGCGCAGGAATGTCGGTGAGTCGGTATAATAATAATGATTATTATAGTGTTGTAGTAGTTATTATAGTATCAGAGGGAAGGAAGACACCAGTTTCACCATCAAAGTGCCTCGCAGGAATGTCGGTCAGTCGGTATAATAATAATGATTATTATAGTGTTGTAGTAGTTATTATAGTATCAGAGGGAAGAAGGAAGACGCCAGCTTCACCATCAAAGTGCCTCGCAGGAATGTCGGTGAGTCGGTATAATAATAATGATTATTATAGTGTTGTAGTAGTTATTATAGTATCAGAGGGAAGGAAGACACCAGTTTCACCATCAAAGTGCCTCGCAGGAATGTCGGTCAGTCGGTATAATAATAATGATTATTATAGTGTTGTAGTAGTTATTATAGTATCAGAGGGAAGAAAGAAGACGCCAGTTTCACCATCAAAGTGCCTCGCAGGAATGTCGGTGAGTCGGTATAATAATAATGATTATTATAGTGTTGTAGTTGTTATTATAGTATCAGAGGGAAGAAGGAAGACGCCAGTTTCACCATCAAAGTGCCTCGCAGGAATGTCGGTGAGTCGGTATAATAATAATGATTATTATAGTGTTGTAGTTGTTATTATAGTATCAGAGGGAAGAAGGAAGACGCCAGTTTCACCATCAAAGTGCCTCGCAGGAATGTCGGTGAGTCGGTATAATAATAATGATTATTATAGTGTTATAGTAGTTATTATAGTATCAGAGGGAAGAAGGAAGACTCCAGTTTCACCATCAAAGTGCCGCGCAGGAATGTCGGTGAGTTGGTATAATAATAATGATTATTATAGTATCAGAGGGAAGAAGGAAGACGCCAGTTTCACCATCAAAGTGCCTCGCAGGAATGTCGGTGAGTTGGTATAATAATAATGATTATTATAGTATCAGAGGGAAGAAGGAAGACGCCAGTTTCACCATCAAAGTGCCGCGCAGGAATGTCGGTGAGTTGGTATAATAATAATGATTATTATAGTGTCAGAGGGAAGAAGGAAGACGCCAGTTTCACCATCAAAGTGCCTCGCAGGAATGTCGGTGAGTTGGTATAATAATAATGATTATTATAGTATCAGAGGGAAGAAGGAAGACGCCAGTTTCACCATCAAAGTGCCTCGCAGGAATGTCGGTGAGTTGGTATAATAATAATGATTATTATAGTATCAGAGGGAAGAAGGAAGACGCCAGTTTCACCATCAAAGTGCCTCGTAGGAATGTCGGTGAGTTGGTATAATAATAATGATTATTATAGTATCAGAGGGAAGAAGGAAGACGCCAGCTTCACCATCAAAGTGCCTCGCAGGAATGTCGGTGAGTTGGTATAATAATAATGATTATTATAGTATCAGAGGGAAGAAGGAAGACGCCAGTTTCACCATCAAAGTGCCGCGCAGGAATGTCGGTGAGTTGGTATAATAATAATGATTATTATAGTGTCAGAGGGAAGAAGGAAGACGCCAGTTTCACCATCAAAGTGCCTCGCAGGAATGTCGGTGAGTTGGTATAATAATAATGATTATTATAGTATCAGAGGGAAGAAGGAAGACGCCAGTTTCACCATCAAAGTGCCTCGCAGGAATGTCGGTGAGTTGGTATAATAATAATGATTATTATAGTATCAGAGGGAAGAAGGAAGACGCCAGTTTCACCATCAAAGTGCCTCGCAGGAATGTCGGTGAGTTGGTATAATAATAATGATTATTATAGTATCAGAGGGAAGAAGGAAGACGCCAGCTTCACTATCAAAGTGCCTCGCAGGAATGTCGGTGAGTTGGTATAATAATAATGATTATTATAGTATCAGAGGGAAGAAGGAAGACGCCAGTTTCACCATCAAAGTGCCTCGCAGGAATGTCGGTGAGTTGGTATAATAATAATGATTATTATAGTATCAGAGGGAAGAAGGAAGACGCCAGTTTCACCATCAAAGTGCCTCGCAGGAATGTCGGTGAGTTGGTATAATAATAATGATTATTATAGTATCAGAGGGAAGAAGGAAGACGCCAGTTTCACCATCAAAGTGCCTCGCAGGAATGTCGGTGAGTTGGTATAATAATGATGATTATTATAGTGTTGTAGTAGTTATTATAGTATCAGAGGGAAGGAAGACCCCAGTTTCACTATCAAAGTGCCTCGCAGGAATGTCGGTGCGTATAATTATGTTGCAATTTTGGCAGATTTGTTCACAAAATGTTCAATGTTGGCAGATTTGTTCACAAAATGTTCAATTTTGGCTACCTCAACAAGGTTTTTCGGGATGCTCTTTATTTATGTACGTAAGGGAAATGATTAGGTATTAGATGGTGGAAGATGTATTAACTTAAGTCAAGTTATTTAGGAGGAGGTAGAGGACAAACATTTAGACAAATACGAATAGGTTACTATGTTATGAATTGATGATGTTGGTGATGCTATCTAGCCTTTTGTTTTGTAAAATTTACTTTATTAGCTATATTTAAGTTTAATTATGATTAACATTTAAAACAGTACGAATTAAATGTTAGCCGTTAAGATTATCCGTCTTGTTTTTCACTATTACTTAGTAAATGATAGCAATAATTTATGTTTATTAATTATCGACGACCTCTGTGGTGCAGCGGTATATTTACCGGCCTGCTAAGCGGAAGGTACCGGGTTCAATTCCCGGTCGGGCCAATTTTGTAAAAATGTTTTTTCGATATTGGCTCTTGTCTGGGTGTAACTAGGTTCTCCCCTAGTCCATTGTGTGGTACCTATAGTACAAGCTTTGCTTAGTTTAGGGCCACACAGTTGGTGTGTCAGTCTGGAGATTTATTTATTTGTCTACAGGTCCATCGTCAACTCAACTGTACATGGTTCGAACACAACTGGAGGCTCTGATATCTGACAAATCCGGGGCTCGCAGGACCTTACGCAAGGTAATTTTGACTTTAATTGTTAGGGCTTAGATTTCAGTGAGTAATTTTACTTATAATAAAACTTGAGTTATTTGGCTTATAAATGGTTGAATGTATAGCAATATTTATAGATAAGTTTAGAGTGTTCATAGTCTTTATTTCTGACCTATTTTTTTATTGTAGAGGAGTATAAATTAATTATATTTTTTATAGGATTTGGATGCCACAGCGTTACAACAGATAGAAACATTCCACAGACAAAGTTACTATTGGAACTATCTACTCAATTTGAGCGGTGAGTTATCAAATTATCTTACAAATAGTATAAATGAAAAAGTATGTAAGTGTGAGTGCTCGTTACTGAATGAAGCAGCAAAAGCTGAACAGATTTGGATAAAATAAAATAGACTGGGATAAAGATTGACGATGACTTGATATTGTACTTTTTACCGCGGGAAAATACCTCATTCCTACAGAAAAAGGCATTTAGCTGTGGTTGAAATGTACATGTTGATTTCAAACAACAAAACTATTAATTATTTACCTACAAAAAATAATGTTATTTGCAGCCAATTCTCACATTAAAGTTAATATACTATTGAATATTGTTTGTCATCAGATTCGCTACAAAAATGCTGCGATCTGTCCCAGCTTTGGTACAGGGAGTTCTATTTGGAAATGACAATGGGGAAGAAAGTTAATGTAAGTATATAAATGAACATAGTTTAAATGTTTTGTCTTATGTGAATTGATACTGACTTTTCATAGTTCTGTGTATTGAATAAAAAATATTTTGCTATAGTGTGATTAATACTTTTTTAAAGTTGCAAAATCCTTAATTAATATTAAGAATATAGTGTTTTTACTGCTTTTTTGAGATATACTTTTTCAAATAATAAATTATCTCCGTCCATTTTTAATATACTTATTTTTATTCTTATAAGTACACATAAGTGATAGGATATTTTATATAACCCAAAAAATACAGGCTTCACTGGCTAAGTATACTATTTTTATCCTTACCCACTAAGCAATAAGTAAGTAAGTGTACAACTTTCAAGTTTATCATCATCACCATCATTACTCACTACAAATCCAAGCCACTACATGTATCATCCGCTAACTCCTAAACCACTAGACCGATTTCCATGCGGTTTTGCCTCGTAGAAGTGCACGGTCCGCCACCAACACAACGAGGAGTGCAACGACCTCGTCACCATGGAGAAGAGGATCCAGTTCCCGATAGAGATGTCCATGCCGTGGATCCTGACTGATCATATACTGAAGACCAAGGACCCGGCTATGATGGAGTGAGGAGGCTTTTTACAAGTTTTTAAAGATTTTATAACGGGTGTAAAAAGACCACTTCCGAAGCCTGAAACTATGTATTCTGGAGCCTCAATAGTAACTAAATTCACTAACAGAGTACCCAGAAAACTCAATTTAAAAAGTTATTAAGGATTGAAAAGTCATATTCGCCCCATAGTCATAGTACCCCTCCAGCAATGCCCAGTTTTTGTTTTCGGAAGCAGTTTATTTATACCTCGTATTATTTTATATTAAAAAGTATTTTATAAGGCCTGTAAGATACTTGAAAACAGTTATATCCTTCTGTTTTTATATTTAAGAAAAGAATGTTGAAGTGTTTTGTGTGTGAATTTGGTTTAGCAAAAAAACACGGAATGTGTGAAATTGGACTGATAATAATACAATTGTCAAACTTCGTATTCTCAATCGCGTTTTTGTTACGTTTTTGCTCTTTACGTTTAGTTTTGAACTTTCAAATCTACCTATTGGTTTAATCTATAAAAATACTATCGAAATTCTTATTATAATATATTTTTTTGTCACAAAAACCAAAACAATCTTGCAGCTTCCAAACAAACATATCCCAAAAAAAACAGTAATTTTTACGACCCTAAAACTTATGAATATAAAATCCCAATTTTCCCATACCCTACAATCTACTCAACTCAAACTTTTCCATACAGATACGTCCTCTACCCACTAGACCTATACAACGACAGTGCTCAATACGCGCTGACAGTCTTCAAGAAGCAGTTTCTATACGATGAAGTAGAAGCAGAGGTCAATTTGTGCTTCGATCAGTTCGTTTACAAGTTGTCTGAACAAGTGTACGGGTATTATAAACATACCGCTGCTAGGTGAGTTTATATTAGTGTTTTATTAATGTAATTTATTAAGTAATTTGAGAAATGTATATGTTACGGCTAATACCCGAAGTGCAGCTACACCTAGTTTTAGCCGGTTAGTAGTCTTTTTAATATGGGGAATGTAACAAAAATATATATACCTATATATATAAAAACTGGCTTCAAACATGAGTCGACATTCTGGGCGGTATAAAAGAAGTAACCTAACTAACCTAACCTATTGATGTTCTAACCGGCTAAAACTAGGTGTAGCCGCGCTTCAGGTTTTAGCCGTAACATATATATGTAGAAGTTGCAGTTTTGTAGTTAAAGTAGGAAATGCAAGAAAGTTGTTGAAATTTAATGATAAAGTAGTTTGTTGTGGATTTAAAAAAAAAATTTTGGTTTTAGTTCAAATTTAAGCTAGTAAAAGCGGAAGTTTTTACCTAGTATCAAATATTTGACTAAGTTATCGATCCTTACATGATAAGAGGTAAAGTTAGCGGGTGTCTATGTTTGGGACAATCTCTGGAACCATTGAACCGATTTTGATAACTCTTCTTCCAGCAACAAGCTACGATAACTTTAACTATTATGATTAACTCATTTCAATGCGGTTTTCACCATCTTCAACCATATGATATTTTCTTCGACAGTGTTGACAGTTTTAAAAGACTATAAGTATTATTATTATTTTTTATTAATTTTTGAATTATATAGTAATTAATGATTTAAATTTTTTTTCTTGGAATCTAATATTAAATAACTGCATTTCGTTAAGCTCAAACGAAACCAATGCTGTGTACAGTTTTTATTGGAATTCAGATTTGTGAGATTGTGTATCTTTAAATTGTTACTTCAACTAATGAATTGATCTGTTTTCTGTCTCTGTACCTTTAAAAATAAATAAATAAATAAAATTCCTTCCTCCATCCAAAAATCATTACCTCCTAACATTCTAACCTTCTTTGTTCTAGCATGCTTCTAGACAAGCGCTACCGCGCGGAGTGCTCCTCCCGCGGCGCGTGGTCCGGAGGTCACGTGGCGCGATACCTGTCTCTACTGCAACAACGACATGTCGCCATACTGGGGAGGCACGTGCACTTGAACGCGCTGGTGAGTACCTACCTACCTAGCTGGCTACCTAGCTACCTACCTAGCTACCTACCTACCTACCTGCAACAACGACATGTCGCTATACTGGGGAGGCACGTGCACTTGAACGCGCTGGTGAGTGCCTACCTAGCTAGCTACCTAGCGACCTACCTAGCTGCAACAACGACATGTCGCTATACTGGGGAGGCACGTGCACTTGAACGCGCTGGTGAGTGCCTACCTAGCTAGCTAGCTACCTACCTACCTACCTAGCTATCTACCTACCTACCTGCAACAACGACACGTGGCGATACTGGGGAGGCACGTGCACTAGAACGCGCTGGTGAGTACCTAGCTACCTAGCTGGCTACCTACCTACCCATCTACCTACTTACCCACCAACCTACCTACCTACCCACCTACCTACCCATCTAAACTTACCTACCTACCTACCCACCAAACTACCTACCTACCTATCTACCCACCTATCAACTTACCTTTCTTCCTACCCACCCACCTACGTACCCATCTATACCTACCTACCCACCTAACTACCAACCTACCCACTTGCCTACCTTCCTACCCAACTACCCATCTATCTACCTACCTACCCACCTACCTACCTACCTACCTACCCATCTATATACCTCCCTACCCACCTATATACCTACCTACCTACCTACCCACCTACCTATTTACCCAACTATCTACCTACCGACTCACCTATCTACCTACCTACCCACCTATCTATCTACCTGCCCACCTATCTACCTATCTACCTACATATATACCTATCTACCCACCTACCTACCTATCTACCGACCTACCCACCTCCCCTTCTACCTACCTAGCTACCTATCTACCCGCCTACCCACCTACCCGCCTACCTATCTTATAAAGACTACCATTATATCCCTTGTTATTTATTATAATATTTTAAGTAACTAAAAATCATCAACCAATACAACAAACCACTTTATAAATTTCCATTTTGTCAATGCAGGTAGCTCAACGAATAAACGCGGACATGCATCGCGCCCTCGACGCTGCTGTGGCTAAATTTGAGGCCGGAGATATCACTGGCATTGTGGTCAGTTATCATTATCATTATCATTACATAGTATAAATCCAAGTCGCTAATTCTGTCTGTTTGTATGTTTGTCCGCTAGCTCCTCCAAAACTACGTAAAGTATTTTAATGCGGTTTTCGCCATCTTTTAGGGAATTTATTCATTTAAATTTGTAGATAAGTTAAGCTAAAAGCAATGTTTCTGGAACAAGTCGTGCCAAAATTACACCATTGCGAAGCGTGGGCGGGCCGCTAGCCATACTAATATTATAAACCCGAAAGTTTGTGAGTATGTATGGGTGTATGTATGGATGTTTGTTACTCTTTCACTTAAAAACTACTGGACGGATTTTGATGAAACTTTACAGTAACATAGGTTATACATCAGAACAACACATAGGGCACTTTTTACCGCGGGAAAACTTCTCATTCCCACGGGAAACCGACTTCCACGCGAACGAAGTTAATTAAAAAAGGCTACTAGTTTATTAAAATCTTCCACCACCATTCAAAACTCCCTTCACCTACATCCAACAGGAGTTAGAAGGTCTGATCAGGCGGCCACTAGTTTATTATAATCTTTTACATAAGTTACCATCGTTTGAAACAACAATAAACCCCCCAACAGGAGTTGGAAGGTCTGATATCAGTGAACCGGCTCTGCCACAAGCTCCTCTCTCGCTATCTAACCCTCGACGATTTCGACGCGATCCTGCGAGAGTCGGACCACGGGGTGCTGGCACCTTATGACCTAACCTAACCTAATCTAAGATTTATTCCTTCGCCACTACCCCACTTCTTCGTCTAACAATCAGACGACCTCTGTGGTGCAGCGGTATATACACCGGACTGCTAAGCGGATGGTTCCGGGTTCAATTCCCGGTCGGGCCAATTTCGTAAAAATGGTTTTTCGATATTGGCTCGTGTCTGGGTGTCCCTAGGTTCTCCCCTAGTCCATTGTGTGGTGCCTATAGTACAAGCTTTGCTTAGTTTAGGGCCACACAGTTGGTGTGTCAGTCTGGAGATTTGCTTTAACAATAAACCCCCCAACAGGAGTAGGAAGGTCTGATCGGGCGGCCACTAGTTTTTACGTAAGTTACCATCATTTCAACAGGAGCTAGAAGGTCTGATATCAGTGAACCGGCTCTGCCACAAGCTCCTCTCGCGCTATCTAACCCTCGACGACTTCGACGCGATCCTGCGAGAGTCGGACCACGGGGTGCTGGCACCTTATGGAAGGATAACGCTACATGTGTTCTGGGAGTTGAACTATGACTTTCTGCCGATGTATTGTTACAATGCTGCTACTGATCGGTGAGTTGTTAATTTAAGGTAAAATATGTAGGTCTTATTCTTAGACGTAGTTTAAATTTAGAATGTGAACTAATGTGACAGCTTTTTTAACTTTGGTTTTTGATTTTTTAAACCACCCCGTCTTCTAATACATATAAAAAGGGGAAAAGATTTGGGTGTTTAAGTAAAGAAAGAATCTTGATCAAGCAACGCTTTTAGTAGTTCTAAATAATTAATAAATGTAAAGTCTGATAATAAAAAAGTAAAAATATTGATGCCATGTCCGTTACCAGTTGAATGTCATATTTGCTGAGTCGAAAATGACAACTGAACCAATTTGGATGAAATTTGCCAGCATTAAGTTTGCGCTTAACTTTTCGTACACATGCAAATCGCTGACTTAGAAACCTGTTGTGAGGCAAATGCATTTATATTCTACCAAAATCCACTAAAAAACCATTAAATATCTACTAAAAATCCTTCAATTAGTAACTCCACCTACAAAAAAACTCCAAATTCCGTCTAAAACTACAGTCCATGGTTCAGATTTGTGAAATGCCGTCACATACAATTCGGGTCGGCGGTGCAGCGCGAGCGGCCGCCGCAAGCCGGCCCCTCGCTGCTGTGTGCAAATACACTTATATTCTAGCAAAATACACTAAAACACTACTAAATATCTACGAAAATCCTTCAATTAGTAACTCCACCTACCAAAAAAACTCAAGATTCCGTCTAAAACTACAGTCCATGGTTCAGATTTGTGAAATGCCGTCACATACAATTCGGGTCGGCGGTGCAGCGCGAGCGGCCGCCGCAAGCCGGCCCCTCGCTGCTGTGTGCAAATACACTTATATTCTAGCAAAATACACTAAAACACTACTAAATATCTACGAAAATCCTTCAATTAGTAACTCCACCTACCAAAAAAACTCAAGATTCCGTCTAAAACTACAGTCCATGGTTCAGATTTGTGAAATGCCGTCACATACAATTCGGGTCGGCGGTGCAGCGCGAGCGGCCGCCGCAAGCCGGCCACTCGCTGCTGTGGGGCAGCAAGCAGCTCAACCTGGCTTACAGCGCGCAATACGCTCAATACGCCGGTAAGTGGGAAATAGAATAATAATAAATAGCCTATATATGTCCCCTAGTTGAGCACAGGCCTCCTTCTCGGATAGCGAGAGGGTTTGAGCCGTAACCCACCACGCTGGCTCGGTGCGGGTTGGATGGATTATCATCCAATCGTGTGGGTTTCCTCACTATGTTTTTCCCTCGCTGTTAGTGCAAGATAAACATGTACATAATTTGAAAAAGACCAAATTAGTGGTACACCCTAGTGGGGATCGAACCCGGAACCTTTGGTATAGTAGACCGTTCCTGTTGACACTAGGCTACCACGCACGCAAAAGTGAATATAATGACATCACATCAAATCATCAAAAACTTGTAAGAGAAAACTGGTTAGTAAAGAAGTATGTTATAACATCAAAATCATAATTTGGAGATAAAATTCAATCAACCTGGCCTATAGCGCTCAATACGCGCAGTATGCCGGTAAGTGGAAAATATTGATCTGTGGTGCAGCGGTATATATACCGGAGTGCTAAGTGGAAGGTTCCGGGTTCAATTCCCGGTCGGGAAAGTTTTGTAAAAATGGTTTTTCGATATTGGCTCGTGTCTGGATGTAACTAGGTTCTCCCCTAGTTCATTGTGTGGTACCTTTAGTACAAGCTTTGCTTAGCTTAGGGCCATACAGTTGGTGTATCAGTCTGGAGATTAATTAATTTATTATTTATAAGATAGTATGTGTAAACAGGGAAATAAAGAAAAGGATAAAACGATGATTATGTCATCAGCTAAAACCTCGGCAATTGGTAACTGCTTGTTTCATTATGTGACGTTTGGTCTACGTGTGTCTGTCCTTTTCGTATCAACTATCTATCATAGTTTATTGAAACGCAAAAACATAAATATTGGTAACTATAGTAATGGAGTTAATAAGGCGCCAGTAGTTAGTACTGGTACGACTTTCGACAAGAAAATCCTACTAATATTATAAATGTGAAAGCTTGTGAGTATATATGGATGTTTGTTACTCTTTCACGTAAAAACTACTGAATGGATTTGGATGAAACTTTACAGTAATATAGGCTAGACATCAAAATAATACATAAGGTACTTTTTACCGCGGGAAAACTTCTCATTCCCACGGGAAACCGACTTCACGCGAACGGAGTCGCGGGCGGCCAATATTATGTTAAATAAAAAATGCGATTTGGTGGATTCACATTAATGAAAGACATCCATCACATCACCGTAAATGCGTGAGTTAATTACTAATATTATAAATGCGAAAGTTTGTATCTGAGTTTGTTACTGTTTCACGCCAAAACTACTGAGCTATTTTGGGTGTATGAATTTGACAGTACTCAATTGTTACATCGAATATTAGCTTAGATTACCATAACATTTTTTTTATCAATACGTAATTAGTAAGACTTTAAATTCAGACACCGGTAGTATTCTCCTAAATTTTGACACTCAACTGTCAAACAATCTACAAATTTTGACACCTGTCAAAACAATCCAAACCCCCCTCTAGGTTTCGTGGGCGCCCCCCATCTTCACGCGCTCGTCCGCCTGCTCGGCTACCAGGGCATAGCCGTGGTTATATCCGAGCTATTGGGCGTGGCCAAGGGGCTATTGCACGGGACAATAGCACAGTTTACGAAGGCTTTGGCAGGGGCTATGCCCAGGGAGTGTAAACTGCCGAGATATGATTATGGGAGTAATGGTGAGTTGAAGATGTGTCGTGAGAAACGTGTGTGGGGTTTTTATCAGAATTTAAAAATCGATTGGGGAAAAAAATGTGTTTTTAAAAGATGTTTGAATAAGGAAGAGATTTTAATTTAAATGGATTGTTTTTGTGTCTGTTACCTTCGACTGGGTGAATCAATTTTGATGAATAATTTTGGTCGTCATATACCTTTTTAAATTTACATAGAAGTCTTTTTTTTGTTATAGTTCAATACAAAATATATTTGGGATGTTAAACGGGGGTAAAAGTTAAGTTTGAGAAAGAAAAAATTTGATGATTTTTATAATGATAATAATGATATTGAAGTCTTTTTTTGTTTTAGTTAAATACAAAATATATTTGCGATTTCATATGGGGTAAAAGTTAAGTTTGAGAAAGAAAAAAATATTATAATAATGATATTGACATACATACATATCGTCACGCCTGTCTCCCATTGGGGTAGGCAGAGGCTATGGATCGCCATCTACTTCGGTCCAGACATACTTCTTGCGCTTCTTTGGCATACATCATAATGATAATAATGATATTGATGATAATGATAATAATGATGATAACGATATTGATGATAATGATAACAATGATAATGATAACAATAATTTTGATGATAATGATAATAATGATATTGATGATAATGATAATGATAACAATGATACCGATCATCATCATCACCAGGCGTGCTAGGCTACTACCACGCGCAACTCACGGACATCGTGCAGTACCCGGACGCGGGCATGGAGCTGTTCCACGCGTTCCGGGAACTGGGGAACATCGTGCTGTTCTGTATGCTCATTGAACAGGCAGGTTTACTATAATATATTATAGTTTTGCAAATTATATTTAACTAGGCGGGCCACGCTTCGCAATGGTGTTTGTTATTTCAACTTTAGCTTACTTGAAATAACTTTTTATAAATGTTCTTTATTTTCAAGTTTAAATAAAAAAAACTCACATAAAAATCCGTAACGTGGTTTAGGAGGAGTTAGTGGACAAACAGACAGAATTTGCGACTTGGATTTATACTATGTAATGGTAATGATACGAGGGAGCGTTTTTATGTTCGCGGAATGGAGGGTAAGGGGTGGAAATAAAAAAACCAAATTATTTTTCCTTTTCAGTATATTCACCTGCAAGACGGATATATTTTTCAGACCTTTCAATTAATTTATTTATACCCTCATAAAAAAATGATTTATCTTTGTCTTCAAAATACGCTGAAACTGCCTCCTTAACTTCATCATCGGTGGTCATTTTTTTACCCCGAAGCTCTTTTTTCATTTTTGGGAAGAGGTAATAATCACTCGGGGCTAGGTCTGGGCTGTAGGGTGGGTGGTTTAAAATATCGAAGCCCACCTTATGCAGGGCAGCCAACGCAACGCGACTCTTGTGGACGGGCGCATTGTCGTGCAAAAGCAGCACACCCTTCGTCAATTTTCCCCGTCTTTTCTCTTTAATGGCTTCTTTTAGTCGCTCTAATATTGAAGCGTAGTATTCTCCGGTTATAGAAACACCTTTATTTTTATAATCGATCAACAATATTCCTTCTGAGTCCCAAAAGACCGTTGCCATGAGTTTCCCAGCTGACTGTGACACCTTAAACTTCTTGGGGGGTGCTGTGCCCTTTTTATGCCACTGCATGGAGTCTTGTTTCGACTCAGGTTCATAATGATGAACCCTAGTTTCGTCTCCAGTAACAATTCGACTCAATACACCATCCTTGTCGTCACTGCAGAGGTCCAAAAATGCACGTGAACACTCTACGCGTTGTTGTTTTTGCGGCGGCGTGACTTTTCACTCCCGATTATGTTGCTTGGTTGACGATAGCTCAAAGACTAATTGTCTGATAACAATGAAACCTCGTATTTATACTAATTATGAGTCACTGAACGCGTTACGGTCCTAATGAGCCTAATCACCCCCGCCAACCCTCTCATTCCGCGAACTTAAAAACGCACCCTCGTATTTAACATGCAAGTCTCTTTCTTTGTCTCTCTCATCTTTTGTTAGCCATTTAACTATGTCACTATCTTGAGCTATTTTTGAAACTCTTGCATCAGGTGCTGTTTATATATAAACATAATTGTAATTTGTGTGTCTGTCTTTAACATTGTAGATTTTAAACTTTTTTTTAAGTTAAATGGTGTTTCAATCCAAAAAAATCATTGCTGTAATTCTATATCGGCTTATAAAACTTTTAAGACATTATTTTATACATTACTTCAATATGTCTCAATTATTAATAACGAGTGACCCGCCCACGCTTCGCGATGGTGTAATTTTGGCCGACTTGCTCGCGAAACATTGAATCTTAGCTAACTTAAAAAAACTTTTCCGATTGTTCTTTATTTACAAATATAAATGAATAAATTCCCTAAAAGATAGCGACTACCGCTTTAAAATCCCTCAACTGGTTTAGGAGGAGTTAGCTGCCAAACATACAAACAGACACAAATAGCGACGTGGATTTATACTATGTAATGATAATGATGATAATGATAATTAATATGATACAACATCCAGGCATTGAGTCAGGAGGAAGTGACAGACCTGCTCCACGCGGCCCCGTTCCAGAACATTCTGCCGCGACCGTTCGCGGCCGCCGGTGAGTAGTGAACTAATGTTAGTTACTAAAGATTTAGTTAGTTTAGTAGGTTAGGTTAGTGAGTTTTCAGTAATATTATACTAAAGACGTTTAGTATATTTGTGATAATATTTGGCATCACTGAACCGATTTTGAAAATTATTTCACCAACAACAGTGGCAAAGACTAGTGTAATTTATTTTCACACGAGTAGTGTTAAATAGGGGCTAATAAAATGTAGAAGAAATTGTGTGTTTGGGAGAAACTCTCAAACTACTCTCAGACGTTTTAAAGTTTTTAAAAGAGTTATATAAGAAACGTTTCATTACTTCATTGTTTTAACCAGAATTTACATACAATACTAACTCCTTACGGGTCCTAAACGACTCATTCTTCATCTTGTAAACTATAATAAAAACTAATAAGTGAATCTAAATGTTAAGTTTCTTACTATCATTTATTGTTCAGGTGAAGAGAAACCAGAAACGAAGCAGAAGCGACTGGAGGCGAAGTACGCGTCGCTGCAGATCGTGCAGAACGTCGACAAATACGGCACTGCCAAGGTGAATAACTTATTTTAATTAATACGTTTATTTTCATTTGTTGGAGAAAAAAATTATAATGTATGCTTGTTTGCTCTATTGGTTGGGTTATTGAGATAAAAATCGAATACTTATAGGTAACTAGCGACCCGCCTACGCTTCGCAATGGTGTAATTTTGTCAACTTGCTCACGAAATATTGAATTTTGGCTAACTTTAAAAAACTTTTTCGATTGTTCTTTATTTACAAATTTAAATGAATAAATTCCCTTAAAGGTGGCCAGAACCGCATTAGGTTTAAAGAATTAATTCTCAGAAAGATTACACGAATCACTTATTTGCATTCATATCCGTTTCGTAGTTTAGGAGTTAGCGGACAAACACACAAACAGACAGAATTAGCGACTTGAATTTATACTATGTTATGATGATAAATTAGAGTATAATACAATTAATCACAACTTATAATCAAAAAAGAACAAATTAATAAGTCAAATCAAAACAATTTACCGACTCAACTAAAAGTTCGTCTAAAAATTCAACCTATTCCAAAATGGGGTTGAAATTTCATCCCCTATCTCTTCTTTAATCTATCTACAAATAAAACACAAATTTTAAATAAATAATATAATATTATAAAGAGGATAGATATGATTTTTTGTTTGTTTGAAATGAATAGGCTCCAAAACTACTGGACCAATTTAAAAAATCCTTTCACCATTCGAAAGCTACATTTTCCACGAGTAACATAGACTATATTTTATTGTGAAAAAAAATAGTGTTTCCTTAGTTATTGCCACGGGAAAAACCATTTAGTTGCGGGTGAAACCGCAGGGCGGAAAGCTAGTTTTAAATAAAAATAAACGGCTTGAACTCTCTCGCAATCCGAGAAGGAGTCCTGTGCTCAATTATTTATACTTATAAAGCTTATTGTTTATTTATTTTTACTATAATATCCCTATTTGTTCCAGCGCTGCCAACTGGCCCGCGAAGGGGAACTATTAACCCGCGAGCGCCTCTGTTGTGGCCTCTCTCTATTCTCCGTAGTTCTTCGTAGACTTAGAACGGTTGTGTCCACGCCGCCGTGGCCGCTGTTGCCGACGCCGGCTGTGAACAATAATACTGACGCTTTTCATCGGTGAGTGGGGATGGGGGTGGATTGGGGGGTGTTTGTAATGAGGGGTTGCTGGGAGTTTTTTTCCGCCGGCTTTTCTCTCTCGGTCTACGGTTAGGTAAAGTCGAAGTTTGTAACATTGACGTTCATTAAGTATATGTTACATATCTATGATGAATAAAAGAATTTTGATTTTTTGATCTTTTTGTTTAGTTTGGGGTGTTTGTAATGTGGGGTTGAGTTGGGGGGTGTTTGTAATGAGGGGTTGAGTTGGAGGGTGTTTGTAGTGAGTGGTTGAGTTGGGGTGTAATTGTAATGAGGGGTTGAGTTCGGGGGTGTTTGTAATTAGGGGTTGAGTTGGTGGGTGTTTGTAATGAGGGGTTGAGTTGACTCTTGAAATCAAGTCAAATCAAAATTCTTTTATTCATGATAGATATGTAACATATACTTAATGAACGTCAATGTTACAAACTTCGACTTTACCTAACCGTGGACCGAGAGAAAGAAGCCGGCGGAAAAAAACTCCCAGCACTCACACAACACAGTGGATTGAGTTGGGGGGTGTTTGTAATGAGGGATTGAGTTGGGGGGTGTTTGTAATGAGAGGGTGAGTTGGGGGGTGTTGTAATGAGGGGTTTAGTTGGGGGTGTTTGTAATTAGGGGTTGAGTTTGGGGGTGTTTGTAATGAGAGGGTGAGTTGGGGGGTGTTGTAATGAGGGGTTTAGTTGGGGGTGTTTGTAATTAGGGGTTGAGTTTGGGGGTGTTTGTAATGAGAGGGTGAGTTGGGGGGTGTTGTAATGAGGGGTTTAGTTGGGGGGTGTTGTGATGAGGGGTTGAGTTGGGGGTGTTGTAATGAGGGGTTGAGTTGGGGGGTGTTGTGATGAGGGGTTGAGTTGGGGGGTGTTTGTAATGAGGGGTTGAGTTGGGGGTGTTTGTAATTAGGGGTTGAGTTTGGGGGTGTTTGTAATGACGGGTTGTGTTAGGGGGTGTTTGTAATGAGGGGTTGAGTTGGGGGGTGTTTGTAATGAGGGGTTGAGTTGGGGGTGCTTGTAATGAGGGGTCGAGTTGGGAGGTGTTTGTAAAGAAGGGGTTGTAATGGACTAAGATAGTTGAGGGGCTAAAAATAAGATAGTAAAAATACAATCTGCAACTCTTTTTTTATTACTGTTGTAGCTTACTCAAATATCCAAGGTCTTTGGTTAAATTAAATATTTTAATAAATCACTTTCTTAAATTAAATAAATATATTGAATCTT
This sequence comes from Emmelina monodactyla, assembly GCA_916618145.1. Taxonomy (NCBI): domain Eukaryota; kingdom Metazoa; phylum Arthropoda; class Insecta; order Lepidoptera; family Pterophoridae; genus Emmelina; species Emmelina monodactyla. The sequence goes on from OU745297.1 coordinate 4,631,501, forward strand.
TCAATAAAATACAAGTAAAGTACTACCCTCGCTCATACTTAAACAATTTAACTTAATATAATATAACTTAGCAATAAATACATTGATTTTCAGCTTGTGGTCCGCTCTGCAGTTCCTGTATTGCATCCCAGTTGGAGAAACACAATTCACTGTCGAGTAAGTTTATAACAATTGAAATCAAATGCAAAAATACGATGTTTTCTTCATTCCCAATAAACAAAAATAAATATAACAAGTACTATGTTTTTACATTAAATAAAGATTTTAGCAAATCGAAATCGTCTCAAGAAAAGTTTTTCAAAATAATTGTAACATTATTTATTAATATATTTCTTGATCAAATTTAATTAAGATCGGTGATTCAGCTGTCAAATATAGTTAAATAAATATGGTAGTTGTTGCACAATACTACAACAAAATCACCGTTTTTCGACATAAGATATGAATCCGAGATATCCGAGAAGCTTTGAAAATTGATAAAACTTTACATGAATGCAATGATAATCAATGATAACGACTGGGTGAACCGATTTTGATGATTATATTATTATTATCCTTGTATTCCCAAATCATTTGTTTAACGTTTAAAGTTTTTTTTTGTTTTTTTTTTTTTTAAATAAATAACCTTTTTTCTATAAAAAATAATAACAGTATTAAATATTGAAATTTACCTTTTTTAGTTTTGCATTAAAAATGTTAATTTTATTAATTTGGAAGTTATAGATACTGGAAAAAAGAAAAGGCGGCGCGGTAGCTCAGTGGTCAGAGCATTGGACCGGTCATCTAAAGGTCTTGGGTTTGATTCCCAGTCGCGCAATGCTCGGAGGCCCGCGTTCCTTTTTCCAGTATCTATAACTTCAAAATATTAAACACAAGCGACCCGCCCACGCTTCGCAATGGTGTAATTTTGCCGACTTGCTCGCGAAACATTGCATTTTTGCTAACTTAAAAAAACTTGTTCTAAACGTTCTTTATTTACAAATCTAAATGCATAAATACCCAAAAATTTAAAGTAAACCACATTAAAATCCGTTACGCACTTAAGAAGGAGTTAGCGGACAAACATACAAACAGACAGAGTTAGCGACTTGGATTTATACTATGTAATGATGTAATGATAATGATAAGGATGATACTCGTATCCTATATAATAATCATGGAATAATTAAAGACTATACACATACATACTCACACATGCTTATGCTTCCTTTATGTTCCCAATTAATTTGTTTACCGTTTTAAGTATTTTTTTTTTTGTTTTTTTTTTCAAACAATATAAAATAAACGATTTATTTACCAGAGAGCTATTCGGTGAGGGTCTCCACTGGGGCGGCTGCACCATCATAGCCCTGCTCGGTGAACAAAGAAGATTCGAAGCGATGGACTTCTGCTACCACATACTGAGGGTTCAACGAGTTGATGGCAAGGACGATGTCGTTAAAGGAATCGTGAGTATTGTTGTTATTCTAGGTTTATTCTAGGTGCATTGGTTTATTCTAGGTTTGTTGGTTTATTGTAGGTTTGTTGGTTTATTGTGGGTTTGTTGGTTTATTGTGGGTTTGTTGGTTTATTCTAGGTTTGTTGGTTTATTGTAGGTTTGTTGGTTTATTGTGGGTTTGTTGGTTTAGAACAAAGAAGGTTTGAAGCGATGGACTTCTGCTACCACATACTGAGGGTTCAGAGGGTTGATGGCAAGGACGATGTCGTTAAGGGAATTGTGAGTATTAGTGTAGGTTTGTTGGTTTGTTGTGGGTTTGTTGGTTTATTCTAGGTTTATTGGTTTATCTAGCTGATCCGATGAACACCGTACCATCAAACAATTAAAGAAATTAATACGACACTTAACTTTCACCCAAACTTGAATTCAAATTTTCTTAATTAATTCATAACATTTTTTTTGGAAGCAAATCTAATAGTGTTTTTTTCGCTGTTTTTGATACAATAGCTACGGTTGTAGTTCTGATGACTTAAAAAAAGGAGGAAGTTCTCAATTGTACTGTGTTTTATTATGTTTGCCTTACCTAAGCGCTTTCCGCTGACTGAACTGATTAAAATTAAGTAAGATTGATATGTTTTTTTTTTATTTGAAAGCATGTACCTACTTCTTGTGTACCAATTGTGTTCTGATAACGCCATCCATGGGAAAATCATACATTTAAGTTCTCTGCTTCTTTAAACTCTAAAACATGCCTAATATCTTAAAAATCCTTTTGTTAACTTACAAAACCTGGCTTGTTAAGCAAAGGTCCCGGGTTCGATTCTTGGGCCAATTTACCCAAAATGTCTCTTCTGTATTCGCTCGTGTCTGAGTGATATCTAAAGTTGTCTATTTGTAACCAGCCACTCAAGCGCATGGTGGACCGCATCCGTCGCTTCCAAGTGCTCAACGCTCAGATCCTGTCCGTGATCGCTCGCCACCTGCCACTGACCATATACAGACCATAGTTAAGCGGAAGGTCCCGGGTTCGAGTCTTGGGTCGTGCCGATTTTATTGGCTCGTGTCTGAGTGAAATCTATTTCTCCCCTAGCACATTGTGTGGTTCCTACTCTATTGCTTACTTCAAAATGGTTTAAAGTCATATGTTTTCATCCACCCCAGCCTCTAAAGCGCATGGTGGACCGCATCCGTCGCTTCCAAGTGCTCAACGCCCAAATCCTGTCCGTCATCGCTAGACACCTGCCACTGTCTTTATACTGACACTTACTACCATCTAAAATATAGTGTTTTACTCTGAAACACATTATAAGTCCCAACATTAACCTATTAATTATCAATACAGTTAGATTCTTCAATTCAGTTAAAATGTCTCTTCTATATTCGCTCGTGTCCATAACTAGGTTTCCCCTAGTCCACTGCGTTGTACAAAATTATATTAGGTCATTTTTCTACATTGGCTCTACATTCTAAGTTCTCCCCTAGTCCATTGTTTGGCTCATCATTATTAAAACACATCGTCTATTTGTCACCCAGCCTCTCAAAAGAATGGTGGACCGCATCCGTCGCTTCCAAGTGCTCAACGCTCAGATCCTGTCTGACATCGCTGGACACCTACCACTGTCCCATTACACTAATACCGATTAAAAAGCGTGTTGTTCTGTGGAACAAGTTAAAAGTGTTAAAAATCCCCTCATTAACTTATTTATTATCAACACAGTTCAATTCTTCAATTTAGTTAAAATCTCTTTTCTATATCGGCTCATATCTGAAACTAGGTTCTCCCCTACTCCATTGCTTACTACAAAATGGTCTAGTCATATTTTTCTGTAACTAGGTTCTCCTCTACTCCGTTACTACAAAATGATCATATTTTTTCATCCACCCCAGCCTCTTAAAAGAATGGTGGACCGCATCCGCCGCTTCCAAGTCCTCAACGCCACTGCCACTGACCTTATACTGACACTTATTACCATCTAAAATATAGTGTTTTACTATAAAACTAGCTAAAATGGCAACACAGTTCGATTCTCCAATTCTGTCCAAATCTCTTTTCTACATTGGTTTCGAGTATATAACTAGGTTCCCTTTTGTGGCTCATCATTATAAAACACATCGTCTATTTGTCATCCAGCCTCTCAAAAGAATGGTGGACCGCATCCGTCGCTTCCAAGTGCTCAACGCTCAGATCCTCTCCGTCATCGCTAGACATCTGCCACTGATCTTATACTGATATTTATTACTATCAACATTTCACTAATACTGTCTAAAATAGTGTCTTTTACTCTAATACAAATTAAAAGTGTTAAAAATCCCCGGTTTGATGCCCGGGTTAGGCTAATTTAGTCAAAATGTCTCTTCTATATCAGCTCATATCTGCAACTAGGTTCTCCCCTAGTCCATTGTGTGCACAAATGTTCCTTAGTTGTTAGTCCGGAGATTTATTTTTAAAATGATATCTAAAGTCGTCTATTTTCATCCACTCCAGCCTCTAAAGCGCATGGTGGACCGCATCCGTCGCTTCCAAGTGCTGAACGCTCAGATTCTCTCCGTCATCGCTCGCCACCTGCCCGCGGACTCGGCCGCCGGCGTCGAACATGTGAGATGCTTCCAGCCGCCCGCCGCCACCAGTTATAATGTTAATTAGTGTGTTGGAAGCAAGGGGAGAGGGTTCTTAGTGGTTAGGGTAATGTGGGGTGGTTGGACGCGAAAGTCTTTTTGGGGGGATAATGGGTAATGTCTTTTGCTGTTTGTGAATTTTACAGCGTTGTGTAATGACGAATCAAGCGATAGTGAAGAAAATAAGGAAAAATGGTGTCTGAAGATACCGAGTTTATACAAATGTTTGACATGTCGCTTGGTTTCCTCTTAATTAAAGGCGCTAGGAGTTACCTTTGAACACAAAATTTGTGAATACATAGATTATCATGCTTGCTTCGTTCTTACATAACACTGTCTAATTGATGTTTTCAGTTAAATAAGATTTCTATACTGCGTATTAGTTGAGACATAGTTATTTATAATTGTAGGGACTTATAAGAGCAAATGATGATGTCATTAGCAAATAATGAAACTATATAACAATTATTTCAGTCAACAAATTAATGTTCCTTTGTACTTCTCGATTAAAATTGCAAAATAATAGAAAAAAACTTTTCAACAATCTTAGTTTTTTCTTTAAGCTTGTTTGAATATTCAATAATACCTACTGCTAGAAATTGAAAGAATAAGTTTTAAATTTCGCCAAAAGCAGTGCTGTTGTCAATCTGCTAACTCCCTTTAAGAATATTTCTAGTATATTAAACGAATATTTAAACATTATTCCATCAATAAGTAAGTTTATTTTATCTTTAGTCCTAAGGAAGCGTTGTTTATAAAAAGTCGTCTGATTTACTGTCAAAATCCCATGACGTTTTGACAGTGTCATTTTGACATTAGACTTTTTTTAATAATGTGACGTAGTTTAAGTAAGTGTAACCCACAATTCGACAAATGCGAAGTCTGAAATTTATGATATCTGTATAGGAATCCATTATTTAATGTATTGCTTATATTTTATACATTTAATCGCATTTTAATACTTATTATATCTTGCATTATAAGGATAGGTAAGTTATTTTTATTTGTATACATGGGTCTTATATTGTACTGTGTTTATTCCTTTTCTAAAAACGGTCTCTTACATAAGAAATATAGTTTCGTTAAATAGAGTTTGCAACTTTGAATCCATTGTTTTTATTTTAAAAATCCTACCAACTTTGTCACACCAGTGTGTGTTACAATCAGTAGTCTTATTTTTATTTTTACTAATCTAGACATGTAATTAATTAAAGCTTATTTATCGTATAACCATAAAGGCCCAATGTAATAGATATTAGCTATCTATATAATAAATTATGAACATAATGTTTAATAAAAGCACAAGATTCTAACATGTATTTCACTCCTAACTTTTCAAAGTTATATTCGTAGTGAAGTTAGGAACAACATGAGTTTTAAAGCAATTGATATCAAAGATTTTTCTATCTTGAAATTCAAAATATTAATATAAGCATTGTTTTTGAAGTAATTGGTAAATTAATAATAGATCTTCTATGCTTGCCGAATATACAAAATTTAGAAGCAATATTCTATATTTTCTTGTTTTCTATGATTATGTAATTTAAATTATTAAATAGGCATTCTTACATTTTTTAATGATAAGATTTATTACTTTTAAAGTGTATTTATCTGTATTCTAATGAAAAAAAAACTGGTTAGTTTTTCTCAAAGATTAAGTAATAACAATTGGTGAAACTATACCTAAATTTAAGAATATTTTTTTGTACTGACTTTTTAGTTCTAAATCATCATTCATAAATTACACTTTTAATGTTTTTTCCCGGCTATATGATTACTCCAATATGTAAGACGTTAGTTAAGAAATATGTAATTTTAGATTTTATTATACTTATGAAATAAAATAAAAGTATTAGAGGATATACCTTTTTTATTATTTTAGGAGATTCCTTAATCATAAATGGTTGAAAGAAGTTAAAATATCTGCATTGACGACCTCTGTGGTGCAGCGGTATATATACCGGACTGTTAAGCAGATGGTTCCGGGTCAGGCCAATTTCGTGAAATGCTTTTTCGATATTGGCTCGTGTCTGGGTGTAACTAGGTTCACCCCTAGTCCATTATGTGGTACCTATAACACAAGTGCTTAATGTAACTTACTTTAGGGCCACATAATTGGTGTGTAAGTCAGGAGATTTATTTATTTATTGTCTAAGCACAGCTTAACCGACTCCTGTCCCGTGACGCGCCTAGCGCGTCATGAAGAAACCTTCAGGGAGGCCCATGACGCGAGAGATGCGTCATTAGAAAATAGTTGCAATTCAAATTTTTATTTGATTTAATGAATAAAATATCTTATTTTATATAAAAATTAACTCATTAGGAACACCAATATCAAGGGCCACTATTTTTTTTTGGAAAATTAAATTGCCAGTGGCTGTCAACCATAGGGTGCCTACCTAAAGGTAACTGTTTATCCTACTAATTATTGAAAAGTGTTATTATTAAAGCCAGGATTCGAACATAGCAAATCTATAAAAATAATTACTATGTTTTGGTCACCAATGAATAGTTTAGATGTAAAAACGGAAGATTTTTGATTTGCGATAAAATACTTCCCACAGGTTGACAACCAATGGTGGAAATCTATAACTTACCTTCTATCTCGTATAAAACACGTAGATCGACACTTTTAAATACACTAAACTAATAAATGAAACATAACAAACAATAACGGGTCTCACTTTGTATTCTTTTAGTTGAAAAAGCCTAAAATAGCGTAATAACATCATCAGTGGCCCATGACGCGTTAGTCGCGTCATCATTTAGGAGGGCCCGTGACGCGACTAGCGCGTCATTGAATTTTGTATGGGGCCACGGACGAAAGGCTCGAAAAATGATGGTGGCAAGGAGTCGGTTTAAGTAAAATTTAACAACTGTTATACTGAGTTCTTCAACGTGATTATTAGAACTTCACTACATAGTATAAAACAAAATCACTTTCTCTGTGCCTATGTATGCTTAAATATTTGAAACTACGCAACGGATTTTGATGCGGTTTTATTTTAATAGATAGTGATGTATGTAAAATAACATAGTATAGGGAAAAGAGTTTTACTCCAAATTTAACGCGTGCGAAGCCGCGGGAAAAAGCTAGTATATAATAAACCGTTTTTTTTTAACGAGAAGTGAATCTACAAAATTTTTAAAGAAAAAGGTTTTAAAAATCTTCTGTCGTACTCTACCCGTCCCTAAACGATGATATGTAAGCATAACAACTGTAACTGATTATTCTTTCTTCTAAAACTGAACCAATCTATTTTATTTTTAGTAAAACTCCGCTGTCCGTCCATAGGTTACGTTTAAAAAGCACCTATTGTACAGGCAGCCTAAGTTTTGATAGTTAGTAAGTAGTCAAATTAAATAGCAATAAGTTATTTTGACAAAACGGGATTTTGTGTCACAAATTTTGACAGAAGCATTCTAACTGACAAAGATTGAAGTTATGGTTTGTTTACGATAACTAGTAGGTAATTAATATTTATAAGATAATGGTATCATTCTATTATTATAGAGAGACGATTAAGTATTCTTTATCTTTCCATCTTATTAAGGGGTTGGTTCTGCAAACCGTTAAGAAGTACGAAACCTTGTAGGTCCTACCTATTTTATTAAGTAGATATGTATTCGACCGGCACTTAGTTTTCGGTACGAAAAGTAAACATACATTTTTTTTTACAGCATGGACAGGAACTACCTCACCCTAGCCTTATTCACAACATTACTTGTCCTAATACATCTGCTCTACCAACACGGGCCATGCCGCCGTTGGTCGTTCAAAGCCATCACCTACCCGTGGGCTGTAAACCCACAAACTACAGAACTGTCTTACTCTTCAACGAAGTCTTTAAGTCATATACACGAAGAGAGAAGAAAGCGGAATAGAACGCAAATAGAGTTTTACGTATCAGCGAAGTATGTCCCCGGTCATGAGATGACCCATTCGGAATTATGTCCACAACTTGGTGCGAAGGTTCTAGTTATGATAATAGTGTTTTCAGCGCCGGAAAATATCGTCGCTAGACAAGCAATTCGTATAAGTTGGGGTTCTATAGCTAAAGAGGATATAAAACTAGCTTTCATATTGGGACAGTCTAAACCAAGTCTTAGAGAAACCATCTATAAAGAAGATGAGAAACACGGCGATATTATCATCGGGAATTTTATCGATTCGTACGAGAATCTGACTCTCAAATCTGTGTCAATGCTGGAGTGGGTATCCAACTATTGTCCACGCGCTCGCTTCCTTTTAAAAACCGACGATGACGTTTTCACAAACGTTGCTTTACTTCGCCAATTCGCCAAGCAACGAATTAACACTACTCTTAGTATATGGGGAAGATTATACGGGAAATCTTCGCCTGTTCGCTCAAAGAAAGACAAGTTTTATATCTCGTTACAAGCTTATCCAGGCAGGAAGTTCCCAAACTTCGTCGCCGGGCCTGCTTACTTGCTATCTCGCGACTCTATCCCACTATTATTACATGAAGCTCTTAGCCAAAGATTCTTATATTTAGAAGACGTTTTTATAACCGGTATGCTATCAGCTCGCGTCGGTATTCGTAGGTTACATTCTCGTCGTTTTGACATGTATGGACATTCATTGCCTGCTGTTTGTAAATTGCGTCAGTTGATATCGTACCATGAGATAAGACCGAGCGAGCAAGTGCAACTGTGGTGGAGGCTACACAATCCGGAGTATAAGTGTGACAACAGGGGTTGGAGTGATTATGATGAGTGATAATTGAATATCAAACGAACTTACCTTATGTGAAGTTCGATTTCAATTATATGAGCAGCTCCATTCTTAGCGATTTAAGCTTACATGTTGTAGTGGCGCCACCAAGCGTCACCCTTGCACGTTATTTAATAGATATTTTAGTATATTTTATTTTCTGTTGGTAACACTGAAAATTAAAATTCAAAGAATCAACGGTCTCACCTATTTCGCTCCGCTCTCACTTACCTATCTTCATTTCGTTTATAGCATATACCTATTAGTATTTTATATTTGATTCAATTGGGTGGGTTTACCAGTACCTACTGTCTGGGTGGGTTACTGTAAATCGCTAAGAATGGAGCTGCTCATATAATTGAAATCGAACTTCACATAAGGTAAGTTCGTTTGATATTCAATTATAATTTGCAGCTCCATTCTTAGCGATTTAAGCTTACATGTTGTAGGATGTTGAGAGACCTCAAATATAAAATACTGACACACATTTTAATCATATTTATTTGATGAACCACCTTATTATTAATTACATATGATTAACTACATTAACTTAAAAATAGTTACTTAGTTATGGTAGTTTGATAGTAACGATCGAGCAAAATTTGAATCAATTACTTCCTTATTGTAAAATCTTGCAAAGGTTCCAGATGAATTACTCCATCCAGCCGTTTTTCTTATAATATCAATATTAACCCCGACCTTGTTAGCTGTTGTAGTGGCGGCATGACGGGTGCTATGACCACTAAATATTGAAGTATCTACACCGCTTCTGTCCAGAACATTTTTTATCCATTGACTCAGGGTTTGTGAAGTTAATTTACGATGTGGTTTCTTAAAACTAATAAAAAGATGGTTTTCATTATTACGTATGATACGAGTTTTATCTAAATAATCTTTCAAACAGGTGGCGGGACATATACTTCGGTTTTCTAAATAATACGGCAACTTGAGTACAGGTTGATATGAATTAGGTTTTGAGGTTTTTATAATATCCGGGATGTAAATAACAATTTCAGTAGGATTATCGAAATTAATATTATGTAGTTGTATAAGACTTAAGGTCTGTACACGGTGCGCCGTGACAAGAGCCAACAAGGTCAATGTTTTTTTTGATAGAGCCTCCAGGGTGAGGCTTTCATTAGACCCTAGATTGGATAAGTGTGATAGAACTAGATTCGGATCCCAACAAACATCGTACTTCGGTCTCGTAGGCCTCATCCTGTAGACACCTTTCATAAACCTCTTTATTTGCAAATCATCTAATAAATCATGAAACAGTAAAGCTAAAGAAGATTTATGGCAGTTTAGAGTACCATATTTGGCTCCTTTATGATACATTTCAGTAAGGAAATCTAATATAATGGGTACTGATGCAACCTTACTATCGTAACCGTGGTTTCTGCAAAATGATAACCAAGATCTTATACTACTGTCATATTGTTTATATGTATTACTTGAAAGAGAATTAAGAATGATTTCAACAGATGGCTCTGACAAACCCTTGGTTAGGTAGATCTCCCTGATAATTTCGCGGCAACTAGGCGAAGAGTTGGGTGAAGGTGGTGTGGCAATCTGAAAGGAGATTTTAATAAGTTTACATTGGGAGAAAAATATATATGCGTAGAACAGATTAGTCGTCTAAACATTGGAAACCACGGTTGCGTCGGCCAGTAGGGTACAATAAGAACACCCTCTGCTTTGTCTATAACAATTTTTCTCAAAGTCTTTAATATGAGCGCGAATGGTGGAAAGGCATAAAAATAAAAGTTCTGCCACGAGATAGTGAACGCATCAACTGCCCATGCATTTGGATCACTGTACCAGGTTACATATGTGGAACATTTTGCGTTACAGCGACTTGCAAAAAGATCAATGTCAAATTCACCAAATGTTAATCTAACTTCATCAAATGCATAGTCAGCAAGTTCCCATTCGGTGTCGGAGAACTTCCTCCTCGATAACGCGTCAGCCTCAACGTTTGCCTTTGTATTAATATAAGATGCAATAACAAATAACCGTTTATCTTCACACCATTTCCATATCGATCTAGTTATATCATTTAAATGTTGGTATTGAACGCTACCCATCCTATTAATACATGATATGGCAGTAGTGTTATCAATTCTCATCAAAATTTCGCAATCATAAAAATCTTTTGTAAATATTTTTAACCCGAAAAAAGCTGCCTTGAGTTCCAACTCATTTATATGTAATTTAGATTCTTCCCTTGTCCAAAACCCAAATGATTTATTATTATTACAGCAAGCCCCCCAACCTGTCTGAGAGGCATCAGAAAAGATCTCTAGGCTAAATTTATTAGTTTTAAATTTACAAAAACTTCTATCTATATTGTTTATCCACCACATCATGTCTTCTTTAATTTCTTTTGTTATACAAATTTTCTGACTATAGCTTGGGTTCTGGCTTAAGTATAAGTATTTTAAGGCCTCGAACCTTTTTGTATACAGCCATGAGTATTCCATGGCTGGACAAGCAGACACTAGAAGTCCAACGAGTTTCGCAAAATCATGCAAACTACAAACATTAATATTTAAAAAAATTGACAATTTACTTTTTATTTTATCTTTCTTGTCTGAGGGTAGTTCTAAAATCATGTCGCGTGAGTTGAACATGAAACCTAAGAATCGGCATATGTTATTAGGAACAAGGCAACTTTTTTCATTATTAATAATAAAACCTAAAGATTTTAATAAGTCAATAGTAACTTGGATATTTTTAGCACATGCACTGTATGAATCACCAAAAATTAAAAAGTCATCTAGGTATATTACTGACATTACATTCTTACTTCTTAAACATTCAATGACAGGTTTTAATAGCTTAGTAAACATAAACGGGGCAGTACATAGTCCAAAGGGTAGGCAGGTAAATTCGTAAATGCATTCACGATATTGAAACCGTAGGTATTTACGATCAGACTCATTAATATTGACTAAAAAATATGCATCCTTCAAATCGATTGACGCCATGTTACAACTCTGACTTATTAATTTTGATGCGGTCCTATAGTCCTCCATTTTAAAATGTTTTGTTAAGATGAATTTATTTAATTGTTTTAAGTTCAAGATAAATCTTGTACCACCGTTAGATTTCGGTACTAAAAAAATTGGTGATAAAAATTGATCACTACATGGAATGCATTTATGAATAGCATTAATGTTAAGCAGTTTATTAATTTCACTATCGAAATCAGGGTAATCAGTAGGTTTGAATTGATTGGGTGGTAAAGGGTAGACTTGTGTCGGTTTTGAATGAAAAGGTATCTTATACCCGTGAACCCACGAAAGTATATTAGTGTCAGATGTAATTTCTGCCCACTGTGTATAAAAGTAACGTAAACGGCCTGCGTATTTTACCTCCGTTAGCGGCGATACGTTTTGCTGCGTTGCGACAGCGGGGGCGCTGGCGGCGGCGGGGGCGGGGGCGGCGGCGGGGCTCTCGGCGCTGGGCGGCCGGCTGGTCGGCCGCGAGCGTAAGCTGCCTGGTGTCGTGGGCCTGCTGGTGATTTCCCCGCGAAATCTGGCCTCTTCGATTGCGGGGACTTGAAGTTTACCCGGTTTCTATTAAAACGATCGCTTGTATTTCTCGGAACCGCAGATTTTTGTGTTGATTTAAGTGACTCTCCGGACTTTTGCACAGTTTTCGCTACCTTAAGTTTCTCTGACATATCTTCACCAAATAAATATTTATCAGTCTTAGAAGTTACTAACGTGTCTTTCAATTCTGAATTAATTGATGAAATCACAAATTTCCTCCTGGTCTCTGTCTCATAGTGGTACATGTCACACAATATGCGACTTGTATCGCTTAACGGTTTTAAAAACTCATGTTTTAAAACTTGTAGTTCTTTTTTAGAAATAATCTTGTCAATAGTCTGTGTTAGGATTGCAAGAGCAAAACCTAGGTGTTTTTGCCTCGTCACCATAGAAAAGTCTCGCTTTAAAAAATTTTCTGTTAAAGCTGCTTTCGCCTCTGGGTTTAAAATTGGCGGAACCAATAACGGACAGTTAATAGGTATAAGGTATTCTTTAAATGCCTTTTCTTTAAATTCCTTGCTGAGTCCTTTTTTGAGTATAACCTCCCACCTGGCAGCAATATCTTTATGCACAGCTTTGCCAAATATTGTCTCTGGGTCTGGGGCTTCGCCCAAAAGTTGCAGTGTCTCGTCATCTAAATCTAGATCACACGTATCATTCGAGGTTACCTCTTGAGGGACTTCCTTAGACCTGGTAACATCGTCTGCATCGATGGCGATTGGTGCTGCGTCTGGCTGCTGCGTCACCTCGGCGATCGGTGACGCGGGCTCTTCAGTATCAGCGAAGGACGTCAGCACCGGTGCAGGAGACAAAGCGAGCGTGTCCTCGTCGTGCGGCGAGTACGACGCATCGATCGGGTCCCGTGGACCTTTGTACAGAAGAAATGGAATTTTATAAATATGCCATTCTAATGAGACGATGGATATAGCCTTAATATAATGCAGCTATTCACATCTTTTATTTATTTAATGACAAAAGCCCTGGAAATGGCAATTGCGCATTTTGTTTTATGTTTTAGGTTAAACATTTAAATTGCATGTACAAACGTGAAGGACACAACCCTGGAATTAGTTGTTCGCAACACTATAGTACTTAGGTACACAAATATTTGGTTAAAATTTAAAAAGTGGAGGACACAACCCTGAAATCAGTTGTTCGCAACACCCTTGTGACACAATAAAGTGATTTTCGTAAGAATGTGAAGGATACAACCCCAAAATTAGTTGATCGCAACACTGAAGGTAGTTATAATATTACTTACAATCTGTTTCGTCCTCGGAGGTTGAAATCAAGCGTCTTCTTCTCTTATTTAACTTCTTTTTTAGTCTTCGAATCTGCTTTTCGATGCTTTCTTCTCTCTTCCGCTTTTTTCCCATCTTGAGATCACACTCGTTTGTACTTTTTTTTTTTTTTTTTTTTATCGGAGCTCCGTTGACGTGCGAAGGGTTCGGCACGGAAACGCGTAATGAAGATAGGTAAGTGAGAGCGGAGCGAAATAGGTGAGACCGTTGATTCTTTGAATTTTAATTTTCAGTGTTACCAACAGAAAATAAAATATACTAAAATATCTATTAAATAACGTGCAAGGGTGACGCTTGGTGGCGCCACTACAACATGTAAGCTTAAATCGCTAAGAATGGAGCTGCAAATTATAATTTTATAGTAGATAGGTAGTCATTTCTCTGTAGGATAACTTTTTCATTTATTAAAAGAACTGATAAATTTTACAAAAAATACAATAGGCATGATGACAGATTTTGAAAAACTGTTATATCATATTCAGAAATATATACTTATTGTAAAGAATATCTGATTTCGGAAAAAAAGCATGATTTATAGGAAAAAAATAAATTTAAAATTTTATGTTTAAGTATTCCCACCAAAACGCTCCTAAGTGTCATGGCGTCGATTGTGATGTCACGTTAGAGTAAACACAGTGCAAACACAAACGTTCTTCCAAATTCCAAGTTCCAGGAGTTACGTTATTAAACCAAAACGCTCAAGAAATAAAACGGAACTTTGAAAACAGGTAGATCGTAAATAAAATCCGAAAAACATACGAGATGAAAAAGAAAACATCAGGTTAGGATCACTTGTTTACTCTAACGTGATGTCATTTGGTGTTCAGAATATCATGGCGGACTGTCGTATTTTGTAGATTTATTTTAAAAAAATATTAATAAATCTCGCATTAATTATAATAATAACTTATTGTTTTTTAATATTTTATTTAGGTACGTTTCATTAGATGGTAGCATAATTTTTGTTTATTTTATTTACAGTCATCATGCCTATCTGTGAAGAAATAAAATGCTTTAGTTATGTTATTGTCATTTTTTATTTTTTTATTGTTTGGCCTAATCTATTGGTTTCAACGTGAAACGTCTATATCAGCGAGTCGCTTTTTGTGTTCTTGAAAGATAACAAGATTGACTTCGTTTTAAATATTAACGAGGTCATTATAAACGCTAAATAATGACACTAATATACTGGTCCGAAATTGCTGTCAGCGCGCTTTCTGCACTATTTGCGTGCTAACGGTCGGTCCATTAATACGAACGTTTGCATACTCTGAGCAATCTGACGTCATTAGTGACGTCACCGTTCAGTGCTAACAGTGCAAACAAAAGATAGTGCACTGTGTGCAGCAATGTCAGATAGTTAGTGCACTGTGTGCAGCAATGTCAGATGAATGTCAGTTAATGTCAAACTGACATCTGAATACTTTAATTTGTAAGATCTAAACTTTCGGACAAGTTTTGTTGAACTTATATTGTTTAATGTAAAGATATTCAGCAGATTCATCGGGAAAACCTCAACATGCAATAATTCTGACCCATATTAAACTACCTGTCATTTTGACAGAACGTTCAAGCATATGTTCGTACCAACAAGTGGACCAAATTGATTTCAGTGCTAACGTTTGTGAGTAATGAAATCTTTTTTGGTCCACGCATTTGCACGCTTACCAACGTTTTCCCGTATTCGGTTAAAGGACCACGACATAAGTTCGTGTTTCTACGATGAATAGGCTATTTCACACTTTTTTGAAAACTGTTTTAAATCAATCTTGAAGTTGTACTAAACCTGTAGAATTTTTATTATTGTTTTAAATTACTGAAAAATGCAATAAAACATAATTTTTATTTATGATTTTAAAATTGCGCGCGGAAACATGCTGTTTCGACTAGTGACGTCACTCCGATAGTAAACAATACAATTTGTTAGAGAGCAAGTGAAAATATTTTCGGAAATATGAGTTACAATCCTTATCATTGGATAAAACAATGGATAAACGTTCACAAACTTAATAACTCGACAATTTCTACAAATCTTCTCAAAGCACGACAATGTGTTTACTATCGGAGTGACGTCACTTCATAGCGAACAGCGTTTTTGACATTTTACAAACAGATTAAAAGTCGATTTTAAAATTGGATATATAAAATTTATAGTGCATATCTATATTTAATATTTATTATTAATATCAACGTTTCTCGTTCATATTAGACCAAATCTATTATAAACATTCACTTTTATATTTTTTCTTGCATGGTGTAAAATACCCTATTAGCTAAATAATAATCATAACTTTATTTCTCAAAAATAAACTTAGTGACACAAGAATGCGAGAGGCCCTGTAGTCCGTGGTAGTTAATCTGAATCAACGGTGATTGATGGTGGTGACAAAGACATTTTGTGTTATATAGCTATTTAAATAAATACCCAAGAAAAGCCGTGTGGCTACTAGGAGCGCAACGTCTGTGAGAAGGTGTGTTTCAGCGTTAGAACGAGGCGTGTATCGGAAAAAGAAATGAACTAAGTCAAGGCCAGTGTCTACCAGGAGTGCAGTGTCTGCGCGGTTGGTTGCGACGCTACCTTTCTTGAGATAGGTTCAGGCACGATGACAGCATGTGCCGACCGCTACCAGGAGTGCAGCAGCAGTGTGATTGCTCTCTAAGCGAGAACAAAATACTATTTATTCAAAGATTGCTGCAATAGGTACGGTGCCAGTAGAACCTGAAAGTACCAAGAGTGCAGAGTCTTGGCAGAGGTGTGGTGGTGGTAGCAAACAGAAACAAGCCGGGTGTGTGGTGTACACACGTTAAAGAAAGTTGTTATAAAATTCAAGCCAGTAGTACCAGGAGCACAGTAACTTTGTGGAGGTATATACGGTGGCAGGAAGCAGGAAATAACTGTCACAGTCAGTGTGGGACGATATGTTCCGAATATAATATCACTGCAGCATTAATTTATTCATAGGCGCAGTAGCGCGAGGTTAATCAGGAAGTACCAGGATAACATAAGCGTCGAGAGTGTTTGGTGACTTAGGGACCGGTGACGACAGCGCCTTACGATGTGATAGATTTACGTATTCGTTGCGTTGCGACTGCAGTGGCTGACGCGTGTAGTTCTAAGTAGTCCGTAGATCTCCTACTCTTTGATGCACTCCTAACTTTGTTACACTATATTTTTTGTTATAAATTTGTATTTAAAAAAATAATTATATTTTTGGCACGGGTTCCACAGGTTTACTCATTAAAGAGGTTCGGGGATTTTTTTATTCATTATTTTTCTAATTCATACATATTTGTTCAAATCATTTATTTATGTTCACAATCCGCGTATAACTAATCATTTATTTCTGTTCCCAAACCCTCTATAACTCATCGATTATTTATCTTCAAAGTCCGCCTATAACTAGCATATTTATATGTCATCAATAAAACACACTTCCTTGTTCAAATCATTTATTTCTTTTGAAGTTATAGATACTGGAAAAACGCTGGTCTCCGAGCATTACGCGACTGGGAATCGAATCGAACCCATTTATTTCTGTTAACAATCCGCGTATTATAAATCTCACAACAGATCGTCTCTTCAATAAAACACACTTCCTAGTTCAAATCGTTTATTTCGGTCCACAATCCGCGTATAACTAGTGTATATCTCTTCAATAAAACACACTTCCTAGTTCAAATCATTTATTTCGGTCCATAATCCGCGTACAACTAGTGTATATCTCTTCAATAAAACACACTTCCTAGTTCAAATCATTTATTTCGGTCCACAATCCGCGTACAACTAGTGTATATCTCTTCAATAAAACACACTTCCTAGTTCAAATCATTTATTTCGGTCCACAATCCGCGTACAACTAGTGTATATCTCTTCAATAAAACACATTTCCTTGTTCAAATCATTTATTTCGGTCCACAATCCGCGTATAACTAGCATATACCTCTTCAATAAAACACATTTCCTAGTTCAAATCATTTATTCCTCACAATTCTCGTACAACTATCGTATATCTCACAGCGCGCGCCGCTTCCTGGCGGGCGGCGGCTGGCACAGCCCCGCGTGTGCTTGTGCCGCCACCAGCATGTCACACTCTGATTGAGCCTGGAGTCAAATACAGGGGGTTTGGAGAGAAATAGTGGTCGATGGCAATGTACATACACCCGTGTATAACTAGCATACACCCGTGTATAACTAGCATACACCCGTGTAATAACTAGCATATACCTCTTCAATAAAACACACTTCCTCGTTCAAATCATTTATTTCGGTCCACAAACCGTGTATAACTAGTATATATATCACTTCAATAAAACACATTTCCTAGTTCAAATCATTTATTCCTCACAATCCTCGTACAACCATCGTATATCTCACAGCGCGCGCCGCTTCCTGGCGGGCGGCGGCTGGCACAGCCCCGCGTGTGCTTGCGCTGCTACCAGCATGTCGCACTCCGACTGAGCCTACAGCGGGAATATAACGTGTTTAGGCCCAATTGCAGGGAACGTTTTAACCTCGGGTTAGCTAACACAGATTTAAATGGCGCCACCATAACTACTTCTTATTACAATCGATGGTGGCGCCATTTAAATCCGATTTAGCTAACCCGAGGTTAAAACGTTCCCTGCAATTGGGCCTTAGTTAGTCTGTGTTAGCTAACCCGAGGTTAAAACGTTTCGTGCAAGTGGGCCTTAGAGTTATTCAATATTTTTTTTTAACTTTAACATTTATAGTGTTGAGCGGGCAGGTACGAGAAAATAATTTATATGTTCACTGAATGTACACGTTTTAAAATCTTGTATAATCTCCGGAAAAAGTGCTGGGAGTTTTTTTCCGCCGGCTTTTTCTCTCGGTCTACGGTTAGGTTAGGTTAGGTTAGGTTAGGTTAGGTTAGGTTAAGGTTTGTATAATCTCCGGAAAAAGTGCTGGGAGTTTTTTTCCGCCGGCTTTTTCTCTCGGTCTACGGTTAGGTAAAGTCGAAGTTTGTAACATTGACGTCCATTAAGTATACCTATGTTACATATCTATGATGAATAAAATAATTTTGATTGGATTTTGATTTTGAAATAGTAGTCTATGTCAATGTCGGGTAAACAAGGTTAACGGTGGTGAAAGAATTTTTGAAATCGGTTAAGTAGTAACTAGTAAACGATCACTCCGAACATAAAGACTCACAAATATTTACTCTTTATAATATTAGTGGGATACAATGTAATAAAAAGGTTGGGATTTTAATTAAAATTCTTCAATTTTAAACAAACAGCAGCTGGTAGAAAAACACAACAGTATCTATCAAAATGTCAAATATATACACCGTGATTCATTAGTAGCTTTCGACCCAAAAGCTTTGGTAAGAGTCCTATTAGAAGGGTAGTTTTTATATCACATGCACGCTATGAGCTTTAGGTACTTTTCAATCATTAATAACTTTTTTAAATTGAGTTTTTTGGGTATACTGTTATTGAATTTAGTTACTATTGAGGCTCAAGAATACGTTGTTTCAGGCTTCGGAAGTGGTGTGGTACGACACCCGTTATACAGAATGCATATAAGAGAAAAAGTAAACATATATAATAAAAAGGAAAGATTTGGATGTGTGTATATTTGTAACGAATAGGCTCCGAAATTACTGGGTCAATTTGTAATATTCTCTTACTATTAGAAAGCTGCGTTATCCCTGAGGCATGACATATAGGCAACTTTACTACCAGAAATCGTTTCTTTCCTATGGAAAAGTTTGTTGCTTTTCAAGCATTGATTTTTGGCTAATATTTTTATTTACAAATTTAAATGAATAAATACCCTAAAATATGAAGAAAACCGCACTAAAATCCCTCAACTGGTTTAGGAGGAGTTAGCAGCCAAACTTACAAACAGACAGAATTAGCGACTTGGATTTATACTATGTAATGATAATGATAATGATGATGATAATAATGATAATCATGATAATGATGATGATAATGATAATGATGATGATGATGATAATAATAATGATGATGATAATAATGATGATGATAATGATAACGACGGCGTACCTCGTTGAACATGTCCCGCGCCATGGCATGCACGCTGTGCGCCGTGCAGTTGTACATGAGCGCGTTCGTTAGCATCAGCATCACGTCGCGGTGGAACTGACCCGTGGTTCTAGATGGGAAATAACACGTTCTAGTATCTACTTCTATTCTAGTATATGTAAGGGAAACATTGTTAAAATCAATTACTAATGGAATAGAATTATTGTTAAAAATATACTTGATAGCAACTTATGGTGGGTAGGGTTGACTGGTATATATTTGGTTTCACATAAGAACCCTTTTGGGCATAGCAAAGGATGGAGACAGTCCGAGGTTTTTTATATGTAGGTATTGAACGAAACTATAAACTTAGTAGAATTTGCCTGTGATTTCGCATGCGTTAAATTCGGAGTAAAACCTCTTGCCCTATTCTATGTTTATATACATACAAACCTTCCTGTTGAATCACTCTATCTATTTAAGAAAACTGCATCAAAATCTGTTGCGTAGTATCAAAGATTTAAGCATACCTACATAGGGACAGACAAAGAAAGCGACTTTGTTTGACTAACTATGTAGTGAAGAAATAAGGGTATACTCGACTTTCAGATTAAAGGAGATAGACTGAATTTGCAAAATTTCAAACTAACTGCATTTAAAATTTTAAAAAAATCGATTTTTTTTATAAAAAAACCATGCAGTGGATCATCCACAATAATCGTGTTTACCAAATTTCAGCTCAATTGGTAACCGAAAGTGGATCAAATTAACTTGCAAGGTTCAAATATACATTGCTAATTAAATAAAATGTATCTTTAAATCATACGAAAGTGATGGCGATATTTATAATGGCCCCGATTCTGAAAACACTCTCTAAACTAAACTAAAACTATTATGGCCGTCACTTACTCATCAATAGTATAAGACAGAGACAGGTAATCATTTTAGTCCTGTCAAACTAAAATGTACGTGCATTATGACACGGCGAAGGCAATATTAGGCTATTCCTTTCAATTTTACAATGATGTGGACTAAATTTAGTAAGACCAATTTACCTGGCTTTTTCTAATACAAAGCATGGAAAAGTGACAGCGATATTATTAATTTAGTTTTAGAGAGTGTTTTCGGAATCGGGGCCAATGTCTAACCGACAGTCCGACGGACAACTACACGATTCTAAAAGAGTTTCTCCGTCACATTTTTTTTATGAAAAAACAAATCTGAAAAAATCCTTTAGATTAAATTTTTAGTTTTGCATTTAGAAATGCTAATTTATTAATTTTGAAGTTATAAATAAAGGTCCTGGGTTCGATCCCAGTCGCGCAATGCTCCTAGACCCGCGTTTCTTTTTCCAGTATCTATAACTTCAAAATCCTTTTATCACTACATCCACTTACCTAATAGTCCCATTATCGATGTGTCTTCTGATAGTATTCAGGTCTGTCGGCCTCCGCACGGCGGCGGAGTACCCCGGCGCCTCCTCATCAGATATGGGACGAGAGAAGATCGACGCGTACTTGTGCGCGCATAGACTGGGGGAAACACGGGCGTGCGGTAGGGCTGACTTGGTTGATGTGAATATTGTGTTAGGTTAAGTACCTACCTGAATGTGTAAAGTCTTTAATGATTCCATGATTATTATATAGGATTATTATATAAAGCCGAAGAGTAAATTGTAGATAATAAGTCGTTATTTTGTAAAAAGGGTTGCTAATTTGACTCTTTTATTTTACTTCAATTTTCACAAATAAGAAGTAACTGATTTGGATAGACATCCATTGAAGCGAGAAATGTCAAAGGAGGTTGTTTTTGTTTTATATTGAATGTGGATTATTATTTAATTATTGGATTGAATTAACCTAAAGGAATAAATGTGTTACTGGAAAATAACGCATCTTCTAATTAACAACGACAAAGGTTAACACACGTTTGTGTGGTATGGTTGAATTGGCGGTTATTGTGAATATTGTGACTCGTGCCACGCGGCAGCGATGTTGAAGTAAGATTGTGATGTAATGAATCGTTTTTAAAATATTGTTCAGAGTTTGCAATTGAAAGTTAGCCAAAATGACTGTATTTAAATCGGTTTAATATATTACTAGTGGAATGTAAATAGATAAAATCAAAACTAGTGACCCGCTAACGCTTTGCAATGGTGTAATTTGGCGGGAATTGTTCACGATTCATTGAATTTTAGTTAACTAAACAAATCAGCATTCTGCTGAATGAACGAAAATATGACCTGCAAGATGGCGAAAACCGCATTAAAATCTGTCATCTGGTTTAAGAGGAGTTAGCGGACAAACATATACAATCAGCGACTTGGATTTATACAATAAGAGCGACCCGCCCACGCTTCGCAATGGTGTAATAATGGCCGACTTGCTCACGAAATACTGAATTTTGATTAACTTAAAAATACCTTTTCTAATTTACAAATTTAAATGAAGAAATACCCTATAATATGGAGAAAGCCGCATTTAAATCCGTTACGTACTTAAGGGGGAGTTAGCAGCCAAACATACAAACAGACAGAATAAGGCTCAATTGCAGGGAACGTTTTAACCTCGGGTTAGCTTTGGGTTAGCTAACTCAGATTTAAATGGCGCCACCATCGATTGTAACTACTTCTTATTACCGAGGTAAAAACGTTCCATGCAATTGGGCCTAAGTGACTTGGATTTATACTATGTAATGATAATGATGGTAATGATAACGATGCTACATACCGGCTGTAGACCAGCATGACGGACTTCCTCCACAGGCGGTGCGCGCGGTCCGCGTCCGCGCCGGGGGACTCCGGCGCCGACGCGTCCGCCGACTCCGAGCCCGAGCCGGCTGCGGGGGCGGGGCGGTGACGCGGGGGGGGTCAGTGACGCGGGGCGGTGACAGAGACACGCGTCAATGTCAGTGTCACCATGATGGTGCCAGTGTGAGTGTCACCATGATGGTATCAGTGTCACGCGACAGTCGGGGCTATTATGTAAGCCAATGGGAATCGGATGCCACTTTTTAGATTGTTGATAATATTGTCAAACAGTCTTCGATGTCTATTAAGCCCAAAAACGTGATGATTTTCATTAATTTCACCCTATCTCCAGGATTGTTGAAAGATGACATCTGATTCCCATTGGCTTCCATAATGGCCCCGAGTGTCACACGACAGTGTCACACGTAAATATACCTACTAATTTAATAAAAATATTTTCTATTAATGAGCAGGGTCTTTACTTAATAGACTTGATGCCGTTTTCACCAACGTTCCCTAAAATTTAGGGGATACTTAAAATATTTCAAAGGCCGATAGATAAAAATAACTATTTTTTGCTTTATTAATTATTTTTAAACTTTAATTTATTGTCAGTTTATATTTATATTTAGGTACCTAGAAAATGTTGTGGCAAAATATTCACATTTAGGTGTTGTTTAAAATGTGTTAGGAGTCCCTTAAATTTAGGTGACGTTGGTGAAAACGGGCATTAGACATAAAGTTTTTACGATGGCTGTATGCAATATAGAAGCTGATATTGGAAGATTGCCTGTTTGCGCAGTGGCTTGAGACTTACTTAACATCTTTAAAACTTATGATGAGATACATGAGTAACGTAAGAAAAACTCTCAATAAAGGAAATTGAATTGTTATTATAGATTAACTCCTTTGTGAATCTGATAGCCTAGTAGTTTTTTGTAGAGAAAATATAAATACCACTACAAAATTAAGTTAATCAAAATAATACTTGTTAAATATTAGAAAAAGAAGTTTTTTTCTCCTTTAACATTCATTCAAGGATTAAAATTAGAAAGGTTTAATCAGCTAATTACAATTCAATAGTAAATACGGTGGGACTACCAGTTATAGGTTCATTTTATTTATTTGCATGTCTAATAGCCCAACCGAGCGGTGGGACCACGAGTCGTAGAAATTGCATCGCTAGACCTACTGGTAGGTCAAATAGTAGGGACACGAGATATACACCTACTAAACAATTTCAAACGCGTTCACATCAAAACTTCAGCATGCTACAGGAATAAAACACATTTTATTGTTCAAATCATTTATTTCTGTTCACAAACCCTCTATAACTCATCGATTATTTCTCTTCAAAGTACGCCTGTAACTAGCATATATGTCATCAATAAAACACACTTTATTCAAATCATTTATTTATGTTCACAATCCGCGTATAACTAGTATACACCCGTGTATAACTAGCATATATGACATCAATAAAACACACTTCCCAGTTCAAATCATTTATTTCTGTTCACAATCCTTTTATAACTAGTAAACACCCGTGTATAACTAGCATACACCCGTGTATAACTAGCATACACCCGTGTATAACTAGTATACACCCGTGTATAACTAGCATGCACCCGTGTATAACTAGTATATATCTCTTCAATAAAACACATTTCCTTGTTCAAATCTTTTATTTCTCACAATCCTCGTATAACTAGTACATATATACCTCTTCAATAAAACACACTTCCATATTCAAATCATTTATTTCGGTCCACAATCCGCGTATAACTAGTGTATATCTCTTCAATAAAACACATTTCCTAGTTCAAATCATTTATTTCGGTCCACAATCCGCGTATAACTAGTGTATACCTCTTCAATAAAACACATTTCCTAGTTCAAATCATTTATTTCGGTCCACAATCCGCGTATAACTAGTGTATACCTCTTCAATAAAACACATTTCCTTGTTCAAATCATTTATTTCATCTTTATTTCTTAGTTCACAATCCTCGTACAACTATCGTATATCTCACAGCGCGCGCCGCTTCCTGGCGGGCGGCGGCTGGCACAGCCCCGCGTGTGCTTGTGCCGCCACCAACATGTCACACTCTGATTGAGCCTACAGCGGGAATATAACGTGTTTAGGCCCAATTGCAGGGAACGTTTTAACCTCGGGTTAGCTAACACAGATTTAAATGGCGCCACCATAACTACTTCTTATTACAATCGATGGTGGCGCCATTTAAATCCGATTTAGCTAACCCGAGGTTAAAACGTTCCCTGCAATTGGGCCTTAGTTAGTCTGTGTTAGCTAACCCGAGGTTAAAACGTTTCGTGCAAGTGGGCCTTAGAGTTATTCAATATTTTTTTTTAACTTTAACATTTATAGTGTTGAGCGGGCAGGTACGAGAAAATAATTTATATGTTCACTGAATGTACACGTTTTAAAATCTTGTATAATCTCCGGAAAAAGTGCTAGGAGTTTTTTTCCGCCGGCTTTTTCTCTCGGTCTACGGTTAGGTAAAGTCGAAGTTTGTAACATTAACGTCCATTAAGTATACCTATGTTACATATCTATGATGAATAAAATAATTTTGATTGGATTTTGATTTTGAAATAGTAGTCTATGTCAATGTCGGGTAAACAAGGTTAACGGTGGTGAAAGAATTTTTGAAATCGGTTAAGTAGTAACTAGTAAACGATCACTCCGAACATAAAGACTCACAAATATTTACTCTTTATAATATTAGTGGGATACAATGTAATAAAAAGGTTGGGATTTTAATTAAAATTCTTCAATTTTAAACAAACAGCAGCTGGTAGAAAAACACAACAGTATCTATCAAAATGTCAAATATATACACCGTGATTCATTAGTAGCTTTCGACCCAAAAGCTTTGGTAAGAGTCCTATTAGAAGGGTAGTTTTTATATCACATGCACGCTATGAGCTTTAGGTACTTTTCAATCATTAATAACTTTTTTAAATTGAGTTTTTTGGGTATACTGTTATTGAATTTAGTTACTATTGAGGCTCAAGAATACGTTGTTTCAGGCTTCGGAAGTGGTGTGGTACGACACCCGTTATACAGAATGCATATAAGAGAAAAAGTAAACATATATAATAAAAAGGAAAGATTTGGATGTGTGTATATTTGTAACGAATAGGCTCCGAAATTACTGGGTCAATTTGTAATATTCTCTTACTATTAGAAAGCTGCGTTATCCCTGAGGCATGACATATAGGCAACTTTACTACCAGAAATCGTTTCTTTCCTATGGAAAAGTTTGTTGCTTTTCAAGCATTGATTTTTGGCTAATATTTTTATTTACAAATTTAAATGAATAAATACCCTAAAATATGGAGAAAACCGCATTAAAATCCCTCAACTGGTTTAGGAGGAGTTAGCAGCCAAACATACAAACAGACAGAATTAGCGACTTGGATTTATACTAAGAAATGATAATTATGATAATGATAATGATGATAATGATGATAACGATGATGATAATAATAATGATGATAATAATGATAATGATAATAATGATTATAATGATGATAATGATAATAATAATGATAATAATGATAATAATGATGATAATGATGATGACGCTGTACCTCGTTGAACATGTCCCGCGCCATGGCATGCACGCTGTGCGCCGTGCAGTTGTACATGAGCGCGTTCGTTAGCATCAGCATCACGTCGCGGTGGAACTGACCCGTGGTTCTAGAGGAAAGGGGAAATAACACGTTCATGTGTAAAGGAAACATAGTTAAAAATCAATTATAGAGTAAGATCCCAGAGCCGTAAGACACAACTTATTTTCTAAAGCATATAACTTTCGGTTCTCAGTAGTCTCTTGTGTACTTATTAATACCTGAATGTTTGTGGAGCTTGCCTGGTGACGCCAATAGAATTATTGTTAAAAATATACTCAATAATTGATTGCAACTTATGGTAGGTTGACTGGTATATATTTGGTTTCACATAAGAACCCTTTTGGGCATAGCAAAGAATGGAGACAGTCCGAGGTTTCTTATATGTAGGTATTGAACGAAACTATAAACTTAGTAGAATTTGCCTGTGATTTCGCATGCGTTAAATTCGGAGTAAAACCTCTTGGCCTATACTATGTTTATATACATACAAACCTGTATCTTGAATCACTATATGTATTAAGAAAACGCATCAAAATCCGTTGCGTAGTTTCAAAGTTTTAAGCATACATAGGGACATAGGGACAGACAGAGAAAGCGACTTTGTTTGACTTACAATGTAGTGAAGATATAAGGGTATTCTCGCCTTTCAGATTAAACGAGATAGACGGACTTTGCAAAATTCCAAAATAACTATATTTTAAATAAAAAAATAATCTTTTTATATAAAAAAACCATGCATTGTAATCTACAATAAGCGTGTTTACCAAATTTCAGCTCAATTGGTAACCGGGAAGTGGATCAAATTATCTTGCAAGGTTCAACCCGGACAAACATACCTTGCTAATTGAATAAAAGCTATCTCTAAATCATACAAAAGTGACGGCGATATTTATAATGGCCCCGATTCTGGAAACACTTTCTATACTAAAGTAAAACTGACTGACTCATAAATTATGAGTGACTGACTCTCTAAATGTCACTTACTCATCAATAGTATAAGACAGAGGCAGGTAATCATTTTAGTCCTGTCAAACTATAATGTACGTGTATCATGACACGGCGAAGGCAATTTTAGGCTAGTCCTCATGATGTGGACTAAATTTATTTTATTTAGTAATTTATTTAGTAAGACCAATTTACCTGGCTTTTTCTAATACAAAGCATGGAAAAGTGACAGCGATATTATTAATTTAGTTTTAGAGAGTGTTTTCGGAATCGGGGCTAATGTCTAACCGACAGTCCGACGGACAACTACACGATTCTAAAAGAGTTTCTCCGTCACATTTTTTTTATGAAAAAACAAATCTGAAAAAAATCCTTTTAAATAAAATTTTTAGTTTTGCATTTAAAAATGCTAATTTATAAATTTTGAAGTTATAGATAAAGATCCTGGGTTCGATCCCAGTCGCGCAATGCTCGGAGACTCGCGTTCCTTTTTCCAGTATCTATAACTTCAAAATTCTTCTATCACTACACTTACCTAATAGTCCCATTATCGATGTGCCTCCGGATGGTGTTCAGGTCTGTCGGCCTCCGCACGGCGGCGGAGTACCCCGGCGCCTCGTCGTCCGATATGGGACGAGAGAAGATCGACGCGTACTTGTGCGCGCATAGACTGGGGGAAACACGGGCGTGCGGTAGGGCCGACTTGGGAGATGTGAATATTGTGACTCGTGCCGCGAAGCAGCGATATTGTAATATAATTAATCGTTTTCAAAATACTGTTCAAAGTATAATGACTTATATCGGTTCAATATGTACACTAATAGAATGTGAATAAAGCTATGCTAGTGACCCACGCCGTTCGGCTAACTTAAGTCTGTTCAGGAGGAGTTGGCATACAAACAGACACAACAAGTAGACTAGAAACACTGTGATCACTTATATATAGCGGCCACAAGCTCTCATAGCGAGACTGCCTGTGAACATTGCACGGAGGATTGCGGTGAAGCAACGAGATAACGGCGGGGAGTTCTGTACTATGTAATGATAATGATGGAACTCCGTTCGCGTGGAAGTCGGTTTCCCGTGGGAATGAGAATGTACCCTATGTGTTATTCTGATGTATAACCTATATAAATGTAAAGTTTCATCCAAATCCGTCCAGTAGTTTTTACATGAAAGAGTAACAATCCATACATCCTCACAAACTTTCACATTTATAATATTAGTAGGATTTAAATGAATAAATACCCTAAAACATGGAGAAAACCGCATTAAAATCTGTCAACTGGTTTAGGAGGAGTTAGCGGCCAAACATATAATGATTGGTGTAGCGCAAATCTAATTACACCAGTAAATCTGAATAGACGGCCGCCGCCCGTGTCCAGAGTGGACTGTAAGCGGAAGATGGTAACAAGAACTAATACTTCGACAGGGGTCCGCTAAATGAAACTCCACGTACCTTGGCTGATGTTCTGCCGCTCCTTGACTGTGGGCTGCTCCTCCTGAGCCTGTCCAGGCTCCTCGGCCCAGAGATCGAGATCCGTGATACGAGCACTTAGCTTTCCCCGGGGAGGGACGCAGACGGTGCAAGTCTATCAGATTAGTCCAACTCAACACTTATTTAACAAGGCAGTAGAAATCCTTGGAGCACGTGCGGGAAAACACAAGAAACACACACACGTCTATCACATACGAGCTGCGTGAACGTACTAAAGCGCTACCCCTATTCCAGGCAGCGCGGCGGCAAACCTAAGCAACATGGAAGTTAACAAATAGCGGTCCTGTCGACTAGCTAATCATAAATCGAAGTAGTTTTCGGGCGGCCGCTCATAGATGGCGCTTCCATTTCCCCCGGCCTTAATGGGTTGCCATTAAAGAAGAAGGATACCTAGGTCCCATAACTCTACAGGCTATGGCGCGGTTGTGATCGCGGCGATCACCTAACATCTATCTAAACTAACGCGGATAATCCTAATCACAAACTACTCTAAACATAAGATAGATACTGCAAAGGTATCTCTACCTAACATAACTTACGCGGAAAACAACAAACGAACGCGGGTTTTCTAAGTTTACTTAAACACTACATTAAAACTAAGTATGTTTTTCGCAAAAACATTAACCTATTGGTTCGGCAACGGACATAACCGTACTACCGGACGTAGAAGCGTACCTTTCGCGGTGCGTATCGTGGCTACGCGAACTACGCCGTCCTTAGAAGGGTGGAGCTTTTCAACAACACCTAACGGCCAGGCGAGAGGTGGCGCGGAATCAACAATTAACAAAACAACCGTGCCAAGAGCTACAGGTGCAGCGGGCGTGTTCCACTTCTCCCTGGTTTGAAGCGCGTGTAAATATTCAAGCCTCCATCGCTTCCAGAAGGACTGGACTAAACTATCTAATAATTCATAACGCTGAAGCAAGCTAGCGGACTCTACTTCAGGTGCGGGAAATGAGCACAACGGCGCGGTGTGCAAAAAATGACTCGGTGTCAAGACGGTGGGTTCAGCAGGGTCTGAACTCATAACTGTGAGAGGACGCGAATTTAACAAACATTCAATTTGAGCGAGCACCGTGATGAGCTCCTCAAACGATAAGAGTTGCTGGCCTATCACCCGAAATAAATGGTTCTTGATGACTTTTACCATGCTCTCCCAACATCCTCCAAAATGTGGGGAAGCAGGTGGAATAAACTTCCAATCAATTCTGCTCTCCGATAACACTTCCTCGAAACGCGGACGATACTCATTATTCAAAAACTTATATAAATTTTTAAGGTACGAACAAGTGCCGACAAAGTTTGTACCGTTATCCGTATACAAGACTTTGACCGGACCTCTACGTGACAGAAACCGTTTTAATGCAGCCAGGAAGCTCACCGAACTGAGATCCGTAGCGCACTCTATGTGTACTGCACGAGTTGTCATGCAAGTGAAAACGCAAATGTAGGCTTTAAGAGCCTTAGCACCACGGCGCCTAATTGGTGTGTACGAGATGGGACCTGCGTAATCACAACCCGTATGCGTGAAGGCCTTGACTACTTGACGAACCCTCGTGTCCGGCAGGTCAGCCATCAGCGGGAATGTCGGACGCGGTTTTCTCCTAAAACAAACGTTACACTTGTGAACACGTTGTCTGACGATACGCCTAGCAGACAATATCCAATAACGTTGTCTCAGCAAGCTCATCACCAATTCAGGACCGGCATGTAAGTACTTTTTATGATAATAATCGATAAGCAAGTCAATCGCGTGATCTTGACGCGGTAACACGACGGGGTGTCTATGGTCATAATCCAGGTCAGCGTTTGATAGGCGACCACCTACTCGTATCTAGCGTTGAAAAAAGCGGGATTTTTTCCGGTTTTTTTCAAATTCCTTCGTTTTTATCAAAGTTTCATTCGAAAGTTTCAAGAAAAATAAATATGAAATATTTCATGTTTTTTATGAATAAAACGATAAAAACATGAAAAATATGAAAAAAACGGAAAAGTATTCATGTTTTTTTCGCAGAATATTTTTATTATGTTTTGGAGGGTGATCTGGTGGAAACTGGGTCACGAGGTGGAAGGAGACCTCCAAGGAGCTACTGTAACCGAAGTCAGATCTGGTCTCCGACTCACCGTTTTAGAGATATGAGGGGTTCTTTATCGAAGAGTTGTCCATGGTGTTGGTCCTGGGTTGGTACGGGGGGTCTTAGAGGGGGTCAAAAATGGTGTCAGAATTGACCTCCGACGCTCCGTTTAGGAGTTATCCCCTGAGAAGCTATGCAATAGCTTAAAAACTTGTTTTTTTCAAACGTTTTTTTCAATTTTTCGAAACAAACGGCGAAAATTTCAATAAAACCCGTTTTTTTCCTAAAATTTTTATCGGATATATTTCAGTGTAACAAACGAATAAAACGGTAAAAAACGAAAAAACGTTTCTTTCGCCGAAAAAAACAATTTGTTTCTTTCGGAATTTTCAACGCTGCTCGTATCAAATCACCATCCATAAATGGTCTGAGTTTCATAAAAGTGGGTGAACAATTCTTGTCGTTTTTTAAACAATTAATTTCATGGCTAAAATACCTACGTTGTAGCTCATGAAGTAATTTCCTCTCAACAAAGTCTAAATCAGTCGCGGTTACAAACAACTCCTCTCTACGCGGTAAAATCTTTAAAGCGCGGTAAACAAAAACTAAACTTCGCAGCAACTTGCTCCACGATGAGCAGCGGTCAGCTAGCGCAAGTATTACATTAACTTCGCGGGGCACAGGAGTCAATACAGGGTGTGCGAGAACTTTATGTTCAGGAACATCATTAGGAATTGAGTCGATATCCGCGAGCGGCCACTGCGCGGTATCCAACGAGACCCACGGGGGCCCTCGGTGCCACAGTGGGTGCGAGACTAACTTGGCGGGGGTCAGACCGCGAGACAAACAATCAGCGGGATTGTCCGCGCCTGACACATGAAAGAAATCTTTCGCGGGTATATTGTCGGTCAGCTTAACTACGCGATTCGCGACAAACGTTTGCCAGCGGTGCGGGGAACTCTTAATCCAATACAGGACAACCTTGGAATCCGTAAAGGCGTAAACTTTCAAACCGGAAACGCGGGGCGAATAGGTATCAACGACAGTCCGCAAGAGTTGAGCTAACAGAACTGCAGCACACAACTCCAATCGCGCGATAGAAAGCGGCTTCATCGGCGCGACCTTCGACTTTGCACACACCAAACGAACCATGTTACCCTCAGCGGTCGAGACATGCAGGTACACAACACCTCCGTACGCATGCTCACTGGCATCTGAGAACCCCACGAGAGTGACGACACTACCACTACCCACACCTAGATGTCGCGGGATCCTGAGCTCGTTCAGAAAAGGTAACTCCGAGCAGAACTGCTTCCACTGTCTCACTACATGCGGGGGAGGCTCGTCATCCCAGTCGAGTTTCAACTGCCACAGCTGCTTGATGAGTAACTTAGCGTACAAAATCGTAGGGGCTACAAATCCCATCAAATCCCAAAGACGGGCTACGGTCGACAATATCGAACGTTTCGTACACTTCTCTGACACAAACGATACCTTAAAACTAAAGGTGTCACTGTCAGTAGACCACTGCAAACCTAAAACTTTATGCTGATCCGACCTATCAAATTCTACTTCACGGCGAAGCACATGCGACGCGGGTAAACTATCTAAAACAACAGACGAATTACTATTCCATTTAACCAAATCGAATTTTCCATGCCCAAACAATTTAATGAGTTCAGCAGCAATAGCGGCGGCGTCATCCTCTGCAGGCAGCGAGAGCGCGACGTCGTCCATGTACAGCGCGGGCGCAGCGAGCGCGGCGGCGGCGCGCGGGAACAGCGGGCCCGCGTCCGAGGTCAGCCGGCGCACCGTGCGCAGCGCGTGGAACGGACTGCACTTCACTCCGAAACATACCCTACTGAATTCATAAACTGCGAGCGGGTCATCTGGACTAAAACGATACAAAATGCGTTGGAATCGACGATCCTCTTCCCGAACTACAATTTGCAAAAACATCTGTTTGCAATCTGCGGTCATCGCTACAGCATGTAGCCTAAAGTTTAAAATAATTTTAAAAAGATCACCCTGTAAATTTTCCCCACTATGTAGGATGTCATTCAATGACACTCCCGTGCTAGTCCTACAGCTAGCGTCCAAAACTATACGCAACTTAGTTGTGTCTTTGTCCTCGCGAACAACTCCGTGGTGCGGGATGACGTACGTTGACGATGACGCGGCGTCAGCGGGCGCCGGGACGAGGTGACCTTGACTGAGGTGATCTCGTATCACCTGATCGTAAGCTTTCCTAAGCGACGGGGAAGACACTAATTTCTTTTCCAGGCAAAGAAAGCGTTTACGCGCGGTTTCGAAAGAATCACCTAACCTACTCGGCGAATCACGGAA
Source organism: Emmelina monodactyla (assembly GCA_916618145.1). NCBI lineage: Eukaryota > Metazoa > Arthropoda > Insecta > Lepidoptera > Pterophoridae > Emmelina > Emmelina monodactyla. The sequence goes on from OU745297.1 coordinate 4,664,436, forward strand.
CGGCAAAGACACAATATACCTACCACTGACGGGATCGCGGGTCGTGGTAGTGCGGTAATATTCCTCACACTCGACTTCATCGGGGTGCTGAGGATGCGCGTTCGGAAGTTCTTCTAACTCCCAGAACTTACTGACGAGCTGGTCTATAGGCGGCTCCGGCACTATAGCACAACAGCAAGCAGTCGCGGTGTAACAATCGTCTCGGTGGGCGGGCGGCGCTGCGGGCGCGGCGCCCAGCAGCACGTACCCCAGCGCGGTGCGCAGCGCGGCGACGCCCGACACCTCGCGGCGGCGCGCGCGCAGCACTCGCGGCAACAACGCGGCTCCCAGCAGCGCGTCCACCGGCCCGGGCGCGGCGAACGAACCGTCTGCGAGCGGAAGGCGCAGCAGCGAACCCAGCTCCGATACGTTCACAGACTGCGTCGGCAGGTTGTCTGTGATGCGGTCAACTATCAACGCGGATAAATCAAAATTCACGTTCCGATCGAACCGTGAATGAATTCTAAGATTCGCGGCACCTTTGATTACTTTTTCCGAGCCACCTATTCCTTTAACTACGACACGCGGTATATCGTCCGGTCTCATACCTAAACGATCCAAACATTCAGACGTAACGAAATTACTCTGAGATGCACTATCAAGTAAACACCTTATCAGATGTTCACGACCTACACTATCGTAAACAACTACCTGCGCGGTCGCAAGTAGGACCGTTGTATTCGCAATAGATTGCTGGCTATCAACGGCCGCGGTGTGATACGTAGGCGCGGGAAAAGAGTTCGAACCAGCAAGCGATGTCGCACACAACGATACGTCGGCGCGCGGCGACTCGGCGGGCGCGCGGGGCCGAGCATCGCATGCCGTCTCCCTCTCAGTCGTAGGTACCGAACGCCCCGGCTCGTGGGAACGTGGCTTCGAATTCAAAGTACATGGGTTCTGTTCTCGTCCGGGTAGCTTTTCAATATGAAGCGAGCTATGGTGTCTACGCTTACAAATAGTACATACAGTGTTCGAATTACACTGCGCGGAATAATGTTTCAAACTCAAACAGTTAAAACACGCACCTAACTGCTTCGCGGATTTTAATCTTATATCGGGGGCAATTCTACTATACGCGGGACACTTAAACAAATGAGAATGTCTAGCGGAGTCACACAAACATTTTTTACATTCCACAACATTCACAAACGTGTGTAACTTAGGTGAATTATTACTGGCGCGGTGCTTACTAGTGTCTACTCGTTTAGTAGGCATACTAGAAGCCGAAGTACGTTGCAATGTCTTAGATTGATTTACAATAAAATCAACAAAGCTCTCAAACGTCGGAATATCACTCGAACTAACATTCATTTCGAACGAACGAACAGTCTCGCAGTCAACCTTTTTCAACGCGATATGTAACAGCATATAATTTGACAAATCATCAAGTTTTAAGTTATTCAACGCCCGTACGGCAGTGACAAATCTATCGAGAAACAATTCAAAATTAAAAGCGGAAGCACAAGTCAGAGGTTTAAAATCGAATAATTGATTAAGATACGTCGAAGCTAACATTCGCTTATCTTCGTACTTATCAATTAAAGTTTGCAAAATAAGTTGATAATTATCTGCGCTGGGTGTTATTCCCGAACAAACCGATTGCGCTTTGCTACCTATTTTACCTAGTAAATAGTACAACTTTTCCGATTCTGTAAGCGATGGATTGTCATGAATAGTCGTCTTAAAACTGGCATAGAACAACGGCCACGAGCGAATGTCTCCGTCGAACGAGACCAAGTCTATGGGCGGCAGCGACGGCCGGCCCCGCGGCGGCGGCTCGCGCTGCGCCGGCGGCGAGTCCGCGGACAGCCGCGACCTGCAGCTCTTCACATGGCTATACAACTGTTCCAACGCGATAAGGCTTTTATAGTTAGGTGTTGTTTCAGGCCTCAACATAAGTAAACGTCTATTGTAGTTATCTAATACCTCAACAAAATCTGAACGCAATTTATCTATGTTAGAAACGGAACTCAAAAACCTATCTTTTTCTAATTGATCTCCCTTTTCTACTAACTTTAACATATCATACAACTCCTGAAAATGTTCAAAAATCGCGTTACGTTTACATTCTAAAATAGTCAACTCGGCGTCAACTAAGTTCTCACTTTTCTTTTTATCAGTCATTTTTACCTACTGTTATGACACCTAAATATAAAATACCTACAATACCTAGTTACCAAAATAATAATCCCCGAATTCAATAAAATACCATTCGCATTCGCGTGTGCAGGTTCGAAATTCGAATTGCGAACGCTGCGGCACCGCGTGCACAACCTAACCTCAAATGAGAACAAAATAAAAATGAAATTTTTTATTGCTTATTTTTGCAGCTTGCCTACTACAAATCACCAAATTAACGCGGAATACACAAGAATTACGTCGTAGAATACGTGGCAATCACGTCCAGTACGTTCTGCCTACCTACCTACCATACGTAACTACAACTTCAAATGCAGAATAATCTTAGTACCTATTACTAAATTAGTCATTGGCAAACCCAATAAGAACGCGGGAAATTGATAGAATGGTTCCTACCCGCGGGCTATACCTATCGCGAGCCCTACAACTAACTAGCCACGGCGCTAGTCTAGCTACCTACAATGACCTGCGGTGGTCAAACTACATACATTATTAACACAATATTTCGACAAGACTCGAGGGGTCATACAAACTAATTGCCCAAAGGAAGGCCAAATGCCATCCGGCTTAAGAAGGGCCACAAAAGATGGTGTAGCGCAAATCTAATTACACCAGTAAATCTGAATAGACGGCCGCCGCCCGTGTCCAGAGTGGACTGTAAGCGGAAGATGGTAACAAGAACTAATACTTCGACAGGGGTCCGCTAAATGAAACTCCACGTACCTTGGCTGATGTTCTGCCGCTCCTTGACTGTGGGCTGCTCCTCCTGAGCCTGTCCAGGCTCCTCGGCCCAGAGATCGAGATCCGTGATACGAGCACTTAGCTTTCCCCGGGGAGGGACGCAGACGGTGCAAGTCTATCAGATTAGTCCAACTCAACACTTATTTAACAAGGCAGTAGAAATCCTTGGAGCACGTGCGGGAAAACACAAGAAACACACACACGTCTATCACATACGAGCTGCGTGAACGTACTAAAGCGCTACCCCTATTCCAGGCAGCGCGGCGGCAAACCTAAGCAACATGGAAGTTAACAAATAGCGGTCCTGTCGACTAGCTAATCATAAATCGAAGTAGTTTTCGGGCGGCCGCTCATAGATGGCGCTTCCAATGATAATGATAGTATGCACTACAACGTACCGGCTGTAGACGAGCATGACGGACTTCCTCCACAGGCGGTGCGCGCGGTCCGCGTCCGCGCCGGGGGACTCCGGCGCCGACGCGTCCGCCGACTCCGAGCCCGAGCCGGCTGCGGGGGCGGGGCGGTGACGCGGGGGGGGTCAGTGACGCGGGGCGGTGACAGAGACACGCGTCAATGTCAGTGTCACCATGATGGTGCCAGTGTGAGTGTCACCATGATTGTGACAGAGTCAGTATCACCATGATTGTTTCAATGACAGTGTCAGTATCAACATGATTGTGACAGTGTCAGTATCACTATGATTGTGTCAATGTCAGTGTCAATATCACCATGATTATGTCAATATCAGTGTCATCATGATGGTCTCAATGTCAATATAAATGTCATCATGATGGTGACAGTGTCAGTATCACTATGATTGTGACAGTATCAGTATCACCGTGATTTAGACAGTGTCAGTATCACTATGATTGTGTCAATGTCAGTGTCAATATCACCATGATTATGTCAATATCAGTGTCATCATGATGGTCTCAATGTCAATATAAGTGTCATCATGATGGTGACAGTGTCAGTATCACTATGATTGTGACAGTATCAGTATCACCGTGATTTAGACAGTGTCAGTATCACTATGATTGTGTCAATATCAGTGTCATCATGATGGTGTCAATGTCAATATAAGTGTCATCATGATGGTGACAGTGTCAGTATCACCATGATTGTGTCAATGACAGTTTCAGTGTAACCATGATGGTGTCAATGACAGTGTCAGTGTAACCATGAGGGTGACAATGACAGTGTCACCACGATAGTGTAAATGTAAATGTCACCATGATGGTGTCAATGTCACCATATTGGTGCCATTGTGTCATCATGATGGTATCAGTGTCACACGACAGTCGGGGCTATTATAGGAATCGGATGCCACTTTTTAGATAGTCGAAAACTTTGTAAAACAGTCTTCGATATTTGAAATACGTATCAGCACAGGTGGCGACATTGATTGTCTGTCTATGAAGCCCAAAATCGTGATGATTTTCATTAATTTTACCTTTTCAAAAGGACATCTGTTTCCCGGTTAGCTACCATAATGGCCGCGAGTGTCACAGGTACAATAACATATATGCAGAGTTTTTAATGAAGCGACAAATTTGACTATTGAAATATTGTTATTTAGCAGTGAAATAATTTGTAGTGCCTTATTTAGTCACTAAATGCCTTATTTAGTTCTCAAACATATTTAAACCAAAACTAGCAATAATCTTAATAAACTACACGTCAAGTGAGTATATTATGTTAAGCCAAAATTATTCAACACACATTAAATAAATACACCAATTCAATATGATACATTGCATCATTTTTTAAGTGTCGTTATTAACTGTCAAACTAGTCGCTCGAACTAAAAACCGATGAAGTTATAGACACTGGAAAAAGGAACGCGGGTCTCCGAGCATTGCGCGACTGGGAATCGAACCCAGGACCTTTAGATACAGTCGCGCAATGCTCGGAGACCCGCGTTCCTTTTTCCAGTAGCTATAACTTCAAAATTAATAAATTAGCATTTTAAATGCAAAAACTAAAAGTAAATTTAAAAACCGATGTATAGCAGCACTCGTTCACACTCAATTAAACTGGTTCATAATAGGGCTTTATACGTATTTTAGGATTCCATCGGAACCCAATCAAACCTTGATAAAATGAGTATTTTATTCTTTTTCATTTGTCTTTTTCTTTTTCATTATTTTTACATTTTGATATGAATAAATCTAATGGAATAATAAATTCTGAAAAATTGAATAAATAGTCCTTAGGTATGATTGGGACACAATATAAATATCCAGTTTTATTAAACAAAAACATAACTTACTCCTTGAGTCAGATTTCTTCTTTCTAGAATAGTCCCTCTTCTTCTTGCCGTCTTTCTCTTCTTCGCGACTCAACTGTCAAAATTATATTCAACTGTCAAAATTACAAGTGTCAAAATAGTTAACTTCAAGTCAGCATCTATCATCCAAACATGAAAATGAGCTGAAATAATGCCTGAATTTGCATATGAACAAAGTATTTTCGATTAATAAATGCGGAAGTAACTTTGTATGTGTGTACGTAACTCTTTCACGCCTGAATCTTCGAACGAATTTTAATAAAATGTTGTTCTTGATCTCTTGAAATACTAATTATAAAACTTATATTTTTACAGTAAGTTTTTGTGGCAAAAGCAACTGTTTAGAGGTGATAGCAAAACATACATACATAAAAATAGACAAACGTATACAATTTCGCGTTTATTATATACGAGCGACCCGCCCACGCTTCGCAATGGTGTAATTTTGCCGACTTGCTCGCGAACCCTTACATTTTTGCTAACTTTAAAAAACTTAATCTAAATTCTCTTTATTTACAAATTTAAATGAATAAACTCCCTAAAAGATGGTGAAAACCGCATTAAAATCCGTTTTGTGGGTTAGGAGGAGTTAGCGGACAAACATACAAACACACAGAATTAGCGACTTGGATTTATACTATGTAATGATGAAGCAAGGATACTAATCGGGTTAGCTAACTCAGGTTTAAATGGCGACTACTTCTCATTACAATCGATGGTAGCGCCATTTAAGCCTGAGATAGCTAACCCGAGGTTAAAACGTTTTCTGCAAGTGAGCCTTATTAAACTATCCTTTACCCAAATCTATTGCCCCAATACGTTACCTCCATTGGCGCGTCGTCATCAGTTTCGTTGTGGTTCTCCTCCACTTCTCTCTTCTCCTCTTTGATCTCCGGATCTTTTGCCTCTTCTTTTATCATCTCTTTCAGAGGGAGAGAGTCCTGTGGACAATTTACAAAAATGATTACAAATATGTCTGTAGCTGTAATAGAAAAACTGCTATTAAGCCAAACATTTTATCTAAGTACAGGTTTCACTTAATTAAGTTTTATGAATGAATAATGCTTAAAACATCTTACAAATGCATTTCTATTTTATATACTAAATATCAATTATTCCTATAGGAAGCATATTTTATTTCTTAATTACGCTTAAATTTAAAAGCCACTTACTATTCTACCACTATTCAAGTGTCAAAATAATTGTCAATAATAAATTCATTATCAACTTTTTTATCTGGTGAATACAAAATTAATCAGACTGATACTTGACTGACTTATAATTAAACTAAGTGAAAATTTCACATTTTTTTAAATAAATTGTTATTTTTACCTCAGAATCTTCTTTCTTTTCTTCTTCCGTTGTAGTTGTCTCAACTTCCGTAGTTGTTGTTTCTTGACTCTCTTCCGCCGGATGTGGTTCTTTATTTAACTCGGTTGGCTCTGCTTCCGGTTCCGGTTCAGCTGGTGGGGGCGGAGGGACTTCCGGTTCCGCTGTTACTATGAATTTTAAGTAAATTTATTACGATTAAAAATTTTTTTTATGTGTGGCTTAAAGTGTTAAATTAATGTATTTCTGAGTAAATTTACACTTAAGGAAGAAAGAGTCTTAGAATTTAGCATTTTTTATGCAATGAATCATTAATTTGGAAGACAGATTATTTATCTTTCTTATGGTAACATAATTTATAAATTTCAAACACAATACCTTGACTTTCAACATCTTCCCCACTATCACTCGGTAAAGCGACATCCTCCTTTACAACTTCACTCTTTTCATTAACAGATGGCGCTGTTTGCACTTCTGTATCATCTGCCACATTTGTTTGTGTCTCGGATGTCAAATTTGACGTTTGAGTATTGTCAGATGGTAAAGTTGCCTCGTCGGGTTGGGATTCGTTATTTTGAATGTTTTCCTCTGAGATGTCTTCTACGTTTATTTCTTGTTCTGTTTCGGTGTCGGGTAAGGTGGGTGTCGAGTCTGTTTCCTTTAGTTCCTCTTTTATCTGGGGTTGTGAATAAAACGGTCAAATTAAATGACAGTTATAAATTTTTTAAGAATAAAAAAAAATTGTTAAGAGTTTTGGGGGTTTAAGCTTAATATTGTGATAAAATTTAAGTTCAATACACTTTTAAGAATAAGAAAATAATATATATATTATGTTTTTTTATTCTTATTTATTTAATAAAAGCCGGCTTATTACGAATAATTGTTAAAATGTAAAAACGCTTTTATATCAATCTAAAACGTAGATTTTACAGTTTATACAACCCTTTTTTAACTAATATTTTTTAACCAAAATTGAAAAACAAATTACTGTTTTCTTTCTCCACACTACTAGCTTACCTTCTGTTCGTCCGGTTGTATAACCTTGATCTCTGTGGTAGGAAATTTAATGGAACTTTCTGGAAAAGATATTTTAACTTCCGGTGCCGGCTCGCAATCTTCGGGTTTTACTTCCTCCTGTATTGGAATCACTTCTGGAACCTTGAGACAAAAAAATAAGAGTAAGTAAATTTTTAAATGGAAATATTTATATTTCGTGTTAATTAATGCTAATGATAAAAAAAATGTGAAACTTATATAAATGACCAATATTTTTGGTATAGTTTTTGCTTGTAGGTTGCGAAGTACATTTTTCTGTCTGCATGAATATAGATCGCATTTTAAGTGTTTAAATTTGCACTATCTTCTTTAAAAAACTTAAATTTTCTATTATAATACTAAAAAAAAGCTATTCGCAGAAATCATCTTAAATATGGTGAAAACAGCAGGTTAAGACGAAGTTCGAAGACAAACAAACAAACAGACCGTAATAGCAACTTTGCTTTATACTATGGAATGATTATTACGATGATAATAATAATGATGATGATGATAATAATGATGATTATCATAATAATGATGATGATGAAAGTGATAATGATTATTATTATTATGATCTTACGTGTTCATCTTGTGTTACTTCAGGTGGTGGCACTTCAACGATAATCGGCTCTTCCTAAAACAAATAATCAATCATAATACAATAAGAAAATACCCGATGATGACGTGTTAATTTTAAAGTCGTAAATAGATTATTATAGTCCGTTCGCGTTAAGAAAATAGTGACAGCTACAGGATAAGATTGTATTCACAGTGGAGTAAAAGTACAAAAGAAAAATAATAATTTTATAAACAGTATTTTCGGACACACCGCATGCACTTGCTGTTTCTATGACTATGCTCTCCACAGTTGCATTTAAATCACACAATTTAAAGTTCTTATAAACATTGTAAATTATGTGTCTCTCTCCACTATGGATTATTGATCCACTTTTATTCTTTGGAATTGGTGAAGTATTTATTCATTTTCAAAATTTATTGTTGGACGAGTCACGCAAAATATACAACCGTTTTCTTCGAAGGTCAGACTTCAACTGGTCACTGTGAACTCGACTTTTTGATTTCTAGCGTTTTAATTGGCTGGGGGGCGTGGCCAGGCCGGCGGACAACGATAACTCACTTTTTTCTTAACGCGAATGAACTATAATGTAGAAGTACTAATCACCCATTTTTTTTCTATGAAAAACTTTTATTTAAGTGTAAGCAAATGAGTCGAATGAAAATCTAAGAATCGCAAAAGTTTTATGAGTTATATGATTTTAAGAAAATTTCTTATATTTTAAGACTGAAAACTATTGTAATTGTTACCTTAATCTGAGCTTCCTGTACTATATCGTCCTGTGAAACCTCCATCGGAACCGGTGGTAACTCCACTTCGCTGTCTTTCTTAGTAGACTCCTGTTTTTCTGGAGTTCTTTATCAAATAAAATAAAGGATGTTCTATCGAATGTATAAAAAAAATCTAGACTAAAAGCTAATAATGAGGGCTTAAAGTTAGCGCAGTAAAAGCTTTATTGATAATAGAAACGTTTGTAGAAAGATATACAACACGATGGACTAGGGGAGAACCTAGTTGTACCCACTTGAGCGAATTTTAAAAAGTTTTTTTAACATAGGCTATCATATTTTATTCATAATAATAAAATTAATAGTAAGCTTACTTAAAATTGACAAAGACTTAAAACCACATTGAAAATTCACAGTAAAGGTAAAATCACAGGTAATCTTTATTAGAAGTTTGAATAAAAAAAATAAAAAAAGTTATAAAAAAATGAACTTAAATCAAACAAAACAGAGTTCATTATTAAATATTCCATACCTGTGTACAGTATGGGAAGTCAGTGGCACATTGTTGTAATCTATATCTCTGAATGCATACACGTCTTCATCCTTTATTTCAATATCGTCTATGTCTAGCGCTGCGGACGAAGCCACGGGTCGGGCTGAGTGTAGAAAGATTTTTTGTTTAGTTACTTAAAGATATCCTACTAATATTATAAACGTGAAAGTTTGTGAGTATGTATGGATGTTTGTTACTCTTTCACGTAAAAACTATTGGACCGATTTGGATGAAACTTTGCAGTAATATTAATTGACCGGCTTAAATGGATATCTCCATTTAAGCCGGTCAATTAATATTACGAATCCGTACGAATTTGTCATAATAGGCTAAGTATTAAGGAAATAAAGATTTTTGAATTTTTTTTGAATATAGGTTATACATCAGAATAACACATAGGGTACTTTTTACCACGGGAAAACTTCTCATTACCGCGGGAAACCGAATTCCACGCGAACGGAGTCGCGGGCGGCCACTATTATGACAATATATCAAGTTTAATTTACGAGTTTGCCGCCATTTTACTGTGGGAATGAGGTACTGTCTCGCGGTAAAAGTAGTCGATGAGTTTTTCAAGGGTATAGTTTTTTTTTCATATTTTTTTTTCCAAATCCGTTCAGTACATTTCACTTGGAGGAGTTTTATTCAATACAATGAACAAGTTATGAACGTCATTGTATTATCACATACCAAATATCATCTAAATCGGTCCAGCTATTTTGTGTAATTTAATGAATACACTTTTTGTGTTTTTCAAATAAGTAGACTCAGAAAGTTTTTAGTCAAGTTTTAGGGAATAAGATTTAAGTAATTAATTTTTACTATTTTATACAATTACTTTATAAAACTTACCATTCTGCGAAGTAGCTTTCAAACTCTTCTCAATTTGCACCAGTTGACTCTTTATATGTTCAATGGCCGCGTGTTTGTTATCTGCGGGGGCGGGTATAGGGGCGGCAATTGTAGGGGAGGAAATATTGGGGGCGGGAAATATGGGGGCGGCAATTATGGAGGCGGAAGGGGTCGCAGGTCGCGGCGCCTCCAATAACATTGATAGAGTTGGTGCACCGGCCGATGGTGAAACTGAGTCTATGGAATAATGACTTTATACAGTTTGGGTTAAGGTCGCTTTTTGAGACTGTAGGAATTTTGTGATATAGAAAGTAACGGTTTTGATTAATGATTCTTAGTGTCTAAGCTAGGTTCTAGATTTCAGTTGACGTGGCTGGAAAAACGACTTCATTTTGTAGCAATTAACGTCATCGTAACTCATTAAAATAAATTTTGATGAGTAACCGCAGTTTCCAAGAAAACTAATTTTACAATATATTAGTTTTTTGTAAAAATTCACATAGTTATTTTAAAAAAACCCCGACAAAACTAAAAGAACAATTTTCTTGTCGACATTGAGAGAGCGTGTATAGATGAAACTCACCGACAACATTGGCCGGATGTGATATGTGCTGCGGTGTCGTCACAACCGGCGACGACTTCAGCAGTGACGTCAGCAGCGGAGACGACGGCGTCGCCATACCCGCGGAGGACGGGGGGGACTCTGTGTGTTAAATGTTAAAAAAATATAAATTAAAAAATAGTCAATGTGGTTAATAGTAGATCTTTTTAAATATGGTATGAATGTATGTATGAATAGACTCTCAATGAGAAAACATAATTAAAATAAATTGAGCATGATTATGGATTTGAATTCCAAGTTTAGGCTTAATTTTTTTTTAACTCGGTGGTTGTTTCGATTGCATATGATATAATATTTTTTTTCTATTTCAATTCAGTTAAGCCAAAACTCAGGTTTCTAGCAAAATTTCCAGAAATTACTAAATCAACCTCTTATTTTTTAAGAACTATGTTGTTACGATAATATTAAAAGACTCACCGGAACTAGCCGGCGTCTGTGTGGGCGGCCGCCACGTTTTCTCCGCGCGCGCTCTCTTCTCCTCTCTCTCTTTGAGCCAGGCGGCGCGCTTTGCCGCCTCTCGCTCTCTCGCGCGTTTTGCCGCCTCCACTCCCGCCCACAGTTCGCGGAGGCGGTCGTCGGTGGTCGATGGGTTACGGATTTCGTTTACTTCGGACTGGGGATAAAAAACATGTTTTGAATAAATTTATTTAATTATAATAGTTTACAGTTGTGTGGCTCTAAACTAAGCAAGCTTGGGATATAGGCACCAGATAAGGGACTTGAGGAAAACTTAGATACAACCTGAGACAGAAGTTAAATAATTTCGAAAAGACATTTAAAGTTTAAACCATATAGGCCCATGAAGCAAACCTGGGACCTACCAAGGATCTAATGGTAATTCTATAAAAAGCATTTTTTATTACATTTTTTTAATAAAACTTATGTTACTATTACTAGTGCCAATATTTTAAAAAAATAGAATTTTATATAGGATATCAGGAAAGTCAAATATTTTTTTTTTGATAAACAAGAAATACAACAGTAATCTGTAATTTTACCTTCAACTGATCATACTGCTGGTTCATCTCAGCGAGCGTCTTCTGTATTTCAACAATCCGCTCCTGAGTCAGTTTCTTTAGAATACTCTCCTGTGGCGTTTCCACAGCGGACTCCGAGCTGCGTTTCTTACGCTTGGGAGTCTCAACATTTTCTAGTAGAACACCGTACTGAGCTGCACAGCTGAAATGAAAAAAAAAGTTAACGGCTATAGTTATAATATACGAAGTGAAAAAATTGAAGATAGAAGAAAAGTCTTAGAACACTTTTGGCTTGTTACTACTTGAAGGTTACCAAATTAATATGATTTTCATATACTAGTTCAAATTTACTTGAATGCATGGCAAAGAAAGTAAACAGCCTCTTCTGTTCTACTAAAGATTGTCATATATTACCAAAAAGACTAGGAAGATGATCGTAAACAAAGTAGTATACCTCTTCTGTGAGTACCAATCTTGTGGTCGATTTGCCTCGCCGATTGTCTTTAGTGCGCGAGATACAGACATCCAGTTCTGGTCGCCACTCATCACGACGGCCGACGCGAGGCATAGCTGCTCTCTGATCGACCATGTATCTAGCGGAACCCGCTTTAGTTGTAATCGTTCCTGCACTGAACTCATCTTACTTAACTTGAAGTTATTTACACGACTACACGGGACGATAGCATTGAATGTAGGGAATAAGCACTAAGATTGTTTAGACTTGTCGGGGCTTAGATTAAAATGTACTTAATATTAGCTAAAATGAATGTAAATAGCAAATCGAGTAATCTTTGACTTTATTGTGTTTGTTTTCTAGTATTAGTGGGTTTACCAGGTAAATAAATGATTCTAACGTAATACAATTTTTCGTCTTTATGGCGGTAACAATGTTATTAATTCTAAATTTAATAAATGACATTAAAATTACTTAAATAAAAAATATAAGAACCCTTTGAAGAATTGAGAATTTTTATCAATTTATTCTGTAAATCTTTGGGGTGCTTAATTTTTTAACCTTTTTTTGTATCAAAATGGTAATACAATACAACATGCCGCTCATACGACAGTGACATTTGACAACTATGACTTGTTGACCTTTTAATAAATTTCCAATTTAGACTTTTTGATTGTCATTTGTATTTTCAAAAACACATGAACTCAATATGAAGCAAATTGAAATGTTGTTTTTTTTATATTTGTTGTTTTCGAATACAATTAAAAATTGTATGAAATACAGATTTACACATGAATGTATATTTTCATACAAAATTTACACACTATTAGCAAGACAAAGTCATAAAAATAATGTAAAATTTATTGTTAGTTTGGGAAACTTGTTTTCCACAGATTAAAAATGTCCACTTTAATTTATAACAAAAATGAATGACTGCAAAGTTTATTTTTAATCTATATTTCGAACAATTTTGAAAATGTCTTTTGCCGCCGAAGATGAATACAATCAAAGTTACATAGTTTGCGGGTGTGGAGATAAGTTTGAATCTCAAGGTTCCTTTAGTGATCACCTTTTAACGAGCCATGACGTTTATTTTCCCGAGAAAGTTGTTTTTAAATGCAGTACGGTAGGTAATAAAACTTTTATTCACTTGGTTTATGATTTACGGACATGTGCATATAATTCAGGATGAATTGCCTCTATGTTATTTTTTTCCTCTTTTACAGTGTTCTAAATCATTTGATAATGAAAAAGCCTTTGCAGAACACACGCATAAAGTTCAAGAAAAAGGGCGGAAGCATGAGAAGCATAAGTATCCACCTGTAGTTTGTGAAATATGCGGAAAAAAATATGCTGTAAGTATCCTACCTATTTTATTATACTTACCTCTTTCTTTACTTTCAATTACAATTTAAAATATTTTCAATAAAAAAACTTATCAATTACACTAAAGAATATTAAAAACAAACATTATTAGCTGACTTGGGAAAAAGAGGCTTAGTTTTATGCTGTACTTACCTACATGTTTGTTCAAGTCTTAAAATTTCTCCTAAGATTCGTTTGATACAATTTCATGTAAGTAAAAGGAATATGTAAAACAATAAATTATAATTTCACATAATTATCCAAATCCACAGTCCAATGCCGCACTTGGATATCACATGCGAGTACACACAGGAGAGCGGCCATTCCATTGCTCTATGTGTCCCAAAGCTTTTACTATGCGGATGTTCTTAGAAGTATGAATATAATTAATAACACTTACCTTCAATATAGTCCCAGTTCTAAATCTGATCAATGCTTTACTAATAAGTTGGACAATGTTTGATTTGTCTGAATTTGAAAAAACTCTTTTAGTTAGCAGTTGTAGTTTTCCCAGGAATCTAATTACAGCAGTCAGATTAAAAAATACAATTATTATTTCTATTATTGTATTCAATTATTGAAGTTTTTGTATCTTTAGTAAAATTTGAACTAAAATTAACCAATAAATCATACTTCCTTAGACTAAGGAAGTATGATTTATTGGTTAGGACCTTAGTACTTACCATCCAAATTAAATGTTACCTACCTACCTTAATAAATTATAAATTAAACAAAAATATCATTTAAAAATTAACTATGACTATGTTTTAGATACACGAAAGATCCCACACAGGTGAAAGACCATACCAATGTGATATATGTCCTAAAGCGTTTACCAATCAGGCAGCATTAAGAAGGCATGGATTGGTAAGTAAAACCCATTTATTTTTCCTATTTCTTACTGGCTTACCTTGTTGCGTTTTTCGGCGGTAATATGTACCCCATTTGTTATTCCAGAATGTAGTCTATCAATATACCAAGTTTCATCAAAATCGGTTCGCTAGTTTTTACGTGGAAGGGATAGGAAACCCACATACATACAAACTGAGATTTGAATAACGGATCGTTTCAATTCAGTAAAATGTCATCAAAATTCTACACATCTAGGTATAACTAGATTCTCTCCTAGTTCAGTGTATTGTATACAAGTAGGTGCCATACACATAGTTGGTGTGGTAGACTGAAATTTACTTTAATTTAAAGTTGATAACATTAACCAATTAATTCACAATGCATTCTAAACCCACAGTACAAAAAAAACGCTTTCTTTTGTAACTACACAACAGCCGAGCTACAAGACAGAGACAAAACATATTTTTAGTTTTACCAATTTTATATTTAAAATAAATTTATTTTCTACAGGTACACAGCGGTATAAAGCCTTACAAATGTCCTCGATGTGGGAAATCATTTCAACAAACAAATTCTGTTAAACTACACATAAGCACAGTCCACGATAAAAACCCTGCACCATACAGAAGCAAGTATAAGAGAAAAACGGATTCGAAAATTTTAAATATGGAACAAAGTGATAATTTGAATATAGATGAAAATGAAGAGTTTTTGTTTGAAACTAGTGTGGAACATGAAGATTTGAAAACTGAGGTGTTTGTTGAGGTCGAATAAAAATATTAAATAAACAAAATCATATAAAAAACTACATTTTATTTATGGGCTTATAGTATTGTCATATTGAAGGTATTACTAGATGGCGCTCTAATGTATATTGGTGATCGCACATACTTTGTGTAAGTTTTAAAAGTATTATTTCTTATCTAATTGAGAGACCCAGAGTTTTTTTTTAAAGCAGATGATGCAAACGTGAGCACATTTTTTTTTAGCAGGTAAAGGAAATAAAACACCCTAATCTTTTCTATTCACTATATTACAATTTTAAACATATTTTCATACACACCCTATAACACATTATATTCAATACATTAATTATTAACTCCTATCGTCAATAAAATAGCTTCTTATCCCTCTACATACTTTTATAAAAAGTACATACGGCCACAATAATTAAAAAAAAAAACAAATTATTTACAAATAACTCATTCCTTCTCTATGACCCAGTCCTCGGGGTCCATCACATACTCAGATTCATCGTAGACCTCACTGATGACTACCACTTCTTGGTTTTCTGGGGTTTCTTCCACTTCATCTTCTTCGCGTACCTGAAATAAATAGGAGTTTTAATATCGTCATTACATAGTTTAAAGCAAAGATGGTAATTGTGTCGCTATAAATCGCTAAATGGATTTTGATGCGGGTTTGGCTATCTTAAAGGTGATTTTTTCACTAAAATAAAAAATATTCAAACATGTTTAACTTAGCCAATATTAAATGGTTCGAATTGCGAAAAGTGGGTAGCTCCCTAGTAATTTGTAAACCTTATAGAAAAGAGTTTTATTTTAACATTGCTTTTTTATCTAAATTAAACACTGTTTTCTAAGCCAAGCAATTTAAAATTTATTTATTTATTTATTCAAGACATACAAAACAGATTACAATCAAAGAAGTACATAGTAACCTGACTTAGAATTATGTTCAGACTGTAATCCTAAGCATGTACGTACAGTGAATCACTTGCTAACAGTTACAAAAAAATATTGAAATAAAAAAATGATTATAACTACCTCAATGGCCTCCACAGCCTCCGCTGCCTCAGCATCGTACCCCACTTGCAACTGGGACCCCATCAGGCCAATCAGCTCCGAGTACTTCTTCCTCTGTTCTTCAGTCAACGACGCTGGGTCATGATACTTCAGATGGTAGTTCAAATGACTGCTCTGTTTGAACCGCTTCTGACAGATGCCACATTGGAACGGGCTTACATTTGTGTGGGTTCTCATATGTTGTTTTAGGTGCACGGACTGGCAGAAAGCTTTGGAGCAGATGACACAGCGGAACGGTTTCACTTTGGTGTGTATCCGCAGGTGTTGTCCGAGGCCTGATTTTTGAGTGAAGGATTTAGGGCAGAAGGTGCAAGTGTAGGGTTTGTCTCCGGTGTGCATTCTCATGTGTTGTTGGACTCCACCCTGTGGGGTTGAATATCATTACATAGTATAAATCCAAGTCGCTAATTGTGTCTGTTTGTATGTTTGGCCGTTATCTCCTCCTAAACTACGTAATGGATTTTGATGCGGGTTTCGCCATCTTTTAGGATATTTACTCATTTAAATTTGTAAATAAAGAAAATTCTGATAAAGATATTTAAAGTTTGCTAAAATTCAACTTAACGGGAACAAGTCGCGCCAAATTACACCATTGCGAAGCGTGGGCGGGTCGCTAGTTGTAATTAATTTTGATATGCTATCAGCTGGGAAGTTATTGTACAGTTTGTAAGGTGGTTCTGGTTTATTTCATTTGGTAATGATTCTGCTTAAATTATAAAGGGGTAGTGACTTAGTCTTGTATGTTACGTTTCCAAGCTCAAACTATTGAACCGATTATGATAAAATTTGTAACAAAGATAAGCGATTTTGTATAAAGTTACAATGTAAGTTGGTTTCTATTCAAGACTTTGTAAAACATCAATGCACCTAAAGATGAAGTATCCATATTCAATTTCAAAAGTCTAATCACTGATAGTAGCTGCTGCTATGTTTATCCTTTTCTATTATTTTAAGACATTTTATTGGTATGCATACAATCAGATTTTATATACCTAAGCTCTAATTCGATTTTTGTGCACAAGTCGTCACTACTATTTTATACATAAACTAAATATAATTTTATTACATACCTTTTGTGTAAATCGTTTCCCACAGACACTACACTCGTACGGTTTCTGCTTCACATGCGCTGTGCCGATGTGGCATTCCAAACTATCGCTCGTCTCAAAACCCGCGCCGCATAGCTAGGAATAAAAAAAGAATTATGAGTCAGATAAAAGTAGACTAGTTAGAGTAATTAAAGTGGGAAAATGTTACGGATATCATAAATGTGAATTTGTGAGAGTATGTTTGTTGGATACTGTTAATGAAGACACTGCTGAACTGATTTAATAAATAATCCTACTAATATTATAAACGTGAAAGTTTGTGAGTATGGATGTATGTATGGATGGATTTGGATGAAACTTTGTAGTAATATAGTTTATACATCAGAATTACACATAGGGTACTTTTTACCGCAGGAAAACTTCTCATTCCCACGGGAAACCGGTTTCGAACGGAGTCGCGGGCGGCCACTAGTAAATAATAAATAAATTAATTAATGATTTGGGGAAAACTTGGAGTATAATATGGGTTAATTTTTAACAAAGAAAATTATCTCATATCCATAAGAATGCGGACCACAAGTTAAAGCTTGAAATACTCAAGCAGGCAAAACTCGAGAAACGCCTAACAATCCGTTCAAACGATTTAAATTTTTAACCGACTTCTAAAAAAGGAGGAGGTTTTCAATTCGGCCGGTATGTTCATTTTTTTTCTTTTTTTTTTTATGTATGTACATTGATTACGTCGAGGTTTCTGAACCGATTTACGTGATTCCTTTTTTGTTTGATGCGGAATAGCTTCGAATTGGTCCCACAAAAATTTGATTCAGGTAGTTCCAGTAGTTTTTATTTTATGAGCATTTTTTATTTACTTTTACCTATCCCGATGTCTGAAATCAAATATTTTATCACTCACATCACAAGAATAAGGCAGCCCATCCTCCGTATGGAACGAAGCGAGCGGCTTCTCACACACTTGGCACCGGAGCCCCTTCCTCCGGCGAGTGTGCTCGTCCCGGAAGTGGGCGGAGTACTCGCAGCAGGAGAAGAAGATCTGGTGGCAGGTCTTGTCCGGGACTATCTGGGACGGTTGGAGGCACTCGAATGGACCGCTGTTGGGAAAGATGGTTAAGTTAGCGGTGGTAGTGGTAAGTGTTGGTTGGATAGTGTGTGATAGAAATGAATGTAAGTGGGTATTATACTTTACTAGCGACTCGCCCACGCTTCGCAATGGTGTAATTTGACGCGACTTGTTCCCGTTAAGTTGAATTTTAGCTAACTTAAAATAACTTTATCAGAGTTTTCTTTAATGAGTAAATATCCTAAAAGATGGCGAAACCCGCATCAAAATACATTATGTAGTTTAGGAGGAGGTAGCAGCCAAACATACAAACAGACACAATTAGCGACTTGGATTTATACTATGTAATAATAATGATAATAAAACTTTGAAATTATAATGGTTTAACAAGAAACTAGTTAAAGATGCTTAGAGAACGGCATTTATTATTAAAATTATTAAAGAGTCTCTAATAAAGTGTCAACTAATATGTATTTAGTTTTACTTTTTAATAAAAACAATCCATCAAACTTACGTAATAAGTTGAACCTCTTTCTTCTGCACCACTTTAGGTTTCTCAACTTTCTTTTTCTTCACCGACGGAGAGGTGTTATTTAATTCCCCCGGATCAGCCTTTATGATGATGTAGCTCACATCCTCTGATGCTAGTTTAGTCAAGCTTGTTGGCTCCATCGATGATACGAGTTGCTCTGTCTTCTTTTGTATTAGTTTGGCGGTGTTGGCATCGGGTGTTTTACGAGCTCTCACTTTTATAGTGGGTGGGGTTTTTGCCTAAAAAATACAGTGGGAAAATTAGAAATGGAGTACCGGTAGGTTAATCTTGACTTGTAGGAAATTTGTGTGCAATAGATATGGTTTGATTAAATTGCCGTAGTGGTAGGATATCTATAGACAACCTCATAGGTTTAAGTAAGTATAAGTAAGTGCTGCATACTACTAAGAGTTCTGGAACATTTAGCTTAACTTAGTAACGCACTAAGGATGGAGGAACTAAAATTACTTTATTACAGGGCCTAAAAACAAACAACTCTAATTTATACATATTTCAGAGCGTAAATCTCATATATTTTTATCAATTGCTCTCCTTAGGGAGGGCAACCATCAACACCTATTTTCACAGAATATTTAAAAACATAATATGTAGTAGAAATACACACCTCGACTAGTCTCTCAATGCACTCATCAAATTTGCCCGATACATAAAGTTCTGTGTGAACCACCCGAGCATGGTTGTTGATAGCTGTCTCTGTCAGGAACGATTTTAAGCAGAGGCGACACCCCACTGTGTCTTCTTCATCATATTCAATTGGTTCATTCTGAAAATTTATGTTGGTTTAGAGAATAATATATTTATGGAAGGGCAAAGATCACTGATTAAAGTCGTACCTTTATTTCGACAACATTCTTGTTGCTTTGTACACTTGCCATTTTGATCGAAAAACACTGGATAAATCACTGAAATTAAATAATTGTGGTATTAATAATAAAATCAAACTAGAAGAACGGTAAATAGGCAAAATAATGCTTGGAGTTGAAGTAGATAAACACAGTAGAATTAGTATTATTGGAATGAAAACAAGACGTTGCGTTAAATCAATATAGGTATTTTAAAAGTTAAAATTACTTTCAAATCGGTACTTACAAACAGCGGGAACAACAAATAAGAATTGTCAAAAGCGTTTTATTTTTTATTTTCTAATGACTCGGCATAGGGCAAAAGCTTCCAGAAAAAGTTGTGAGGTTATTGATTTCCATGAAACGCATTTCAATGAAATAAGATCTTGAGTATTACAACACATTTATTGCATTATTATCCACAAAAGTTGAAAAAAGCTCTCTGTATTATGCTTTTTTATAATGTTTTTCAGAGAAAAATGTTCCATTTGACGAATAGCTGGCGTTTGTTTTTTTTAATTAAAAAAAAAGAAATCTTTAAAAAAGTTAGGTTTCGAAAAAAAAAACAAACGTCAAAGTTATCGACTGACACCAAAGGAAAGAGTTTGCGACTGGAAATCTTGAAAAATAACGTGATGCAGTAAATAACTAAACCATACCTTCGATTCAAACGATTCCCAAGCGATGATTCAATAACCATACTACTGCGACGCCATTTCGTGTACCTATTAACTTGTGTGTTGCTCCGCTCGTTCATGAGACAGTGAGGTTGTCATATCATAATATTTTATGTAACCTTACTTTAAATCAACTAAGTTGGTATATTTTAAAACTAAATTAATACATTTTAATTTAAAAAAATATTAACGAATACGTAACAAAAAATAATAATTATAAAGTGTTGGAAAAAAAATAAAAAATTGTAAACCGTTATTGTCAAGTTCATCTGTCAAAAAGTAGAAATGGCCGACAGGGCGACTGGCGGGAATTTCAAGTTTGATTGAAACGAACAATTATTGTGAAACTATTATTTTACTTCATACTACAAGCGCATATATTTGAAAACGAATCTTCTAATCATTAGTTTCTGCACTAACAAGGGTTTCCACTGCGTCGCCTCCATCCGGCTGAAAGAAGCAACATTGTTTTTTTTTTTTCAAAAAGTCTATTAGTGCGAAGCTAGGCCGAATAACTTGTGATTATTATTATGATGGTAAGAGTTAAGATAAGAAAACATGGTTAGAACGTCAAATTTAAAACGATCGCAACAATGATTTTATTCATTAATTTATTAACCTGCATGTCGGCTACCGTAAGCGGTGGATCGTCGTCTCTTAATACAGTTTCACCGTCAAGTTTTTTCAAATTCGGCAATCTTCTAGCAGCTTCTGATCTCCATGCTTCTAATTCGCAACCATCGTACAACGGATTACCAACAAATAGTAGATCTTCGAGATGCTGTAGTTCCTGAGATTATACAAATTACTTAGAAATAGATACACACAATTGTTTATAGGAAGTTGTAGTATTTTTTGGATGTCTACAGAAATATACCTAAGCATATTATTTTCATACAGTTACCTAGTAATTGCATAATACCTGCAACTTGTTAAATTCACTCCACTCCTTAACAAGATTATTGCTCATGTACAATACTTTAAGATTACGTAAAACATTTATACCCTTTAGTTTTTCAATCAAATTATATGAGATCCATAGTTCTTCCAATGTATCTCCAAGTGATTCCTTAAATAATAATAACTTTATTATTATAGAACTAATAGAAACCTAACAAAAAATTATTAATTTGATATAGTACCATGCCAGCGAAGGATTTCAAATAATTTCGACCCAAAGAAAGAACTCTTAGTTTTTTGAGACTATTCAAGCCGGAAGCCTTTTCAATCATATTGGTTGATAGACTTAACTTCCTGTAACAATAAAGTTTAAAGATCGATTTCGGATCATTAATTTCGTCAAGATTTGACAAGACTTAAGAAGAAAACCAATATTTGTCTGCACGATTTATTTTATGGGTTGGTAAGGTGGTTTATCACTACCTACTATTTTATTACAATAAATTAAGGTAATGTTACCTTCCTACGTAGGTTTTTGGCAGTTAATGATTTTTTAAAGATGGAATAAGGATTTTTTTAAGGAATACCTACTCGCAGTTAGTCAGGGTTGCTAGAGTGTTATCCATCTTTTCAATAGGCGGCCACATAAACATGAGACCAACTTCCGTGGCAGTTGCAGCCTGCAGACCAGTCTTGTCTTCCCATTTTTTTATAGCTTCCTTTATTGTTGTCGCCTTTGCCATTACTATCACTTATTTTGTAGTTTGGTTTGTGTTAATGATCAAACAAATGAGGCGCGAATGTACATTACCTAGCAACCAGCTGTATCATTCCAAAAAGTAGCGCGGCTTCTTAAATTTAACTTAGACAAGACATATTAGATTTATTTAAAGCAAAACTCTACCTTTGAGTAAGAAGAGTTTAGTCTATATGTTCTACAGACAAATTTGTGTTATCATTATTTGAACACAATTTCGAAATTTCGGGCAAAGAGTCAATATCTTAGTTATTTTGGTAATTATGTATTTATTTATTTATAGCAGCGCTGACATATAAAAACAGTAATTATGTATATAATTCCAGCCCCAAAATGTACAGTAACTTTTAATCCAAGCCGAAAATCTTGCTGAAAATCTTACTGGACGGCCAGTAACAGATTCTAGATAAAATCGCTCGTGCATGTATCTTTAATAATACTAAACGCTTCCTGTGATTCAACGACTCCTATAACTCTACGCAGCGCTGACTTAAAGGTCTAAGGAAATAAGTAAATAAAATGATTACTAGTTTACATATTTATATATATTTAAACAATATATTTAGTTGTTGTAAATAATAATAATATGTATAGTTGTTGTGTTCTTGTATGTAACTTATATCATTTTATAGTATTTCCATACACAATTATTTGTTTTGCTTCAACATAGCCAGCAATTAAGCGCTTTATTTGCTAATGAGAACATAAACCCCCGTCAATGTTTTGTCATTTGTCAATGTCAGGGCTGTCAAAAGTGATCGTCAAAAAAATCGTGATCAAACGAACGAACGAAACGTAAACGATCTATTTGTTGTTGTTTTGTTTCAGTAATTGCAATTTATTACCGCAATTACACCAAAAGTCGCCACAAGAAGAGTTCTGGTAGAACAATCGAAGTTCCTTCTGCGCCTACAAAGTGTTAATTAGCAATTTTCATTGATAAATCCTGTGATGTTATCAGATTTCATTTCAGTGACCAGTGTAAACAAAATCTGCGATGTTGCCTATTATGATGTATAATACTATGGAAGGGTCGTCAAACTCCGCGAATAATAGTTTTAACTCGAGTTTCGGTCAAACTTTGGACGACGGTGTTATTTTGAATAGTGTTCGAAGTCGGAAAAAAGTTACGGAATTACCCAACTGTCCTGTGTGTAGTTGTACGATTCGGCAGGGCGAGTTAGAGTCGCATTTGTCGTTAGAAGTGGAGCGCTTACAGAAACTTTCTAACGGTGGCACGAAGCGTAAGTTGAGTGCGACTAGTCCTACTTCGTCTGGGGCGGCTGTGGCGGGTTCTAGCAGCAGTTTTGATGCTATGGACGAGACTGAAGTCGATGTCACTGGTTGTCCCGGCAGCGATGTCTATCAGGTAGATATTCCTTTATTTTTGGCTTATAGTCCTTGATTTATTTAGTTACATAGACAGGGGTAAATAAACTAAGTTGCAGCCAAACCAGTATTTAGTCAAAGAAAAAAGATTTTTGTATTAACAAAGATTCCTGTTATTTGTCTTGTGACTTAATAATTTTTTCCTTTAATGTATCTCTCTTTATCTACTCTTATTCTTTCCTTATTATGTTAAACCTGATAAGGATGTAAACACTGTAAAAAAGTAATACTTTTTTATTAAAGTAAAACCCCCAAACTAAAAATATTCATTGTATTTTTAATTTTTTTTTTTGTTATTTTAAGTAATCTACCTTATAAGAAATTACACAAAAGTAGATTTGTAGTATTGGTATATTACATAGTAATATTATTTTTTTACTAAAGCGCACTCATGATAAGTTTTTTAGGGTATTAAAACTTAGATAATAAAGACCCAATTTTGTTTTGAAGCATCCAAAACTTAAATAATTAGGTGCCATTAGAGTTTCTTTTGTTGCTAAAAACATGCATTTTGTAATTTAATTCACACCTCAGTGTTGGATTTAAAACTGTTAGTTCAATAGTGTTTTTTTCATGTTGCCTATCTAGGAATGTGCTTATAAAATCTGTGAAAAATATAAGGTCACATTAATTTAGGTGGAAAAGCAAGCACATCCATAATTTCTTGAGCTTTGAAAAATTAATTAATAAAAAAAAAATGAATAGGTGAAAATGATTTATAAAAATATGTGATTGTATTTTGATTAATTGTACATTTGGATAACATGGCATTTTATTGTTATTGCACAAGTTCTTTTAAAATCATTACCTTCCCTATTTATTTCACTTTAAGTTATTTATTTAGTTAGAGACCTATTCTTGACCTGTATTTTAGACCTAAATATTTGATTGTCATAACAACCTACTATTTCTGCCACCGTCATTGTGCTTACAACAACTATGTCCTGACTGCTTTTGAGCATTTCTTTCATTTGTTTTTAAAAGAAAATGTGCAAAAACTCACTAAATATGCCTGTTTTAATTATTGATAAACAATTCAAGTTGTGCAACAAAGTGCAAAGGAATAACATTTATAAACAAGTTTATAGATAGAACAGGACATCAGATACTTAGTAAGAACACCACAATAAAACCATACAATCCCCCCCATACAATCCATGATACAAGCGTCTCCCTTAGTTTGGGGCAGAATGTAACTAAAAAACTGTAAAAATTTCTTTTGGACAAATAAACTTTACTTTACTTTCCCAGAGGGTCCACGCCAACCGCACCTCCCGCCTGCGCTCGCGCCGCCGCGCCGCCTCCCCCACCGAGATGGGCGAGTGCCCCGTCTGCCGCGTCCGACTGCCGATACGGAAACTGCAGCGACACGCACTGCGGTGTCTGACGAATGGCGACGAGGGGAGTGAGGACGACGATGACGCCAGCATTGATGTCGAGGTCAGTGTGTGTGTCACATGATGTCTGTGCCCAGTCTGTAGTCACACAGCGATACGGAAACTGCAGCGACACGCACTGCGGTGTCTGACGAATGGCGACGAGGGGAGTGAGGACGACGATGACGCCAGCATTGATGTCGAGGTCAGTGTGTGTGTCACATGATGTCTGTGCCCGCGGTCTGTAGTCACACAGCGATACGGAAACTGCAGCGACACGCACTGCGGTGTCTGACGAATGGCGACGAGGGGAGTGAGGACGACGATGACGCCAGCATTGATGTCGAGGTCAGTGTGTGTGTCACATGATGTCTGTGCCCGGTCTGTAGTCACACAGCGATACGGAAACTGCAGCGACACGCACTGCGGTGTCTGACGAATGGCGACGAGGGGAGTGAGGACGACGATGACGCCAGCATTGATGTCGAGGTCAGTGTGTGTGTCACATGATGTCTGTGCCCGCGGTCTGTAGTCACACAGCGATACGGAAACTGCAGCGACACGCACTGCGGTGTCTGACGAATGGCGACGAGGGGAGTGAGGACGACGATGACGCCAGCATTGATGTCGAGGTCAGTGTGTGTGTCACATGATGTCTGTGCCCAGTCTGTAGTCACACAGCGATACGGAAACTGCAGCGACACGCACTGCGGTGTCTGACGAATGGCGACGAGGGGAGTGAGGACGACGATGACGCCAGCATTGATGTCGAGGTCAGTGTGTGTGTCACATGATGTCTGTGCCCGGTCTGTAGTCACACAGCGATACGGAAACTGCAGCGACACGCACTGCGGTGTCTGACGAATGGCGACGAGGGGAGTGAGGACGACGATGACGCCAGCATTGATGTCGAGGTCAGTGTGTGTGTCACATGATGTCTGTGCCCGGTCTGTAGTCACACAGCGATACGGAAACTGCAGCGACACGCACTGCGGTGTCTGACGAATGGCGACGAGGGGAGTGAGGACGACGATGACGCCAGCATTGATGTCGAGGTCAGTGTGTGTGTCACATGATGTCTGTGCCCGGTCTGTAGTCACACAGCGATACGGAAACTGCAGCGACACGCACTGCGGTGTCTGACGAATGGCGACGAGGGGAGTGAGGACGACGATGACGCCAGCATTGATGTCGAGGTCAGTGTGTGTGTCACATGATGTCTGTGCCCGGTCTGTAGTCACACAGCGATACGGAAACTGCAGCGACACGCACTGCGGTGTCTGACGAATGGCGACGAGGGGAGTGAGGACGACGATGACGCCAGCATTGATGTCGAGGTCAGTGTGTGTGTCACATGATGTCTGTGCCCGCGGTCTGTAGTCACACAGCGATACGGAAACTGCAGCGACACGCACTGCGGTGTCTGACGAATGGCGACGAGGGGAGTGAGGACGACGATGACGCCAGCATTGATGTCGAGGTCAGTGTGTGTGTCACATGATGTCTGTGCCCGCGGTCTGTAGTCACACAGCGATACGGAAACTGCAGCGACACGCACTGCGGTGTCTGACGAATGGCGACGAGGGGAGTGAGGACGACGATGACGCCAGCATTGATGTCGAGGTCAGTGTGTGTGTCACATGATGTCTGTGCCCGCGGTCTGTAGTCACACAGCGATACGGAAACTGCAGCGACACGCACTGCGGTGTCTGACGAATGGCGACGAGGGGAGTGAGGACGACGATGACGCCAGCATTGATGTCGAGGTTAGTTTAAATGTTGGATAAATAAGTTTTTCTTAGTGGGGTAGGTACTGTTTAAATTGTTACACTTTTTTTGTTAACCTTGCTTTGGCTTGGGGCACCTTAAGTGGCGTTTCCATGGTGAGTGATGCTACGTGCAAAGTATCTAAAGTTTAATGTTTGCAAGCTAAAATTTAAAATTTTGTGGTAATTTATATAAAATTAACCGCAGAACAACCCTATAAAATCTGTACAGTGCATTACCAAGTGCTTTGAAGTGACACACACAGATCAATGCTTGAAATACGGTCTCCCTCCTAAAAAACGTGCCATACAAACCACCTATTTTAAAATTATTTGGTCTCTTCATAGAACGACGAGCCATCCGGCTCATTCGGCGCCGAGTACGAGTGGTGCGGCGAGACGCGCGTGCGAGCCACCGCGCTGCTCGAACACGCCCGGGAACACACTAGCAGACACAACGCGCTTACTGACGATCCACTGGTAATAACAGTGAATGAATGAATGAATGAATGAACGAATGAGTGGTGCGAGCGGCACAGTTACGAACAAACGAGCAGACACAACGCGCTTACTGACGACCCACTGGTGAATATACAATAGCAGTGAATGAATGAGTGAATGAATGAATGAGTGGTGCGAGCGACACAGCCGCGAGCACGCGAGCAGACACAACGCGCTTACTGACGATCCACTGGTGAATATATACTATACAATGAATGAATGAATGAATGAATGAGTGAGTGAATGAGTGGTGCGAGCCACCGCGCTGCTCGAACACAGCCGCGAGCACGCGAGCAGACACAACACACATAGTGACGACCCACTGGTGAATATATACTATACAGTGAATGAATGAATGAGTGAGTGAATGAGTGAGTGAGTGGTGCGAGCCACCGCGCTGCTCGAACACGCCCGGGAACACACTAGCAGACACAACGCGCTTACTGACGACCCACTGGTGAATATATACTATACAGTGAATGAATGAATGAGTGAGTGAATGAGTGAGTGAGTGGTGCGAGCCACCGCGCTGCTCGAACACGCCCGGGAACACACTAGCAGACACAACGCGCTTACTGACGACCCACTGGTGAATATATACTATACAATGAATGAATGAATGAGTGAGTGAGTGGTGCGAGCCACCGCGCTGCTCGAACACGCCCGGGAACACACTAGCAGACACAACGCGCTTACTGACGACCCACTGGTGAATATATACTATACAATGAATGAATGAATGAGTGAGTGAGTGGTGCGAGCCACCGCGCTGCTCGAACACGCCCGGGAACACACTAGCAGACACAACGCGCTTACTGACGACCCGCTGGTGAATATATACTATACAGTGAATGAATGAATGAGTGAGTGAGTGAGTGGTGCGAGCCACCGCGCTGCTCGAACACGCCCGGGAACACACTAGCAGACACAACGCGCTTACTGACGACCCACTGGTGAATATCATCATCATTATCATTATCATCATCATCATCATCATCATTATCATTATCTTTACATAGTATAAATACAAGTCGCTAATTCTGTCTGTTTGTATGTTTGTCCGCTATCTCCTCCTAAACCACTTAACGGATTTTAATGCGGATTGTTTCGCCATCTTTTATGTTTTTTTTTTTATTTAAATTTGTAAATACCATGCAGAAAAGTTTTTTTAAAGTTACCCAAAATTCGATGTTTTGTGAACAAGTCGACCAAAATTACACCATTGCGAAGCGTGGGCGGGTCTAGTATACTTATACAATAACAGTGAATGAATATATTATGTAACTTGTAGGTACCTGCGATTTCATCTGCGATAAAAGTGACTTTCCTGTGGAAATTAATCATATTCCTGCGGTTAAAAGTAGCCTATTTTCATCCCAGGCTGTTAAACTATGTATATTCCAAAATTTATTAACTTCGGTTCAGCCGTTTCGACGTGAAAGCAGAACATACAGAAAGACAGACATACATACGCTCAATCTTCTCATTTATAAGATTTGTACAGATCCGTTTATTATTAATAATTAACTATTATTGTTTGTTTCACAGGTAGTGGACGGTGACGAAGACACAGAGTTGTACGGACCGGCGCAGTACTCACCTACTAGACTAGCAAATGTAAGTTATTATATTAGTTTACTAATATTATATTACTAGGATTTCGCCTTGCATCAACTTTAAATATCCACATATACTTGGCACCCTATATTTAGAGAAAATATTGCCTTCCTAGTATTTTCATTAAGGACGATTATAAACGTCCACACTAAGGCCAAAAATAGAAATATTATAAGGTTATAACCTTTTCTTACTTCGCTTATGAAAGAGACATCATAATCGTAAAAATTGGACGAAGAGTGTTGAAAGCTTAATGAAAATATTAGATCGGCTGAACTAAATTACAGACAAACCTTTCTTTCTTTTACTGTTGTGTAAGTCTTAGCAAAAATTTTCTCACAAAATTATGGGCACAATATTTTTAAATAGAAAATGTAAATAGTATTTATTATGGGATCAAACCCAGACTTATTATATTCACAATATTTACCTATACTAAGATTTCACAAATAACAACTAACTCATTTTAATTTAAATAAGCTACTTTTTACTTATTTCTGTCTTCATTTCCAGGTAGAAATAGTGAACCCCGAAGGCCCGCAAGACCAGCCAGACGATGACATACAAACAGACACGAACACAGACATACAAACACAGAACAATGATCATAATGCAACGGTGGAAGAGAAGAGAAATGACGTTAGAATGGAGTGCAATGGCATTGTTGATGCTAGTGCCGAGGTAATACTATAAGTATACTAATTAATTTATTTAATTAATTGTTTATTTTTTTTTAATAAAGATGAAAGTAGTTTTTAGTAGATGTATATAGAAGTAGAAAAAGGTTGGTGCGATTTAAAATACGTACAACGCCATCTATATTTATTTTGTGGGGAATAAAATATTTATGAAAAGGTATTGGGTTAAGTTATATCGTAATTGATTGATGCAAAAAAACAATGCATTTATTTAAAACCATATACCTACACTTTGAGTGTGCTACTAATTGCCAGACAGGGTTCGGCAAACTTCTGAATTTAAGGAAATGTTATTTTTATTTTGAAATAACTTGTTAAACTTATTTAAGGACCATACTTATAATTGTTACAGACAACAATCCAAGCATTGAAAGCTAAAATTATGGAATTAGAAAACAAACGAAATGGCTCCTCTGAGGTAAGAAAAAGTTGTATTTTATTATATTCAAAATATCAAGATATTGAAGTCATCTTAATGTCAATTACTTAAATGGTTTTGTCAAGTGGTCCATTTTTAGATTTATTTTAAAAGAAATCAATAATAATCTAAATATTTCTTTTTGTATCCTTTACAAATTTCAAAGTAAATACATAAATTATTATTATAAATATTAATCTTTTCCGTATTCAGACCTCTTAATTTACCTCTTATACTGTTAAATTAAATAAAACTATTATTAATGTTTCAGGCAAAATGTCTGATCTGTCTAAGCAGCTACGTCTCTCCCGCCGTGTCCATACAATGCTGGCATGTCTACTGCGAAGTTAGTATTGTGCTGTTTATTTATACATTTTATTATAGAGAGGTCATTGCACTATGATATAGATAGATAAACCAACCTTACTTACTTATGTGTGAATATTATTAATGAGAAAGTGTGTTCGTTATAGAGAATGGTTTGTTTTCGCGTAAAAACGGCTGAACCGATTTGAATGAAATTTGGAACGGAGATAAAAGTTTGAGAAACAGTGAAAGGCTGTTTTTACTGTTATGACGGGATGTTCAAGACAAAAGAGCTGAACACACAAGTAAACCAATGTTGCTTGCTGCCGGTTCAATAATTTTAAATTCGGTTCAGTAGTTTTCTCAAACTGATAAATTTAACCAGTTTTAATTAACCTATAACTATAATTACAGGTCTGCTGGCTACAGTCTCTCCGAGCGAAGAAAATTTGTCCTCAGTGCAACGTTATAACAACCACACAGCATCTACGAAGAATATTTATGTGAATGTCATTGAAAAACAGTAATAATTGTGCTTTTTCAATTATAAACCAGAGTTTATAAAATTGGTGCATTTTGGTAAAGATATGTAAAGGAAAAGTTTTGTTGGAAAGAAATAAACATTTTCAGTGGTTAACAGCAAAAAAAATGTAAAATTAATGCATAAAATTATAAGAACACAAAAAAAACGCATGTTATTTGCTGTCTGTACCTATTTGTTTTTAGATTTGGTATGTTTGATCGAAAATAAGATTTTCTAATGTCGATTTCATGATTTATTTGTTCCTTTAATCTTTTCTTGGATTAATAAAACGCTATGTTTTAGTGTTTTTAATATTATTGCAACACTTGCTCAACTTTGAAAATACAAATATATTTAACTAATCCTATACGAAAATATTAAAGTTGTTTGTTTGTCGAAAGTTATTCTTACAATAATAGTATATAAAAAACATAGTTATTATTTGATTAGAATGTGAAAAAAGTATGTCATAGGTAGTTAGGTAGGTAACATATAATTTTGTATAAAATGAAAAAATATTGCCTTCTGTGAAGTTGTAACAATAATTATAGTTTAGATTAATAATTAAGATTGTAAATAAATTATTTTTCAAATATATTTTTTGCTTTTATTTTGATGCCTCCAAATTACCTAATAATATTTATTTGATTATAATAAATAAATAATCATCAGGCAAAAGTCTTAAATAAATTTTTATTTGCTTTCATACATTCAAAAGTCGATTACGAGCCCTTTTTAACGTAGTTTTTTATACAGGGTGTTAATGGAAAGTTTTCGAAAATAAAAATTGGTTAGGTACTGCTGGAGTAATTATTACGTTAAAAATCCCTAATAATATTATATTAAAATTTAATATTCGGAAAGACAAGTAGAATTGTAAAAAAAAAAACAACAAAAATATCAATCATCATTTATTTTAAATTCTTCATTTGCACTAGTCGCCTTATCTTCCAATATAGTATTATCATTCTCAGTCTTATTCTTCTTGTATTTGGATGGCATTTTCAAATGCACCGTAGTGACGTGTAGTTTCAGCGAGTTGGATTGTGTGAAGGATCGGGGGCAGAGATGGCATGTGAATGGCTTGTCGCCTGTGTGGATCTGGAATATTAATTATGATGGTTTAGTTGTATTCAAAGTAATATGACACGAAGATGTAATATAACACTACTAGTGACCGCTCGCGACTCCGTTCGCGTGGAAGTCGGTTTCCCGTGGGAATGAGAAGTTTTCCCGCGGTAAAAAGTACCCTTTGTGTTATTCTGATGTATAACCTATATTACTGCAAAGTTTCATCAAAATCCGTCTAATAGTTTTTACGTGAAAGATTAACAAACATCCATACTCACAAACTTTCACGTTTATAATGTTAGTAGGATTTAGTATTAAAAAGTAATATGACACGATGATAGCACTATTAATATTAGAAATGCGAAAGTTATAAAATGTTTGATAAACTTTTTAATCTGTTTAGGCTGCAATTTGGAATAGATATAGACAAGATCTTGTAAAAGGACATTGGTTTCCTGAAAGACCAACATAAAGGATATGAAAGTTATCTTCAAGAATTTGTGAAAAAACATATCAGTTTTTGTGTCAAAAAAAGCAAGTTTTATTTTTTATATAATTACTAAAAGTGCGTGTTGGTCTGCTGGCTATAGAAAGCTGGACTACTTTACCGAATGTTCCAGGTTCGATCCCCACTAATGTGTACCAATAATATGTTATTTTCTTAACTATTTATTTACACGGTGAGGGAAAACATCGTGAGGAAACCGACATTATTTTATGATTATTTGCATCCACCCGCACTAAGCCAGCGTGGTGGATTACGGCTTAAAAGTTTTTTTTATTTAACTTACCCGATAGTGTCGAGTAAGTGTAGATTTCTCAGAAAATCTTTTCTGACAAACGTCACATACATATGGTTTATCTCCAGTGTGGGTTCTAATATGCATTTTGAGATTCCATTTCTTGGGGAATCTCTTCTTACAAACCAGACACGAGTGGGGTTTCTCCCCGGTGTGGGTTCGTTGGTGGTATTTTAATGCCGCTGCCGACTGTTGGTAAATAAATTTATCATCATCATCATTATCATTATTATTATCATCATTATCATTATTATTATCATCATTAATCATTACAATTGAATAGTATAAGTCAATATCGCTAATAGTGTTTGTATGTTTGTCCGCTAACTCCCCCGTAACCATTCGACGGATTCAAATGCGATTTTTGCTATCTTTTAGGTATTTTTTCAACTTGAATTCCTAAATATTTAGAAAAAAAATGGTTTAAGTTAGACAATGACTAATAATTAATATTAAGGTATTTACAATTATATTCATAGTTGTTTTCCATTGAAAAAGTAAAATCATTTAATATCATGATTATTTGTAATAGTATAAATATCACGTGATATTCGATAAATTATTACTTACGTCGAACACTCGGCCGCATGCTTCACAAACTATTTGTTTCTTGCCTTTAATACCTAAATGTATTCGCTTAATGTGGCTTTGTAGATTATAATGAGTCTTGAATGTGACGCTACACTGAAAAATAATCAAATATTTTTATGTAAAGTTGAACGTTTAAGATAGAATTTAATAATAATAATAATAAATCTCCAGACTGACACACCAATTATGTGGCCCTAAAGTAAGTTGCAGTAAGCACTTGTGTTATAGGTACCACGTAATGGACTAGGGGAGAACCTAGTTACACCCAGACACGAGCCAATATCGAAAAAAATATTTTTAGGAAATTGGCCCGACCCGGGAATCGAACCCGGAACCATCCGCTTAGCAGTCCGGTACATTTAATAATTAGCTTAAGGATATAGCCCCAACATACTAGGCAATGATAAAAGATAAATTTACCAATCTTCATATTATTCCAATTAATCAGAAACAATTATATATTTTCTCATGCTAGTATTAGAAAAGAGGCAATTTTTCATTGAATTTTGTCTCGTATACAATTAACAACATGTCAAATTGCAAAATATTAAGTTAGCCATTCTAAAAGACTAACCGTCTCTGTCCTATATTATTGCTAAGTTTAGTTCCGAGAATTGAAATAACTTGGATGTGACACCATTTTTATTGAAATTTTACTTTTAGTTTTGCATTTAAAATGCTAATTTATTCATTTTGAAGATGTAGATACTGGAAAAAGGAACGCGGGTCTCCGAGCATTGCGCGACTGGGACTCAAACCCAGGACAGGGTCAGAGCATTGGACCGGTTATCTAAAGGTCCTGGGTTCGATTCCCAGTCGCACAATGCTCGGAGACCCGCGTTCCTTTTTCCAGTATCTATCTCTTCAAAACCATTATTATTCTTAAGTATCTAAGCTTAATTTATTTCTATGTTAATGTTACCAAATTATGTTTTATTAGTTTATTTTTCTATAGTTAAAAACAATAAATAAAAACTATAGTAACTTTACCTCTGGACACTTTAATCTTTCAGTTTTCTCGTGCGTTCGTAAATGTCCTTGAAACAGTTTAGCTTTTATTTGCATTCCACATATGTCACACGTTCTATATAAAAAATAATAATAATAAAATTAAATAAATAAATAATGATGTGCAAAATTTATTCACAACATATTTGTTGATATTTAAAAATCGTCAAATCTTTAAAAGACTAATTATTTACTTTAAAAATATAACATTTCATTTCATTTCGTTAAACGGACATTTGTTACTTTTATAAAGACTAGCGGCCGCCCGCGACTCCGTTCGCGTGGAAGTCGGTTTCCCGTGGGAATGAGAAGCTTTCCCGCGGTAAAAAGTGCCCCATATGTTATTCTGATGTATCACCTATATTACTGTAAAGTTTCATCAAAATCTGTCCAGTAGTTTTTACGTGAAAGAGTAACAAACATCCATACATACTCACAAACTTTCACGTTTATAATATTAGTAGGATTTATAAAACGGTGTAAAGTTTATTAAACTTACTTTTGAGGTTCTGAGGGTGAGCACTTCCTTTCCTGCATAAAAAAGGTAGGTATATTTCGCGAGATTGTAAAATAACCAAGAAACTTGAAATTCGCTCAATAATATGAACTTTATCGAAAAGAATTGAATTTGATGAAATGTTTCAGAATAACAAGGCATATAATTAAAATGAACTAAGTTTTTAAGTTAAATTTACAATAAACATTTTTCATCAAATACAGGTCATTTGCAAAAGTTTTTACTAGTTCTCACATATTAATATAATATAAAGAGTGTAAAAAGACCACTTCCGAAGCCCGAAACCATGTATTCTGGAGCTTCAATAGTTACTTAATTCTACTCCATAGTACTAACCCAGAAAACCCGATTTAAAAAGTTATTAAGAATTGAAAGTCATATTCGCCGCTTGAAATCATCGCTCACACATCAACTGTCGGTTTAGGTGCGATTATTTACATTGCAAATTAAATTAAAACCCTATTTAATTAGAAATTATCGCAAAATATGATAATATAAATGCAATTTTGTATAATTACGTAAAAAAAATACTCAAAACGTAACCAGTACCCCTCCAGCAATGCTCAGTTCTCGTTTTCGGAAGCAGTTTTTTTACACCCCGTATATGGTATAATGCTACTGGCGAAACAAGTTTTAAAAATACAAACACTATTCTCCACATCTTTATTATATTTATCGTCCCCGACTTCGCCTGCGACAATAGTATTTTTCCCGAGGAAATCAGACTTATTCTCGCCGTAAAAAGTAGCCTATTCCCCTTCCAGGCTGCTGTCTACTCCAAAACTCATTAAAATCGGTTCAGCCGTTTCGATCCGAAAAAGGGAACTTATATACAAAAAGACAGACAAACATAAATATACCATACATAACAAAGACGATAACTTTTCACTCTCATAATATTAGTAGGATTATTTATTTAAATAATTAGGGTTATTTTTAAGCTTACCTATACAGGGTTATTTTTAAGCATCACCTCTTGCTGGCTTTCCTACATCAATCCCAATAACATTTGTTATTACTTCCCCCCCGCCCCCGCGCGCGAGCATTTGACCGTTCAGAGGCATCTAATAAATTTGTACGGAAAAACTTTTTTTTTTAAATATTAATTTTAATTAGTCGTTGGTTAAATTTTGTTGGGATCGTGTAGAAAAACTGCCTGCAAGAGGTGATGCGCTGATTAAAAATAACCCTGTATATTAATATTATTATATTACTAAAGTGTCTCTCACATATCGATGTGTCTTGCTCTCATGCATTCTCAGTCCGTGGTCAGATAGGAATCTCTCTCCACAAACACCGCACGCGTGTTGTCGAGCGTGGAACTTGCGGACGTGGGTTAAATATGACGACGATTTACTGGAATTGTTTATATTTGTTAAAAAAATATTATAATAGCCTATATATGTACCAATAGTTGAGCACTATTGAGTATAAGGCATGTAGGTACGTTAAAAAACGGTTCATAAAAAAAAATGTGGAGTGTAAAAACTCAAAATTTCAACTATGAGTAGATATAAAATAGGAAAAAAGGAAAAAATAATAATCATAAAAAAATAACAATGTAGAAATGTCACTGAATGAAGCATTTCTGAAAAGATCTTCAAGATATGAATCGATAATATTTTATGAATGAATAATAGTTTATTAATGAACGGAAAGTCAAAGAGTCTATAGTTGGATAGAAACTTGTCTCCACAAACACTACACGCGTGTTGACGAGCGTGGAACTTACGGACGTGGGTTAAATATGACGACGATTTACTGGAATTTGTGATAGTTTTATATAATTGGGTAGTCATTAGTGAGTAATGGATGTTTAGAAAAAGAAACAGCTTGGAAAAACGGTAAAAAAAGTGGAGAGTGGAAGCTCAAAATTTCATCTATTAGAAACGAGATGGTTAGATTATAAGTCTAAAAAAGTAAAAATAAAAAATCATAAAAAAGTCTAAGTGATTCGACAGAAACTTGTCTCCACAAATATGACACTCGTTGTGTCGAGCATGCGCCTTGCGGACGTGGGTCAGATATGACGATGATTTACTGGAATTATCATATACTTCTTATAATAACCTATAAAAGTCCCTATAGTTGTGAACTATTAAGTTTAAGGTATGCAGTGGTGCGAGCATGGAACTTTTGTCGATCGTTAATTTCGTTATTTTGACAGTTGCCGTCGTTATTGTTCATACAAATTAACGAAACAAATCACGAAAGTTACATGCTCGCACTACGGGTATGTTAAAAAAAAGGTTTGAAAAAGGCGATAAAGTAAAAAATAATAATGTTGGAGGGTCGAAACTCAAAATTTCAACTATCAGATAGAAACAAGATAAGATTAAAAGATTTGAAAAAGTAAAAATTGAAAATCATAAAAAAAACAATGTATAATATCTGTTGGATTCTTGCATGTTGAGGGTAGTATTTCTACCCTGCACAAATCTTTGGTAACTACCCTCGGCTGAAGTCGGTGTTGTGACGCCGTAGAGAGCGTCTCTGAGTAGAGTAAAAGACTTTGAACACGTTGGTCGTTTGTGCATGAGCTCTTGTAGTGCCGTCCTATCACGCATTTACTGACGTTCAGTGAAGTGTGGGAGTATTACAACGTTTGTAATACTGTGCTGCAGCAGTGTTTGTGCCAACAGACGCCCTTGGACAATACCCTAAAACCTTGGTGCTCCACTTACGGAGGCTGGTGGTGGAAGCTTGAGGTTTGTGCAACTTTGAATATTATCTTTGACAGGCAAGAGTTCGTAATTCAGCCGCTCATTGAAATCATTGTAAATTCCTTGAATTAAATACCTAAAGGTCCTTCGAATCAGCGCATACTTTGACCAGCCCGAACAATATCATTTTAGGATAAAGCATTTCTGAAAAGCTCTTCGAGATGTTTCAATTAATAATATTTTATTAGGAAAATTAAAATAATATTAAATTTTAGTGAACGGAAAAGTCAAGGATCACTCACGTAAATTGGCTGCCGCAAAGTTGACATATGAACTTGAATCCTTTATGCCAATTATCGTGCTCCCGCGCCTGTGAACTGAAAATAGAAACATATTACAAAATATATAGGTACACAAATATATTTTTTTAACTAATAAAAAAAAAAAAAAATATCTCCATCTGTGTATATTTTCAATTATTAATCATTTAGCTAAATTCTTTTATCATAAACTCGTGGCCACCCGTGACTCCGTTCGTGTGGAAGTCGGTTTCCCGTGGGAATGAGAAGTTTTCTCGCGGTAAAAAGTCACATCATGTGTGTATGTATGATTATCGGGTAGGAGTTGTGAGGCGAATGCTAATGTTGTTTTCACTGTTGGATAGATAGATTTTTTGTGATGGTTTTTGAATAGGTTTTTATTTAAAAAAAAAAGTTTTGTTAGAGAAATTGCCTGGAAAAGAGTGAGTAATCCTACTAATATTATAAATGTGAAAGTTTGTGAGTATGTATAGATGGATGTATGGATGTTTGTTACTCCTTCACATAAAAACTACTAGACCGATTTGGATGAAACTTTACAGTAATATAGGTTATACATCAGAATAACACATAGGGTACTTTTTACCGCGGGAAAACTTCCCATTCCCACGGGAAACCGACTTCCACGCGAACGGAGTCGCGGGCGGCCACTAGTACTCACACAGTCCTGGTGACAAACGCGCAAACACGACATTTATACTTCCGTGCATGCGCATTGGTCACGTGGTATTGTAATTTCTTGGAGTTTGTGAAGCGAATGTGGCAAATGTCGCATGGGAGGGGGCCTTGACTCTAAAAATAAAAAGAAATGTAATTTAGAAACAAGAAACAATTTGTATTATACATATAATTATTATTATTACAGAGTGTAGAAGCTAATTCGCTAATTGTGTTTGTTTGTCCGCTAACTCCTACTAAATCATGCAACGGACTGTAATGCGGTTTTCACGATATTATAGGTGTGTCATTCAATTTTTGTAAAGAGAGAACAATCAGAAAAAAAGTTTGCTTAAATTAGCCAAAATTTTAATAATAGTGAACAATGTTATTGTTTAACTCTCGCGTTTTTTATTTATTACTTTTTGATGACTTCGGGTCTTACACGCGGTCATTTTGTATTTAGATACATTAATTATATGTACCTGTATTTCACTGTATACCACGATCGATGTAACTCGGTCGAAACATCAAGCCAGCCAAAATTACACTATTTGCTTTATTTATACTATGTAATAAAATAATAAAAATGCAATTATGATAATATTCTTATATTCTTGGTCATTGCGTTGTCTCACCTCATCATGTTTCGCCATATGCAACTCCATGGCTTTAGGCTCAACGAACCCTTTGTAACAAACCTCGCATTTGAACGGAGAGTTCTTGTAGTTATCTGACTGTCTTCGGGCCTGTATTTCTTGCATTTGCTCCTCTTTCGTCAGCTTTATTACTTCGGCGTCTATTTTTACTGGAATTACACAAAATTGTTATTTTATATATGTTTTTTGTAGGTACAACTTTGTCTGCGATAAAAACAATTTTCCCAGGGAAAGAAGACTTATTCCCGTGGTAAAAAAGTCTTTTTTTCATCCCAGGCTGTTAAACTTAGTCTACTCAAATATTCATTAAAATTGGTCCAACAATTTACAATGTGAAAACAGAACATAAATCCTACTAATATTATTAATATGAAAGTTTGTGAGTATGTGAGTTCATGTTTATTATATTAGTAGGATATAGAAGGTCCCTACCTCTTTCACATTTCTTTCTGACTCTCCCAGACGTCTTTGTCTTGTGTATAGTAGACTTCTGCAAAGCGACTTCTTTCAGTGGTATATCATCTTCTGAGTCTGATGATTTTATATCTCTCTCGGTGAAATCTTCACTGGGTGACTCAATTGCTGAATAAAGGTAAAGTACTTTAATACCCTAATTATTATATTTTTTTATTTATTTGTATAATATTTTAACATATATCAAAAACCTTTTGATTTGTGATTACTTTTTTTACTGTAAATCTCCATTTCTGGTATTACTGATTTTAAGTTAGTGTCTTAAATATACATTTGTCTTACTTATTTTATGTCATTTATTAAACACTTGTAATAGATTTTTTTGATATAACTAGTTTTTTTTATTTCAGTACCTACTTTTTTTACCAGAAGCTTCTGAATTGAGAATCAAATTTATAAATAAGTTATTACTCACCTGTAAAATTTTCTGGTTCATTTTTCACATCCAATTCCTCAACTTTTATATTGACCTCCTCTTGGTTTAGTGACAAATCAAAGTGCTTTATTTCTGACACAGTAAGTAAGTGAGGTACATGAAAATTACTTAAAATACTTGGGTCAGCAAGTTTATCCTGAAAATTAGAGATAATTGATAAGAAATTGTATGAATTCTGTGTAGTTTTAAATTTATTGAGTACTTGTTTAGTTTATTACCTTGTCTAAGATTAGTTCCCGCAATATGTTATGGCTTTGAAGACATTTTAACATGAAAAGTCTACATCGTCTCAAATCTTTAGCACAAAAAACACATAATCTCAGCATAGTAGCCGATTCTTTGGTTATAACCTGTAAAAATTAGTGTTTAGTAAAATATGAGGCAAAGGGTAAATAATTAGGTATTTTAAGTTTATTAATAATGTAAAACATGAACAATTTAGGATTTAACAAAAAAACAAGTGAGCCTTACAAAAATATTTGCGATTTTGTCCCATGTTTCTAATAATTCTGTATTGGTGATATCGAGTAGTTGGTAATTGTTGGAAAAACAAATCC
The DNA here is from genome assembly GCA_916618145.1 of Emmelina monodactyla. Lineage (NCBI taxonomy): Eukaryota > Metazoa > Arthropoda > Insecta > Lepidoptera > Pterophoridae > Emmelina > Emmelina monodactyla. The sequence continues at coordinate 4,705,021 of OU745297.1, forward strand.
TACAATATTTATTCATGGTACATACAAAATTCGACTAAGTACATTAAAACAAAAATATATTTGATTTTAAAATGCATTGGTAAATTAATTGTTTTCTATCTTTCTCGTTTCTTTTGTTTACTTCACTCATTCAATCAGAGACATTCGATTGACAATTTAAACCTAAAGAAAATATGTAGAAAACGTAGAAAAGCAACGTGGTTGTCCTTTGTTGGTCGATAATATAAAATAATTTAGTGCATTTTGTTTGTTTTCTAATAAAAATAAACTTTTCTGAAAATTTATTTATAAAATGGCTTAAAAAAAACACCAACATTTTTATCAATGTTATTAAACAACAGTTAAGTCGGAAACACTAGGTAGCAAAAAATGACATTTGTCAACTATTAGATTGATAGAGCAAAGCATTCAATCATCAAGCATAAACAACTCAATGCAGTTCTCTCTCACAATGCATTCTAATGGTTAAAATGTATTTTGTTTAATGAATAATGGGTAAGTGCAAGTTTTATTTGAACGAGAATTATTGATTATTATTGTTTATAGCAGTAAGTAAAGTTTGTTGCGATTTTTTGATTAAACTTCATTCAAAAATGGCAGCCTGCATTTTCTTCAAGGCTCTGTTGATATAATATAAACAGAAACTGAACGCCGATTTTTCGAAATGGTATTTAATTTTATGCATATGTTATATGAGTGGTATTTAACTTTCCTACGTTACATAGTTGTAAACAAATGATACGATTAAATTAGAAAAAATTTCACCGCTAACGCAATAAAATATTAATTTTGTAATTAAGTACTATTAATCCTACTTATTATTAATACCTGTTAAAGTTTGGATATTTGATACCTAATCACACAAAAATCTCACTCGGCTCGGCTAGTTAGATTTAAATAAAATTTGATACATATTTAGTTAATAACCCAAAATAAACATCAGTTCATTCAAAATTAACTTAATGTTTTAGTTAAATATTAACTAAGGTATAAAGAAGTAGAGTTCAACAAGTGCATTGGTCAACAAATGCAAAGCTGCGGCCCAAAACAAGTTTTTATATCAACTTATTGTGTTTGAATACAAGAGTTTAGCTTATATTGTTATATTTTTTATTTCAGGTTAACAAAGGAATGAGAAAATGTCTAACCAATCAGAATTCATCTGTGATTACTGCAGTCGCAGTTTCACCAGGAAATATAATCTCCAAAATCATATAGATAACTTGCATCTAAGCTCAACTTGTACTTGTGATGTATGCCATCAAAAGTTTGGCACTGCCGCTGGATTCCAGCTTCATATGAATCGCGGACACAACAGGAAAGGTCAACCGTTTCCGGAATGTGATCTCTGCGGACGAATTTTCAGTCGCCGCCAGAATATTGTTTCACATATGAGTACTGTCCACTTACAAAGTCCTGCCACTGACTTTCAATGCAATTTATGTCTCAAGTATTTCACGACAGAGTGGAGTTTAAAACGACATGCCCATCAAATACATAATCCTAACAATCCATCTTGTAGTATTTGTAAGAAAGTATTTAAAAGACAAGACGGTCTGAATTCTCATATACAGACATGCCACAAGCGCGGATCTGATTTAAAACAGTGCTCGATCTGTAAAAAATCATACGCTAATAATAGAAATCTTAAAAGACACATTGAAACATCCCATTCCTATGCAAACAAACAGTATCCCAAAATAATCGGCACTAGAGATATTGAAGAATCAAATGTAACTATGAATTTGCCGGAATCAGATTCGGATTCGGATGAACCTTGCGAAGACAATGATAACACGTGCACTCTTTGCGACGAGCGATTTAACGCTGAAGATAAATTACGACAGCATGTGAAAACGCAACACTCTTTCAAAGCATTTTACAAATATTGTCGAAATACGCTTATCAAACAGGATAAATATTTGGATCATAGTCAGCCCAATGTAGACGGTATCAGCTGCTGCTTTTGTAACGCTGTTAGTACGGATTTGACAGATTACGCTAACCATATGAGAGAAAAACATGGCAAAGATGTAAAACTGACATGTAACGTTTGCTATAAACAATTTGATTCTAACGAATTGCTTGAGGCACATAAAAATATGTGCATTGTACCTAATAATGTTTATCGTTGTAGTCACTGCGAAAAACTCTTCACGGTGAAATGTAGTCTAGACTTCCACTTAAAAGTATTTCATCCTCAAATGCAGATTGCCGATTCTAATATAACGTCGACGAATAATAGCGATGTTTCTGAGAGCAATCCTTACAAGTGTCAGTTTTGTGAAAGAATGTACAACAGTGATAAATCTTTAAAACATCACTTAAAACTAAAGCACTCTACTGACGAAGTTATGAAATGCGGCATTTGTGGGAAACTCTATAACAACAAATATTACTATGCTATGCACATGAAAGTAGTGCATAACAATGATACTCTCCTTAAATGTGATTATTGCGATAAAACTTTTACATCAAAAAGAAATATTCGTAGGCACATAGAATTTACGCATTTAGGCCTTCAAAGGTATAAGTGCATTGAATGTGTAACATTGTTTAAAGAGAAACGTTCTTTACGGAAACATGTAAGATCTAAACATGCTAATTCTGCTTTGTTCCCGAAATGTGATATATGCAATAAGCGCTTTGAATCAGCTAAATCTTGTATGATTCATCAAAAGTTGCTACATTCAGTTGTAACTACGTCTCATCCATGCCACCTTTGTTCAATTACATTTGACTCGCAAAGTGCTCTAAAATCTCACCTTAAATTATTACATTTAGCAGAAGAAGAACTCTACAAATGCAATGAATGCAGTTTGGTATTTAAAGGTCATGATAATTTTGAACAACACAGTGAGTGTCATTATGGTACGTCTTCTAAACAGATAAAGCAAATGCCAAGATGTGCTATTTGTATCAAGGATTTTAGTACGCGAAAAACCCTTAAACGACACATTAAAAAGTTTCATTCAGAATTCGACCTATTCGAGTTAATAGATTTCGCTAAACGGAAAGGGGATTTCAGAGTTGATTGTGAAGATTGCTTAAGAAAATTTAATGATGAACAGTATTTAAAAGTTTATCAATTGGTTAAAAATAATTCCAATGCCATAGTTTTCAAATGCGAGTTTTGTTCGGCAACCTACAATCCCTTAGAATACGGTATTCAAAGATGTAAATTAGGGAACAGTAGTATCAAGTCAGATAATACCATTATGAGTGAATTATGTACAGCAGAAATGAGTGCGGAAGATGACTCGTCCGAGTTAAGTAATTTACAAGAAATAATGGAACCTGAGAGTACTACTGTTGACGTAAAAATAGAGCCAATGGAAGATTTAATAATGGAAAAGGAAATCAAAATTGAACCTGCTTATTAGAGCTTTCAAACAAATCGTTATATTCATTTATATCTATTAAAATAAACGCACATTAACGCATTTACTACAATTTCAATTTGTATTAATTACTCATTTGTACTTTTTAAAAGTTTATTATCTTGTATCGCCTATTTATAAATATATTCTAATAAAGCTGCCTAAATCCTACTCGATCTCATTGTTTTTTACTATTAATAGATGAAATAAATCATATTTATTTTTAGTTGCATGTTTTACTTTAAATTTAGGTACTAACTACATCCTTTTAGGTGTGTATTAAAAATTAATTGGTCAAATTGTGACACGATTAAAACAAGAACATGTCGTAGTTTCGTTTGTAATATCAACGCTTTCGCTTCTTTATTGACTGCATAGGTACCTGTGTAAGGTAATAAATAACAATAATAAATCTCCAGATTTGATCAATTATTTCATTTTTTTAGTTGAAGTTTGGAACTAACTTATTAGTTAAGTTATTAAATAAGAATTTAGAACTTTGGAAAATATTGGATAAGGTAGCAATCCAAAAAATCTTTACGTCATATACGTTGCACTTTATAAAATTCACCACTTTGATTGACATTGCTTTAAATAGGAGCTTGGCCGTCCTAAAGGTTAATTTTTTTTTGATAAAATTAAAAGAAAAAGAACATTTAAATTATTTTTTGTGAAATAACTATTTTAGAATTGGCATCATAATGATTGATTACATTTTCCTTCAAACGTTCATGAATCAAACACAACTTCAAACTCTCTCTTCTGTCAATCGTATCAATCATTTGCTGCTCGAACAAAAATCATGGTCTTGTTTTTAATTTGAGTTAGCCATTGATATATTACTCTCTAGATACCAAGTCCGACACTCAAAAGCGGCGCAAAAAATAAGCTACCAAATCCAATTTATACGTACATCCTACGTTAGTGTCATTTGGTCCGTCAAGCAGAGAGGTTCTCTAGGAAAAAAGACAACAATGCCTAAATGCGCGTTCAAAGGTTGCCGTAATAGTTCAAGAAACATTACCAATATCCCTGGCTTATCGTTATTTCGGTTAGTTTAAGCATTTAATCATGATTTTGTAGTAAAATACTAGAAAACATTACATTAGTTTTCGAATAGAAAAAATGTTTTGAAATGTTCTGGAGTTGCCAACTTCTTTTGTAGGAAAAAAATAAAATTTTGCGTTTTTTTAAGCACGTAAAATAATTATAATTATATATTTTTTTAAAAGCGGAATTTTGACATCTTCTTCATTATGCCTAGTTTAACCGTATTTTTAACGAAACTAATAAATAAATATCCAAACATAAATTTCCACATTTGTAATATTAGTATGAAATAATATTAGTAGGACGTGGCAAAGTGTTAAGGCCACGTAAGTACTGCACTTAAACAGTTTTATTAAACTATCGCATTTTTGACGCTTGTCTCTGTATGTTAGTGTATTAATTACTAGAAAAAAAATGTTTTATTTAATATTTTTTTATTCTTGATAAATAAAATTTGCATAGGTAACTTGTGAAATTTAATTTTATAACTTGGTATCCCTTTGACGTACACATGCACAATTTTGAATAGTGTTATACGCGCGTCACGCACACATTCATAAAAATTTGCGCCGCTTTTAGAGTGACTTTTTGGATGCAACACTCCATCTAGAGAGTAATATATCAATGGAGTTAGCATTGTTTTCTAAAATCATGTAATAAAAATTGAATAAAATTAAGAATTAACATGAATAAATTTTGCGCATTTTCATGGTAAAAAACTTGATGTAAAAAGTGAGCGGCTAGTTCCAAGTTTTGCGGATAAAATATATTTTTTGTGTATTATGCCTCGGTTTAATTTTCTAGGTAAAAATACGCAATAACTATGTCAGTTTGTGGTGTGATACGTTGTTAAAATCATTCAAAGAAGCCTTATTATAATATAAACAGGTTCACTTTCCTTTTGTACGTATCAGCTCTAAATAAACGTTAAAAATAGTTAACACACATACTTCATTCATCAAATCTATAAAGAATTCCTTCTTTGTGAGCTTAGTGTTCATAGATAAAAGCTTTTGATATTAAACGGGAGACAAGTCTAACTAACTAACCAAAGAAATTTATGTCCTAAGCATGTTCGAGAAAAAAACTGTTATGAGACACTTATGGGATGCAAAAAACTAGTAAACACCACCATGTCATTGGTAAAGGTTAGTAAATTTAAGTTAATAAATATTTTGGTCATATATTTAACATATATTGAACTTATTGTTACTCTAAAATATCCTATCACTAGTGGCCGCGACTCCATTCGCGTGGAAGTCGGTTTGAGAAGTTGAAATGAGAAGTTTTCCTGCAGTAAAAAATACCCTATATTTTATACTGATGTATAAACTATATTACTGTAAAGTTTCATCAAAATTTGTCTAGTAGTTTTTACCTGAAAGAGTAACAAACATCCGTACATCCATACGTATATCCATATTTACAAACTTTCACGTTTATAATATTAGTATGATTTATAAATGCTTACTGTCACTTTTAAATTCATACATTGTATATTAAACTCAGAAATTTATACTACTGTAAGAAAATTTATTGACAAAAGATCATTTTCCTTGTTTATCACATAATTCTTTATTTGCAGTGTGCCGAAGACAGCCCAGAGGCTCTAGCCACTTCAATGGTTCGTTAAAATTCATGATAGCGTACCTACATGTTATTTAAATTTTTATTGTATTAATATGTTATTGCATTCCAGGTTTGTCGTATTTGTTTGGCAACTGGTGTGACATTGTATGATGTAAATAGTAACAATATGAACCATTTCTATACAGAACTTATTGGCATCTATGTAAGTTCTTTTGTTATGTTTAATTGTATCCTTTTACTGTAGTGTAGATTACATTATCTCTAACAATTACTTAATGTTGTAAATATGTAAATTAATTTTGAAATTATAAATACTGGAAAAAGGAATTAGCATTTATAATGCAAAATTAAAAGTAAAATCTCTATGTAAATTAAATTAGAATTTTGAGAATGTATCACTGAATTCATCCAATCACTTCAAACTCAAAATACGAAAGCTGACTCATATGATCCATACATGAATCATTTAATTATGTTATAGTAAAATTAAATGCTTGTCTTGTTACTCGGACAGAGCTTGACTTATTACACAGAGCTTGAATATTCATTTTTAAAATGAACTTACTTTATTTTCAGATCATAGACGAACGGTTACCTCAGAAAATATGTTGGGAGTGTGCTCACAGACTACTCTCCTGTCAAAAGTTCAAAAATAAAGCAATGAAAAGCAGAGATTTATTGCTTTCTGTGTTGGGCTCTAGTCAGTTTGTAAGTTATTTAAAATTTTTTGTTTTTTTATTTGATGGGCCAATTCCATTAAAATGGTTTTTCAGAAGTGTGCGGAAGTTGCTAGGTTCTCTCCTAGTCCATTGTGTGGTTTCTATAGTACAAGCTGCGCTTAGTTTATGGCCACACAGTTGGTGTGGCCATTTATTTAAATCAGGCTACATTCGAAATATCAATCAAATATCTTGGTGTTTTGCATGGATTTAAATTGATTGGTTTATTAAATCAAAATGGTTGTACTAACTTTGAGCAGTTAAATTAAGATCTGACAGAAGTTTAATCAACTTAATTTTTATAAAAAAAAAAAATGGTCTTTGTATATGCAAATCTACTTAAGCGTAAGCAGATGTGAAAACGTAATATCAACAATAATCTTCTTATAGCTTACACTAAAAGATGTATCAACAATAAACCGCTCGCATCACAGACTAAAATCAAACCTATCCATAACCGACACACACTACCTACACATCACAACCAGCCAATCAGAGACTCCCCAAACTGACATCTGTCTAACGTCAAACGTCATAAACGTCAAAGCGGAAGAGACCTGTCAAAGTGACGTTAAGTGCGAGGAGATAGATTTGAAAGATGAAGTTTCTAATGAGTTGTACATACACGATTATGCTGAAGATAGTGTTCAAGTGAATGATGATTTCAATGATAGTGAGGATGATAAATTGCTTATTGAAATAAAAGCGGATAAACCGAAGAAGGTTCGACGAAAAAAGGTTAAAGAGAAGACGGTGAAGAAAGAAAAAGATAAAAATGTTAGCGAGGATCAGAATGATGGAGATGCGTAAGTCTTTTTTATTGTGATAAACATAAAATAATAATAAAATAATTTTGACATAGTGAAGTCATAATTCATGTTTGATTATATGTATGTTCGCTAACTCTTTCAAATCCACGTAACGGGTTTTGATGAGTTTTCATTACCATTTAGATATGATTATTGAGATTGTTTATCAAAAACAATACATTTAAAAAATAAAGTTGAAGTTAACACATTCTCTAACTGATTATTAAATGTTAAGTTTTACATTAATTTCCAACGGTTCGGCGTTTTAACTAATATGTATATGTTATCATGGACAAACTCATCATATTCGAGATGTTCATGTATAAGAAACTGTTTAATTCGACATCAGCGCCATCTTTTTTTTAACTGCCCCATATAACTTACAATTTTGACATTAAAATGTCAAAACGTCAAAATAACAAAAAAAACTTTTAACTACCCTAATTTACTTATTTTTTTACCAGCACTCAAATCCCTCAAGTGAAACGCCGTCGTAAAAACGACATCGACGCTAACCTCTTCTCTGTCTTGCCTCTCTCTTACGACGAGCAAATGAAAGAGATAGAGAATCGTCAACATAGTTCGTCTTATAAGAACGCCCCGTTCAAATGTACGGCTTGTTTTAGAGGTTTCGCGTTTAGAGAGAGGTATGAGGCACATGCTGTTAGACATACTGAGGTGAGTTTGTGGTTAGTCATTATTATTCTAATAATTATTATTTTCATTATCATTATCATTACTATAATTATCTTTATTATTATTATTATCATCATTACATAGTCGTTAATTGTGTATGTATGTTTGCCCTATAACTCCTTCCTACTAAACCACTAAACAGATTTTAATGCGGTTTACACCATATTTTAGGGTTTTTTTCGATTTAATTAATAAATAAAAAATATTCTGTATAAGTTTTTTTTATGTATGATTGTTATTCACGCAAAAACTACTGAAGCGATGAAGATGAAATTTGGAACAGATAGATCATCGCGACATAAATACTTTGAACATTTTTATAACTTTTTTAATATTTCATGTGAAATATCAAAAAAAAAACTCTTTGAAATCCTACCTACTAAAGTCTAAAATAACTTTAACAGCAAAGCGGCGCGTACCAGTGTTTCATTTGTAAATCGCGTTTAAAAACTGCGCGCGCGCTCAGAAAACATGTGACGGGGCAGCACACAGAGAAGTATATATGTAAGGGGTGTCCGTTTGTCACTAGGAGCAGGTATGTTATATTGTTCAGTGTATATACTAATATTATTATATTTGTACATATACGTAAATGTGTAAATAGTCTATATTTATGATGTAAAAAGGAAAAGTTTGTGTGTTTGTATTTAAGAAGTTCTATCTGGAAATACTGAAGCGATTTTGAATATTGTTCAACAAAGACTACTTATTGAAATGTAAAAAAATATTTAAATTTGCATCTTATTAAATATCATTTTTTACATCTTAAAAATTTGTTTAAATTTTGTGTCAAAATTATTCGAAACGTTTAGTAAAAATTGTCCATCGCAATTTTTTGTAATAATTAAATTTGCAGTTTAAACACTACAAATTAAATAGCTTTCTCTTCAAATTCGCTTTCGAGCTAGTTTAAGTTCAAACAACTTTTGACTGAACCATATAAAGTCCTATCTAACTTTGACAGCGATCTCAATTTTGACACCTATCCTGATAAATGTCAAAATGTATTTTTTTCGACAGGGGCGTAGCGCGTGAACACGAAAAATGGCATTCTGGTACAAGATACCAGTGTCCACACTGCCCCAGCCATTTTGAGTGAGTTGGTATATTTTAGTACTTGTCAAATCATTTTCAGTTTTAATTCTTCATTTTGATCATCATCATTACTTGTATGTTTGTACTCTAACTCCTCCTAATCCACATAAATGCGGAAGTAAGTGAATATGTGAGTGTTTATAAGACATTTACGTAAAAACTACTGAACGGATTTGGATGAAACCTGTCAAACTGTAAAAATCAAAACGTACAGAAAGTCATCAACTTAATATTCTTCAAAAAAAATTAAACTCGGTTCAGATTCGGAAGAGGGGATGGAATTTGGTAAATTTTACAACTGCATTTGCTTATCTTCAGTTATCTGTTTCAATTCTCCGCTTAACAGCGTTTAGAATGTGACACAAAATACTTTTTAAAATACCTCGAAATTCTCTATTAAGTTTATGATCCTACTAATATTATAAACGCGAAAAGTTGTGAGTATGTATGGGTGTATGGATGTTTGCTACCCTTTCACGTAAAAACTACTGGACAGATTTGAATGAAACTTTACAGTAATATAGGTTATACATACATCAGAATAACACATATGGTACCTTTTACCGCGGGAAAACTTCTCATTCTCACGGGAAACTGACTTCCACGCGAACGGAGTCGCGGGCGGCCACTAGTATTATAAACGCGAAAAGTTGTGAGTAAATATTATATGGATGTTTGTTACTCTTTCACGTAAAAAGTTCTTGACAGATTTGGATGAAACTTTACAGTAATATAGGTTATACATCAGAATAACACATAGGGTACTTTTTACCGCGGGAAAACTTCTCATTCCCACGGGAAATCGACTTCCACGCGACTAGCTTACCATATTTACCCACATAACATTATTACAGTAAGCTAACCACATACCTCGGCCACGTTAGAATAAAGCACGCGTCTCAATTTGTCTGCGCTCTCTGTGGGTTCACGTTCGTCAGTAAAAAGGGCGTACAGGTGCATTTGAAGAAGAAACACCGACTTGACTCAGAGGTGAGTTTCGTGTTTATGGATTTTGAGTGTGGGAGTTTGATGTGGATGGAGATAGATGGCGCTGCGTGTATTTTAAATCGCGTTATTGTTTGCATAATTTGGGTGTTGATAAAAAAAATGTTTTATTTTGTTTGCAAGATGTTGTTTAGGTTCACCTGTCTCTAGCAAGATTTTGATTTACTTCCTGGTTACAGACTAAGGAATTCATTAATATACCTACATAAAACCCAATATCCTGTTTAATTTGCACGACTATTATAGTCGTATAATACTAGTCAAAAATTGCTTTTCTAACATCAATACTAATATTATAAAGAGGTAAAATTGGTTTGTATCTTTTGAGTAGAACTATTAAACAGATTTTCAAAATTCTTTCACCAGCAGCCACCTATATAATTCTATATACAATAGCATATTTATACGGGGTGTAAAATAACTGCTTCCGAAAACAAAAACTGGGCATTGCTGGTTACGTTTAGAGCAATAAAATATATTTTTATGATTAAATTAAAAAAAAAATATTTACGTAATTTTCAAAAATTGCAAAAATATTATCATATATTTTATTTTGCGATGATTTCCAATTACATGGGGTTTTAATTGAATTTGCAATGTAAATGTGTGACGACAGTTGATGTGTGAGCGATGATTTCAAGCGGCGAATATGACTTTTCAATCCTTAATAACTTTTTTAAATTGAGTTTTCTGGGTATGCTGTTAGTGAATTTAGTTACTACTGAGGCTCAAGAATACATGGTTTCAGGCTTCGAAGGTGGTCTTTTTACACCCGTTATATACAAAGACTAATATTACATTCTAAACTTTAAATACACAGATACCTCTAGAAGGTCCATACTGCTCCGTCTGCGATGTGAAGTTCGTGAGTGAAGAGGCGTACGACCGACACATGAAGCTGTCCTCGAAACATAGCAGTGAACACGATCCGTAAGTAAATAGACGTTAATTAAATAAAACTTTGAAATATTGAGTAAAGTGACAGAATATTGGATTTTGACAGTGACTTGTTGGTTACTGTCAAAATTATGAATTAGTAAATGGTTACAAATTTGATTGCAAATTTCAACCGACTTAAAGAAAAGGAGGAGATTTTCAATTCGACTATATTTTTTATGTTTGTTACCTAAAAACTTTTGGGTGAACCGATTTTGATGATTCTCTTTCCTATTCTGCTTTCCTTGCGGTCCAATTTAACAAAGGCATCCATGGGATAACCATTTAAGCCTTGAATTTGCATTTTGTATGTACTTACAATGAAATTTAGGGTCGATGACATTTAGGACAAAAAAAACTCGGACACCTTGGCCAAACTATGGATTGAAATTGAAAATCCATAGTTTGGCCACGGTGTCCGAGTTTTTTTTGTCCGAAATGTCATCGACCCAAAATTTAGTGTCTGAAGTCATTGTTTTACATTCAGTGCCCGAATCCGCAACGACTCTCAGTCAGTGAGACTGACCACTCGCCCGCGAGAGACTAATTCCAATGACAACGAACAAACTGACACAAGCGAACAACCCATGCCCACCAATCTCACTTGTGAACAGGTAAATATTAGATTAAATCCTACTAATATTATAAACGTGAAAGTTTGTGAGTATGGGTGGATGTTTGTTACTCTTTCACGTAAAAACTACTGGACGGATTTGGATGAAACTTCAATTGAAATTGCAGTAATATAGGTTATACATCAGAATAACACATAGGGTACTTTTTACCGCGGGGAAACTTCTCATTCCCACGGGAAACCGACTTCCACGCGAACGGAGTCGCGGGCGGTTACTAGTTGTTTATAAACGCATTTTATGGTAAATATAAGATAATTTATGAAAGGATTGGTTAGTTTTATCTCTTATTAAAAATACTTTACATCAAGGCCAAAAACTCTTTGCTAAACTAACAAACAAATGAACCGATTTTGTCTGTTCTTTTGTTACGCTTTCAAGCTTAAACCATTGAACCGATTTAGATAAAATTTGATTAAGGAAAAAACGATACCTTTAGTCAGGACATAGATTAACTTTTATCGCAAAAAAAACAACTTAAAAGTGTTAAAATAAGTGTCTTTCGTAAATTTTCATGAATTTCTAAAACACCCCCTAAAACATACCGTATGCAAAAAACGATTTTTTTCTATAATATCCCTCCCTATAAACTCAAAAAAAAAGTTATTTTCCTATAATTTACCGCTTCGTAAAATATTCTCAGTGCAGTGTAGAACTCCGCGATTAGCATTCATTCATTGATTCACAGATTTAGATAAAATTTGGTTACGATATATAAACTACACCTTTAGTTAGAACATAGATTACTTTTAGCGCTAAAATAACATAAAGTTGTTAATATAGGCAGCGAAACTTTAAACAAATTTCTAAAACACCGCTTATAAAATTACGATATGTTCTTTTTTTGTAATTTTCCTCTCCTTTTTTAATCATTTTTTTCGTAATTTTTTAACGTTTTCTCTTCTTAACTTTCGTATCAAGTGTGGTATAGAACTCCGCGATTTGCGTATCTACGCGCAGCACTTCCGGCGCGCGCACCCCGACAAGAACCGAACAAGATACCCCGCGATGAAGACGCCCGCCATGTGCGAGCTGTGCGGACGGATATTCCAGGTAGGGGGGAGAATAGGTGGGAAAATAAGAAAAAAATTAAAAGAAAAATGTTTAAGATGAAAAAACAAAAATAGGGGACAAAATAAGGGGAAAAATAAGGGTCCTCGACACCCTAAATAAGTGGGTTAATGAGGATTAAGGTTAGTATGGTAAAATTGTGAGAAATTTGAATTAAGACACAAATAGTACCTTCGACAAGAACCGCACGCGGTACCCCGCCATGAAGACGCCCGCCATGTGCGAACTGTGCGGACGGATATTCCAGGTAGGGGGGAGTTTAGATCAGTGGGGAAATAGAAATAAGGATTTAAGGTTGTATAGTAGACTGTGGAATAAAAAATTCGGGATTAAAATGAAAAAATGGGGAAAATTGGGATCCTCTGACTCATTAAATAAGTGTGTTAATAAGGATTAAGGTCTGGTAGTCAATGTGTAGAAGAAAATTTTCAGGTTGAAAAGTGTGGAAGAATGTTTGAGGTTGGTATGTGCGAACTGTGCGGGCGGATATAATATTATAGCGTATTATAGCGGCGGCCTTAACTATTGCGAGGCTCCGGGCGGCAGGTCTTTGCTAGGCCCTATGCTATAAAAAGTATTAGATGCGCAAAGGAGACCAATTAGTTTGGGCCCAAATTCAAAATGCCGGCCAACGATTCTTTTTTTCTCTTAACAATTTGAAATATTGCCCTTATCATTTATTACTATGGCACCGAAACTGTGGGACCGAAACAAAAAAAATGTATTCAGGCGTAGTTAGTGACCAAGCTCTGGAGAAAGCTAAGTTCTGGCTCTTCTTAAACCAGAGAAATGTTCCATTGACCCATTTCCCTACTTTGCTATACTATAAACTTTTCGAGCGTCTTCTTCTTAGTCAACTGACACAGATGATTAAACCAACAATTATTCAGACTTTCTTCTTCGTCTTTTTTTCTTTTATTTTTGATATCCCAGGAAAATGCCTTACGAATACCTACCCTTCCAGGGAAAGGAGGCACGTTATAACGAGGTTGCACTCACTAAAAAACCGACCTAGCCCTATGTCGGCTACCTGGGAACCATCAAAACTTCCAGCCTCTCCGCCAACGACCCCGAACCTTCCCGGCAAGGCTCGCCGAGACGCGCCACTGTGGGGTCAATAGCGCGCCGTCGCGACGACGGCTCCTGGGGGATTTCGATATCCCGCAACAATGATCCAGCCTGGGACCGAAACACTAATTCAGGATGCCCAGAGTGCACCGGAACGAACCCCTTCCCTGATTTGCGATCACAAGTTTCCCAGAACAGGAAGTGAACGAGAATGACCAATCTATTCCATCAACTAACTTACAGTTTCAGAAGTACGTTACGCACGAACTTGGTCTTTCGCCACAAGGCACCCGTGTACAGCTGCTTAGATCCCTGTCATCTTTACACATTATCTTGGTGCAACATTGTATAAATAGCTTACATTTAAAAACCATTGTCAAAGTGTCAAAAACAAAGTGGGAACTCGAAACAACCTGCTCCGACGGCTCGGTAATACGACATAGGCTGCTTCCGTAGATGTTTTAAGAACCACGAGTGCTCTGTCCATCTCAGCCACCGAATAGGCCTGCCTAGTTGGGCACCGAGTGTCTCACGCGAAAGAAATATTATGTAGTATATCACGCTTTGTTGCCTTAAATCAACACCATTAAACAAGATATATCCTTAATAGGTATAGCACCGATGACACCTCTTGCACCACCAAATGTTCAGCGAGATGATCACTGTGTGGTTGAAAAAAAAGAACAGGAAAACGACCAGCAACCAGCCAACGATCCTTACTCAGAAGCCGATAAAGTTTTTTATCAAACCTAGCCACCAATACATCGCCCTCAGAACTGGGTAAGGTTCTGGATACAAAAACTCCTCTCTGGCCGCGATCAGTAGTGGTCAACATAAATATCTCTATTTATTTGCATCTTCACGATGAGTGCTGCTGTGAAAATATGGTTAGGTGGGGTTTAAAAAACATCAGATAGTGAGACTGTGGAGCACCATCCCAGTCTCTGTTAAACTTTCTCATTTGTCCAATGATACCCTTGCTCTGTATAATTATAGATCTCATACTGGGCACCGACAATGTGCTTGATGTGATAAAGCGCTAGGCCTGAAAAAAATGACCATCTTAAAACATCCAGGACTACTTGACACGATAGAAGAAAAAGAAGGGGATTACCTACAAGAGTTCTGCTTACATGTGATGGTCTTTATCGGCTTAATCACATACCTACTTACGCAAGATATAAAACTGTTGCAAGACGAACTCCAGCCGTACGCTTGGATATCATATAAGTTAAGCCAAAGAGCATTAACTGATGATATTATCAAAAAAATCTTATTCAATAGGCATAAGTCTGTTTTTATTTTAATTTGAACCGAACAAAACGCGTTTAAAGTAGGAAAATATGTTGTTAATGATCCCTGAATAAGATGACAAAAGATTTTTTACAACGTATGAAAAAAAAACAACTTTTTGAATGAAAATAATCAACTTTCGTTTCCCATTTACACGTAAGATGTTGACTTTAGGATGTTAGTATCATACAATGAAATTATCAGACTGATGTGGTCAATCATTTGAAACCATTTTTTTTGCTGGCCGGCACTTTTAGTTTTGGGCCCAAGTTTATATGGAGTGTGATTGGTCTCCTATGCTTGGGTTGTTGCGCGAGGCCCCTGCAAGAGCGAGGCCCCGGGCGATTGCCCCGTTCGCCACCCCCTAAAGCCGCCGCTGCGGATATTCCAGGTAGGGGGTAGAATCAGCGGAAAAATTGGGAAAAATATATTGAGGTAGGTGATAGTGAATGTACAAAAGAAAAATGTTTAAGATGAATAAACAAAATAAGGGGAAAAAATAAGGGTTAATATGTGAAGGAATGATCCTACTAATATTATAAATGTGAAAGATTGTGAGTATGTAAGGTTGTTTGTTACTCTGAAGACGCCCGCCATGTGCGAACTGTGCGGCCGGATATTCCAGGTATTGTTTTTTCAATGTTCTCTATCCGAGAAATCATTCACTCAGAAAACTAATCTACTGCTACATATGAGTTACCCTTGTTGTGTTCAAAGAAACTAAATGAAATCTTAAAATATATTATAGTCCGATCAATTTAAACAAGATACATAAATTCCCAACAAGCTGAAAATCGGTAAGATTGTTAAAAATATGAAAAAAAAAGTTCCTTACCATTCCCTTGTATGGATTTTTTTTTATTCAAGGTCATAGGTCAAAAAAATGAGTTTTTCGCGATTGTTTGCGAAACGGTAAGTTTTATCATAAACATTACTTGACAAGAATTGTAGATCATAAAATAATCTACAAAAATGTATCAATACTTATTTCCTACGAGCCACCGATTTTGAGATATAACTATTCAAAAAGTTGTTCAAGTTGCAATCGTCATAAATTTACATTTTTTTTTTTTTAATAAATCAAAGGTTTTTTTTTGTTTTTTTCTTTCAATTATTAAATAAAATCTCTGCTTCTTCAGAGCATGGCCCTGCTCAAGGACCACATGTGGGTCCACACGGGCGTCAAGCGCTTCCAATGTTCCCTCTGCGAGAAATCATTCACTCAGAAAACTAATCTACTACTGCATATGAGGGCACATAGTGATAGCCGGCCGAGCTACCCGTGCCATGTTTGCGGGAAGAGATTCCTGTTCCATAATAATAGACGGAGGCATATGTTTGTGAGTATTTTTAGTGTTTTTTTAGTTTTAATGGGATTTAATTTAAAAAAATATATATTATTTCTAAAAAAAAATGGTAATTTAAAAAATAATGCAGTCCTTTAATCCAGATCATTACATAGTATAAATCCAAGTCGCTAATTCTGTCTGTTTGTATGTTTGGCCGCTAACTCCTCCTAAACCAGTTGAGGGATTGTAATGCGGTTTTCGCCATCTTTTAGGGTGTTTATTCATTTAAATTTGTAAATAAAGAACAATCGGTAAAAGTATTTTAAGTTAGCCAAAAATCGATGTTTCGTAAGCAAGTCGGCCGAAATTACACCATTGCGAAGCGTGGGCGGGTAGCCACTTTACCCTATTTTTTGGTTGGTGATTGAATAAATTTTAGAGGTAAAACGTTTTTTTTTTTTGACTTTATACCGACATGAGTTTTTTAATACTGTTAATTTTACGAAAAAAAATATATTTATGAAAGTGCGTTTCTGTATATACATACTACATTAATGCATTTTTGACACATATATTTTCGGTTGAAAGCAACTTCAGAATCATGTTGTATAAGAAACATTTTTTAAACCTGTCTTTGATAAAATAAGTTTTGTCACTATTAGTTACTGAAACTGTCACTAAGATTGGAACCCAAAAAAACTCATCGTAAAACAAATAATTGGACTGATTTTGATGATTATTTCCATCTCTTTCCATCGAGATTATATTATATTCGTTGGTGAATGTACACGATTTAAATTCTAAATTATGATTGTATAATTTCCGAATAGAGTGCTGGGAATTTTTTTCCGCCGTCTTTTTCCTCTCGGTCTACGGTTAGGTCGAAGTTTGTAACATTGACGTTCATTAAGTATATGTTACATATCTATGATGAATAAAATAATTCTGATTTGATTTTTGCTATACACAATATTGCTATACAGATCCACACGGGCCTGAAGCCGCACTCGTGTACAACTTGTTCCAAGTGTTTCACGACGTCCGGCGAGCTCAAAGCTCATATTGCTCACGTTCATCTCAAGAAACCCTGGCCGAGACGGGCTAAGAATCATGTGAGTATTATCATCATCATTATTATTATCATCATCATTATTATCATCATCATAATTATAACATAGTAGAAATCTAAGGCGCTAATTGTGTCGGTTTGTATGTTTGCCCGCTTACTTTTCCTAAACCAGTAGACTTAGATTTTTTTTTATATTGAGACTTTTATAATGTAATCATGTGAGTTATAAGTATGAGACTCTATTACAATAATGTTAAAGTTCTTTTTAGAGTGATTTAGGAGTAAAAAAAATACTTAAATTTTGCGGTGGAGACATGTTTTAATAGAGATGTGTAGAATTATAGAGTGAATAAATACTAAAATAACTTAAATATGTGAAAATATATTTTAATGCCACACAATCAATTAGGTGGTTATTAACTTATGGGAACAAAAAAATTGGAAAAGCCAAAGAATCCTACTAATATTATAAACGTGAAAGTTTGTGAGTATGGATGTATGGATGTTTGTTGCTCTTTCACGTAAAAACTACTGGACGGATTTTAATGAAACTTTACAGTTATATAGGTTATACATCAGAATAACACATAGGGTACTTTTTACCGCGGGAAAACTTCTCATTCCCACGGGAAACCGACTTCCACGCGAACGGAGTCGCGGGCGGACACTTGTATGATGAAATTTGTTATTTTTTTTACAGAAATCTTCAGAGGCTATGGACTAATGAAGAAAAAATTACACTGACTTAAATTAGAGTTAGAATTTAAGTAATATTATTTATTTCTAAAACTTAACTTGATCTCATAGATATTTTAAAACAAATAATTTAATATTAATGTCTTTTGGTTTTTTAATTGAGTGTGTGTTAGTGTGTGTGCAACTGATTTTATTCAAAAAAAAATTATTTGACAGTTTCGAAATTGAGTTACATGACTTAAGTACTACTTAATTGTGAATTTATCAATACAAAAACGTAGTATCTCATTTTTACTCGAAATAACACTACCTATTAATAAGAAAAGCGTGTTGTAAATAATTGTACTGCCGTTATGTAGGATAACTAGCAAAAAAATAATTTTATGATTCGATTTTCCTAAGTGTAGCTAGTACCTAAAGTGAAATTCCATTAAGGTTAGTATAGCTAAATCTGTGTATTTGTTTAGTGTACCTACAAACCTAAATAAAATTAATTAACTTAGGCAAAGTCTGCAAATCTTTGTATAAGGTATTCTAAATAACAGGAATAAAACTTAATTTGAACACTATCACATTAGAATAATAAAAAAATCATTAATTTAATAATCAAAATAAAGTAAGTATTTTTGTGACTTATATAAAAGTGATATTGTAAATTTATAATCGCCTCTAAGATATAAGAAATGAAAATAAAATGTGTATAAATAAAAATTGTTTTATTCATAGTAACTTGTGTATAAATGTCTTTTTACATAATTTTCGATAATTTATTTAATCTCGTTTTAACTTAATCTAACCATTTGTAATTAACAATAGTACTTTTATAAACTTTTGAGTTGGTACTTAGAAATATGAAGGCACATATATTAGGTGTTGCCATTATTAAAAATAAATATAACGGCTTGTTTATTGGGGGAGTGTTTCCAAACGGATACATCCACAGGCCTCTTCGGTTAGCGTCTCGGATGTGGTGACTAGCAAATGCTAAGATAAGCATCCAGGTTAGTACGTAGATATTGTTTTTTCAGTATGCATAGCTGTATGCTAAAAGTGGTAGGGTTAGGAGCAGCCATAATGTAGTACAGTGTAGTAGTCCTCTTAGTGGCACACTGGTTATATCCTGTAACAAAGTAGGGATATAAAAAGTAGATTTTCGCTTGCAGTTTCGCATATGGGAGCTTAAAGATGTATTAGTATTAAACCTATTGCACTGACCCAATGCTTACACACTGTCTTATTGTGCCTTATAAGTAAACAAATATTTCAGACGGAGCAAGTGGACAAAGCAGCTATCTGGCTCTTAATTCCAGGCTTTAAAAATATATATGGTGTGCTTCATATGAAAAAAGTCGGTGCATTGGTTTCCCAATTAATTGGTTTCAAACAAACAAACAAATGGTATCTCACAAAGACAAAAGTAAAGTTTTTTCTCACCTTAAAACTGAATGATTTTGCCATCAAGACATGGTCAATATCTATCGCGCTCGATACAAATGTGCACCACATGATATTAAAAAGACATGCGTAAGGTGTAAGTCCAGAGTTGTAACTAAAAAATATAAGTGAGGACAAAAATCCTATACCACCATGTAAGAAAGTGTCGGACATTGCACGAAAAATTAACGAATTCGAAGCAAGTTTCGATTTGAATACAACATAATCACCACCCATGGTTGTTAAACATAATAAAACGGTAAGAAAAATCTGAATATGCTTCATTATAGGGTAATTAAACCAGTACACAGTGTGGAAAAGCGCGGCAAATCCATGGCGATTTGTTGTTTGGGTTGACTTATAAGGTTCAGATTAGCAGCTATATAAATATTTAAATGTGTTTAAAATATGCAATAAACAATTATTTACTGCCCATGGTTAAAGCCACAAGTTCAAACACTAAGAATTTTGCCTGTGTTGATAAACAAACACAGATGGTCTATCTATTTGTAAACAAGGATGTGGTTGATTGATTGATAGAGAAGGATTTCAAAGAATGAATCATATGACATTTAGGGTTACCTATCGATACTATTTTATTGAAATGAAATGAAATGAAATGAAATGAAATGCGTTTATTATAAAGAAATTAACACAGAACAAAATATTGGTCCGCTCTCGTTTTAGGTTTCCCTGTGTAACGAGATGCAGGCTCTTTATAAAAGTTGTAGCGTGCTACTTCTTAAAAAACAAAAAAAGAAATTACATAATAATTTTCTTAAGTCTAGGTAACATAAAATAAAAAAAAAATATTTAATTTCTTGTTTGCAAAACGCTTTACTACCATGCTTACTTACACATGTCTTGTTTTAAGGATAAAAGTACTCTTAGATTAATAACTGGGTAAAAATAAATCGCCCAAGGATAAAGACCTAAAGTTTTAAGCTGTTTATTCAAAGTGCCTTTGCCTTTACTTTTAACAGAAAAATAGTAAAAAAAACAATGAAAAACTACTTTCTCCCGCGCCTAACTTCAAAAAGATTATGTATGTAACGTAAAATTGCATTGGTATATTTATATTATTTTATATTTAAACAAGTTAACTGGAATTGGTAAACATGAGTAACTGGAATTTACGTAAAAAATCAAGAATAAGTTATTGCGAAACTGAAGAACCATCATTTGATAGTTATGTTTGTAAGTAAAAAAAATACCTCGCTACTAAACTTTCTTTTACTAACTTACTTACTTTATTTAATTTTTAGATTGTGATAAATGTGCAGATTTCGTGTATGAATACTGCTCAATACACGGACCTTTACTTGTCATACCTGATGAAAAGGTACTTAATTTTAATATTTTTTCTCTTGTAAAATGTAAGCTGCTTTTAACCTACACTTCTATCATAAAAACAAGCGAGAATCGTAGTACCTATTATATTGTATATTCCTTTCTAATTATAGGCCGGTTGAAGTTATACACATATGAATGAATGGTAGGTAAATATTTAATTGTTTTTGATTTATTTTATTATGAAACAAAACAAAGCAATTTATGAAAGTGAATGCCATTTGTTTGTTCAACAGTAGGCTTTAACAAACACACCATGTGCGAAAATTTTCGAAATTAGAAACCATTGACATGGCAACGGTATTCATAATGGTAGGTATCCTACTAATATTATAAACGTGAAAGTTTGTATGGATGATTGTTACTCTTTCACGTAAAAACTCCAACCGACTTCCGGGAAACCGACTTCCACGTGAAAGGAGTCGCGGGCGGCCACTATAATAAAATAAAGTACCTCTATAGACTTGCTATAACAATACATTAGAAAAACCTTATTCAAAATGATTTTCAGCCTTATTTGGTTAACACACAAAGACATACTAGGTAGGTATGTATTTGGCAATAAATAAGTAGATACATTTCTATTTCGTTTTGACTTCAAGCATATTAAAACCAATGGGTATGTAAGTAGGTAGAGTCACGGTCAGAGTAAGTTGATAGTCCGGTCAATCTAGACATAAAAATGAGAGCAAAGGTACCTACATAAATTCCCATCAAGCTGAAAATTAGTAAGATTGTTAAAAATATGATAAAACTAGTGGCCGCCCGCCACAACAAAGTAGCCTATGTCTTTTCCCAAGTTCAGTTCTTTCTTCATACCAAATTTCATCAAAATCGGTTCAGTGGTTTAGGCGTGAAAGCGTAACAGACAGACAGACAGACAGACAGACAGACCGACAGACAGACAGAGTTACTTTCGCATTTATAATATTAGTAGGGAAAAAATAAAACTTGTAAGTTCCCCATCTTTCCCCAGTAGGTATATAAATATTTTTCAAAACGTCAAAGGTCAAAAAATTAAGTTTTTAGCGAAACACGTAAAGATTTTTTTCCGTGCGAGATTTGTCGAACTAACGGAACATACGGCGTGTACATATTTGTCGAACAAATTTCGCTCAGAAAAAAATCTTTGCCAAGTTTGCATTCGTGTTTTAAAATCACTCAATCGCTGGTCAGCTCACTCTGACCGTGACTGTACCATCATCCTACTAATATTATAAACGTGAAAGTTTGTGAGGATGTATGGATGTTTGTTACTCTTTCACGTAAAAACTACTGGACGGAGTTTGATGAAACTTTACAGTAATACCTGTAGCTAATACATCAGAATAACATATAGGGTACTTTTTACCGCGGGAAAACTTCTCATTACGGGAAACCGACTTCCACGCGAACGGAATCGTGGGCGGCCGCAAGTAATCTTATAAATTACGCAACTAGGTGCCTGCAGAAACAGGGTTGCCATCATTCGTTCCTCGCGCTGCTCTAACTATACCCCGCGAGTTTCTGCATATAGCTCCTTCAGTTATACCAGGCAAGTCAACTATTAGGCTAATTCCACTATAGTTACTATTAGATAACATATGTATAAGTTTGATTTGAATATCTTATGTTGCTATTTGAAAAATATGTTAGATTCAAACGGAATATCGCAGGCCCGTACTAGGGGGTGGTCGCGTAAGGTAAATATCAATCGCGATCGCTTTCAACATAACTTGACTTCGTAAATACACTTCGTTGAAGAGTTTTTAGTGAAGTTACTTAGTGCTATAAAGGATGTCAATGTTTTCTGACGCCATGACGCGAACAAACACTATTCTTACGGAAATATATCGATCTAGGTATACACGAGTAAAACAGTATTGAGTATGACATTGTTTGTAAAGTACTTGTACTTTAATTTAACTTATTAAAACTACAAATTCTTCTTCTTTGTATCCTTAAGAGTTTTTTTTATAAATTGAGAATCTGTTATTGGCAGTTAGTTAATCTTGGTGTTCCCTGTTATGTAATATGTTTAAGTGCTGTTGATTCTATGACAATAAATAAATAAAGCTTAACGTTCGACTGTTTGGACAGTTGGCGCTATTTTATAAGCAATTTTTACTTTGGCAACAGTAAATTAAAGTATTAGGAAACACCACGAGTCATTATTTATACTTGCAATAGAAATAAAAATTTTACTCGTCTATGAGAAAATTTTCATAGACAGCAACAAATCGTATTTTATCTCATACTAGCGACCCGCTCACGCTTCGCAATGGTGTATTTTTGCCCGACTTAATCACGAAACTTTGAATTTTGGCTACCTTTATGAAACTTTTTGAATGTTATATATTATCAAAAATTTAAATGATTAAATTACCTAAAATATGGCAAAAACCCATCAAAATCCTTTACTTAGTTTAGGAGGAGATAGCAGAAAAACATACAAACAGCCAGAATTAGCGACTTGGATTTATACTATGTAATGAAAGGCACATTAAGTTTTTATGAAACTACTTTAGGTGCCGGTTTAGGGGTCTTTAGCTCTATGAGCCTACCAAGTGGTATAAGATTCGGACCATATTGTGGATTGCAGGAAACTGAAGTACAATCAAACTATTGCTGGCAGGTATAAAATAATTTCGTCTTATTTATTATATTTTTTTTGCTATGTTGAAGAAGAATCTAAATGTTTTCTTATAAATTTTACTTTAGATTCTGCTTACCTTATTATCGTTTAACTTTTGAATGGTTTCAGTGTTCAGTCACTAAGAAAGTCTTACTAACTTCAATATTTATTTTATTTTGTGTTAGCTATTTGAATCAAATTCTATATTTTTTTTTCATAATATTACAAATTGAATGAAAAATGGTTAGATTTTCGACCACAACAACAAACCAAGCCACGTGATCGACGCGATAGATCCAAATAAATCTAACTGGATGCGTTACGTGAACTGCGCTCGCCACTACAGCGAACAAAATCTTGTTGCTTATCAATATCAAGGACAATTATATTACAGGTATACAATATACGATGATTCTTTAGTAGTTTTTGACCTTATAATATGTTAACAATTAGCATAATCGTTTTGACGTGAAACATCTTTCTTATCGTAAAAATAAACACGGTACCATGTCAGAAAAACATGACCGTAACGAATTGGTCTATATAGTCTGACCTTAAGAACTGTAAAACAAATCTTCGTAGAAACATAAATTTAGTGTCAAATATTAAAAACGTAGTAAATGTGGATATCTTTTAATCTTGCACTCTAAAAGCCCCGCGATTTAGACGTTTCACGTTCAAACCAAAGGCTGTTTGCCACGTTACAACCTCAACCGATTTTTTATCTTCTGTTGTGTTATTTTTAGGACTATGAAATTTATTCATCGTTTCACGGAGCTATTGGTATTTTACGGAGGAGAGTTTGCAAGTTCATTGCAGATTAACTTAAAAATGTACAATAATGAGAAGGAAATTCACAAATTAGAATATGGTAATATTTTTTGGTAACTATAAAACCTGTTTTATAACCCAGTAACCTGTCACTAGATTTCCACTCGGTGGTTCCTCTCTGTTGAATAGGTAAACTTCGATTTCGTAACGTAGGAGTTTCTTTTCTTATTATTTTTCGCTGTAAAAAGTAGGTGCCTGGTGTGGAATTCTCGGTTGTAGTCCAAGTTTGAGTGTTAGTTAAGTTTAGTGTAAAACAAAGTTTTATGAGGATTAAACATTTTTTTAAATATCTTGTTACAGCTGTTCTAAGTTCAAAGTGTTTTAACTTAGAAAAACCACAAAATGAAGCAAGCAATGAGTTTTCATTTAATGAAGAAATCACTAATGACATCGATATGCGAGAAGAAGATTATATAGATATCTCATTTGATAAGAGTGTTATTGCTATTGACTCTTCTGTCGATTCTGATTCAGAATCACAATTTATTGAAGACCAAGACTCTCAAATGACCTACTCTAGTGAAACTAATTATACTAATGTCATCAAAGAAGGCATTATGTATTCGTGTGTTCATTGTACGTTGAAAAAGATTGACAAAAGAGCTGTTTATAAACATGTGAGATCCACACACAAAGAAAAATGCTTTGATTGTAATATTTGCGGTAAATCTTATGTTTCTGAGGTTGATTTCAATGCACATACAAGAATTCATAGTGTTAAAAATGTTAACGTTGATGTAACTCAGGGTAGTGTCGTAATGAATGGGCAAGATTTTTTCTGTGCTTATTGCTCGTTTACGCGTACAAATAAAATCCATGTTCATAGACATGTCAAAAGCTGCCACAAAGATAAATGCTATCATTGTCAAATATGCAGTAAAATGTATGTTTCTGAAATCGATTACAATACACATTTACGAGCTCATAACAATACACGCCAATGCAAATTTTGTCCATTCGAAACTGACAGACCAAGTAACTTGATTAGACATGAAAAAATACACACTTTAGAAAAGAAAAAAACGTGTACAATTTGCAGATTTTCAACACGGCATGAACGAAATTTACGTCGGCATATGAAAACACACGATAAGAAATTAAAGTGTTTCAAATGTGACTACGAATGTTTTTCGAAAGAACAACTTGTATTGCACTGTCGTACACATTCTGATGTACAAATATTTGAATGTGCTGAATGTGAATATATCGGTTTCAAAGCAGACAATCTTAGAAGACACTTCATGAAAGTACATAAGGCAAAATAAGTAGAATTGTTAATATAAGTTACATCTTAAATTTTTTAAAATTAGTACTAAGTAGGTTCCAAGTTGATAAGATCGTACTAAATATTGATTGACAATATAAGTTTTTGAATAAAAAAAATTAAAACGTATGTAAGAAGTATTTTCCTCCTGGTACTAAAGAAACATGCATGTTTTTTTTGATTAATTAGTATCACATTCTTTGAGAAATTAAGCTAGGTAGTAAAATTATTTGGTGCTTAAATGAGTTCCACTATATGAGAAAATAAATATATAAAATAGTCTTTAAAAATTTCAATGAGTTTTATTTCAGTTGTTGGGTCTACTACGTCAGTTGACATTTTATAAAGTGATCGCGATCGATATTTTTACTTATGCGAACAGTCCTCTTATCACAAAATAAAATATTCAATCGGAATCACTTTTTTTACTACCTACTATTTATTTCATCTGCACTTCAGTCTTTAAACGAGAGTAATGTAATCTTTAAATTCATAATGTGGTCATGATCATTTGAAAAAAACAATCACGATTATGCCCGTAAAAATCTGCAATTGCAAACACCCATAGAAAGGTGGTGTGTTCTCTTCTACCCTAATTTTAATACCAACGTGACCTTAACGTTGGAGTTATTGCATTGATGAGCGCTTTTTCTTATCCAACCAAACCATAAATTAATTTGTCCAAGAAGTAATAATAAAATTATTAACTTACAAACTTAAATACATTCAGGCAGTATGGTCCCAACCCAACCCTTTGCCTTTTCCCAACAAGACGAGACATAAAAAAAAGTTATATGTTTACAAATTTTCGATTTATGTTTGTGTTTAGCGATATTTATTTTAATTCGTGACATAAACCTTTATAAATGGAAGATTGTCAGGCATGCCGTATTTGTCTTTCTACTAAAACTAAGTTATTTGCCTTAACCGATACCATCAAAAGTGTTTATGAAAATTTGATAGGATGCCCGGTAGGTGCTTATTTTGTTGTTTATTTAATTACATTAAATTTATAGTTCCTTATCTGCCAAAAATTTAATTTCGAAGATAACATTAAGACTTACTTGTCGTTCACGTTAACAGTGTGTTTTCGTCTTTGTTTATAAGTAAACGAAAGCTTGGATTTGGTCCTTTTTTCAGCCTAAAAAAAAAACTAAACTTCTCTTCATTAGCTTAAACATCGATGAACGTTAAAATTAAAAATGCTATTTTCAGTTATCAACATCACCATTACTGCCACAATGTGTCTGTGTGTATTGCTGCACTTTTCTAGGGAAATATGCCGCTTTCAAGCAAAAGTGTATAAACAACCAAAATGTCCTTGATACCTATGTAATGCTAGTTGGAAAGGTAAAACTAAAATATTAACAGGAAATTATTTAATCTTGCTTTGTTGAACGGACGAATAATGGGTGTGCTCCAATGCAAATAGATTAATGCATAAAGCTGTTTTTTTTTAGTTTAAGGTTTATTTGTAGAATTTACTTAAAAACCCTTGAAGAAAAGCAATAACAGCCTGAACGAAACAAGCATATTAACTTTAGATTCGTTAAAAACAGCTTGAAATTCAAAATACTGTAAATTAACTTATAAGATCTGTCTAATTTGACCACAAATTAATATTAAAGATATAATTTTAGCTAACTCCAGAGAACATTGTAATCATTAAAAATGAAAACAGCATGTTTTCACCGTACAACGTAACAAAATGCCAACCACCAATAGAAATGGTCTACGAAGCAGACATCGACATAAAACAGGAGCAATTCCATGATGAAGAAACGAATGAATTCAATAATTACTCACCAATATTCAACGATATTCCTTTACTAGATGAGGTGAAAAACTTCTCAAGCAGTGAAGATGATAATGAACCTCTTTTAATAGAAGCGAAAAAGCAAAAAAAAAGAAAAGTCACAATTAAAACTGAAGAGTTGGAAATCGAATACAACAATTTCACACCTACCGAAGGTAATGATACAAGTATAACAAAAATAGCTGGAAAGAAAAGAAAGACGAAAAATGCTGTTGATCCTAAAATAGAAGAAGGATTTACGATTGTAGATTTGTCTATAAAAGAACAAATGGCAGAGGTAGAGGCGAGAAAGACCAGTAGTAATTATTTAAGCTGTTTGTACAAATGTGATAAGTGTTACAAAGGGTTTGTAACGGAGAACACTTATAAGAATCATATGATTAAACATGATCCGGTGAGTGTAAAAGATTAATAATTAAACATATGTTTTCAGTTATCTGTAAGATTTTGGAGTTAAGAAGTCTACTTTATGTAAAAAAATATTAAAGCACATTAAGTATGATTTTAACATTGAACTTACATTGTTAAAGTAATACTTGGGGATGATATTTCATTAGAAATCATAAACTAGAGTTAACTAATTAACTAGAAAGAAATATGTTTATTGTCCCGCTTATAAACAACTAAAATAGTAATCTAACTTTATCCTAGTAATTTCTTAGCCAATTCCATCATTAACCACACCCCATAGATAAGCGGCGACTACGAGTGCGACATCTGCCACGTTCGATTCCCGGAGCCGAGACTACAGAGAAATCACTCGCTCTTGACGCATAGAAGACAATTCGTGTGCAAGCGGTGCGGCCATGTCGATAAGAGCGCGTGAGGGTTTACTTTATTTATAGATGTTGCTTACTTTAAAAATATGTACATAACTGGACATAATACGGATCAGGTATCTATCCGGCCGATACGGTCTCTATCCGGCCGATCCGGTAACTATCCGGCCGATCCGGTCACTATCCGGCCGATCCGGTAACTTTAGAATTTCGTACTAAGATTACAAAGTTTTAGTTTGAATCAAGTTTTGTTTGTAAGAGGACCGGATGTCGGATACCGTATACTTTAAAACTTAATTAAAATACCTTCTATAGTGTTATATAAGGAATATCGATAGATTTATTTAAAAATTTTTTTTTTTATTATTATTTGAAAGGTACAAGGCGACGATACATTTAAAATGGCACGCCGGCCATGTGTACACTTGTGGAACATGTGGCGCTACCTTTAAGTGAGTATCTGTAGTTAATATAATCATTATTATTATTATCATAGTTTAAAGCAAAGTTTCGGTATTTTTTCACTTAAACTAAAATTTTCATGATATTGGTTATTGTTGATGGTAATTAATGTCGGTGACTTAATAACATGTTATATTTAACCTAAATATTTTGTTCCACATCTTGAAGCAATCAATATATTGTGAAACACTAGTGTCGACACAATAGTGTTAATTTTCCTGACTTGTTCACACTGAATTTTGTCTAATTTAAAATAATTTAAACAGAATGTTCTTTATTTACAAATTTTAATGAATAATTTACCTATACGATGGCGAAAACCGCATTATAATCCGTTGCATGGTTTAGGAGGAGTTAGCGGACAAATATACAAACAGACACACGACTTGGATTTATACTATGTAATTATAATGATGATAATGACGGTAATGATAATGATGATATTACTTGTCTTTCCAACATGACAAAATATTCTAGTCATTTCCTATATGGTTAGATATCCCGGTCATTTTTAGTTTTGTTTTTCGTCAATTTGGGTGCGATTCTGAAAAAAGTCACTATACTTAACTATAATTGATAATGACGGTAATGATAATGATGATAATGACGGTAATGATAATGATGATAATGATAATGACGGTAATGATAATGATGATAATGATAATGAAGGTAATGATAATCCCATTCAGTAAGCCGACCACGTATCTGACGCACGTGCGTTCCTCGCACCCGTCCCCGCACGCGTGCGCTCTCTGCGGCGACACGTTTCTGTCGGAAACGGGGCTTAGAATGCACGCCAAGAAGGGGCATTGTACACTGCAGGTAGGTGGTAGTCACGTGGAGTATGTTGATACATTACGACTGAACGACTTTATTAAAGTACAAAAATAATTTCGTTTCATATCTTACAAAAATCTCTTCAAACTTCAAACGCCTCAGACATTACTATCAATTATTAATTTATTTTAGTAACTTAATATTAATGTTACTTCATAGATTTACGCGATCATTATTATTTGGAATTAAACTCATTTTAACGGGTTTTACGCGTTTATTAATTTATTTTTATTTATCCGACGTTTCTCGAAGAGAGTTTATAATGTTTGAAGTTTGAAGAGATTTTTGTAAGATATGAAACGAAATTATTTTTGTACTTTAATAAAGTCGTTCATGTCGTAAAATACTGAACATTATAAGTATAATATTTATTCTTAGTATTTTCATGTTTGCAATATTAACCTCGATTCTGAATACATTTAGACTAATACACTAGACTAAACTAAAAAGTTTGTCGTCATTTCCTCTATTAGGAAAACAATTTTCATCGGCCCTATCATTGTTACATTTTGAGATGGCAATAAAATCTGTTACTTTAATTGTTTACATCTTTATTGTTTATGATTTACCACCCAAATTAAATTTAAAACATCGTTTTCTAGAATAAACCGTCAACGAAGCTTCACCCATGCGTTGTTTGTTCGATTCGTTTTAAAAACAGCGACGCGCTGCGTAAACACGAAGAGCTGAGTCAAGGGGAGTGTGGCGATGGACTTATGTAAGCATTAAGTAAATCTTCTTTACATGCCGTTTATCTTAATTTCCTTAATTTTTGTTTTTATCCTCTCTGTTCTCCTAATTTTTGTCTTCTCAACCTAAGCATTGTTTATGTTTCTTACATGTTCTAAAATGATAAAAAATATACCAATTACACACATAGTACTTAAATATGTTTTTATCATTATCGTGTCTATAATTTTGTCACATAGAAAAACAGACAGTCAAGAAAAAAACATATTTCAACGTTGAAGGGGTTTTAGAAAACACTCTAGGACCAATTTTTAAATTTTTCCTCATCAAGTTTATTTCCTATTTGCCTGACTACTAATTTGAACCTTGCAAAAAGAAAATACTAATAAATATTTTTTTTGGTGTTCAAATGCGTAGTCCATGCGTAGAGTGCGGTGAACACTTTACTTCTGAAGATCTTTTGAAACAACATTCTGTGGTACACAAGAAGGAATACAGCTGCCAACTGGTGAGTGTAGTTTTAAGGTAACTTAAGAAGAATAACATAAAACAAGAAGAAAATGTTTTTAAAGTGTTTTTACGTGTTATTCTATAGGCAATTGCTAGAGAATACAATATTCTCAATAACTTGTCTTTCTTTGTGTCTTTTATTGTCACGGTATATGGATGGTAAAATGCCGAAAAGTAGGAAAATTAAATATAAATCAACTAATTTGTTATACCGAGGATTCCGGGTTCGAATCCCGCCTATTTGGATTTACTTATATTTTGATATAGTGTTTGTTTTTATCATACTTGTCTTTCCAAAATGACAAAATATTCTAGTCATTTCCTATATGGTTAAATATCCCGGTCATTTGTTCCGTGACATTATTCCAGTCATTTACTCCGTGACAAATTTTCACACATTCATCACAAACTATTTGGATTTACTTATATTTTGATATAGTGTTTGTTTTTATCATACTTGTCTTTCCAAAATGACAAAATATTCTAGTCATTTCCTATATGGTTAAATATCCCGGTCATTTGTTCCGTGACATTATTCCAGTCATTTACTCCGTGACAAATTTTCACACATACATCACAAACTAATAGTTTTGTTTTTCGTCAATTTGGGTGCGATTCCGAAAAAAGTTACTATACTTAACTAAAAAATATTGCTATAACTTACCTTATACCTAGTCTTGGTCGCGCTTAATGTAGTCCACTCTACACACTTTGAACTTACCTGAATATACAAATGATATTAATGAGTTAGCGAAAGCACTATTGTTAGTTACGTTAAGCGTGTTTAATTAAACTCGAAATCGCCCCAATATCGCCCCACCACTTTAGAGTGGTAGAGTCTAGCTGTAGGCTCTGTCTGCAGCGATTACTATGCTGACTCGACCGGTGGAATACCACCGTCGCACAGAAAACCATAGTGAAGTAGGGACGATGTTCCTGCGTTTCGTTCGGTGAGTGCGGTATCCGGTGCCCAATTTTCTCAAAGGTTAGCAACACACCCCCAACACCCACAGTGTTGCGGGTAGTCATGGGCGGCGGTGATCACTTACCATCACGTGACCCGCATGCTCGTTTGCTCCGTATATAAAAAAATTTACTCGAAATCGCGCCATCTTCCAGTGTGGTCGTAAGTTCCCCTCCGCCCGCGCGGCGGGGCGGCACGCGTGCGGCGCGGGGGGGGCGCGGGCCGCGGGGCGGGGGGCGCGCGGGGAGAGCTATGTGTGTCATGTGTGTGGAGCCACGCTGTCGGTGAGTATACAGGGTCTGTCGTAATGAATGGATAACCCGTTACCTACAGTTGATCCGGATGTGAGGCTATAAGAAAATGGTGTTTTCTTGCCAGGGTTGTCAACCATAAGAAAATGGCGTAGACTTTTAAACTTTTTTATAAATTTCGCTATTTTTTTCATTTATTCCGCTGCCATTTCTTCAAATTTTGATGTATTTGTATAATTCTTTTAGTATTATACTGCTGAAGACGTGTATTATGTAATTTAAATACAATTTTAGGTGTTATTCACGTTGAACATTATCAAAATACTCATTTTAAGAAAAATATTTCCAATTTTTTTTCTTTATGTCAACTTTTGATCATCTCCTGTGGAAAAAAAAAGTATGACGTTATAGCTGCCCATGATCTCAATAAATTGTCTAGTATGTGTAGATTCTAAAAAGGCATAACGATGTGTACTTTACAAGCAACATTAAGTTACAGGAGCGAGAACACTAATCAAGGTCGGAATTTTTATTTTTCATGTTATGTTATAAATGGTTGTAAAACTTCGTCATAATGATTTTATTCTATCAAGATACTTTGCACAAACACTATCGGGCCACTAATAGGATATTCAGAAGAAAACCCGGTTGTTTTTGGGAAAAAAATAACATTACTTCACGATAATAATGTAATGAAAATGTACAAATGAAAATTGTTGTGCTCTAATAGTTACATGCGACAAACATGTTGCGACAAGTTTATTCGAAATTGAAACGGATTTTAAAAATCGAACAAAGACCGCATTACAAAGAAAAATGGAAAAAATTAGAAGGAAATCGTCCTTCCATAAATGTATTTTGCACTTTAATGAACACACGGTAATCAGGATGTCGCACATTTGGATATCTTACACGATAAACACTAGAAGCTCTATTTTTGCTGCCATTACATACACCGTAAATGTAATGCATGTTCGCGTATTCGGCCGGCGTATACTGTTGCGGCATGATACACAAACTACACAAAAACTTTTCCAAAACAACAAGTTCAATCGATAGCACAACACAATGTCCGTAAATGTGAGCAAAGTCATCAGTATCACCACGTTATCAAGTCCAAATCACAAGGAAAATCATAGTCAAATATTAGAAAGCAGTAACAAATTGACGAAAATAGTGGCCCCGATTCTCAAAACACTCTCTAAAACTAAATTAAAAATATTATTTAATACTTTCTCATGCTTCGTATTAGAACAAGACAGGTACATTGGTCTCTCTAAATTTAGTCCACATCATTGTGAAATTGAACGAAATGCGCTGAGGACTAGCCTAAAATTGCCTTCGCCGTGTCATATTGCACGTACATTTTAGTTTGACAGGACTAAAATGATTACCTGTCTCTGTCTTATTGATGTGTAAGTGACAACGATAGTTTTAGTTTAGTTTAGAGAGTGTAAACTTGTCGCAACATGTTTGTCGCATGTAACTATTAGAGCACAACCATTTTCATTTGTACATTTTCATTACATTATTATCGTGAAGTAATGTTATTTTTTTCCCAGAAACAACCGGGGTTTCTTCTGAATATCCTATTAGTGGCCCGATAGTGTTTGTGCAAAGTATCTTGATAGAATAAAATCATTATGACGAAGTTTTACAACCATTTATAACATAACATGAAAAATAAAAATTCCGACCTTGATTAGTGTTCTCGCTCCTGTAACTTAATGTTGCTTGTAAAGTACACATCGTTATACCTTTTTAGAATCTACACATACTAGACAATTTATTGAGATCATGGGCAGCTATAACGTCATACTTTTTTTTTCCACAGGAGATGATCAAAAGTTGACATAAAGAAAAAAAATTGGAAATATTTTTCTTAAAATGAGTATTTTGATAATGTTCAACGTGAATAACACCTAAAATTGTATTTAAATTACATAATACACGTCTTCAGCAGTATAATACTAAAAGAATTATACAAATACATCAAAATTTGAAGAAATGGCAGCGGAATAAATGAAAAAAAATAGCGAAATTTATAAAAAAGTTTAAAAGTCTACGCCATTTTCTTATGGTTGACAACCCTGGCAAGAAAACACCATTTTCTTATAGCCTCACATCCGGATCAACTGTAGGTAACGGGTTATCCATTCATTACGACAGACCCTGTATATTATACTAACTTTCCGCCCTGCGGTTTCACCCGCAACTAACTTCGCAACCTTACGGAACCCTATTTTTTCCAAAATAAAATATAGCCTATGTTACATGTGGATAATGTAGCTTTCGAAAGGTGAAAGATTTTTTAAAATCGGTCCAGTAGTTTTTGAGCCTATTCGACACAACCAAACAAAGTTTTCCTCTTAATAATATTAGTATAGACAAAATATTCATAGTATACAGCCCAAAATGTATAATTTCGGTCACTTAACAAAACAAAAAAAACACTTTGCTTATATACTTTTGCTTATAAACAAAGAAAAAGAAAACAATAACATAAAAAACTTAACACAATTTAAATATGAATCGGGATTTCGCTATTTAGGGTAACTTCTCGAACAAGTTATTTTTCTATTGACCGATTAGGAATAAGCCTTTTATATGTGAGAGTTAAAACACATCTTTAATATTTTATTTTAAAATTTTATTCAATTTTGTATTTTTTTTACAATGAAGTGAAGACTTTCTAAACTTAACTACAAATATTGATTGCACTTAATCAGCAATATTGAAAGACATGACTGAAATGTTACGTGTATAATAAAACGTTAAGACTGGTTCTCATCGTAATTCTAACAATTTAACAAAGTTTTTGAGCAAATAATTGTAATAAGACCAACATAATTGTCTTTGTGTGATCGCAATATTTTTAGTTTAGTTTAGTAAGTGTATTTAGAATCAAGGCTATTAACTATTTCTATCTCTGCCAATTACCGCAGCTTTCATATCTAAAAATGAAAAACATGCTTATCTAGCATCCATTTAAAATTCATTTGTAAATAAAGGGGTTATATTGTTATTTGTTCAGTCTAAAAACTCGTGGATGCACCATCTGCGAATACACACAGGAGAGAAACCTTTCAGCTGCACGTACTGCCCCAAGTCTTTTAGCGTTCATCAGAGTTTGAAGGTGCGTTGTATTTTGACAGCCCAATTTCAAAATGTCTAGTTTTTTTTACTGTGCAATAAAGTTTTTTTTTTAATCAGAAAATGGAGAAGTATAGCATTTGCGACGATGAGACGATGAAGAAAATGATAACGAGACAATGTTTTTTTTAATGTAAAAAATACAACAAATAATGCAACGAACTAATAGTACTTACTAAAAATTGGGTATAAATCTCAGTCTCGTGTCTGTAGGTCTATTCTGTAAAACGAAACGTATGCACTTGCCTGCGTTTCGGGCCCGAAACTGACATTGGCTATTCTATTTGGCTTGCATATCGTTTAACGTATTTGTAATCCGAAAGTCAACGAAATAATAAGGGTTTTGACTTAAATTTCTATTCTTTACGTCAAAAACCTTATGATTGATGAAACGATACGAAAGCCAATAGAATAGCAAATGTCCGTTACGGGCCCGAAACGAAAGCAAAGTGCTCACGTTTCGTTTTACAGAATAGACGTACTGAGTTGAGCTAACTACCATGCTCTCTTACGGCCGCAACCAATATTCTACTAACCTTTGACGCCTAGTTATTTGTGTAACTATGGTAACCGTTATCCATGTTTTTGCGTCGCAATAAACTCTGGTAGATAGCTGTTGATATGGAAATGACAGAAACACGTCAAAAAAAAACAAAACTAGCAGTTTCCAATTACCAAGGTTTTAACTATAGTAGAATATTGTTTTGAAGTTGTAAATACTGGAAAAAGGAACGCGGGCCTCCGAGCTAAGTCAAATCTTAGAATATTGTTTTCGGCCGTTAGTGTATTGTATGGTTACTATAATTAAAGATAACACTTAGTTTAAAACCAAATAGAACATGTGTCTGGAGAATTACAAAAAGTCTATTACAATAATCATTATACCCATATAATAACAATAGCCTACTATAATAATTATTATACCCGTATAATAACAATAGCCCACTATAATAATTATTATACCGCTATAATAACAATAGCCCACTATAATAATTATTATACCGCTATAATAGCAGTATTATTATTAGATCCACCTCCGCGGCCACACCGGGGAGCGGCCCCTGCAATGTGCTCGATGTCCGAAAGCATTCAGACATAGAGCCGCGTTGGCTAGACATGAACGGGTAAATCATTATCATCATTACATAGTATAAATCCAAGTCGCTAATTCTGTCTGTTTGTATGTTTGGCCGATATCTCCTCCCAAACCAGTTGAGGGATTTTAATGCGGTTGTCACCATCTTTTAGGTAATTTTTTCATTTAAATTTGTGAGTAAAGTATGTTCAGAAAAGATTTTTAAGTTAGCCAAAATCCAAAGTTTCGTGCACAAGTCGGTCAAAATTACACTTTTGCGAAGCGAGGACGTTTTTTATATAATATTTATAATAACCAAACTCCGCTCTACTCAAAATTGAGTTGCGTACTAAGATTTTAAATTAATACTTTTTTTCTTTTATTCTACTTGCTATTTACTTCAAGTTTTTAAAATACTAACCATCCTTGAGTGTAACCTTTTAAACCATTTATTTTTTATTGCAATATTCTCTAGGTCCATACAGGCGTGAAGCCGTACCGCTGCCCTCGCTGCCACAAGTGTTTCTCCCAGTCCAACTCGTGCAAACTGCATCTTAGAACCGTCCACATGCGGAGGCAGGAAAACTCGTGTGAGTGTCAAATGACAGCGTTTTGACAGTTGCAAAAAAATATGTTTTTAAGATTTGTAAAATAAACTACAACTTTTCAAGTTTTACCAAAAAACTCTGCTTTAAATGATAAATATTGATTATAAAAAGTCAAAAAACGTATATATATAAATAGAAAATTGTTACAATTTATTGTATTTTGCTTGTTTCAGATGCTAAGGAAAAAGAAGTTGATAAAGAATAAATATTTTGTAATAAATTATATTGTTTTTTTTTTACACTGACCTTGATATGCTCGATATTAAATAAAACTATGGGATATATATTTAAACACAGTTTTAAAATAGTATTCGGTATATTAAAATACTTATTAAAGCTAGGTACATTAAATTATATATTCCTATCCTACATTAAATTATGTATTAGATCATTGCATTAAAAATTCAAACGCTTCGGCTTTTTGATAAAGTAAATCATTATTTAGAGCAAAAACACATATTAAGCGCGTTTTGTCAAGTGTAATCCTAAAATAGGAAAAAAATACAAAGAAATTACATAATCTAGCATTTGATACAACTATAACCCTTTAAAATCTTACAACTATGCTCAAATGTAGCCATAAATTATACCCTGAGTTATACATAAAATAAAATTTAGACATTTCAGTTGAGCATGCGTCAAATGTGTATTTTGACATCTGTCAAAAAAGTATAGAACTTTCAAATCGTGTAATTTCATAAGGGTTTACTTTCACGACTTCAATATTGCCTATAGTTTGAACACATTATTGTAAAGTATAACACACACACACACATTTTTTGAGATCAATTTGAAATATTTTAACATAAGTACCTACATAGTTCTACAAATTCGCTGAAGAGATATATTACACACATTAACTTAAGTCAAAATCGACAAAAATAAAAAATCCATTACTAGGAAAAGTAAAACGTACGTAGAGTTAAGAAGAATCGACTGTGTAATAAAAACTTGTCATGTTAAGGCAACGTTATAAAATAAATAAAAAACATTTATTTCATCACATAGTAATTTGAATTCATTCTATGAAAGTCAGGATATATCGAACAATAAGATTGTGGTTCTTTTGCAATAGAGTATATTGAAGTGAAATCATTTGAATATTGCAATGATAAATTTAAAAAAAACAGACGGTTCTGACCTTAACTATATATAAAAAAATAAAAGCCTCTATGCAAAAGTAGAGCAATTCGTTTACTATGGTGCCACAGTAAAGAAAATACTTTACAAACGTGCAACATTATAACAAACTCTCTATGACGGTGAAACAGTAAAATAAATATTTCGTGAAGGTAAAAGTATCTTTTTAGATGGTGCAACAATATGGAAAAGACTTTATGACGGTGAGTGTAATAAAACAAATGACCTGTGGACCACAGGCTGTGGTAGTAAAATTAACATAATATACTTGTGTATAAGAGCAACAGTAAAGAAAATCCTATAAAACCTGCAACTGAATAAAGGTGCAAAACCAAAATGAATCCCTACTATAATGTTATAAATGCGAAAGTAACTCTTCCGTCTGTCTTACGCTTTCACGACTAAACCACTGAACCGATTTCGATGAAATTTGGTGTGAAGATAGAACTGAACTTGGGAAAGGACATAGGATACTTTTTATCAGGAAAAAAAGGGTGGAAGGGGTTGAAATAGGGGATGAAAGTTCTTGCGATATAACGTATTCGCGGGCAGAAAACTATCTTCTATAAAGCTGCATCAAAAGTGTTTATTCTAAGGCGGTGCCACACTGAAGAAGTTATCCCTCCCCCACGCATCCACTCGCGGCTTCTCTTCACCCTCGGGGTCGACGACCGACACCGGCGCTAGCTTGCGCGATGACTTCTGTAATATTGTACGTTTAAAAGTTATTAGACGGTGCGCCACGCTGACAGCTTGTACTTGGCTTGCGTGTTTAAAATATCAATTTATAAACTAAAACTATCATTAGGGTATATATGGAGTTGAAATTTGATTTCTTAAAGGCAAGAAAAACCATTTTTGTTTTATCGACCAATCAGTTCTAGGCAACACAAATTTCAGTTCATTGGGGCTTGACCATTAATTTTATCGCAAATACCTTTTTTCCCTTATCCACTACCTACATTGTCCCCCGACCTCTCGTTATCCCCCCACTACCCACATTGTCCCCTAACTTCTCCTTATCCCCCCACTACCCACATTGTCCCTAACTTCTCCTTATCCCCCCACTACCCACATTGTCCCTAACTTCTCCTTATCCCCCCACTACCCACCTTGTCCCCTAACTTCTCCTTATCTCCACACTACCCACGTTGTCTCCTAACTTCTTACTGCGCCACTACCCACCTTGTCCCCCGACTTCTCGTTACCCCCCCCTACTAAATGAAAAAAAATGAAAATGAAAATACTTTATTGTATGTAGGATTAAAAACTAATCTCTTATACATTGTCAAAAGCGTAAAATAAAAATAAAAAAAGATGTCACTACCCACCTTATCCCTAACTTCCCGCCATCCCCCCACTACCCCCCTTGTCCCCTAACTTCTCCTTACTCCCACACTACCCACATTGTTCCCTAACTTCTCCTTATTTACATACAATCCACCCACCCATGTTGTCCCCCAACTTCTCGCCATCCCCCGACTTCTCCTAATTCCAACACTACCCCTTGTCCCCCCACTACCCACCTTGTCCCCCGACTACCCACCTTGTCCCCCCACTACCCACCTTGTCCCCCGACTACCCACCTTGTCCCCCCACTTCCCACCTTGTCCCCCGACTACCCACCTTGTCCCCCCACTACCCACCTTGTCCCCCGACTACCCACCTTGTCCCCCCACTACCTACCTCGTCCTCCGACTACCCACCCTGTCCCTCGACTACCTACCTTGTGCCCCGACTACCCCCCTCGTCCCCCGACTACCCACCTCCCCCCCGACTACCCACCTTGTCCCTCGACTACCCACCTTGTGCCCCGACTACCCCCCTCGTCCCCCGACTACCCACCATGTCCCACACTACCCACCTCCCCCCCGACCACACACCTCGTCCCCCGACCACCCACCTTGTCCCCCGACCACCCACCTTGTCCCCCGACTACCCACCTTGTCCCCCAACTTCTCGCCATCCCCCCACTACCCACCTTGTCCCCCAACTTCTCGCCATCCCCCCACTACCCACCTTGTCACCCAACTTCTCGCCATCCCCCCACTACCCACCTTGTCCCCCAACTTCTCGCCATCCCCCCCACTACCCACCTTGTCCCCCAACTTCTCGCCATCCCCCGACTACCCACCTTGTCCCCCAACTTCTCGCCATCCCCCCACTACCCACCTTGTCCCCCAACTTCTCGCCATCCCCCCACTACCCACCTTGTCCCCCAACTTCTCGCCATCCCCCCACTACCCACCTTGTCCCCCAACTTCTCGCCATCCCCCCACTACCCACCTTATCCCTAACTTCTCGCCATCCCCCCACTACCCACCTTGTCCCCCAACTTCTCGCCATCTCCCCACTACCCACCTTATCCCTAACTTCTCGCCATCCCCCCACTACCCACCTTGTCCCCCAACTTCTCGCCATCCCCCCACTACCCACCTTATCCCTAACTTCTCGCCATCCCCCCACTACCCACCTTATCCTTAACTTCTCGCCATCCCCCCACTACCCCGTCATTAAATGTTAACCGCAACTTATGATGAATAAATCTTCATTTGATTTCATTTCATTTCCCCCCCCGCCCACCTTGTCCCCCGACTCCCCCCCGCCTCCCCCCCGACTACCCCCCGCCCCCCCCCCCCACCCACCTTGTCCCCGTGCACGAGGCGGCGGTGCGTGCCGAGCGCGCTGCGCTGCGTGAAGCTGCGCGCGCACAGTGCGCACGAGAACGGCTTCTCGCCGGTGTGCGTGCGCACGTGGTTCGTCAGCGTGCTTTTGGCCTGGCGTGGGGCAGGTCCAAATCAAAATTCTTTTATTCATCATTCATAGATATGTAGCATCAGGGGCGGACTTGCAGTCTCGGCCGCCCTAGGCCCCAAGCCATCAGCCGCCCCTTTTTAACATCCACCATATAGACTACTCGAGAAAAAGTTTTTTGGAATCTTTGAATTTTTATATCTCCCTGAATATGCTCAGTTAAAAAGAGATCTCCGTTAATCTCCGTCCATCTTCATATACTCTATACAGGTTGATTGGTAATGCGATACATTCCTTCTAAGGGGTTAAAGTTGGACTGCAAATAAAGAGCTTATTTGCAGCCAATTAAGCCATGTCCGAAAATTGATAATTTCTGACTTATGCAACATTTCAGTTTTTAATAACTTAAAGTTAACTAGCGACCCGCCCACGCTTCGCAATGGTGTAGTTTTGCGCGACTTGTTAACGATACGATGAATTTTGGCTTACTTTAAATAACTTTTTCTGAAGATTCTTGATTTACAAATTTAAATGAATAAATTCCCTAAAAGATGGTGAAAACCGCATTGAAATCCGTCAAGTGGTTTAGGAGGAGATAGCGGACAAACATACGAACAGACAGAATTAGCGACTTGGATTTATACTATGTAATGATGATAATGATGAACGTCAATGTTACAAACTTCGACTTTACCTAACCGTAGACAGAGGGAAAAAAGCCCGCGGAAAAATTGAGGAGGAACAAAAAAGGTTGAATTGTAAGCTTCCTTAGGGTAGATATAGGGAATACCGTGTAAATGAAAAGTTGAATGTAATATATGATTTTTTGAATCATTGTCTTAAAGAATAGGGTTCAAAATTGAATGACTAAATCAGGTGTTAAGCCTGGGGTGTGTCTACACATTGACTTTGAACCTTTGTCTTTATTGACGGGGTGACAATTTCACGTGTTTTTTGAATCATTGGCCAAGTCACGTGGTATTAAACAGATTATTGTTTTGTTGGCTTTAAGAAAAGAGTGCAAAATTTAATGACGATGTCATTATTGTATTATAACTAGGAAATTTAAACATTTTGAAGATGACGGTACGTAAGCATTTATTGTTGTTTTTTTTTATTTTCACTTAGTAGTCTTATTGTATATTTTGGAAGTATTTATATCGTTTATGGTTGGAATTTCGAAGGTTCCGAGATTGATCGAGGTGTACTACTAATTTGATTTATTTTTAACTAGTGGCCGCCCGCGACTCCGTTCGCGTGGAAGTCGGTTTCCCGTGGGAATGAGAAGTTTTCCCGCGGTAAAAAGTATCCTATGTCCTTTCCCAAGTTCAGTTCTTTCTCCATACCAAATTTCATTACAATCGGTTCAGTGGTTTAGGCGTGAAAGCGTAACAGACAGACAGACAGACCGACAGACAGACAGACAGAGTTACTTTCGCATTTATAATATTAGTAGGGATTACATACATGTTTATCGAGCAATTCCAGTGAGGGAAAACATCGTGAAATAACTACGGTTTTGTAACACTTGTTTAATTACGGTTTTGTAATCCACCACAATAATCTCACTCGCTATCCGAGAAGGCCTTTGCTAAACTAGTAGGACGTAGGTCTATAGGCAACATACAAACAGACATGATTAGTGACTGTTTTATTCTATGTAATGATAATGATTATGATGATAATAATGATGATGATGTTGATGATAATGATTTTGATGATAATAATGATGATAATGGTGAATATAATAATGATGATGATGATGTTAATGATAATGATTTTGATGATAATAATGTTGATGA
This sequence comes from Emmelina monodactyla, assembly GCA_916618145.1. Lineage (NCBI taxonomy): Eukaryota > Metazoa > Arthropoda > Insecta > Lepidoptera > Pterophoridae > Emmelina > Emmelina monodactyla. The sequence goes on from OU745297.1 coordinate 4,747,753, forward strand.
TATAATATACTTACGCTAAAGGCCCTGCCACAATGATGGCACACATGGTTCGGCGGCGGTCGCTGCCCCGCGTGGACTATTCGCAGATGTTTGTTTAAAGCATTGTTTGAGGCTAGAGCCTGAGGATAGGGATGTACCAGTTTGAATCAACAAAGATAAATGGAAATTGTTATTTTTGTGAAATTTAATTTGAATGTTTAGGAGTGTATTTGATTGACGCATCGATTGTGTGAGAGAATGGACTTTCAAAAAAACAAGGTTTAAGAAATAATGAGATTTAAAGTTCGACACAATAAAATAATGCTATTTCATTTATAAAAGTACCTAGGTAGTTAATAGAGCTGAGAATGCAATCAGGATGAAATTCAAATGAGTAAAAAAGAAAATAGACTACTATTTTTTTTCTAGGGTGTAGACCTAGATATCTATCGTTAATCTGTTTTGACCAGAAAACGGAACACACAGAAAAACATATAAATTAATGGGTCCATGACTTTTCGGACACAAAAAACTCGGACACCTTGGTAAAAAATAATATTAAAATTGCTAATCCATAGATTGGCCAAGGTGTCCGAAAAGTCATCGACCCAAATTAACCGACTCCTGTCCCGTGACGCGCCTAGCGCGTCATGAAGAAACCTTCAGGGAGGCCCATGACGCGAGAGATGCGGCATTAGAAAATAGTTACAATTCAAATTTTTATTTGATTTAATCAATAAAATATATCATTTTATATAAAAATTAACTCATTAGGAACACCAATATCAAGGGCCACTATTTTTTTTTGGAAATTAAATTTGCCAGTGGTTGTCAACCATAGGGTGCCTACCTACAAGTAACTGTTTATCCTACTAATTATTGAAAAGTGTTATTATTAAAGCCAGGATTCGAACTTAGCAAATCTATAAAAATAATCACTATGTTTTGGTCACCAATGAATAGTTTAGATGTAAAAACGGAAGATTTTTGATTTGCGATAAAATACTTCCCACAGGTTGACAACCAATGGTGGAAATCTATAACTTACCTTCTATCTCGTATAAAACACGTAGATCGACACTTTTAAATACACTAAACTAATAAATGAAACAAAACAAACAATAACAGGTCTCACTTTGTATTATTTTAGTTGAAATTGTCTAAAATAGCGTAATAACATCACCAGTGGCCCATGACGCGTTAGGTGCGTCATCATTTAGGAGGGCCCGTCACGCGACTAGCGCGTCATTGAATTTTGTATGGGGCCACGGAGGAAAGGCTCGAAAAATGATGGTGGCAAGGAGTCGGTTAATATGTTATTACGATACTATAAGGCCCAATTGCAGGGAACGTTTTAACCTCGGGTTAGCTAACTCAGATTTAAATGGCGCCACCATCGATTGTAATAAGAAGTAGTTACAATCGATGGTGGCGCCATTTAAACCTGAGTTAGCTAACCCGAGGTTAAAACGTTCCCTGCAATTGGGCCTAATAGTTATACAATTAAATATAGCCCACCTTAGAACACATATGGCAGGCGTACTCTCTAACTCTATCGTGTTGTATCGCGACATGCCGCGCGAGCGCCGCCGCCGACTCTACCCGGCGGCCGCATACAGTGCACGCGAATCTATATTCAGATTATACAGGGTGATTGGTAATGCGATACATTCCTGCTAAGGGGTTAAAGTAGAGCTTATTTGCAGTCAATTAAGTCATATCATATTGTGTCCAAAAATTGATAATTTCTGAGTTATGTAACATATCAGTTTTTTTACTTGACGACCTCTGTGGTGCAGCGGTATATACACCGGACTGCTAAGCGAATGGTTCCGGGTTCGATCCCCGGGTCGGGCCAATTTCGTAAAATGGTTTTTCGATATTGGCTCGTGTCTGAGTGTAACTAGGTTCTCCCCTAGTCCATAGTGTGGTACCTATAACACAAGTGCTTAATGCAACTTACTTTAGGGCCACATAATTGGTGGATCAGTCTGGAGATTTATTTATTCATTTATTTATTTTATAAAACCCCCATTTTCGACGTTCAAATAAATCTTTTTAGTGAAAAATTCAAAAAGGTTCTATAAGTATTAGCAAAAACTTTTACTTTAAGGTCCAAAAGTAAATAATAACCGATTGGATTAAGTGTGCCCTAATTGTTATTTAAATAGTTTCTTCGACTCTTTCAGGGTTTCATTAAAAGATCCTGGATGATAACCATGGTAACACTAAGAAAGTATATCTATAAAAAACCAAAACTTTTCCAAATCGGTACCGGCGTCAAACAATATTTCAACGAAATCATAACCTACCCCTGTATTTGAAGTCAATAAATACTTTTTATTTAGTTTCTGGATACTCACTTGAAACTGTTGGTGTCCTTGTGTTTTAAACTCTTTTCAAGATGCTGTTTGAGATTCTGCGCTGATTTAAATCTGAAATAAGATTACTCTAACAGTTTAGACGAAAAGCTATGTCTTAAGACGGACTATACCGAAAAGGCCCTAAAGTATTTTTTTTCTTACATTCAAATGAACGAATGGCTCTGGAAAATAATCAAGATATACCTATAAACTAATGAACGGTAAATTATGTAATGATTAAAATTAACGAATAACAAACTATAGATACATTTAAATTAATGAGTGACAAACAGCAAGGAGATTAAAATTCACGAGTTTCAAACACAAACAACAAAATATAGAGAGACATAAATTTACGAGTAACAAACTGTAGAGAGATTCACAATCTCGTGTGATTCAAACTATCAAGAGGCAAACTATAGAAAGTCAGCTATATGACGTAAGCACACAGATACTGGGGGAAATTTCGTTGTATCACCGTAGCGGCCCGGTAGCTCAGTGGTCAGAGCATTGGACCGGTATTCCAAAGGCCCTGGGTTCGATTCCCAGTCGCGCAATGCTCGGAGACCCGCGTTCCTTTTTCCAGTATCTATATCTTCAAAGATAGAAATACGACTTACCTGGCATCACACTCCACACAGTAGTAGTCTCTAACGTTACTGTGAATACTCTGATGGTGTTGCACTTGGTTCCTTGTTCGGAACTTCTTACCACACTGTGGACATTCGAAGTTCTTTACTCCTTGGTGGATTCTGTAGAAGTTTTATAAAGTATATGTTGCAAATTGAAGTGAAAATGTTGATTTAGGAAAGCTTAAAACATGCAATGAATAATGCCAATAAAATAATGTTTAAATTTTGAACGAATCAAATGGATTCAATTGATAATTTATTAGTGACCTGGGGGTCAAAACTATTGACAACAAAAAAACTATCAACTAAGTACTATTTTTCTGGCTATTTAATTTATATCTGAAAGAATTAATCTTAACTTCAGTGAATACCGTATCAAAATTTGTTTAACAGTTGTAAATATATTAGCGAACATATAAACAAACGGACACGATTAGCAACTTTGCTTTATACTTTGTAACTAGTGATCCGTACTTGCTTTGCGAAACATTAAATGATTTTTTTGACAAATACCTAGGAGATAGTAATAACCGTATTAAAATCCGTTACAAAGTTTAATAACAGTTAAAAGACAAATATACAGACAGAAACGATAAGCAACTTTGCTTTATACTATGTAATGATAATGATGCCAATGATAATGATGATAATGTCAATGATAATGATGCGAATGATAATGATGATAATGTCAATGATAATGATAATGATGCTAATGATTATGATACTAATGACAATGATGCAAATGATAATGATACCAATAAACAATGCTACTGACTGCAGATGCTCGGTGAGCGAGGACAGGTTGACGAAGGTCTTCCCGCAGTGCGCGCACTCGGGCCGCGCGCCGTGGCTGTTGCGCACGTGCCCGCGGTGCGTCTTGCTGTTACTGATACAAGGCTCATAATGGCATAATAATATTAATAGCCTATATATGTCCCATAGTTGAGCACAGGCCTACTTCTCGGATAGCGAGAGGGTTTGAGCCGTAATCCACCACGCTGGCTCGGTGCGGGTTGGTGGATCACGTGATGGATATTCATCCAGTCAGGTGGGTTTCCTCACGATGTTTTCCCTCACAGTTAGTGCGTGATAAACATGTTCATAATTTGAAAAATACCAAATTAGTGGTACTCCCTACAGGGGATCGAACCCGGAACCTTCGGTATAGTAGACCAATCCTGTTGCCACTAGGCTACCACGCACATAATGCCATAGCTTTCAAAAATATTACTTTCTACCTACATATGGGCCGATTATTCTTAGTTTAAATTCAATCTCTCGTTAGACGTACTGACTAACACTCCAACCGTACAGACACGGTCTGGCGCCAACGTATACCTTTAACGTGAAGTGCATATCATTGGTTTCCCTGGGTGATCTTCGTAAGAAATCGCCTTCAGGACTGATTTACATACGCGAACCAACGTTTGGAGACAAAAAATATTTAAAATCTTAAGGTCAGTCAATTTTCCCTCCCATTCCGACTTAGCGCTTTACCCCCCAATACTACCGCTACAGAGAACAATGCTATCTTTAAATGCTGCTATTCTAGGTCTATTTTGCAATTTACATTTATAACGAAATTGCTCGTGAGCCTTATTACATCGTTAGACACTCGGCTGATTTACTGTAACCCCGCAAAATAATTAATAAGTCTCCAGACTACCACTAACTGTGGCCCTAAACTAAGAAAGTTTGCTATCGACACACAATGGACAAAGGGAGAAACACCCAGACACGCGACAACATAGAATATATAATTTTAACTAAATTGACCCGACCCGGGAATCAAACCCGGGACGGTAAACGTTCTTACTTTTATATCAAGATATTGTAGACAGAACTACGATTTTTATTTTTTTACGAGCTTTATTTTAATTATGTATAAATATTGCTGTCACTTACGCAGCGCTAGTATAAAACAGAGACGGGCTATCTTTTTAGGTCTATCAAACTTAAACGTGCATTCTAGTTCTTAGCGCATTTTATCCAATTTTACTGTGGACTAAATTTTGTGAGACTAATATAATATGTACCAACATAGTATGAAAAAGTGCCAGCAATATTTTTTTAATTTAGTTTAGAGAGTGTTGAAAAAATTTGGGCCAATAACTATTAAGTAAAAAATCGACTTGTATGCAACTTTAGTGAATGCTTTTCCCCTGTTGCCAGAACTGGATCAAATTGGGACCACACAGGAAGCACCAGCTTTTAAATTAAATAATGATCATCAAAATCGGTTCAATCAGTCAAAAATTCTGAGATTCCATAAAATACGGTTTAATTAAAAACTCCCTCCTTTAGATGTCGTTTAAAAGTAGGAAGTTTTCTTGCGTATGTTATTATCAATATATGTATTTCAATTACCTAACAAACTGAAATAAATCAAAATCGGTTCATTGGTATTTCAGCTATGAATACAAAAATAGGAAACACGCCATAATTATGGCACACCTTTGTCCAGAGTGGTTCAAAAACTTTGAAACTAATTCCAAATATAGTCCAATAAATATACGTGCTTTTCAGAGTTTGATAAAAGCGTCAAAATCTAGTTAATTGTCTTCTGATTTTATTAAGCTAACATTCAATTTAACAAATAGACGATTTATAGAGATTAACCTATTCATACATTTTAAAAAACGCCCGTTATAACACAATCAATTATTTACATGAACTAAAATCTACTAGAACTACTTACTTGGATATTTTGCCGCAAATTTCGCATGTGAACACCGGCGTTATGCCCTCGTGGTGGGACCTGTCAAAATCCATACAGAACTGTCAATATCATTATAATGTCAAGCTGTCAAAATGTAAAATTGATATTACCTGTAGTGATTTGATATTGTGGTGTAGTCTCGCATTATGACGTTGCAGGCTCTACATCTAGAAACAAAATATTATATACATTATTATACATATAGTATTTTGAAGGTATTATATCAAAATATAAAATACTGACATTTATTTTAATTTAAGTGACTTAAAACTTTTAATGTATAAATTGTAAAAATGGTAAAGATGTAAGATACAAAACAAGATGCTTAACCATTTTATTACACTGCAAAACTGACCTAACCCACATCTTACCTTACCTCGCTCATCTATACTATTACCCCGACCGCCTATATAATTACCCCGACTGCCTGTATAATAACCCCGACCGCCTGTATAATTACCCCGACCGCCTGTATAATTACCCAGTCCATCTGTGTAATTACCCAACCGCCTGAATAAATACCCCGACCGCCTGTATAATTACCCCGACCGCCTGTATAATTACCCCGACCGCCTGTATAATTACCCCGACCGCCTGTATAATTACCCCGACCGCCTGTATAATTACGCCGACCGCCTGTACAATTAACCCGTCTGCCTGTATAATTACCCCGTCCACCTGTACAATTACCCCGTCTGCCTGTATAATTACCCCGACCGCCTGTATAATTACCCCGACCGCCTGTATAATTACCCCGCCCGTCTGTATAATTACCCCGTCCACCTGTATAATTACCCCGACCGCCTGTATAATTACCCCGACCGCCTGTATAATTACCCCGACCGCCTGTATAATTACCCCGACCGCCTGTATAACTACCCCGACCACCTGTATAATTACCCCGTCCACCTGTATAATTACCCCGTCCGCCTGTATAATTACCCCGTCCGCCTGTATAATTACCCCAACCATCTGTATAATTTAATTACCCCGTCTGCCTGTATAATTACCCCATCCATCTGTATAATTAAATTACCCCGTCTGCCTGTATAATTACCCCATCCATCTGTATAATTAAATTACCCCGTCTGCCTGTATAATTACCCCATCCATCTGTATAATTTAATTGCCCCGTCTGTCTGTAAAACTACCCCAACCGCCTGTATAATTACCCCGACCGCCTGTATAATTACCCCGCCCGCCTGTATAACTACCCCGTCCACCTGTATAATTACCCCGTCTGCCTGTATAATTACCCCGACCGCCTGTATAATTACCCCGCCCGCCTGTATAATTACCCCGTCCACCTGTATAATTACCCCGGCCGCCTGTATAATTACCCCGACCGCCTGTATAACTACCCCGACCACCTGTATAATTACCCCGTCCACCTGTATAATTACCCCGTCCACCTGTATAATTACCTGTATCGCCGGGTGTGTGTGTACATGTGGACTTTGTGGCTGTAGGCGGTCGGGAAGTACATACTACACAGGTCGCAGTGGAATCTACCGCGGGACTGAAATTAAGAAAAAATAATCCTTAACTGTTTATTCCATTAAGTTAGAGAAAAAAAGAGGATGATTAGATTTATAGAAGTTTTGGAAAAAAACATGTAAGGTAAATTGTGTTTAACAAACTGTATAGATGAACGTAAAGAATTTGAAAAACAACCAAAAAAGAGAGTTTACTAAGAGAACACTTATTATGATTTATGTTTAGGTGTTATTACAATTTCAAGTTGTCAAATTCCCCATACAATTTCATATTTAAAAAATAACAAGATAAAGTAGTTTTTGAAGGTAGAGTCTAGCTGTAGGCTCTGTCTGCAGCGATTAGCCCAGTTTTGCTATATTTTTTGCTTTGCTATATTACAGGTATATAAAAAGAAAGATTAACAAAGTTAATAGTTTTAAACAACACACCGGTTTATGTTTCCGCATGTGGTTCTCCAGTTTATAATCGTAGTTGAACCCGATGTAGCAGTGCGGGCAGCGGTGCGGGAACTTTGTCGACTCACTGTTATAGCTCTTCTGTGTGGATAACAATATGATCCTACTAATATTATAAACGTGAAAGTTTGTGAGTATGGATGTATGGATGTTTGTTACTCTTACACGTAAAAACTACTGGACGGATTTGGATGAAACTTTACAGTAATATAGGTGACTAGTGGCCGCCCGAGATTCCGTTCGCGTGGAAATCGGTTTCCCGAGGGAATGAGAAGTTTTCCCGCGGTAAAAAGTACCCTATGTGTTATTCTGATGTATAAGCTATATTACTGTAAAGTTTTCTTAAAAATCCGTCCAGTAGTTTTTACGTGAAAGAGTAACATACATCCATACATACTCACAAACTTTCGCGTTTATAATAATAGTATTAAATATAAATAGAGTGTTGAAGAAAAATGTTGTTTAGTTTTTGTGCTATAAATCGTACTAAAGGTGAAAAAATATCGGTGCAGTAATTTTGAAGCTATTTCACTAGTAAACATTGCAGCTAATAATTTTACAATTGCAGATTTGAAAAAAAAACAAATGTGCCTATTCCGATTTTTTATTCATCTCATCTTAAAAAAATAGCTGAACCTGAGAGAATATATGTTTTTTTTTAATTAAAAATTTGTTTATCAAATTTAAATTAATTACATATGTTATTATATTTTACCTTTCGTTCCTGAAACTCTCTCTCGGGGTCCAGAGTGATGATTTCTATTTTATTGGTGTCCACCTCCACCGGGTTACGTAGCCTCTTCTTTGGTTGATCTATTTCTATCTCTATCTTGTCTACCTCTTGTATTGATCTGCAATTTAAATAGAGTTTTATCAACTTATTACTTTATACAAATATTACTTACTTATATTTAAAATACGAAAGTTTTGTAATGAAACTATACGATTTTTAGTATGTGTATGTGTGTTTATTACATTTTTACGCAAAACTAATAAATGAAAAATCCAACTCAGATTAACATTATATTTGGATAGATAAGCATACCTGAACCTGAGTAGCATACTGTACTTTTAACTGCTGGAAAATAACTAATTTCTACACGAAAAGGCAATTAACTGTATATGTAATTTAAATAAAACTGTGTTATGTAATTTAAGATGGATTTTTGACGAAATATTACTTACACTTTTCTTTTCCGTCTCTTCTCCTTGTCGTCACACTTTCTGGATGATTTTTCCTTTTTTATTGTGTGTTCTTTCCTCTTATTGTCGTCGCTAACGGATTTTATTGCTTCCTCAATTAAACTGTTCACATCTAATGATTCAGTTTGCTTGGCATTTATTAATCTGTCAAAATAAATATGTTTGTCAGTAAATTGATTGTATGAAATAGGGTTAGCTTTCTAGATTTTTTTATTGGTGTAATATTAAATGGCTTTATGATAAAAAGTTGTATTTTATTTAATTAAATCCACGATTTTCGACTACTTTCTATAAATATTACTAAATCACAAGATTGTATCATAATCAGTTTTTATCTTAGTTAGCAAATATACTATACTAGGGGCCGCGCGCGACTCCGTTCGCGTAGAAGTAGGTTTCCCGTGGGAATGCGAAGTTTTCCCGCGGTAAAAAGTTCCCTTAATTCTTTCATACATATATTTTTGGTATCTAGAACCGTTTTTGGCAGCGCACGCAACGGAAGCTCTCAAGGATGAATAATTTTCCCCGTTTTTTTCACATTTTCCATTATTTCTTCGCTCTTTATAGTTGCAACGTGATGTTATATAGCCTAAAGCCTGCCTCGATAAATGGTCTATTCAACACAAAAAGAATTTTTAAAATCAAACCAGTAGTTCCTGAGATTAGAGCGTTCAAACAAACAAACAAACAAACAAACTCTTCAGCTTTATAATATTAGTATAGATGACACCTTTTTTCAAATAATTTACAAAATAAATACTAACTTAAAGTCCTCTAAGGTAATATTATCTTCATAATCAGAGAAGCCGATCTCAGTTTTCACATCAGCTTCTATTTCTAGCACGGGCAGTGTCAATTCAGTCTCTAATATTTGTTTTTTGTGCTGAAATTGTAGAAAATAATAATATTTTAGTTTATATTTAATTGAAAAATATCTAGTATTTTATGTAGATAAGTATTAAAAGAAAGTCTTAGTAAGAAGCCAGACATAAAATTTTACAATAAATTCATTAAAATCTTGCTTGAAAATCAGGAAATGTAAGTATATCCTTTTTTACACAAATAAAATTAATATTAAGTCTCTTCTTTCATCAAAATATTGTGGGATAAACTAAACAGAAGCTGGTATTTGAAAGTAATGACAATCTTGGAATTTAGGCTTACATTTTTACTGTAATTCTATGTGTCACTTTGTTATTTAACCCTACAACTATCTAGAATGGTAGTGAACTTGTGTCAAACTTGTTGTGACAAGTGGACTATTCTATTAAGTAATGATAACCTTACCTCCAATACATCAGGACTCCACTCACTGGTGTCAAGGCATAAAGTTTCTGAAGCCAGTAGGTGGGGGCGGGTGTAGCTTTTTAATTCTATGTCTTGTCCGTCCACAGGCAACTGTAACATGTACTTTGTTGTTTACATAAGAAAATAGTAATTAATTGTTTAATTAAGTTTGATTCCTTAAAGTTTTGGATAAATGAAGCAAAAAATAATTTAGATATGTTTTTTTTTTGTATAGGTATAATGGTATTATAAGATCTTAGTTTTCTATTGAAAAATACATGTTTTAGATGTGATAGGTTTTTATACAGAAAATATATACCAATTTAAATTAAGTAAGAAATAAAACTACTTACAGGAGCACATTTGCTAATGTAGTCAAACCACAGTTTCTGTGCTCTCACTACTTGCATTTTGAATCTGTATGCCTTTAGCAACACAGCACGACATTCGTAGCAGATCCAACGTGGGCATTCGTCCATTACCTGCAAAATTAGTAAGAAACTAAGTATAATTGATAAGAACGCTACTTAGATATCGAAGCGCCTATTCGGCAAACTTTTGACGATAGACCTAAACTTGAGAGCTAGAAGTCATAGTTTGTGATTAAATAAAATATATACTTACATTAATACCAGCTACTTCCAAGAAGTGAACTTGAAAAGCGCTGATATCGCAAACTAATCTGTTGTTAGAAAAACAACACCTGCAAATTGTACTCTCGGGTTCCAAGCAAGGTTTAATGTCCATTTCCACAAGGAAATTTGGTTTGTGATTCATACTATTCATTTTGTCATTGATGAAAACACAAATTTATGTTAATATTCAAATAAACAACAAACCCCGACGAAGATAAATATATTCCAAACGAACAAACGCACAAACAAATTAATAAACAAAACAATCAATTAATCAATGTCAATGTCAATCAATTATTTTGTAGTCTTGAGCGTGTTAGCATGCAGCCTACTTTTTGTAAGTTTAAATAATTTTAATAAACTGCTTTAATTATAAACATTATGTTAAGAACATTACAAATAATCATTTTTTTATTCATTGTAAATACTGAAGAATGTTGTTTATCATAAAAAATCAAAACATTATTTTTATCTGTTCTCGATTTTACTCAGCGCCCTCTATATTTTTCTCACACATTCTAGAACATACTTAGTGATGTCAGGGGTAGGCAACATTTTTTAAGTTTGTGTCCTTTATCTTCTTTGGTATGGATTTTCAGTAATAATTTAGTTTCTTACAATATTTATTACTTATGTATTTAAAATATGACTTACCCACACTTTCTTTCACCTCATTCAAGCAATAATGTTGGCTTATTCTTATAGTTTTAAATATTTTATCTAAAATACCAAAATAATTCAAATTCAAATTCAAATTCAAATTAACTTTATTGCTTGTAAATGGGTTACAAATAGGTCTTAAACATAAATAACAGATCCTCCATAAATTGAAAACCCCCTTGAAATTAAACTTATTTTAACGGGTTATACGCGTTTATTTTATTATTTTTGATTTTCCGACGTTTCGACATTTTTACAAATGCCGTGGTCACGGGTAGACTGAGATGTTTGACGTCTTCATAGAGTTAAGTAAAAAACGATTTTTCGAATTCACCGCCATCTGTTTCGTAATTTTCTCGCATAGTCGCTCGGGTTCACGCAGTAGACGCTGACAGTGTCTTTATTTTTCTGCTTATTGGTCTGCTGGTTGTTCTTTTTTATTTTGCTTAGTATTGGATCCCACGTTGGTGACAGCTTCCAACCATCTTCTCTATTGAAGTTAGGGTGTTTTTTAATTTCAATAGTTTCTCTTACCAGCCTAGGAATAAAATGTTTCTCTTTTGCTAGGATTTTAACGGTATCAAATCTTAGATAGTGGTTGGGCTTATCCATGGAATGCTCACAGACTGCAGATTTTGTATAGCGACGGTTTTTTACATCGGCGATATGTTCTTTTATTCGAGTAGACACGTTCCGTTTCGTTTGACCGATATATGAGAGCCCACAGTCACAGTCAATCTTGTGTACGCCTGGGTCTTGTAAAGGGATGCTGCTTTTTACTGGACGAAGATGGTGGCTAATCTTGCTGTGTGGCTTGTATATGGTTTTTATTGAAGCCCGCTTCAGAAAATAAACGCGTATAACCCGTTAAAATGAGTTTAATTTCAAGTAATAATAATCGCGTAAATCTAAGAAGTTATATGAAAACCCCCTTTTAAAAATCAGTCATGTGGTTTTGGGGAGTTAGTAGAAGAACATACAAAGAGATCCAAATAGTAAATACTTATGAGAATGCTTTTTCAGTGATATTTGAAAAAAAAAATTAAGTCAACGAGATAAAATACCTAATGTTAGTTTTAATAATATGTTATATTTACACATTGAATAAATCTGCTTTATTAAATTCGAAGTAAAAATGCTCTTTAAAAAAAGGTTTAGCATCCCATACATGTTGTTTTTATATCAGTCGAGAAACTTCTACTCAGCACTAGATGGCGGTTTCTCAGTATATAAAAGGGCCACTCTGCTCAGTAGCGCCAGTCAATTTAAGTGAGCAAAGCGAACAACAAACCAAGAACAAGAACCAAGTGTTAAGTGCGCGAAATTTGAAAAAGATCAAAGAAGTTTAAAAAGATGTCTCTACTGCCGTATTTATTCGACGATTGGGCCTTCGACCGTCCCCGACGCCTCATGGACCAGCATTTCGGATTGCCGCTGACTCCCAACGACATGCTGACGGTTGCCGGCGGTCCACTAATCAATCAAGACTACTTCCGTCCGTGGCGCCATCTTGCCGCCGCCGCGAGAGACCTCGGTTCCAGCATCAAGATGGACAAAGACAAGTTCCAAGTCAACTTAGATGTCCAGCACTTCGCCCCTGAGGAGATCTCGGTGAAGACTGCTGATGGCTGCGTCGTGGTCGAAGGCAAACATGAGGAAAAACAAGACGAGCATGGCTACATTTCCCGCCAGTTTGTTCGTAGATATGCATTACCGGAAGGAGCGTTGCCGGAAACTGTGGAATCGAAGCTTTCCTCTGACGGTGTTTTGACAATAACGGCTCCAAGGAAGGTTCCAGAAGCCATCAAAGGAGAAAGGAGCGTTCCTATCACGCAGACGGGACCTATCCGCAAGGAAATCAAGGATCAAAGCGACGGTTCTAAGAAGTAATTTTTTCTCTCATAAAAATAACTTTACTTTTTTATTTTTTGTTTTTTCCCATCATTGGTATTTTGTTAAAGACTGACTTTTTTATTAGATCTCAAATTTGTAATTAGTAATTTGATTTGAAGGAAATAAACCAAAGCTTTTGTAATACTGTTGTTTTAATTGATTCATTATACTTTTATTAGGTAGGTCCCTATTGGGTGGTATTGAGTATAATTCTTTCAAAGGTTTATTTAGATGACAAAAAAACATATCAATACCTTATAAGTAAATATATTTATAGTTAAAAATATAATATAGTTGTTTTAAACTAATTAGGTAATTAAATGTATGAAAGAATGTATTTACAAGTACATAATACACTGGTTTATTTTTAGATTCCTTTGTGGTCACAGGCCAGCAAATATATCGGTTGTGTAGGCAAGATAAATACAGGAGAATCTGCAAAAATAAAGTAAGGTTAATGCAGGGAACTTTGAAATAAAAAAAAATGAAACGAAATCCTTAATATTAATATTTCATAAAAGGAACCGGAAAACTAGATAAGATACCAACATTACAAAGCTAAAAATCAACATTCAATAATAAGTTTCAACAGGGTTGCTGAATAAATTTATTAATAACCGGCAAAATGCTAGCAAAGTATTTTAAAAAAGTTTTACCCACCATGTGATTGACACGTTTTCAAGTTCTCCATAGAAGCACTAATTCCTTCAGCATGGCTTTAAAAACAAAAAAAAATCATATAATATACTGTTTGTTTCGAGAGATGGTTAAGTTAAAAGTTGTAAAATGGTAAAATATTTTTAACAATAAATCTATGATGGATAAAGTAAGCAAGTTATTAAAAACAAACTCACCATCCGTCTGCCGCTGCATTTAGATTATTCAAAGACCTCGAAACACCACAGCTTTTCAGTACATCGGCATTCTGTAAATCAACCAAAGAGCTTGCTTGTCGAAGTCTGGCTACCAACTTGTGTTGCAGTGCCACATTCGTACAGTCACTATTTGGCGAACTGCTTCCCGCGCTTTCTGCACTTTCAACGTTTATTCTGGGAATATTACATTTCAGTGTTCGACATTGACAGCTGTCATTATTACCAGTGCTGCTACGGCTGGGCAATTGTGCAGAATTTCTGTTAGTTCTTTGTGCAAATTCAGAGTTTAGGGATCTGTGTATATTGGGGTCTGAAGCGTAGTTATGATTTTGTTTGTCCACAAATTGCACGGTTTTTCTATGCCGATTTAGCATTGATATTTGATATTGTCCTCGTCTTTGCAGCAACGGGGATATGCTGGGTGAAGGCTGTGCTGAAACTGATTCTATTTTTCGTTTGGCATTGCTTTTGAGTTCATATTCTGTTGCGATTGCCTCGAACACCTAAAAATATAAAGAACATGTAAGCTCAATTTTTTTTCAGTGATTACTGAATGACGAAAATACATACTTGTTCAGCAACTAAGTTCCTCGCGTAAGGAGAATCTTTTGGAGGTAGTGGATCTCTGCAGAGGGCACATCGCTCCAGTCTTGACCAGCAAGCTACAAATAAGCATATTTATTAATAAATTTGCAATAGCTAGACCCAAGTTTTTCGTCAAATAAATTAAATTTCATAAGGATATTAAAATGTAATATTAACTTAATGTTTTTGTTGGTTTCGCTTTCACATCTTGACTTAATTTTGATGTAATGTTGTACAGAGTTAGACTAGGAATTAAGAAACGGGCTAAAATATTTAGAATGTCTTGAACACTTGTTTTTGCGTTTTCAAAACTTGTAACTAGATATAAGTATGGGAATGAAACGAGTGATGAAAAATCTATCGGAAATTAGTGTATGATCGTAAACATTTCATCTTAATTCTAGATTTCTAATCTAATAGTTAACGTTAGTAAAAGAAAGTATAATTGTAGTACCACCACAATAGATGTGCGATCGTAGCATGATAATTTAAGCAAGTAAACCTCTTATGCCCGTTTTCACCAACGTTTCCAAAAATTTAGGGGGCACTTAAAATATTTTTAACGTCTATAAAATCGCTTTTTATTACTTTTAAGATTATTTGTTTCACTCATTTTATTGTTAGTATTTGTTCTCGTTAACAAAGCAAAAATTGGGGCCAATATTTGCATTTAGGTGTAGTTTAAAATTTGTTAGGTGTCACTTAAATTTTCCCTTGGTGAAAACGGCCATTAGTATCCTACCATCACAATAGATGTGCGATCGTAGCAGGATAATTTAAGCAAGTTTTTTTTAATAATATAGTAAAGCAAACGAGCCTGCGGGTCACCTGATGGTAAGTGATCACCGCCGCCCATGACTACCCGCAACGCTGAGCCTTTGAGGAAATTAGGCACCGAAACAAGTAAACATCATAGTATCCTACCATCACAGTAGATGTGCGACCGGCCACTAGTATCTTATATTTAGTTAACGTAAGTAAACATCATAGTATCCTACCATCACAGTAGATGTGCGACCGGCCACTAGTATCTTATATTTAGTTAACGTAAGTAAACATCATAGTATCCTACCATCACAGTAGATGTGCGACCGGCCACTAGTATCTTATATTTAGTTAACGTAAGTAAACATCATAGTATCCTACCATCACAGTAGATGTGCGACCGGCCACTAGTATCTTATATTTAGTTAACGTAAGTAAAAGCAAGTATCGTGTACCGTCACAGTAGATGTGCGACCGGCCACTTGTTTGTTATATTAGTTAACGTAAGTAAACATCATAGTATCCTACCGTCACAGTAGATATGAGACCGGCCGCACGCCCTGGGCGCGGCGGCGGTGGCGGCGCACACGGCGCAGGCGAGCGCGCGCAGCACGCCGGCCAGCGCGCGCCGCGAGCGCTCCCCGCGCGCGCCGCCGCCACAGCTCCACAGCAACTAAGTGGGGCGTTGATTAGGCGTCAAAGAGTCGGTAGAGATCTCGTTATTCACATGTATTTAGGCATGCGTTCATTTGATATCGCCACAGTTCTCGTTATTCACATGTATTTAGGCGTAAAATCGAGATAGATGTGGGTTTAACCGTGCAAAAGTGCAGTTAGGATTAAATTGATAGCCAGATAAAAACTCCTTATTTTTGGTTGTTAGGTACTAAGGATTGTATGTTTGTTTAAATTTTAAACTTTGTTGCATTTTGCAGATCTTCAAAAACTATAAGTACAGTTGTTTGTCTGAACAGATCGTTAAAAATTCAAACTTCCTATCATATCATGTGCAAATCTAAAGATATTTCCCTTTTTCTTTGGCAAGTGACAATTAAGCTACCTTGTTGGTAAATGAACAGACGCAGTTTTATTACTTATTTATAAAATCAGTAATTCTCCTTAAATCCTTTTCTCCATCTACTAATGCTGTCACTCCCACAAAATTAACCCAAATTTTACCACCTAAATCTAATCACACAACACTAAACAGTGAATATTTTACCTCAGGGTCATCTGAAGGATCAACACCACAGTTCCAGGCCAGCAGTGACACGCCACGACTCGAGCCGTCGCCTCGGATGACTCCTGCCACCTGCCCTACCTAATGATATTCACAAAACAACGTTTTTACAAGATAAAGATTTATAGAAGTCTGTTATTTTTAAAGTCTCACGCTTTTTATTTATAACTTTTTGATGACTTCGGGTCTTATTCCCTAGGGAAATACAGGTATAATTAATGTATCTAAATACAAATTGACCGCGTATAAGACCAAAAGTCATCAAAAAGTTATCGATTGTAACCTAATAAGAAGTAGTTACAATCGATGGTGGCGCCATTTAAAACTGAGTTAGCTAACCCGAAGCTAACCCTAGGTTAAAACGTTCCCTGCAATTGAGCCTAAGAGTTGATTAATCATTTAAAAGTATGTGTTCGAATGTGTACCGGCATTCCAAGCAGGTCAGCGCCGTCAGCCTGCAGCAGGCAGTCTCCTTTCTTGAGGCCAGCCGCGTCCGCCCGCCCGCCTTCAGTCACCTCACGGACCTTTAACCAAGTTACACGTTTTAGGGCGGGTTTTTCAATAGTCAGATAAATTCTAACTGACAGAAAATCTGTATGTTTTTGTTGCACTTCGGACATAAATACTTGACGTATGAAGTGACAATGAAAACATACCTCTTATCAGTCAGTTAGCATTTATCTGACTATTGAAAAATCAGCCCTTACTCAAATAAATAATTACCTATTTAATAACTAATATCAACAAAAAACGGGTCATGGCGAGACTTCGCTTAATTTATGGCCACACATAATTAGATTGCCTGAGAGCTATATTTGATTTTTAGTGTCTCTTTTATGTTTTTACTAGTACCTATGTTGCAATGAAGTCGATGTTTATATGTCATGAAAAGCTGCTACATATCGAATCGATTAAAATACAACGTCCACCTTAATTTTCGACCCCGACACAAAAGAAACTTTTAAAAATAGTTTACAATGACAAAACAGCCATTATATAATGTCAAAAAGCTTTACTGAAGGTTATAATAATAAAACGTAGCGAATTCGGATTATGTAGGTCGAATTTTATTAATCCACTAGTTAAGAAAATTTATTTTATTAACCGTTACTTTTAACGGTTCTTATTAATATTTACCCATGGATAGGGATCCCACAAAGTCCTTGTCAAACGGAAACCCAGTCCTTCTCCTTCGTCTTCCGGTAAATTGAGCTACAAATAAGAAATTAACTATTATCTTCTGCAACTACCTACTACTAACTTAGCTTAGTATAAGTAGGTTACCAAAACAAAGAAAAACTCTTTGTTTTTCTTTTTAACGCCTTATTTTGTTTTATAAGTTTCGCGTACATTAATTCGTAATGTAGGTAGATATAGTGCTGTGACTACTAACTTAATTATTTTTAACATCCATCAAACTTTATGTGTTAACCTAATTACTCATTACTCTGTTTATTACAATAACTTATGTAGTAAGACTTTATTTATAAACTTACCACAACAAGTCGCACGCCACTCGGATATTTGGTATCACTTCCGCCCGCGGGACCTTGAGCTTCCGGAACCGGCGATGCAGCCATCTTGAAAGAAGGTCGTTTGATTCGGATTTTAAGTTTATGAATAGTAAAGAGCTTTTGTTTTAAGTTTGTAACTTTTTTTTTTACTGTAACTTTAAAGATTCACGCGACTGATACTTGAAATTAAGGTCTCCTATGACCACGGTATTTAAAAAATTGCAATTGATAAATAAAATAGTTGGGTGGGTTATTTTTTTTTAAAGTATCAATTTACTTGTCAATAAGGAAATTATGGCTCTATAAACAAGTTTTAGCAATTGATTTCGATTCGATTTATCCGTTTCTTATCCTGAAAGTAATTTCCGTATTTTATACGGCAAGGATTTTCCGATGGAAATGAAGGAAAACTCATGCGTTCCGGATTGATATTAAAATCAGATTAAGTAGGTACTTTTGTAGTACATAGGTTAACCCTAAACCTAAAGTTACACTGAGCTATTAACTTTTACTAGTCGAACTATTTATTTTATATTTTATTTTACGTTGAAAACTTTGCAGTTGATTAAAATATAAAAGTAGGTATATAAAGGTAGCTTAATCTAGGTAAGATTAATTTTTACCCGCAATTTGCACAATTATAAACTTTTATAAAACTATGTTTCTTTTTTCTTTAGTAATACTCTAAAAATCGAACAGTAAGTGCATAAGTACATACCTTCACTTAGGTATAACACTGGTGTAGCACATTGACACAAAAAACTTTTTCCAAATTCAAAAGCGTTCTCAAAAACAACTTCAATCTTGAAAATATCACATTGAACTGTTTTGATCGCGGTCCGCGAAATCTCTTGGATAGTGTTGTTTATTCAACACGTGTGTATCGATAAGCCATTAAGCTAATGTGACAGGGAAGTACTGCTTTGCTTATGGTCGATATTTTAGAAAACCGCGAAGGTTTATATCGCACTAGACTGTAAGTTGGTTAAGTTTTTGAATGAATATCCAATACTTGCATGAAGAATTATTTAGCAAGATACCAAGGTCGTGAAATCGAACGTCTCTAAGCGGCTCTCTCTATGAGGCTTATGTGAAATATCTACCCTTGCCCTAAGAAAGAGTGACCTACTTATGTTTTAAGTTTTTTTTATGACCTACCTATAATATACTTTAGTGCCTCATTATACCTCATTACCTATTCACTTGAAGACATACCTAGTAGTACCTTCATCATTAACGCAATGGATCTTGAATCACTTAACTCAGGTACACATTTCAAAAAAACACTTATTACCTCAACTTTACACAAACGTTAATCCTTATCAATATCACAGACATTACACAAATCGATCGACATCCGTCAATTCTATCGATACAATCCCCTCACTATCGACCACAGGACTGGTTTACATGGTGACCTCCGCAGCCTGCACTCACGGTCGCAAGCACTTCTGGTAGAGTGTCAACTATTAATGTAACGCACGATAGTAGGCTGCATTGCGTAACTTAGCTTTTTTAGGTTTTAAGACCACGGCGAAGAAAAAGTTATGTCTTACTTATTTAACTGGTTTGTTTTTTTTAAATCCGAGCGGGAAAATAAGATCCTATCTTATTTTTACGAAAAAACTCCTATACTTACTTACCTAATTCAAAAGGCGTTAATAAGGTACCTAGTAGAAACGATTTTGATTGTAAAGAAAGATAAATTAATGCTCACTCAACTTTTTTTGGCACATTACGCACTTTCATTTAACACTTATTTATAAGCGCTATACGCAGATTTACTCAAGTTACACTAAAAATGTAATTTTATTTATCATGTTTAGAAATAAATCTATACTAATATTATAAAGCTGAAGAGTTTGTTTGTTTGTTTGAACGCATTAATCTCAGGAACTACTGGTTTGATTTTAAAAATTCTTTTTGTGTTGAATAGACCATTTATCGAGGCAGGCTTAAGGCTATATAACATCACGTTGCAACTATAAAGAGCGAAGAAATAATGGAAAATATAATCTAACAATGTGCGTGGTTTTACGACAATTATTTTCATTCAGGCTGTGACTTATTAAAAAAGGGAAAAATTCTTAAGTCACACCGTTACTCGATGATCGGACCAATAATTCGCTTCCAAATAAACACTATGGTACCTACTTATATCTAAGTACTATAGGTACCTCATAGATTCCCCCCCAAGGGATCGCGCCTTGCCGCGGCGGGGGGGCTTAGTACCTCGTAGCAATCCAGCTACTGGGGGAAGCTAAGCGGTCCCACAATAGGGGGTCGGGCTCGCTGTCTTACTCCTTAATGAGTAATTCATGCGAGTTCCGACGGGGAGGGCATACCGTAATCCTCACTCTGAGGACCGGGGGCTGTCGGGGCATTTGCCCGGGCTGCGTGGATGGTGAACCACTATAAAAAGAATCCCTAGCACACCGTAATCCTCACTCTGAGGACCGGGGGCCGTCGGGGCATTTGCCCGGGCTGCGTGGATGGTGAACCACTATAAAAAAGAATCCCTAGCACACCGTAATCCCTACGGGGACCGGGCGCCGGCGGGGCTTTGCCCGGGCTGCGTGGATGGCAAACCACTATAAAAACCCTAGAATACCGTTATCCTTTCGGGGACCGGGGGCTGTCGGGGCATTTGTCCGAGCCGAGTGGAGTAAACCACAATAAAAATCCCAAGGCCAAGTTTTGACGCCCGGCGAGGGTCTGAATGGCAGTGGATACTGTCGTTAGGGTGTCTGGGGGCGATCCCCCCATCAAAAAAAATCATGAATAGTGTGCCAACAAAACGACTACCCCAGGAGGGTACCAATCGCTCCGCGGTTGGAGAATCCCTCCCTGTCGCTGCTTCGGTGGCGGCAGGCAGCCCTTCAGTATCTGGGGAGGGCAGCCACTGTTCCGTGCCTTCGGGCGCGTCTGCCTCAGGCGAGGCGATCGTCGTGCCTTCACGCATGACTCCTGGAGTTGACTTTCCCGCCAATTCGGCGATGACAAACCTGGACGCGACAGGCTCGGATTCCGCAGCCTCCATGAACACCGTGGGTTCTAGCCCCGGTAACAAATATACACGGTCCCAGTGGACCAGGAAACGAGTGCTAGAGACTAGCGATGACGACACCGATTTGGAACCAAAGTTGAGCGCCAAAATAACATCATCAAGGCGCGGCCGTGGTAGACCACCAACCACTGGCCAGTATGTTGGCCTGGCAGATGCCAAGCGACGCCTCAATGAGGCAAAACAAGAGGAACTTCGCTTACGAGCAGAAGAAGAGATAGCTGACCACCTGCATGAGCGACAGAATTTGCGCTCACGCTTGGCACAAAATCTGGCGGCTGGTCCCCCCATTACTGACGAGGGTCCATTGGCGGCACAAGTGGGTGACGTCATATTTGGCGAGCTCGAGACCATTACGATGGTGGTTGAGAATTCGGGCAACCTTAAGCGCTCATACAAAAGAGCCCTGAAGGCTGTCACGAAATCCATAGCTGACTCCACCAAGTTGCTGCTACAAAAAACAGCAACAGATGAGAATGCGAAGCTCCTTGTTGACAACCGGCGGCTGCAAAGCGAAATCGCCGAACTCCGTAAGGAGATGCAAGAGCTTCGCAACGAGGTCCGAAAGTCACCGGCGCCTTCGTCTGTCCCAGGACAGGCGGAGTCTTCCATCCCGCCGTACTTCGAAGCCTGGACCAAATCGGCGTTGACCTCGATCGACAACATCATCAAGGCTAGATTCGAGAGTCTTGAGGTCGATAACAGACTATTGCCGGCAAAGCGTCACCGCCCCCCTTTGGCGGCGGATAGTGATGACTTCCCGGCATTACCGACAATGGCCCAAAAAGCTTCCAAGCCCAAGAAGGTTCCCCAAAAAACTACTGCCCCCCCTATTGCAGCTATTCCAGCGCAAGGGAAAGGCAAGGCGAAGGGGAAGAAAACTAAAGAAAAGGTACCGACGACCCAAACACCAGCTGCTGTAGCAGCACGCCCGGTTAATCCACAATCTTCAACCTCCACGTCCGAACCAAACGGAGGTGGCTGGACAAAGGTTGTGCGGAGGAAGAAGAAGGGGAAGCAAATGCCACAAAATGTTCCGACAGCTTCTTCCAAGAAGAAGAATAAAAAAAGGAGACGGCGTAAGCTGCGGGAGCCTAAAACGGCTGCCGTAGTTCTTACGATTGATCCGGAGGCACAAAAGAACGGTCTTTCGTACTCCGAGATCATCAAAAAGGCGAGAGCGGCTCTTGACCTAAACGAACTGAACATGAAGCCGTTTAGAATCAAAGAAGCGGCTACAGGGGCACGCATCCTAGAGGTGTTTGAAGCCGGCTCAGCGGAGGACAATAAGATCAAGGCAGACCTCCTTGCCGATCGGCTTAAGGGTGTTTTCACCGAAGCCGGAATAACTGAAAAGGTTAGAGTCTCCAGGCCCACAAAGCGGGCAGAGATCCGTGAGTCGGGTCTGGATGATTCTATAGAGGAAGAAGAGTTGTCAGAGGCCGTAGCAAAACGCACGGGATGTGATATCACCGACGTCACTGTGAGTGATATCCGAAGAGGATCGGACGGTTTGGGCACTACTATCATCAAGTGTCCAGTCGGCTCGGTTAAAACACTGGTCCAAGAGGGTCGTCTGCTTGTTGGCTGGAGCTCTGCGCGGGTCTATGCGCAAGAGCCACGAGCGATGACCTGCTACCGATGCTTCGACGTGGGTCACACCAGTCGAATGTGTACCGCAGATACTGACCGTAGCGAACTTTGCTTTCGTTGCGGTAAGCCTGGACATCAGGCAAGGACATGCACGGCTGCGCCTCATTGTGCCATTTGTCACAATCTGAAGAGGCCAGCTAATCATATCATCCGGGGTAAGAGCTGCAAGGCCCCTATGCCCCCGAGACGAAAGCCGCCTGCACGGATCCAGGCCTCTATACAGCCTGGTCCGTCAAATCCCTCCATTGAGGGAATAGCCGGTAACGAGATCATGGAACTTTAATGGCCCAAGTCGCTCACAAAATACTGCAGAGCAACCTAAACCACGCCAGTAGGGCGCAGGACTTAGTCCTGCAAACTATGGCTGAGTGGTCTGTGGATTTAGCTGTTCTGGCTGAACCTTATTTTTGTCCACCAGATAACACTAACTACTGTAGCGACATTGATGATCTAGTGGCCGTTATACGGTCGCCGTCGTCTCGGTCTCCGCTCCTGACCATCTTGGAGCGGGGCCATGGATTTGTGGTGGTGAGATGGGGAGACCTAGTTCTGGTCGGTTGTTACTTCTCTCCAAATCGCCCAACAGACGAATTTGAAATCTATATTAGTGAGGTCGGAGCCGCGATTCACCGTGCAGCATCTAGCAACACCTTGGTGCTGGGGGACCTTAACGCCAAGTCATCGGCTTGGGGTTCCCCTGTCACAAATACCCGAGGGCCAATTGTTGATGACTGGTTGTCGATGATGGGCCTGGTCGTTCTGAATCGCGGATCGGAGTTCACTTGCGTGAGACCGCAGGGGTCGTCCATAGTGGATGTTACGTTCGCTACCCCTGTGGCTTCTTCGCACATTTCTGAATGGAAGGTACACGTCGAAAGCCTGACACTGTCGGATCACCGCTACATAACCTTTAAGTTATCGATTCCGGCGGTGCCACGTTGGACGTGTCTCGTGGCCAACCGTTTCCTCGGTGGTCACACAAAAAATTGAACCGAGAGCTTTTCGAGGAGGCAACTCTCCTGGAGGATGCATTTACTCAATCCTCCACTCTAGATGAAGATCCGGATGCAGCTGCTTGCAGCTTTTCGGCATCCTTGACGCGCATCTGCGATGCGTCTATGCCCCGGACTCGCAATCGGCCACCTAAAAGACAGGTACATTGGTGGTCGGAGGATCTAGCTGAAATGCGCCGCGTGTGCGTAGTTCGGCGTAGGTCTCTCACGAGATACCGAGGTAGACGCAACGGACGAAACCCCGTGGAGGAAGCTCTCCTCCATGATTCGTACAAAGAAGCCTTACATGCATTCCGTGTAGCAATTGTTAAGGCGAAGGAGGCTTCTCGGGAGCTGTGGCTACAAGCACTGGACGCAGACCCTTGGGGGAGACCTTATCGTGCTGTTCGTAATAAACTTTGTGGCCAAGGGCCCCCAGTTGCGGACACCATGGAACCGAATTTGTTAGTCCACGTCATTTCGACGCTTTTCCCGGACTGTGCCGAACATCAAGCACCCATCATGCTGCCACACTCACAGCCAGAAGGAGACGATGATATCCCTGCCATATCGGACGGCGAAATGGCGATTGCCATTAATCGGCTCAGGGGCAAAGCTACTGCACCGGGCCCGGATGGCATCCCTGGACGGGTATTAGCCCTGATCCTTAATATCCTCGAGGATCGACTTAGGGCCATCTTTGATCTGGCTTTGAGGTCAGGGCGTTTTCCGAACACCTGGAAAACTGGCAGATTGGTTCTTTTGCAGAAGCCGGGTAAGCCGGCAAACATCCCATCGGCTTATCGTCCCATCGTGTTGCTGGACGAGAGCGGAAAGCTCTTAGAGCGTATCCTTGCAAACCGCATCGTCCAGCATTTAGACGCAACCGGGCCAAATCTCGCTGAATGCCAATACGGTTTCAGGGCGTGCCGTTCTACGGTAGACGCGATTGTAGCCGTCAAAGCATTCACGGAAGAGGCCACAACTAGGGGTAGGGTTGTTATGGCAGTGTCACTAGACATTGCAAATGCCTTTAACACCCTACCCTATACTTGTATTGACGAGGCGCTCCGATTTCATCGGGTGCCAAACTACTTACGGCAGATCATCGCCAATTATTTGCGGGACAGGCGAGTCATTTGCAACAACCGCAATGGCTCCCGGGTTGAGAAAATGATGATGTGCGGAGTTCCACAGGGGTCGGTCTTAGGCCCACTCCTGTGGAACATCGGATATAATTGGGTCCTGCGTGGCGCCCTTCTGACGGGCCTCAGAGTCGTATGCTATGCAGACGACACCCTAATACTGGCAGCGGGAGCTGACTACAACGATGCGGCTCGACTGGCCACTATTGGCACCGAACTCACAGTCGGCCGTATCGAAAGACTGGGTTTGACGGTCGCTCTCCATAAGACGGAGGCTCTTCTCTTCTACGGGCCCCGTCAACGACTACCACCTGACGCGCATCTCATCGTGAATGGGGTGCGCATTGACGTTAAAACGCACATGCGCTATCTCGGCTTGACGCTCGATGCTCGCTGGAGTTTCGTCGAGCATTTCCGGCAGCTGGTGCCGAAATTATTAGTGACAGCGGCGGCATTAAGCCGTTTACTTCCCAATATAGGTGGCCCCAGTGCCTCGTGCCGACGACTTTATACGACTGTCGTTCGGTCTATGGCACTGTACGGGGCTCCTGTTTGGGCTGACGATCTGGTGTCTCTTAATGCAGCTGCGTTACGTAGGGCACAGAGGGGAATGGCTATACGGGTAATTCGTGGCTACCGGACGGTGTCTGGAGAAGCCGCTTGTGCCCTTGCCTGCACCCCACCTTGGGAACTCGCAGCCAAAGCGCTGGCGGATATTTACCGTCGCAGCGCAATGGTTAGACGCGAAGGAGTGCGTCCAACGCCAGAGCTAGTTCAGCGCTGGCGTACAAGAGCTGAAAGGACCACCCTTCGAAATTGGCTTAGACGCCTTGATAGTCCAACAGCAGGTGTGTGGACTATTGATGCCCTCCGTCCCATCTTTCCGGAGTGGCTGAAAAGGCAACATGGTGCGCTCACCTTCCGGCTTTGTCAGGTGCTGACCGGACACGGTTGCTTCGGCGAATACCTGTTCCGCGTCGTGCGCCGGGAGGTTGATGCAAGGTGCCATGAATGTGGTGCCGATGAAGACACCGCGCAGCACATGCTGGAATCTTGCCCGGCATGGTCGCAGCAGCGGGAGATCCTCGTGCAGGATATAGGAGGTGACCTGTCTCTGCGGGCTATCATGTCCAAGATGGTCCGCAGTGAAACGGCTTGGACAACTGTCGCCTCATACTGTGAGCAAGTCATCAGGCTCAAAGAGGCAGCGGAAAGGGCACGCGAGGATGACCCCCTTGCGGAACCTTCCCGCCGGAGGAGAACAGGGAGGCAAAGGCGCCTTTATAGGCAACTGTCGCCAACCTTATAAGGGGTGAAGGCCGTGGAGGGGGGCTCCACGGTCCGGTGTTTATCACCACCCCCTGACGCCGAAGGGCGAGTAAGCCCGTGCATAACACCTGCCGAGTTTGCAAGGACACCAAGTGGCGTGAACCAAGAAGAATGCGACAAGCTCCCTTGGTCACGCCCCATACTGGAATGATGGGCAACGACGGTTTTTTAGTCGGTATGTCAGCCTTCTGCTGCGCGACTCCGACATAACCCAGGGGGCAAGCCCCTGTTATCTCCCTGGGTATCCATAAAGGATTTTTCCGTCGAAAAAAAAAAAAAAAAAAAAAAAAGGTACCTCATAGATTTAAGGGGTCTTTCGAATGAATTGATTTTTAATAGCGCCTAAACGCGTGAAAGGATTAACCTCACCTATTCTAAAATTCATTTTTAATCAGCATGAAGTTTAACTTGCATAATAAACGGCATAAATATCATTCAAAAATCTATTCATTAGTTTCGAAGTTCTACACTAACAAATTATACTCTTCAGTATTTTTTTAAATTACTATACAAATGTAGGACACAAATGATAAAAACATTAAATTAATACAATTTAATCACTTAACACAATTCATTCAACTTTATTAACCTCCATTTGCTAAAATCCAGACATATAACCCATCAATATCATAACGTTAAAATCCAAACTTATGAGCATTGGTAACAGTCATCCTAGGTCTGCCGGTGCCTCTAGGTTTCCTCTTGTACGGGTATGGAATCTTCAAATGCACTGTATTATGATGCCATTTCAACTCAGTCTTGGACACAAAGGAGCGGTCACAATTCTCACATTGGTGGGGCTTTAGGCCTAGGTGACGCTGGAAAAAAGAAAAAAGGTTATTATTAACTTTAATAAAAACAACTAAATATTATTCATTAAACAATATGCAAATTACTTATTTCACTTAAAGTAATTGTACACAAAACATATAATTGAAATTAAATATAATTTTAATTCTAGACTTTTACTGTTAATAACTCTTCAAATACATTTTTTTATAAGTTACCCAAAATTTTTATTAACTCAATCAAAAATCAAAATCAAAATTCTTTTTTTTCATCATGGATATGTAACATATACTTGATGAACGTCAATGTTACAAACTTCGGCTTTACCTAACCGTAGACCGAGAGAAAAAAGCCGGCGGGAAAAAACTCCCAGCACTCTTTTCGGAACTCTCTTATAGATACTTACAAATTCATGTCGCCTCAGGTTTGAGTAAGATCCAAAGGCCATCGGACACTTTTTGCAAGCATACGGCCTCGACCCCGTGTGAGTATTTAGATGAACCTAAAAATTATTAAAAATTAAAATTTGTTAATATTATAAACGTGAAAGTTTGTGAGTATGTATGGAAGTTTGTTACTCTGTCACGTAAGAACAACTGGACGGATTTGGATCAATCTTTACAATAATAAATTTGAGCATTAAGCCAAATGCTCTAAGAGAAATATAGGTTATACATAAGAATAACACATAGGGTACTTTTTACCGCGGGAAAACATCAATGACACAAATCTGAATGTCATGAAACATTATCATCCTACTAATCCTACTAATATTATAAATGTGAAAGTTTGTGAGTATGGATGTATGGATGGATGTTTGTTACTTTCACGTAAAAACGACTCGATGGATTTGGATGAAACTTTGCAGTAATATAGGTTATACATCAGAATAACACATAGGGTACTTTTTACTGCAGGAAAACGTTTTATTCCCACGGGAAACCGACTTCCACACGAACGGAGTCGCGGGCGGCCACTAGTCCTACTAATAAAAAAATATACGAAATACCACAAACAAAGTAAAGCTACTCACTTCAAGATTTAGTTTCCCTCGGAATGCCTTGTCACATAGTTCACATTTGTACGGTTTTTCTCCGGTATGTATTTGCTTGTGATTTGTAAGGCTTAATTTTGTCTGCAAAAGAAAGATTTATCATCATTATTACATAGTATAAATTCAAGTGGCTAATTCTGTCTGTTCGTATGTTTGTTCACTAACTCCTCCTAAAATACGAAACGGATTTAAACGCGGTTTTCACGATCTGTCTAGACATTTATTCATTTAAATGAGTAAATTAAGAACATTTGGAAAAAGTTTTTTAAAATAGCCAAAATTAGATGTTTCGTGAATTAGTCGGCCAAAATTACATCACTGCGACCCGCTAGTTGTAAATATAACAAATAGAAATTTCACATAACTATTTGGTGTTTTTTGGTTGACAAGTATTTTATGGAAATTGCATTACATAGTTTTTATAGTAATCAATAAATAAATATAAAATCAAATGAGAGTACACAAACAGCTAGATATTTTTTAAATTTAAGTTTTAGACAGTGGATAAATATAGACTACTTAACTTATTATCACAATAAAAAAATCAAGAACATACCTTGAGAACCTTGTTGCATATGTTACATTCAAATTTTCCATCCGGAGTCGCAATAAATTCACTTTTATCTGACATGAGTAATATCTTCTTGTCTCGTGCAGAAAGCTGGTGGCCCATAAGATGGTGCTTTAACAAGTTTTTCTCCAAATCAAATGTTTTTGTACACTGAAATAAAAAAGAAATATATATAACTAGTGGCAGCACTCGACTGCGTTCGCGTGGAAGTCGGTTTCCCGTGGGAATGAGAAGTTTTTCCGCGGTAAAATGTACCCTATGTGTTATTCTGATGTATATAAAAAAGTTGAAAATAAAGTTTCATCCAAATCTGTCCAGTAGTTTTTACGTGAAAGAGTAACAAACATCCATACTCACAAACTTTCACGTTTATAATATTAACTAACCGTTTTTTACTTACATAATTACATTGGTAAGTTTTTAAATCCTTAACGATCTCATCATGGCCAGTCTCCAGAAAATGGGCATTTAAATTTTCTTCCGTAAAATATGTTACCCCGCAAGAGCAAGTGAGATATCTCATCATTATAAAGCTTGGCTTGATGTCCAGTTTCTTCATTCCCATTATGCTTCGGGAATTGAATTCTTCATCGTCAACAACGACTAGGCTCATTTTGGTGTTTTAATAAGAGAAACACATCACATTTAAAGAAAATAAATCTGGAATTCTAATGACATGACATTCACGCTAAAATGAAAACATGAATGAATACAAGCAAGCAACATAAGTCAATCAGGGAATTTTTTTTTTTTTTTTTTTTTTTTTTAATATCGTTTTTACAGGCCTGGATTCTAGTCCTTTAAGCCTTTTCTTGAATCTTCTTGTTTCTTTTATAATGTTTCAAAGGTGTTTATAATATATTCTTGAATCTTCTTTTTTCTTTTATAATGTTTCAAAGGTGTTTATAATATATTTAAAAAGAGGAACATAACAATCTGTATTTTCTAACATAGTATTTAAGCGGCGGGAGTCTTCATTTTGCAGAAATTCACCAACTTCACTTGCAAGGATTAATCGTTGTATTGAGAAATGGCAACAATCAAATATCAGATGGTTAATGTCACAATTGTCATGGTTGCAATATTTACATTTTGCTTCTTTTACGATTTTCAACCGTGCCAGATGTCCAGGCGTTGAATGGTGTCCAAATCTGAGCCGACAAATTATAGATATAAAATGTCTGGAGGCGTTCTTGAAATTCTTATGCGCATACCATGGCTTAACAGGTAAGTCCCTTTGAATTGACCCATACCAGATTCCCTTGTTTTCAAGGTCTTTCTTCCACATTTCTTTCCATAGCTGTTTCACGTGTTTCTTGATGAGGTCGTAATAGTCAGAAAAAGGCACCTTTACTTTACAACTCAAATCAGTTTCATTTATGCCAGCATAAGCTATATGGTCAACTACTTCATTACCAGTAATATTACTGTGGGAAGGAATCCACCTCAAAACAATTTCAAAATCTAACATTTTATAGTAATAAATCAATTCTCTTATCATATATACAATGTAATTTAACTTAAAAATTATTTTTGGATTTGACAAACTTTGAATCAAACTTAGTGAATCAGAAAATATGATGAATTTTTTGAATTTTTTAACCTGTTTAATGTATCGCAAAGCTTGTAAAAGCGCAAAAGCCTCAGCAGTAAAAATTGAACAGTTAATGTCTAAATTAAAACTTTCTTGATGTTTAGTTTTGGGATCATATATAGCACTTCTAACATGTTGCTTTGTTTTACTACCATCAGTGTATAGTCTATAGTGTTCCAAATTGTTGTCAATATATTCAAGAAAATCTTTATTACTATGGATATTTCTTTCAATAGAGGTCTTAATTTCTATTATTTTGCTATCATAGGTACCAGAATAGCAAGGCCAATGGTTGAAATTATTATAAATATTTTTAAAGGTATTATAGGTGAAGTTAAGAATGTCTTGGATGGTTGGAGAAATACCTAACAATAATTGTGATCCATTAGTTAACTCATTCAATGGGGAAGTGACAGAACGTATAATTTTATTAATAACAAATTCATTTTTTGCAGTGATTAATTTCAAACAGTATCTTTGGGCTAGTTCTATTCTTCTTATTATTAGAGGCATTATATTAGTTTCCACTTCCATAGCTCTAATGGGAGTAGAACATATTGCTCCAGAAATTATTCTAAGAGCTTTGTTTTGAATTTTGTCTAGTTTATCCAGGTGATGGTTATTATTTATGTAGGCAAGATAACTGTAATCAAAATGAGATCTTATTAAAGCCTTGTACAAAATACTAAGTACAATGGGATCTGCTCCCCAGGATATTCCTGCTAAACATCTCATTATATTAAGTTTTTTTAAAGCATTTTCTGATATATGATTAATATGCATTAGAAAGGACAATTTATTATCAATGATGATTCCAAGAAACTTGTGATGTTGAACTTCTTTAATAGGATGATTGTTGTATTGAATATTGAAATAGGAATGATAATTGCTGATAACTAATACTGAACTTTTTTGTGGGTTGATGTCTAGCTTTAATAAGTTTTTATAATAATGATGCAAACTGCTCAGAGCACTGTTAACAAGAACTTTAGCCATGTCTAAATTTTTATTTACACTATATACAACAATATCATCCGCAAATTGAAGTATATTTACACCATTAGAATTTACATATTTTAATATTTGACTGGTATATAAACTGTACAGCAACGGAGATAGAATGCTTCCTTGCATTGTACCTTTAGATACATTTTTAGGTCCATGTAAAATGTTATTAAACTTAATATATAATGTCCTATTAGAAAGGAAATTGTAAATCCACTGACATATTTTACCAGGAAAATTTAATTCAATCAAGACTTTTACTAATATAGAGGGTTCAATATTATCGAAAGCACCTTGTACATCTAAAAAGGAGCATACAGCACTTAAATTTGAATTTTGTGCATGTTTCAGGTCACAAATCAATGATAGAAAACTGTCGCTACAGCTTCTACCTCGGCGAAAACCAAATTGAACTGGAGGAATTATGTTCTGTGATTCTACATAAAAATCTAATCTTAGCTTCACCATACCTTCAAAAAGTTTGCCCATGCAAGAAGATAGAGATATTGGACGATAAGAGTTAGCATCATCTGGTGCCTTATTTGGTTTTAACACTGGAATTACGCATTGGGTATTCCAGCTTTCAGGAATGATGTTATGAAGCCATAGATTGTTGAATATATCAAGAAGAATCTGTTGTCCGGAAGTGTGCATTTTTTTAATTAGTATATAAGGTAAATCATCAAGGCCTGGCATAGTATCTTTCCTAGATTTAAGACATATATTGAACTCACTCCATGTAAATGGTCTTAATAAACTGCAAGATGTATTTAATTGATTATTAGAGTTAAATAAACTTTGTAAATCAACTGCAGAATCATTACAACCTACTTTACATAATTTTGATATAAAAGGTTCAATGAAACTATCATTTTTAGAGTGTGATTTTGAGAATGAGCCACTAAATCTTTTGACATGGTTCCAAATAACTGTTGTAGGAGTTAATCTGTTAAAGGATTCACATAGATTTCTCCAACTATTTTTCTTTTCTTCCAGTATAACTTTCTTTTTAAAGGCAATCATCTTTTTATAATTAATAAAATTTTCTATAGTGGGTGACTGTCTATATAATTTCAAACACTTGTAAGCCTGTGTAACAGCTTCTTTACATTTATCGTTCCACCAGGGAACAGGTTGTTTACTTTTAAATGCAGTTGATCTAGAAAGTTTTGGTATACATTCATCTTTTAGATGAACAAGCCTTTCACAAAAGGAATTGTAAGCTGAAATAGGGTTATTATTGTCAATTACTATGTCATCAAATGCTGTTTTACTAAGATTATAATATTGAATCCAATTAGCTCTTTTGTATATATATTTATCAAAAGGAATATTAAACTGATACTGTATGACATTGAGATTTATATAAGTAAAAGTTGGAAAATGATCACTACCTAAGGGGTCATCATGTACTTTCCATTCACAGAAAGGCCCCAACATAGGACTAACAAATGTAACATCTATTGCAGATTGACTATGGTTTAGTTGAAAGGGAAATGTTGTGGGACTACCATCATTTAAAATGTACATATTTTCATTCTCTATAATTTCATATAGTTCATTTCCTCTGGGTTTTGTTGTAGAGCAACCAAAAGCTACATGATGTGCATTAAAGTCACCTGATATTACAACTGGTTTTGGCAGAGTGTTAATTAGGTTTCTAAGAATATTAGATCTAAAATTAGAACTAGATGGAGGACAGTAGACACACAGTAGTGAAATAGGACCCTTGGAGGTAACAATAGATACTGCAACATTTTGAATGTCTTGATAAAATCTAGTGGGAATTAATTTATGTTTAATATTATTTTTAATAATGATGGCAACACCACCCTGTGAGTTTTCCGAACTTTTACTATAAATATTAAAACCTTTTATATTTAGATTAGAATTATTTTTGAGAAATGTTTCATTGAGCAAACATATATCAATATTTTTTGTGTACAAAAAGTCTGTCAAAACAGGATATTTATCTTTAGTTAAACCATGAATATTAAATTGTACAATTCTTAATTGAGTATATGTATCGTAGTTGTTACTATCCATTAAGGTTTTTAACTAATTTATCTTTTATAAGAGCATGTGTAATTTGTACATCATCTGTTTTATTACCTAATTCTACTAATGTCTTAACTAAAGCGCCTATAATAGCCTTATTATTAATTAAATCAGTGATATGATAATCTTTATGAATATTTTGTTGAACAACACCCTTGTTTTTATTTTCATTCAAAATGACTGGACTAGAGTTAGAGTTATTTACATTAGCTTTTTTATTTTGTTTCACTAGAGGTGGAAAATCAGCCAGGGATTTTGTATTTACTACAGCTGAATAAGAAATTTTTGATTTTTTTTCATTAATCTTTTTTAATTTAATAGGACAAGCCCTAGAGATAGCCAAATGAGGACCATTACAATTAATACAGCATATTTCTTTAGGATTTTCACATTCTTTGTAGTTATGGTCACCTGAGCAAATTGAACATTTTTGTTTATTATTGCAAATCTTGGCTGAATGGTTAAATTTTAGGCATTTGAAACATTGTTGTAAAGGTGGGACATATTCGAAGACTTTGTATGAGAATAAATCATACTGGACGGTGTCGGGTAAGGTGTTTGCCAAAAAGGTGATGCTGACTGTCTGTAAAGGTACTTTTTCTTGTCCTACTTTCTTAGAAAATCTTCGTACAGAAATAACTTCATACTGCGATGTGAGTTTGTAGTACAAATCCATAGTAGATATATCAGTAGGGACAAACCTTATGATACCGGTACACTCAATTTGTTTAGCTGGTATGAAAGCTTTAATATGGTTGGCTTCTAGGAATGTAGTATTTAATATAAAATTATTGGCAGTAATGGCTTGCTTGAAGAAGATAGCTATTTTGTTAGCATTAATTCTAGTTACGCTTGTTACGCCTTTGACATCTTTCGAAAATAATTTGTTGAAATATATTGGGCTTTTGTTACCCAGTTTTTCCCCATTTGTACTTTGTACGAATACTTTATATTCGTTTACTGACCCATTTTCAGGGAAAAGTCTTATGTAATTAGGTTTAATAAATGGTTTTATATTACCATCGCTCCCGCCGCTGTTGCTGGTATTTACCGCCCTGAAACTCCTCTTCCGAGGAGGTTGATCTGGAGGCCCCGGATCTTCGCCGGCCTCCATTTCGCCGTTTTGAAACACTTTTTAATCAAACTATTGGTATTTATTATTTTTCACTTATAAAGGAGAAAAATTGCGTCCACTTATTTGAATGGTTCCCGCCAGAATCTCAATCAGGGAACGAAACGAACGAATGAACTGACTGCAGCAATCCTATCAATCGCCGCCTCAATCAACATCAACGATTAACATTTCTATCTAAGTGATCCCAAAGAAAAAAGTGCAAAAAAGTTAAAACCCGGAAAGTAGATCTGTGTTTTTTCGCTACTTGACGATAGATGGCATTTCATTAAAACTCGGCCTCTTATTGATAATGTTTTTTTATACACTAGTGGCCGCCCGCGACTCCGTTCGCGTAGAAGTCGGTTTCCCGTGGTAAAAAGTACCCTATATGTTAATCTGATGTATAAGCTATATTACTGTAAAGTTACATCAAAATCCGTCCAGTAGTTTTTACGTGAAAGAGTAACAAACATCCATCCATCCATCCATCCATACATCCATACATCCTCACAAACTTTCACATTTATAATATTAGTAGGATTTTTTAACAGTGAGACTATGTTGGCTACCATCGTTCAAGATTATAATTTATCGTTATTATTTATATCCTTATTATTTCGAACCACAACATTAATAATAAATTTCCAGATACAACATCAACACA
Organism: Emmelina monodactyla; assembly: GCA_916618145.1. Classification (NCBI taxonomy): domain Eukaryota; kingdom Metazoa; phylum Arthropoda; class Insecta; order Lepidoptera; family Pterophoridae; genus Emmelina; species Emmelina monodactyla. The sequence goes on from OU745297.1 coordinate 4,783,087, forward strand.
ACGTAAGGCTCTGAACTTATATTTTAGGTACCCCATATGCATTTATAAAATAACGGATTGAGTGGAGAAACTATTTACACCCAGATAAAAAATATCGAAACTTACAGTGCGCTTTACATGCCACGGAAATCAAATAAGACACAAAAACTAAATTTGAAACATTTATTAAACATAGATTCTATTTACAATAACATTATATAATTAAGACCAAGATAGGAATTTAGAAAAACGAGCTTTTCATCGCCGTTACCTTATCACTCAAGAAAACTATGTTAGAGATTACTTCTAACTTATTTTCTACTGCAAAAACATCCACAGCAAAGTTATTCTGTTTTTAAATAAATTCACCGAAAACAATTGATGCTTTTTGCTATAATTACAATAGTAAAATGGACATAACTATACAAATAACTTAATGGCATATGTATTTAGGTTAACAAAATTAAGTATTTACAAAGAATCTAAAGATTAAAAGTTACATTTTATATACAAAAGTAAAAGTTTTTACATATTGCATCAATTAGTTAGGGCATGAGAAATTATCACATAAAAAATTTTACAAGTATAAATTACTCAATAATTTTACTTAATTTGTACTAAGAGCTATATAATATTAAAATTATTTTAAATATTATTATACTCTAAATTTATCTTCATAGTGTTTGAAATGTTAACCATAATTTCTTGAAGTTGTGAAAAATTACATAAAATGGTGGTATAAAATTGACTTTTATTATACAGGGTCTGTCGTAATGAATGGATAACCCGTTACCTACAGTTGATCCGGATGTGAGGCTATAAGAAAATGGTGTCTTCTTGCCAGGGTTGTCAACCATAAGAAAATGGCGTAGACTTTTAAACTTTTTTATAAATTTCGCTATTTTTTTCATTTATTCCGCTGCCATTTCTTCAAATTTTGATGTATTTGTATAATTATTTTAGTATTATACTGCTGAAGACGTGTTTTATGTAATTTAAATACAATTATAGGTGTTATTCACGTTGAACATTATCAAAATACTCATTTTAAGAAAAATATTTCCAATTTTTTTTCTTTATGTCAACTTTTGATCATCTCCTGTGGAAAAAAAAAGTATGACGTTATAGCTGCCCATGATCTCAATAAATTGTCTAGTATGTGTAGATTCTAAAAAGGTATAACGATGTGTACTTTACAAGCAACATTAAGTTACAGGAGCGAGAACACTAATCAAGGTCGGAATTTTTATTTTTCATGTTATGTTATAAATGGTTGTAAAACTTCGTCATAATGATTTTATTCTATCAAGATACTTTGCACAAACACTATCGGGCTACTAATAGGATATTCAGAAGAAAACCCGGTTGTTTTTGGGAAAAAAATAACATTACTTCACGATAATAATGTAATGAAAATGTACAAATGAAAATTGTTGTGCTCTAATAGTTACATGCGACAAACATGTTGCGACAAGTTTATTCGAAATTGAAACGGATTTAAAAAATCGAACAAAGACCGCATTACAAAGAAAAGTAAAAAAAATTAGAAGGAAATCGTCCTTCCATAAATGCATTGTGCACTTTAATGAACACACGGTAATCAGGATGTCGCACATTTGGATATCTTACACGATAAACACTAGAAGCTCTATTGGTGCTGCCATTACATACACCGTAAATGTAATGCATGTTCGCGTATTCGGCCGGCGTATACTGTTGCGGCATGATACACAAACTACACAAAAACTTTTCCAAAACAACAAGTTCAATCGATAGCACAACACAATGTCCGTAAATGTGAGCAAAGTCATCAGTATCACCACGTTATCAAGTCCAAATCACAAGGAAAATCATAGTCAAATATTAGAAGGCAGTAACAAATTGACGAAAATAGTGGCCCCGATTCTCAAAACACTCTCTAAAACTAAATTAAAAATATCGCTGTCACTTTCTCATGCTTCGTATTAGAACAAGACAGGTACATTGGTCTCACTAAATTTAGTCCACATCATTGTGAAATTGAACGAAATGCGCTGAGGACTAGCCTAAAATTGCCTTCGCCGTGTCATATTGCACGTACATTTTAGTTTGACAGGACTAAAATGATTACCTGTCTCTGTCTTATTGATGTGTAAGTGACAGCGATAGTTTTAGTTTAGTTTAGAGAGTGTTTTCAGAATCGGGGCCAATGTGAACAAAAGGACATGTGATGGTCAAAATCACACTGATATGATGAGTACCCTTTTTTTGTAATGCGGTCTTGTTCGATTTTTAAAATCCGTTTTAATTTCGAATAAACTTGTCGCAACATGTTTGTCGCATGTAACTATTAGAGCACAACAATTTTCATTTGTAAATTTTCATTACATTATTATCGTGAAGTAATGTATTTTTTTTCCCAAAAACAACCGGGTTTTCTTCTGAATATCCTATTAGTAGCCCGATAGTGTTTGTGCAAAGTATCTTGATAGAATAAAATCATTATGACGAAGTTTTACAACCATTTATAACATAACATGAAAAATAAAAATTCCGACCTTGATTAGTGTTCTCGCTCCTGTAACTTAATGTTGCTTGTAAAGTACACATCGTTATACCTTTTTAGAATCTACACATACTAGACAATTTGTTGAGATCATGGGCAGCTATAACGTCATACTTTTTTTTTCCACAGGAGATGATCAAAAAAGTTGACATAAAGAAAAAAAATTGGAAATATTTTTCTTAAAATGAGTATTTTGATAATGTTCAACGTGAATAACACCTAAAATTGTATTTAAATTACATAATACACGTCTTCAGCAGTATAATACTAAAAGAATTATACAAATACATCAAAATTTGAAGAAATGGCAGCGGAATAAATGAAAAAAATAGCGAAATTTATAAAAAAGTTTAAAAGTCTACGCCATTTTCTTATGGTTGACAACCCTGGCAAGAAAACACCATTTTCTTATAGCCTCACATCCGGATCAACTGTAGGTAACGGGTTATCCATTCATTACGACAGACCCTGTATGTATGTGTGTGTAACATCGACATTAAAACATCTGTAAAATCGTTCCATAGTTACATTTATCTCAAAACTTATAAGACCAAAACTTGGTGTTCTCTTTTTAATAATTATTTGTTTTATTTGTAGCGCATTATGAACAATTGAGGTCACCATATCAAACTTGTATCATGGATCAAACTTTAGCAAAAATCTAGCATATCAATAGAATTTTGGAATCCAATCAGCTTTCAAACTTTCAGACAAACATTACCGACGTTAATTAAAACACATAGACTCAGCAAAACCATGGTTATTCCGATTCACTATCGGTGTCCCCAGACTCGTCCGAGGAACTAGACAACGGCTCACATTTAATAAACTCTATTTCTTTAATCTGAGAGTCCTTTTTCGGCCGTCCCCGTTTCTTCTTAGGCCTCTCGTTGCCGTCTTCATCCAACACTGTCTTCACCATTTGTGATATCCGCTTCATGTGCTGCTGCTCGTGCCTCATCATATGATTGTTTAAATACTTCTTGAATTTGAACTTCTTGCCGCACTGAGTGCATTCATGCTCGTAGTTAGACTCGTCGATGTCTACATGAACTGCGTCACAGTGGCGCTTTAAATAATGAGCGTGAGCGAACTCTTTGTCACATTTATCACACCGTAGCTTAGGCTTGTCAGCGTGGACGATTTTCTTATGCTTCTTCAAGCGGATAGCGGAGTGAAAGAACTTGTCACAAAGCTCGCATTTGATTTTGGTGTCTAAGGACGAGTGGACTTGCATGTGCTCTTTGAGGTACTGGTCGTTTTTGAACTCCTTCAAACACTCTGGACAAGCAACTTTGGATTCCAACGGAGGATGTATATTTAGGACGTGTCTCTTCATATGATGCCGAGATTTGAACGTCTGAGGACAGAACACGCACGGATGTCTTTCAACCTCAGTGTGCTGAGTTTGCATATGCCTGTTCAAGTTCAAATGATTCTTGAATAACTTCTCACAGATATGACACTTGTATTTTTCATTGTCAGTCCGGTGATGTGACTCCATATGATACCGTAGCTTATACGGTGCTTTAAATTCCTTTCCACACTCTCGACACTTGATTTCAGGTAGTGTGTCTGGATGTAATCGCTTTAAATGCATGTACAATGCTCTGCCAGTTCTAAACTCTTGCAGACAGAATTGACAGTAGCATTTCTCATCTTCCGAGTAATGTTTGTTCATTTTATGCATGTAGAGGTAGTGTTTGTTTTTGAATGTTTTGTCGCATCTATCACACATTACTGCTGACTCCTCAGATGAGTGTACTCTTGTAGTGTGTAAGTACAGATTTTGGTAGTTCTTAAATTCTTTGCAACATTTCTGACAGATGTACCGTCTGTTTCGTTTGTGGAACGGTGTAGTGGCCGCAGATTTCAGGATAGAAATGATGTTTTCGTACAGTTCACGCTGCTCGTTGTTGAGGGCGCCCGTTGCCAGGAATTTCAAGTCTGCTTCTGTTGGGATCTTATCTGGTGGCAGTCCGTGTTGTTCTGCTAATGCTGCTATTAGTGCTTGCTGTAAAGAGAAATAAACATTACAATTTAATGGACCATATAAAATAGTAGTGACATCTTGACTAGCTGACTTGTTGGGCATCATTTAAATTTAACTAACTTGAGCCAATCATCATCATCAATCTGATGATTACCATTTTGGAAATTAAATTTTATTTTGGAAATAGAACAGTATCAGCCCATCTATATTGGGTACTTTACAAAATATAACAAAATAACAAATACAGCCAGATTTATTATTATTACTCAAATAAAAAATAAATAATTTAACACAGGTTTTTGCTTACAGCTCTGTACCTACTCTGACCAACTTCCTGCCCCGCCCAGTACATACTAAGTTGTGTACTTCCATACTAATATTATAAATAGCACTAGGCATTACCATAAGCTGCAGGTGAAAAGCAAGGTATGTCATATAATGCGTTATTGTGATTTGCTGATAAGATACGTACCTAAAATTTGAACTTCTATAAAGGCAAATGTATTTGAAGTACCTACATAGTAATACATAAGTTAAACTGTGTGACTATATTATAAAGTAATTACATAGAGTAGGTACATGGCTTCAGTTATAAACTTACAGGTTTCCATGTAGCAAGCACTGATTCGTACATGGCTCGCTGCTCATCGGTTAGTGCTGAGCTTGTTACGGAGATGTACTTCACAGGTTTTGACGGATGCATCTGTGTGACCACAGGCTTCTGATCGGGAGGCTCCATAGTGAGCTATCTACAGATAAGGAAAAAGTTATGAGCTTAGTATAACTATTGTAGTTACAGTAATAAATGGGCAATAAAGATATTAAGCACTTTAATGACCAAAGTGTAACAAAATATTATGTCTTTAACTCACATAAGCCATGGAAAAATAAAAACACAGAAAAGTTACTAGTCAATGTCCCAAAATTGTAATTTAACACAAAGATAACATTTCAGGGTTTCATAGAAGTTCAATTTAAATCTTCATTTTATACTTTTAGTCTGCTTTAAGTCTCGACGTACAGTCAAGGAAAGATACGACTAAGGATCTCTTAGCAAAGTCATAAATAAGACATCGCGCCACTGCTCACTGTCAACAACAACAAATTACACACTCACGTTTGCCTCCACGTCAATAGAAGAAAATACCGCAGTCGTATCTGCACGTCACGGCTTTATCAAAGCAACTAACTATTATAAATATCGAAAATCTTCAACATAAAATGGCTATGGCCCCAGGGGATATCATCACGACATGGCGGTTAGGGCCTCAAACAACGCTTTCTTACAATCAACAACTATTCTGACGTTTATTTTACTATTGCTTACTCATTATTTTTACTACACTTGTTTGAAGAAAACTGATATTCACGTAAAATAATATTTTTTGTAGAAGAAAGGAAGCAAGCAACGCGTATGACAGGCAGTGTCTGACAGATGCCTCAACTTGACATATTTGACAGTGGCAGTACTTATTTGCGTTTTGTTGAAAAAATAATAGCTAAAAATATTTTTTTAATACAGTTGCTCAAAAAGTGGCGTATTGCAGGGACGTATAGCGTTCGGGATGTGGGCTATTACACACGCGTGCTTTTTTTTTACCTTTCCCGCACTCGTGCGTTCTCTTTCCCAACTGTCAAAATAATATCTATTAAAAAGAAAAATTAACCAACCATGAAGTTTTTACTAAAAAAAAAACACAAAGAAGTTTTTATGATTCATGTTAATACTTACGTAGCGTAGGTAAATTTCTAAAAAAAAGCTACTAGTTTGTTTCGATATCAGATTTAATGATTTGATTGAAGTAGTGTGGTTGGTTTCATTTCATTAAATTTCATTTTCATTTCATATCAATAAAAAAAATGGCTGTATGGGCATAGTAACCTTTGCCTACCAAATGGGTGAAGAAAAAATGGCGCCATTTTCAAAATGAGTTATTTCGACATTTACGATCCTAATTTTATATTTTATTAAATTGCTTTATTTTTTCGCAACTGTATTAAAAATAGTCGTTCAGTACACGTGCGGAACCGTCATTGCAACTCGTCCCGCCTGTCAACCCTCGCCTTCGGCTGTGCCTCGGCTCGGGTAGACATTTGTCGGGACTCGTTGTAATGACAGCCTTTCCACACTTGTATTGAAATATACTATTACTTTCATCAATAACATACTTTGATTAGATATTCAAGGATAATTTATAAATTTTAATTTATTCAGCTTTGCCTTTTTTAAATAACGTTTATTCTTTCTTGTATAGATACAATTTAGCAGTAAGTTAAACACTGAAAAAGTAATCATCTAAATTAATTATTCATCTTTCGAAAGGGGAAAATAACGTTATTGAATAAAAGTAAAAAAAACTACGAATCACATTCATTTATTTTTATTTGGAAAATTGAATATAATTTTGTTCAATGGTTTTTGAGGCAGTTTAACAATGACTTCATTGCCAAACTTGTTATAATTTAAATGTTCATTGATATTTGTTATTACTTCAGATTCAATAGAAGTACAATCTACAACCTCAGAAGGCGAATTCGGAATTTCTATTGATTCATTTACATTGCTATCGTTAACTTCAGGTTTTGAATCAATTGGAAGATACTTTGCTTTCTTAGTAGTGACATTGCTTTTGTTTTTACGTTTTCTATGAACTGGATTAAGGGTAGCAATATCCAAAGTATTTTCTTCACCCATATTTAACTTTTTTACATTGTAATCTTTGACTTCATTAACTATTTCAGTAGTTGTATTATCTGCTACACCTTTATCATTATTAACTAACTGGGACTCTGTCTTTGCATTTTCTGTCTCTCTTTTAAGGTTCTTAAGTCTATTTAACACATCAATTTGCCTTCGTTTAATTTTTTGTCTTGTTTCATCAATAGTTTCCAACTCTGGTGCGTAGCAGACATGCAGAATGCCTCCGTAAAAGTTTTTAGTGTCTAACATTTTTTTTGCAACTCGTGCCGACTGTATCCTTTCGTATACAGCATGGTATGTTTCTGTAAAGTCTTCAGCCTCGTGTTCAGTGGAAATGTTGAATTGGATAAGTTGACCAAATTTGTAGAATAGTGATTTAGCTTCTCTTCGCAAATTCAATGACGGTACTCCAAAGATTAGTAGATGGTTTGACTCATTGTTTATAGTATAGACCTGCAAGGTAAAGGATAAGTTTGAAAGAACTTTGTTCTCGCATATCATAAAAAGGTATAAATATAAACGAGTTTACATTTATACCTTAACAGCTGTGAGTTTTCGCCCCTGCCGGTACGGTAACCTTGAAGTACACAGTTCCTGTTGAACATGTTGAGGCAATAACAGTTTTTTAACTTCTTCACTTGCCATTGCTCGGAATTCTAAAGAAAACCTGAAAAAACGAAACGTTTTCGTCTAGCAGCCCAGTGAGCGTTGTTTATTTACTTTTATGAGCTGTCAACTACTGTCAAGACAAGCAAGAATGACAGAAGGTCATTTTTTTTTTTTTGGTTTTTTTTTTTAAAAGGCAAAGGTACATTCGACCATACAGTCTAGTCTTTTATTAATTAGTACTGCTGAGTAAAAAATTTAAAAATTCCTTGCGCTTGTAAAGAAATCTTTTAACTTCGAAATTCGCTTTCTTTTTAAACGAATTTCGAAATTCAAAGACCAAACAAAAAATAAATTTAAACCAACAAACAACGACTACAAAGAAGAACAAAACAAAAAGATTTTTACAAAAGCTGAAAACAAAAAAGTGTAACATAAATATATATATATATATTATATTTAACTTCACAAGCAACCAACAGTAGCAGTGATGAATTTATATAAGGCGAGATAACATTCAGTATTTTTTAATATTTCTTGGATTTGACGCGGAATACTTTCAGCAGTCTTATATATTTTCAAGAGAGCATCAATAAGAATTATGCGTTCTAAAGAAAAAGCTGGACAATCAAAGACAATGTGTTGAAGTGATTGACAAAGACAATTACAAAACGAACATAGCGGGGAAGATATTATGTTCATTCTGTACAAATGTTCACCAAAGCCAACATGACCTATGCGAAGTCGACAAAGAGTTGTATAGAAATTTCGATGAAGATATTTATATTTGACAAACCATGGAAGTCCTAAATCACAATTTATAGAGTAATACCATCGACCTTTATAAGATACGGAATGTTCCCAAAGAGACATCCACTGTTCACGCATCTGCGTTCGTATAAAGTGAATAAAATCTGAGGCTGGAATTTTTATATTCCTGATGTTGTCTGTTTCAGTGTTACATATAATTTTAGCTAAGTGGTCTACTTTCTCATTACCAATAACTCCAATATGTGAAGGAGTCCAAAAAAGTACTATTTCAAAACCATATTTTATTTCTAAATTATATATTTTTTCACGAATATCATTAATTATGTACAAAGTTTTTGATGAAAAGCTAGGATTACTTAAGGCAGATAATACACTCATCGAATCACTTAATATTATCCATTTTTTATTTTGATTAACTGTGGATTCAATTAACTCTAAAGCAAACAGAATAGCCCTTGCTTCTGCTGTATAAATACAAATTTGTTTTGGTAATTTATAGCCATGACCTATTTTCTGTTTTAAATCATAGGTTGCTATCGATACACTGTCCCCATTTTTGGAAGCATCTGTGTATATCTGTATATAATTTTCCCAAAAATCTAACTGATGATAAACATCATGCTTATTTTTTAATTGTTTTTCAATAACAATTTGGATATCATGAAACTTACTTTCATAATTACCTGTATAACAAGGAAGAACTTCACTTTGATAAATTTGTTTATCAGCTATTAAATCAAGAAAAAAATGGTTTTGTTTAAGGTATGTATTAGTTAATGATATTTTTTTAATTAAATCGTTTTTATGTTGAGATGTCAGATTAAGAGCAAATTTATTATTTAAAAAAGAAAATCTTATAGACATAGGACACAAATTTGCTTCAACTTCCATTGAGTTAATAGGTGAAGTTTTCATTGCCCCTAAAATTATTCTTAAATTTCTGTTTTGTATTTTATCAATTTTATCAACGTATGTTTTATTAGAAGCAAAGCAGAAAAAAGCAAATTCAAAATGACTTCTTACATATGATTTGTATAGAGTTATTAAAACTTTTGGATCTGCACCCCAGTCACATCCAACTAAACATTTTAATATATTGGTAGCCTTATTGGAACGCTCAATAAGACTATCAACATAAATATTCCAATTAAGTTTTTGATGAAATGTCACTCCTAAAAATTTTGTACTTGTAACGATAGGAATTGTACTATTGCTAAAGCCGATTGATAAATTGTGAGGTATTTGCTTTCTGTTATTCCTAAAAATAACCACTTTACTTTTATCTGCGCTAACAGACAGACCTAGTTCAGTAAAGTATGATTCAATTTTAATGAGAGCTACATTTAATTGTGAAGAAATATTATTTATGTTATTACCTGAACAATATATGGCCAAATCATCTGCAAATTGTAAATTGGTGACATTACTATCTAATATCATATTTATTTTAAAAACATAAAGTATGTACAACAAAGGACTCAATATACCACCTTGATTAACCCCCTTAAATGATAGGCGAGGACCATACAATTTATCATCATACTTTACATACATATTACGACCATTAAGAAAATTAAATATCCAACTGACAATTTTTTGAGGAATATTTAAACTAGTTAGAATATTACTGAGAGCTGTTAAATCAACATTATTAAATGCACCAACTACATCTATGAATACACAGGCCAAGAAATTGCCACTTTCCAATGCTGATTGCACATCAACAAGTAAATTTGCAATGCTTTCTCTCGCAGAGCGACCGCGTCTGAATCCAAATTGATTTTTAGGTAAAATTTTATTTGACTCCACAAAATACTCAAGTCTTTGTTTTAGCAATTGTTCAAAAATTTTACCAAAACAAGAAGTTAAAGCAATGGGTCGATAAGAATTGAAATCATCAATCATTTTGTTAGGTTTTAGAACTGGGACCAAACAATCCTCTTTCCATTCCTTAGGAATCATATCATCTTTAAATAATAAATTAATTAGTTGCAACAATTTTTTAAGATTAGATTTATTTAAAAGTTTAAACATTTTATACCTTAGCCCATCAAGACCTGATGAAGTGTCTTTACGTGACTTTATCGCTGATTCAAGTTCTGTAAGTGTAAATGGATTAACAAGATAGCTATTACTTTGATTTATGTTGCAATAACTTTCAGTTTTATTTGGATTATCTTGCACAAAGTCTGGGGTAAATTTATTAAGAAAATTGTTAATCCAGGAGCAGTTATAAGAATTAGAAGCATAATAAGTGCTATTAAATTTTTTCATAGACTTCCATATTTTAGACATAGGTGTTAATCTATTAATTTTGTTGCAATATTCGTGCCAACTCTGAATTTTTTCTTGTTTAATGACAAGTTTTTTCAAAGCTTGAAACTTTTTAAAAATTATGTAATTCTCAGATGATGGATTATTTTTAAACTTGATATAGGCTTCTTTACATTTTGTAACCGCTGTCACACATTTTTCATTCCACCACGGATTTCGAGGAAACTTTAATTTGGTATCTCGTTTGATATTCTTTTGACGTTGACGCTTCTCCATATTTATTTGTGTTTGTTCTGGTAGAGACTGACGTGCAGAGTCAAGTAAAATATTACAAAACTCCGAATAACTGTTCAAAGAATTAAATGCATCAACACAATAACTTTCAAGTTTGAAATTTACCAAACGACTATAAAGGCTCCAGTTAATTAATCGAGGATTTAAGCTTTTATTAAGTAAATATTTATTGGAGGCAATAGAAACATCTCGTTGAGAGTAAGAAGAAGAGGATTCTACTAGTATTTCTATGAAAACTGGCAAATGATAACTTCCACCCAATGGGCAATCAGAAACTCGCCATTCACAAGACAATGCCAAAGATGGACTAGCCATTGTCAAGTCAATGGCACTGGGTTTCCATTTGTGACTGCCAATTGTTGTAGTTATCCCAGTATTAAGAAGGATCAAGTCAAGTTCATCTAATGAATTCAACAATTCACGACCTCTAGGTTTAATAGAGTTACAACCCCAATTTGTGTGATGTGCATTAAAGTCACCAGCAATTAAGACGGGAGAAGGCAAGCTGTTAACAAACTGTTCGAACTTTTTTATTGAGAAGCTAGGATTGCTTGAAGACGGACAATAGCAGCTTGCTATTGTAATATACTTTTTATTCAAATGTAACTTTATAACTATATTTTGTAAAGAATCATCAAACAATGTATCAATTTTATCAAATTTTAAACTATTATGTATTAAGATTGCCACACCATTGTGATCATTGCCACAATCATTTCTTTCAATAGTATAGCCTTTAATATTAAATTTATGATGAGATTTAAGCCAAGTTTCAGAGATAACTGCAATGTGTATTTCATTAGAATATAAAAACTGAGTTAAAATGTTCTTATTGCTCAATATACTTTGAGCATTCCACTGTAATATTTTTAAGTGTGTGAAGAGGATGGATTAGGTTTTTTCTTACTGAGAGTATCAGTCAGTATCTGTAAAATATGTTTAGAATTTATTGCTGTGTCTTGTGTTTTGTTTAGTGTAAGAATTTTCACAATAGATTCGACTAAAACATTTAAAGCTGTTTCATTGTTCTTAAGGAAAGTAACTAAGTCTGTTTGAACATTTTGAGGTTTGCTATTTCTTTGTAAAGGGGGAAAATGTTGCAAATTTGTTATATCTGCAAATGAAGTATTCTTAGTATGCCTATTTTTATTTTCTGTAATTTTTTTTATTTTAATAGGACAGTCCTTAGAAATACTAATATGGTTGCCTTTACAATGAAAACATGTTGCCTTATCTGGAGTGATTTTGCATTCCTTAAAATTGTGGTTGTCACTACAAATAGAGCATTTAATATCATTTTTACAATATTTGGCCATATGTCCAAAACGAAGACATTTAAAACATTGTTTTAATGGAGGTATATATGTTTTTAAAGTATGTCTGAATCCGGCTAAGTCAACAAATTCAGGTAGAACTGATGAAGCAAAGGTAATAGCAACAGTTGGTGTCGGTATATACTTAATAATATTATTAATTTTTTCGCGTCTTAAAAATCTACGCACCGAAATAATTTTTTTATAACAAGACAGCATGGTAAATATTTTTTTATTGCTGTGTTTAGTATCAATATTGGAAATAACACCTGTAATTTCGGTTGTTGAAGCTGGTATGGTAGCGCTCATTTGGTAATCTTTGAGGAAGGTTTGATTACAAAGGAACTTGTGTGTGCATATTGTTCCTGTAGTCAGAAACAGTAAAGTGACTTAGCTTTGTTCTCACTGTGTTAAGATATACAGTCCGCTTCCATTCTTAACTCACTTAAAATGAGGGTAAAAAGAAAACTCGTGAAACCGTGGCGTTTTGATAATAAGCGGTAACACAAATAAGAAGAAATTGCAAAGAAGCATTTGCAAGACCAGGTTTATCAAAAAATACTCCTACTTTATATTTATTGATATTTCTCAAATATTTTACTCCCTTATTAAAGCGTCTAATATGATTAGACAAGGAAATTAGATCCCTTGAACCCAGGGGTCGCAGGCTGTCTGACGACTCCAAAAATACAACAAACTCCGAGGCCGGAGAGTCCTCTGGGTACCGCCTTTTATAATCACTAACAAAATAAGTTTTATACTTCTCTGATTCCGACTCGGACTCCGAATCGGATAAAGAAGTATCTGAGCTGACCACATCCTCCACCTCCGTTTTTGATTCTTCCCGCTTTTTCCTTTTTTTTCCTCCTGATGCCTTCCCCATGGTTTTCAATAGATTTATTTGCGAATTATATCTAGTAAATTATACAAAGCAGATAATTCTAGCAGAAATAAGACAAACTTTAGATTTTTAAGAAAACTTTTACGAAAATTACGTGTACTCAGTTCAAAGTTCCGCGCCTTTTTTTTTTTTCTGACAGAAGGTCATTGACTGACATTTGTCGTGGTCCTTTAAATCAAATACGTGAAAACGTTGGTAAGCGTGCACATTCGTGGACCAAAAAAGATTTCATTACTCACAAACGTTAGCACTGAAATCAATTTGGTCCACTTGTTGGTAAGAACATATGCAAGAACGTTCTGTCAAAATGACAGGTGGTTTAATAAGGGTCAGTAAGATTGCATGTTGAGGTTTTTCCGATGAATCTGCTAAATATCTTTACATTAAACAATATTAGTTCAACAACACTTGTCCGAAAGTTTAGATCTTACAAATTAAAGTATTCAGTTGACAGTTTGGCATTGACTGACATTCATCTGACATTGCTGCACACAGTGCACTACCTATCTTTTGTTTGCATCGTTAGCACTGAACGATGACGTCACTAATGACGTCAGATCGCTCAGAGTGTGCAAACGTTCGGATTAATAATAATAAATCACCTCGTTAAGAAAATATTTTTACAACAAAGCCGATACATCACAATTACACAAACACATTATTACTCTAGACACTAAATTTACCCCACTCAATTTACACGATAGTAATATACAAATAAATGAAAAAATCACTGACATACAAACTAAAATTAATAATTGGGCCACAAAAGTCTCTGCACGGGAGACACCGAGCCGATTTATGCCAACCTCATGTCGACAAGGACGCGTCGAACGCATGGCTACGGCGAGGTGAACTCTTCCCCGAGACAGAGGCTTTTATGGTAGCCATTCAAGACCAGGTGATAGATACGCGAAACTATCAGAAATATATCATACGCAGACCCAATCTACCAACTGACCTATGTAGGCGATGCCATAGCAGCTCCGAGACCATACAGCATATTACTGGAGCGTGCAAATCCATCGTCCAAACGGACTATAAACATAGGCATGATCAGGTCGCAGCCATCATTCACCAAAATTTAGCATTTCAATACAAATTAATCACACAAACTACTGCCTATTATAAATACCAACCAAACACTATTTTAGAAAATAATCAATACAGACTATACTGGGATAGAACAATGGAGAATGTTAACAAATTTTGATTATTATCTCTTCGTATTCTCTGTCAAAAATAAAAAATACTGGTGAAAGAATTATTTCGATGCGTCAATTAGTTTCCGATTTATAAGTAAAATAAGTTGCTACCGCCCGACGCGGGCTGCCGGTGGCGGTGTGACGTCACACCACAACTCGCTCGGTCTGGCTCACTCAGTACGCTCGCGGTCGCGCGCACTTGTCGTCTAAATTAAACCTAAATACTATTAAAAATGTCTAATCCAACTACTAGGAAATCATGTGTTGTGCCTAAATGTAAAAATACAACTATCAATTCGCCGGAAAAGTTGTTTTTTACAGTTCCAAAGGATACATACATACATCACCAAATCTTTGAACTTGAACATAACCAATACCATTAAACAATTTGTTAGTAAAAATACAAATAAATAAAAGAGGTTTAGTTCATATCATCTACATTTGCAATAAAAAATAAATTAAATTACTTAAAAAAAATAGTAAAGGTAAAGTGCATCTGTAACGTTCAACTACCTACATCTAGATCGTATAGGTATCCTACTTCCTAGTAATATAATAAACGCGGAAGATTGTGTTTGTGTTTGTTATCTTTCACACAAAAAGTACTGAACGGATCTGGACGAAGACTGAAATAATCCATAGGCTTCTTTTAATCCTGGGAAAATGTACAGTTCCCGAGGGAAACGCGGGCGAAGCTGCTAACTAAAACTAGTTAGTTCTAAATTAATGCATGTATTTATTTAAATTTACTTAGAAGAGCGGTATCTTTGTATACATACTAGTGGCCGCCCGCGACTCCGTTCGCGTAGAAGTCGGTTTCCGTGGGAATGAGAAGTTTTCCCGCGGTAAAAAGTACCCTATGTGTCATTCTGATGTGTAACCTACTGCAAAGTTTCATTCAAATCCGTCCAGCCCCCCAAGTCAAGTGGCAAGTGATATTTGCGATAGCAAGTGAATAGAATAATTTTTTGACAAGCTTGCAATTTGACAGTTTCATACATATTTTTTCTATTCACTCGCTATCGCAAATATCACTTGCCACTTGACTTGGGGGGCAGTAGTTTTTACGTGTAAGTGTAACAAACATTCATACATCCATACGCACAAACTTTCACATTTCTATATTAAAAGGACGTACCTACCTATAGCTACAAAACTATGATACATGATTTGTTGTCTTTAACGTAAAAAAAATAATGATAGGTAGGTAGGTACATACTTCTACTATTGGACTTGCATTCTTCCATTAGTATTTTTATTATATTGGTTATTTTGTTTTGATAAAACAGTTTAGAACATATCAAACATTTCGGCGGCAACAAAATCACTATTTCTTGATAAATAATGCGCAGTCATTAATTCATCTATTTTAGATAGATTACACGATTACCTTTTTTCGAAACCTATACCCAATTTATTAATATAATAATATTTACTATTAACGTATAATAACGAATAATATTTATTTTTACTAATACGCGACCGAAAACACAAAAAAATATACCTACATTAAATGTTAAATAAATAAAAAAATAAAATAAAATACTGTGCCAGCTATATGCGCCACCGCTGGCGCGTTGTGGTAAGACGTCACAAGCGGTCACGTGACTGTTAGCGGGACTCGATATTTTTCGAAACTTTGAATGCCTATAAAATCAAAACTACTGGGTATTTTTGATTACAACAAAAACTAGTGTTAGCTATCCTACCTATTCTAGGCGTTGAACTGGAAATAATAATACAAGTATTACAAAAAGCACACTTTACTTTATTCGTAAATCACATTTTAATATTTACACTTTTATCCTTAAACGAATTATACTTAACTTTGGATTTTAAACGAAGACACACAGCAATGGAATAATCACTAATATTTTATTTACATTAACAATACGTTTTAAGTCAAAAGTCATAACGTGAATACCCCGAACTGACAGCGTCTTCCTGTATTTATAGTTTCTTGATCAACCGTTGATTTCAAAATCCAGGCGTTGCCTCGTCTGGTGTTTTTCAAAAAGCATAGACAATCCTGGGTTGCCAACACGGCCATGCTGCACGGTGGATGCCCTCAGACACCCAACAAGACTTGTTTCCGGGAAATCTGTAAAAGCAAATCACGTTTTAAAGAAACACAGTTTTCAAACTATATGCTACGGCCTAACCTGTCTATGTTTTAATCTACCAACAAACTTTAAGCAATCCTTACATATGATGTCCCTTTTTTTTTTCATACCCAGGCAACAACACCATATGTTGGAAAACTAAAGTTCGGACCAGCTCCCTTCCATTCCATCAGTGTCCCTTTTACCTGGTCAACACTTGGTATGACGAAGAGTTCTAGGTCTCCTATACCTACACGTCTCCTTGGCAATAGAAATGACACGTCCCTTTTCAACTTAATGTCCCTTTTTATTTCGGTCGACATTAGCTCCGCAGGATTAATCATTTCTATATCCTTTATTAATATGAACTTTTAATTCGACAAATTAATTTAATCTCCGTATTTTTTTTTTTTTTTTTGAGAATAAATTTTTTTTTTTTTTTTTAGACACTAATAGCATATAAAAAAGTAAGTTATATGAGAAGCAAAAGTAACTAAAGATGTATCAGAAGCAAAAGTAACTATAACTATTTTTATTTTAAACCTTATAATAAATATTATGTTATTACTGTTATTCATCCATTTATTATACATACCATACCGCCATTAACTAAGCTTGCCAACATTGCCATATTTAATTAATATTAATCCATGGTTTCATATTTTCTGCTGCAGCTTGACCAACGTATTTTTTGTTGCATCTTTCGCTGCCTCGTAGGTCGGCTACTTCATATCTGTCATGACCGAGGATTTTTTTAACTTGGAAGGGTCCCTTAAATACGGGCAATAATTTTCTGCTCCGCCCATCATTCGCTTGGCTTTGAATTTTGACCAACACCAGGTCCCCTTCGCAATATTTTCGTGCTTTCGTACGAGTACCGTCAAACCTCTTTTTTTGATACTCTGCACTGGTTTTTATATTTGTGTCAACCCACTCCCGCAACTTCGTCACGTCCTTAATACCGATATCAGACTCTGGTGCTAACTTATCGCTATCTGTACGTATTCTGTATCCCAAAAGAACCTCACAAGGAACCGCTTTGATAGTTTTATGGTAACTACTATTAATACCCTGTTGTAAGTGTTTTATGCACAAATCCCAATCAGTTTCTGACAAATCTGCGCTCATAGCCCGCATAGACTCTAAAATCGTTCGATTAAAGCGCTCGACTTGACCGTTTGACCGCGGCATTCCGGTGGCGACTGTGTGCAGATGAATGTTTTTGTCACCACAGTATTTTTTAAAGATTTGAGAAGTAAAACCCGTCCCTGCGTCCGCTATGATTCTTCGTGGATTACCGAAGATTTTTGAAATATTATTTAATTCCGTTATAACATTCTGACTATCAGTATTACGTACGGCAGCAATGAGTACAAATTTAGTAAAAGCATCGACTACTACTAGCAAATATTTATTTTTATTAGAAGATTCTATGAAGGGGCCCAAATGGTCAATGTGTATCGTATGAAAAGGTACGGCATATTTCGGCAAAGGAAACAGTTCTCCCTCTTTAGAACCTCCCTTATTTTTGTAATAAATACAGTTTAAGCAATTTTTGATGTATTTTTTAATAACTCGTCGCATTTTAGGAAAATAATACAAATTGGCAATTCTCTCATAAGTTTTGTCAACTGAGAAGTGACCAAGGTCGTCGTGGTTACATTTTATTATTTGCCAAATACAGTTCTTAGGTACTACCCATTTACGACCTTGTTCAGTTCTACGATAGACTTTATTACCTAAAAGCTCGTAACAGTTAAATATATGTTTGTGACCCGACATATCACCCGTCTCTAATATATTTTTGATTTCGACTAATTTAGGATCTTGTAATTGGACAGACAGTAACCAGTCAGCCTCAGTGATTGATAAAATTAGCTCAGTTTCAGATTTTTCCCCAGACTGCGCAGGATTTCTACTAAGCGCATCAACATGCCGCATACGACTACCCTCTCTATGAATTATGTCGTAATCAAATTCTTGCGTCGATAAAACCCACCGCGCAATCCGTGGAATAATCTCTTTCTTAGACAAGGCAAACCTAACCGCATTACAGTCCGTCACAATTTGGAAATGAATGCCTAGAAGATATAACCTGAATTTTTGCAAAGAACAAATAATGGCTAACAGTTCCAATTCAAAGGAGTGATATTTTTTTTCACCGTCCGATGTTTGACGACTGTAATAATGAATTGGTTTTTCGCCCTCTGCAGTGATCTGCATTAATATTCCGGCAATACCCTCCCTACTGGCATCAGTATACAAAACACACTTTTTATTAGGGTCAAATATAGTCAAAGTGTTGTTCGAAGTTAATGACTTTTTAAGCGTATCAAATGCCTTGTCCTGTTCGTCCGTCCATGACCAAGGAATATCTTTTTTTAAAAGTTTAGATAAAGGGCTAGAAAGTAGGGCGCAATTTTTTATAAATTTACGAAAATAGCTAATAAGACCTAAGAACTGTCTTAGTTGATGTACAGTTTTTGGAACAAGAAATTCTTTAACACATCTAACTTTGTCTTCGCTAGGCATTATAACTCCATTTCGTATTCTATAACCCAAAAAATCTATTTCCATTTTAAGAAAATTGCATTTCTTTATATTCAAAGTTACACCACATTCACTAAATATATTCAAGACTTGTTCCAACAACTGCAAATTCTCCTCAACGGTTTCACTTGCAATCAAAATGTCATCTAAATAAAGAATAATTTTCCCAAACCGTAAATTGCCTAAAACTTTGTTCATAACCTGCTGGAAGCACGATGGAGCATTTGTTAGCCCAAATGGCATTCTCAAAAACTCATAGTGCCCATCTTCAGTTACAAACGCAGTTTTGTGCACCGCCTGTTCATTCATTTTAATTTGATAATATCCGCACTTTAAGTCTAGGTTGGTAAAATAAGAACAACCCTGCAACCTATCTACTAGATCTTCTACTCTTGGCATAGGAAATTTATCCTTGATAGTAATTTTATTTAGATGTCGGTAGTCAACGCAGAGTCTTTTCTCGCCATTCTTTTTATTTACTAATAAAACCGGACTAGCATATTCTGAGTGGCTTTCTTGAATAATATTATTCTCTAATAATTCATTGATAATATCCCGAATAATCTGTCTATCACTATAGGAAGTTCGATACGGTCTAAATTGTACTGGCTTAGAGTTATTCAAATCAATATTCATCTCGTAATTATTAATTTTACCCAATTCCTTAATATTAGAAGCAATGCATTTACTATATTTACTTAATAAATCAGTTAACGCTTTGTGCTGTGTATCGTCATCCAGTTTTATTAGATGTTCTTGCAAAAAATCACATTTTTGAACCAACTCCGAAACTAAATTAAATTGAAAAGAATTACCAACACGAGTATACATCAAATCCGATCTTTCTGTTACATTACGACCTATTAGAATATCACAACCACTTAAATCATCGATTATGTACATTTTTATATTGTCTAAACAAATAGAATCAATTTTTATTTTGACGTTTACATAATGAGAAATGACCTTTTGACTATCTGTAGAAAAACCTTGCAAAATCACTGGATTTTCGAGAAATAAAACTGCCAAACAGTATTGCTTGACTAAGTCTCTGGAAATAAGTGAACAACTACTGCCAGTGTCAATAAACGCTGCATGTTCGAACTCGTTTACTGAAATTACTTTGCAAAATTTTTCTTTAGTATCTGATGAAATTATCAACTTAGTTTCCTGTTTCTCGATTTTATCTACTCTAACATTCTTTTTAAAGAAACAATTTGACTCCACGTGACCTTTCCTACTACAAAAATCGCATTTTAAAGTACAAAACGCTCTTTTATGATTACCCCCACAGCTGTAACATTTTATAGGATCACGGTTTTGATTTTGAGCCCGTACCGATTCCTTACTAGAGAACGAAGAGGTAGTTTGCTCACTTAATGCTGCTTTAACGCTATTAGACAAAGAAACTTGTGTATGGTCACGTGATGTATTGCCAACCGTTAGCGGTTTCGTAACTTTCTTTTTATAAAACCTACTGTGCAAAAAGCCAGCTAAATTATCGCATGATTGAAAATTGCAAGCTTGTACCGAAGCACTTATGTCGCTATCGCCAATATTCCCTAATATTATAGACATTATATCGTGTTCAGAAAATCCTAACTTTAAATTATCAATTTTAGCTTTTTGTTCAAAGAAGAAGGCATACAACGATTGATTATCAACTGGTTTTTTATCTACAATTTCTTTCAGTAATTCGTACATATCACGTTTTACTTGGAACGTATTAAAGATTTTGTTTTTCCAATCTAACCACACCCAATGCGTCCAATTCGTATCATTACGTAACAAAGAGTCATACCACGTTTTAGCTGAACCTTTAAGTTTATTCAAAGCCTGATATCGGGTCATACTATCGGACCAAGAGAACGTTGCAGAGAAGGATTCGATAACACTTAACCAAGCAGATACATTATCCGTAAGCGGGTCAAATTCAGGTATCATGTTATGTAAGGTAATGGTACTCGTACTCACAGTTTCATTAGTTCGAGATCTCTTACTTGGCTGCTCCGGGCGAGGGCTCACCGACCTTACGCTGCTTGAAGAAGATGATGGCGTGCGTTCACGCCTTCTCTTGTTTTTCTTTTTATGTTTTCCCATTTTTTGTTCCGAGGTAGGATAGTACCACTTCTGATGTTAGCTATCCTACCTATTCTAGGCGTTGAACTGGAAATAATAATACAAGTATTACAAAAAGCACACTTTACTTTATTCGTAAATCACATTTTAATATTTACACTTTTATCCTTAAACGAATTATACTTAACTTTGGATTTTAAACGAAGACACACAGCAATGGAATAATCACTAATATTTTATTTACATTAACAATACGTTTTAAGTCAAAAGTCATAACGTGAATACCCCGAACTGACAGCGTCTTCCTGTATTTATAGTTTCTTGATCAACCGTTGATTTCAAAATCCAGGCGTTGCCTCGTCTGGTGTTTTTCAAAAAGCATAGACAATCCTGGGTTGCCAACACTAGTGTATTTGTATGCATACAGGCTTTACTGAGACAAAATTTCAAGCGATTTGGCATACCTAGTAACATTCTCCATTATTACCGATAAAACCATTCATTATAACAGACCTGATATAACCGTTTTACATAAAACAAATAAAACTGCATTCCTTATTGACATTGCTGTATGCAACACACACAATCTCCTGTCTACACATACAGAAAAGATGTCAAAGTATACGGATTTATCGATCGAATTAAAAACCCAATGGCAAGTAGATAGGGTTCACATCGTCCCAATCATTATATCAACCACCGGAGTCGTCCCTAAAACTTTACCGACTAATTTAAAACTTCTAAACATGCCAATGTATACTCTCTTTCTTCTACAAAAAGCAAGTATTCTTAACACTTGTCGCATCACACGCAAATTCCTTGCGACGGCATCAACGTCATCACTCACGTTCCAACATATGTACAAACGGACAAGCTTGGCTGAGGCCCGCATGTCCTATCTATTAACTTAAATCCTCTAACCAAGGGAGAATATAAACGTATAAAGAATAATAATAATAATAATTCTTTATTTCGGGCTACATGGACCCATATAAAAATTGACAAATCATGAAACAGAAAATTATAAAGATTGAACAATAAAAAATAAATGGACCGACCGTGTGCACGCAAATAGTGCAGAAAGCGCGCTGACAGCAATTTCGGACCAGTATTATTATTGCGTTCCGATTCGATCTTGCTCCGACGACAGCGGAGGTAGGTATGGTACCGATTACTATCTAAACTATGCTACCTACCAACTTAATTAGATACTAAAATATGTATGCGGATAGGATATATCGCTGTTACGGCTAATACCCGAAGTGCGGCTACACCTAGTTTTAACCGGTTAGAAGTGTTTTTTATATGGAAGACTGTAAAAAATATATATACCTAAGTATGTATATAAAAACTGGCTTCAATCATGAGTAGACGGAGTCCCGCGGGACTCCTTTTTCTGGGTGGCATCAAAAAAGTAACCTAACTAACCTAACCTATTGATGTTCTAACCGGCTAAAACTAGGTGTAGCCGCAATTCGGGTTTACGCCGTAACATCGATATATCTATATGGGTCTCACTAAATTAATTTCATATTCAATTATTTGTAGTAAAACAATGAAATACGCTAAATCTAAGCGTGTCAAAATGAGCGCAAAAATTAATAAAGGTTGGCGGGACTACAATTACTACCCATCTGTGCTGTTTTATATTAATGATGAGTAAGTGATATTTTATTTAAGTCTTGCTTAGAGAGTTTTAACTTGGAATCGGTACGAACAATTAAGTTAGTTAACTAGATTGTAGGTTATGAACGTTTAAAAATGAAAAACAAAAATAATTGATATATTTTAAATGAAAAACAAAAATAATTGTATTTACAATAATATGCTGTTTTAGTCACAGTTTCAGCTTTTTTCATAATTTTCTGTTTTCATATCGTTGAGTCCCAGTTCTTCGTTTTGTTCGTAAGTTCTTTCATATTTTGTTATTTTAAGGCCTGTAATGAAAAAAAAAATCTTTTAAAATCACCGCAACAATTTATTTATGTTAAATGCCTTAAAACATTTCTTATTTGAAAGATATGTACAATCAAATGTGGACAGCACATCTTTACAATTAATACAGTGCAATGTCACAACAACTGTTTTTTTAATACAGTTGCTCAAAAAGTGGCGTATTGCAGGGACGTATAGCGTTCGGGATGTGGGCTATTACACACGCGTGCTTTTTTTTTACCTTTCCCGCACTCGTGCGTTCTCTTTCCCAACTGTCAAAATAATGTCTATTAAAAAGAAAAATTAACCAACCATGAAGTTTTTACTAAAAAAAAAAAACAAAGAAGTTTTTATTTATGATTCATGTTAATACTTACGTAGCGTAGGTATATTTCTTAAAAAAAGCTACTAGTTTGTTTCGATATCAGATTTAATGATTTGATTGAATTAGTGTGGTTGGTTTCATTTCATTTTATCTCATTAAATTTCATTTTCATTTCATATCAATAAAAAAATTCTACTGAAGACTTGGCTGTATGGGCATAGTAACCTTTGCCTACCAATTGGGTGAAGAAAAAACGGCGCCATTTTCAAAATGAGTTATTTCGACATTTACGATCCTAATTTTATATTCTATTAAATTGCTTTATTTTTTCGCAACTGTATTAAAAATAGTCGTTCATTACACGTGCGGAACCGTCATTGCAACTCGTCCCGCCTGTCAACCCTCGCCTTCGGCTGTGCCTCGGCTCGGATAGACATTGGTCGGAACTCGTTGTAATGACAGCCTTTCCACACTTGTATTGAAATATACTATTTTCTCCCTTTTCTATGTTTTCCTACTTCCTACTAATATTATAAACGTGAAAGTTTGTGAGTATGTATGGATGGATGTATGGATGTTTGTTACTCTTTCACGTAAAAACTACTGGACGGATATTGGTGAAATTTTACAGTAATATAGGTTACACATCAGAATAACACATAGGGTACTTTTTACCGCGGAAAACTTCTCATTCCTACGGGAGATCGACTTCCACGCGAACGGAGTCGCGGGCGGCCACTAGGTATTCTATAATTATTCGTAATATAAATATTCACATACCCTCATCCAATCCTTCGTCTACGAGACTCTGTACGTAAGAGTTCCCGGCTGGATCGTCCAGCACTAGTGTAATCTGACGTTTACCGTCCAGCACCTCTTGCAGTTTAGCTATGAACCTGAGAAACAAAACACCTTTTTAGAACCAGAATATAAACCTGAGAAACAAAACATCATTTTTAAACCAGAATTTAATTTGAAACTCATATTCTAACGCTGTAATCGCAAGAAAAGCTTGAGATAATTTTAAACGTGATTCTTTAGTTTTTTTTGAAACGCAATTTTCAAGTCCAACAAGAACTGTTTGTTAAATAGTTTAAAACGAAGTCGCTTTCTTTGTCTGTCCCTGTATGATTAAATCTTTAAAACTACTTAACGGATTTTGATAAGGTTTTTTTAATAGATAGAGTAATTCAAGAGGAAGGTTTACATGTATAATAACATAGTATAGGGTAAGCGCTTTTACTCCGAATTTAACGCCGCGGGCAAAAGCACAAAGTGCAGTTGTTCTATAGTGGCTTTATGTAACTTCTTAGATTTATGCCATTATTATTACATGAAATTAAAGTCATTATAACGGGTTCCCTCCGTCACCACGGCATTTGTAAAAATATCGAAACGTCCCAAAAATCAAAAATAAATTAAAAAACTCTTAAAAACCCATATTCAAAAGAGTTTAATTTCATTTTTTTTTATTATTTTTTTTTTATTTTTTTTTCCAACTGACTCCTTCATCTGCTCGCTCCGGACCCCCGGCGCGTCCCCCGCCACCCCGGGCGCCAGCCGCAGCTGCTCTATAGCGGCTTTTTGTAACTTCCTAGATCTACGTCATCATTATTAGGAACTTCAAATGAAACTCATGTAAAAATGTCGCATCGTCAAAAAAAACAAAAATAAATTAATAAACGCGCAAAAACCCATATTCAAATGAGTACCTATTTTTTTTTTTTAATTTTTTTTCCATTATAAACTGACTCCTTCATCTGCTCGCTCCGGACCCCGGGCGCCAGCCGCAGCTGCTCTATAGTCGCTTTTTTGTAACTTCCTAGATCTACGTCATCATTATTACGAACTTCAAATGAAACTCATGTAAAAATGTCGAAACATTCCAAAAAATCATAAAGAAATTAAAAAACACGCAAAAACCCATATTCAAATGAGTTAATTTTTTTTTAATTTTTTTTTTTTATTAAAAAAATTTTTTTTTTTTTCACTGACTCCTTCATCTGCTCAGTCCTGACGCCGGGCGCGTCCCCCGCCACCCCGGGCGCGCCCCGCAGCTGCTCGATGGTGGCGGCGAGCACCCCCTCGACGGTGGCTTTGTTGTAACTTCTTAGATCTACGTCATCATTATTAGGAACTTCAAATGAAACTCACTTAAAAATGTCGAAACTTCCAAAAAATCAAAAATAAATTAACAAACACGCAAAAACCCAAATTCAAATGATTAATTTTTTTTTTTTTTTTTTTTTTTTTTTTTAATTTTTTTTTTTTAATTATAAACTGACTCCTTCATCTGCTCTGTCCTGACGCCGGGCGCGTCCCCCGCCACCCCGGGCGCGCCCCGCAGCTGCTCGATGGTGGCGGCGAGCACCCCCTCGACGGTGGTGAAGCGGCCGCCCAATGCCCGACCGCCGACGTCGAGGTCGAGCGCGGGGATCTGCATGCTGCACGTCTCGGACTGGGAGTAAAATAAGCGACATTTATAATGTTACCAGTGGCCGCCCGCGACTCCGCTCGCGTGGAAGTCGGTTTCCCGTGGGAATTAGGTGTTTTCCCGCGGTAAAAAGTACCCTATGTGTTATTCTGATGTATAACCTATATTACTGCAAAGTTTCATCCAAATCCATCGAGTAGTTTTTACGTAAAAGAGTAACAAATATCCATCCATCCATGCGTCCATACATCCTCACAAAATTTCACATTTATAATATTAGTAGGACGTGATAGTTTGTGAGTGTGTATGGATGTTTGTTAATCTCACGTAAAAACTGCTGGACGGATTTGGATGAAACTTTGCAGTAATATAGGTTATACATCAGAATAACACATAGGGTACTTTTTACCGCGGGAAAAGTTTTCATTGACGGGGGAAACCGACTTCTATGTGGACGGAGTCGCGGGCGGCCACTAGTAAATAAATAAAACTCTAAAACAAAATCAAAATTCTTTTATTCATCATAGATATGTAACATATACTTAATGAACGTCAATGTTACAAACTTCGACTTTACCTAACCGTAATCCGAGAGAAAAAAGCCGGCGGAAAAAAACTCCCAGCACTCTTTTTGAAAAGAGAGATCTCCCAGTGCTAGACAGAACACAGGTCTAGGGCCAAGCGGGGCCACTGAGATGATTTCAGAAGCCGTATATATAGTAACTGCGTTTGAAATGTTGATAGCGCGTTATAGGATTTGTATGCGTACCGCCGGGAAGGAATGTTGGCGACGGTCAGCGCCATCTATGTCGCCACAGTGGCCCCGATTCCGACAACACTCTCTAAAACTAAATTTAAAATATCGCTGTTTCTTTCTCATGCTTCGTATTAGAAAAAGACAGGTACATTGGTTTCACTAAATCTAGTCCACATCATTGTAAAATTTATCGAAATGCGCTGAGGTCTAGCCTAAAGGTCGTCCAGGTCGAGCGCGGGGATCTGCATGCTGCACGTCTCGGACTGTGGTTGGAATTGACGATAGTGTATTGACATTGTCATTATTATTACATAGTATCATCATTACATAGTATAAATCCAAGTCGCTAATTGTGTCTGTTTGTATGTTTGGCTGCTATCTCCTCCTAAACCAGAAGGCGGATTTAAATGCGGTTTTCGCCATCATTTAGGTAGTTTTTTCATTTAAATTTGTAAATAAAGAACGTTTAGAAAATGTTTTTTTAAGTTTTTTTAAGCCAAAAATCAATGTTTCGTGTGGAAGTCGGCCAAAACTACACCATTGCGAAGCGTGGGCGGGTCGCTAGTCATTGAATAAATAAATAAATCTCTGGACAAGACACACGAAATTATGTGGCCCTAAAGAAACTAACATAATGGACTAGGGGAGAAACTAGTTACACCCAGACACGAGCCAATATTGAAAAACCATTTTGTCGAAATTGGCCCGACCCGGGCATCGAACCCGGAACCGCTGCACCACAGAAGTAGTCGTATAATGTTATTGTTGTTTAATTGTTTTAATAGTTATTCTAGTGTTATTATCATCATTTTCATTTTTGCCTTCGTCATTTCATTACGACGTCATAAATATCACGTTCTAACGTTCGGGGGAAACGTGAAAGAAAATAAAAGATTTTAATCTTTTTTAAAGCTTTATATTCAAAGCATAAAAGTGATTTTAATGTTATGTGCCCACAGTCCGAGCACGAAAATATGACTGAGTCTGGAAGGATGCTGTCAATATCTCATTGTTTCTTCTTTAGAATCTATTTAAATAATATAAAACAATAGCTGCCAGTATTCCAGCCTACATAAGTTTCCTACAAAGTGCTTATGCACATTACATCCCACCGCCTACGAAAAAGATTTTGATACTAATCAAAATCGGCATCACTTCCAGGCACATGTCTTCCTAGCCTACCTAAGTTAGGAAGCTCCGAAGTAAAAGTGATTCGACCCAATAGTTGTAGCTAACAACCAGTCAGGTTAAAATGTGGAGTAAACAAATGAAATGAGAAGATAAATAATTAAACAAGTTAAACTGACCCCATCATGTAAAAACCTAACAAAAATACATGATGTATGGGTGAATCACAGTATGCTAGTCCAAAAACTTCACAAGAACTTAAAAATAGGAATTTTGAAAATAGACGCAAAAAAAACTTAAATATTTCAATCACAATCGTAGTGGTTTAATCATCATGCATCTAGGCAGCATCCAGTAATCATGGCTGCTTAGCTGCATTATCAAATTATCTCTATAGATACATCATTGTCCAAAGTCATCATCTGAAAATTATCAATGTTACATCTCGCTCGACAAAACACAAAAATAACAATACAAAACACCACATAATGACTCGACATAACAAATGAGAAATATTATTATCGAACAACTACTCCATCATCCACATACCTACACAAAATTCATTTAATCAAATTTACCTACTTCATCAAGATTTTAACAGTCTAAGAAAAACCCTATCTTTACTCAATATGAAGTTTCATAAATTAAATACGTATTTGATTATTAAGTCTTTGGGGCAAATAGTGAAAACATTCAAATATTCCATACTTGTGATAACGCTTAATAAAAATCAACAATGATACAACAATCCAATAAATAATCTCTTCACGCTCCCCCTGGAATATATGCAAATCATCTCTAAATAAAATCAAAGATTCCCTTCCCTAAGATATTCTTATTAGGAAGTTTTAGATAGAGAATGACAACGATTCCACACGACAAAAACTAACTTCCCACATCCTTTTTGTTGTATCATAATCTTCTTCTCGGTAACATCATACATTTCGAAACATAATAATTATTTAAATTATTTCATATCCGTCACCATTTATAAACATAAACAAACAATACTGACTGACTTGACATAAAAATTTACATGACAGTACTGACAGTTGTTCTTTTTTTACCAATGTCAACATCCATAGACAAAGCAAAAATCTAAAACCTATAATAAGTATTTTTTTTTATGGCAATCGAGCAAGTATTCGTTTCTTAATTCTATTCATCAACTTAATAAAAGACCTAAGATGATACCATATGGAATGTTATTCCATGCGTTACCATTTCTTATACATAACACATACCTTATACCGTTAAGATAAACGAAATATCTTATTTCATCTATAAATAAAAGCTGAAACTACTACACAAAAAATATAATACAAAAATATAATGAGAAAGAATAGTGTACCTACCTACCTATAATACACATGAATAATATTCTAGAAGTTGGGCAAAATATATTACAATCGTAATTTGAACGGTTTCATAGAATTATGATGATATATTAAATTACGAGCAGAAGAACCATTGACTCTTGTAATTAAGTAATTATTATTACTTAAACAACGCACAACTCTATATGGGCCAAAATATAAGCGTGACAGCTTAGAACCAATCCTAGTCGTTTTCCTAGGGTTATATACAAGAACTAAATCTCCAGGTTCATAACGCACAAACTTGACCTTCCTGTCAAACAGTCTCTTCTGACGTGTTTGAACCTTACGTATGTTCTCCAAAGCTTTCGTGATACGCACATTATTCGCAGCAGAACGTGATGTAATATCGAGATCATCCGTTAACAAATTTATATTTACATTGGCATCGGACCTTATAAGAGGATCGCGCGCGAACATAACTGAAAATGGAGACAACTGAGTAGAAGACTGTTTAGATACGTTGTATGCATGATTTATGAGCGGTACATACATACACCAATGAGATTGTTGCGAATTCGCATACATAGATAAACCTTGAATCAAAGTTCTGTTATACCGTTCTACAAGACCTATAGTTTGTGGATGCCGTGTAGCGGCTACACACAATGTCGTATCAAAGAAATCGAGTGTTTCTTTGACCATATTCGAAGTGAAAATCGAACCACGGTCCGTCAATACTTGATTAACCGAACCAAACTTACAAAAAACATCATTTACAAGAAAATCACAGATAGTCTCGGCTGTCGCCCTAGGAATCGCTTTGCAGATGGCGAACTTAGTCAAATAATCAATACAAACCAAAACATACTTATTCCCTAGTGACGATCTGGTGAATGGACCTAACACATCGATCGCAACTTTGTCAAAAATACGATTTACCGTTATTGGCTGTAACGGCGCAAGGAAATTAACTTTCTTTCTTTCTTGACAATTTTTACAACTAGCTATGTAATCATAAATTTTTCTATCGACGTTTTCGATAAAATATCGCTCACGAAATTTACCTAATGTCTTCGTAAGACCAAAGTGAGCTCCACACCAGGGATCATCATGAATCTCGGACATGACCTCTAAAAATAAACATTCCGGTAGTACAATCCTATCGATAAAATGACCACCCATTTTAATTCTATGATATAACCGACCATTTAATAAATGAAAACCCTTATAATTCCTACTACGACCAGCATTGATTTTACTGACCATATTTACACAAAAATTATCGTGAGACTGTTTAGTATCGATATCGACAATATCGATTTTATACAACTCTAAACCATCAGACATTTGTGGTTGAGTTTTGTCTGAGGAATTGTCATCTATTAACGGATTCCTACTCATAAAATCTGCCAACACATTTTCCTTTCCTTTACAATATACAATATTAAAATCATACGACTGAATAGCGAGGGCCCACCTAGCCAATCTACCATTCATATCTCTTCTATCTCGCAACCAAACTAAAGCCCTGTGGTCTGTTACCACATCAAATTTTAAACCCCATAATAGATGCTCAAAATACTTCAATGACCAAACAAGAGCGA
Source organism: Emmelina monodactyla (assembly GCA_916618145.1). Taxonomy (NCBI): domain Eukaryota; kingdom Metazoa; phylum Arthropoda; class Insecta; order Lepidoptera; family Pterophoridae; genus Emmelina; species Emmelina monodactyla. Next base: position 4,813,899 of record OU745297.1, read on the forward strand.
GACATTCTCTCTCGGTGATCGTATATCGCGTTTCGCAGTCAGATAACTTTCGGGAAGCGAAAGCTACTGGGAATAACCTATCAGTTCCCTGTAATAAACACGCGCCCAAAGCATCACCACTCGCATCCACATGCAATCTGGTGGTGATATTAGAATCATTTGAAAAATGTCGTAATAATGGAGGGTTACTGATTAATTTAAATAGAGTATCATAAGATTCCTGTTGCTCTTTAAGCCACTCAAATTTTACGCCTTTCTTTAACAAACGAGTTAAGGGCATCGCGATTGCCGCAAAATTACCAATAAATTTCCTATAATACGAAAATAACCCTAACACAGATTTGACGTTTTTGGTGCAGGATGGTACCTTTAATGACTTTATCTTTTCTATATTAGCGTCATCCGGACGAATACCTTCACCCGATATTTTATGACCTAATACCGACACTTGATCGTACGCAAAATGACATTTACTGGGTTTCAGGGTCATATTGGCCTCTTTTAGTCTTTGAAGAACCTTCTTCAAAGCGGTGCAAAACTCATCATAGTCCCTACCATACACTAATATATTATCAACATACACTATAGCGTTTCTATACTTTAAACCACCCAGAACCTTGTCCATAGTGCGTTGAAAAACAGCCCCACTAGTTTTAAGACCAAAAGGAAGAACATTAAATTCAAAAAGACCCGACGGTGTCACAAAGGCAGTTTTATGCTTATCAGCTTCCTTAATAGGAATTTGCCAATAGCCTGAGTTTAAGTCCAAATCCGCAAAGTATTTAGCTTCTGACAGATATGACAATAAATCATCTATGCGCGGTAGTGGATAAGAATCAGTTATAACCTTTTTATTTAACGATCTATAATCAATACAAAAACGCCACGAATCGTCAGGCTTTTTAACTAACACGACAGGAGACGCATAAGGAGAACGCGATTCGCGAATGATGCCATTCTGCATCATCTCGTCTACCTGTTCGCGAATTATCCGATGTTGCTCATGCGAAGCACGATACGGAGACTTATGGACGGGTGTATCATCAACAGTGTTGATTTCAACCTCCGAAATCGAACACGATCCTATTTGCGTCTTATCAAACGCAAACTGCTCTTCATATTCTGATAAGATTTTAACTAATTTTCCTTTATCATTTCTGGATATTTTATCAGAAATGTCTACTGTATTCAAACCCCTATTTTCTGAAAATATTTCTCCTACATTCTCGCCCAATGCCGTCTCATTATTTAAAAAAAACAATTTGTCTTGTTTTGACAAGTACGGCAAATGGCATTGTTCTGACAAGTATGGCAAATGGTCATTCTCATCTGCACGCAAAAATGGTATATACAAATTATCCGGAAAAATTAATAGATTTTGCCCAAAATCTATCGAAGTCCTATGAATACTGAAAAAATCGCAACCTAGAATTAAATCGGTTGTAATACTTTTTACAACAGCGAACGTATGTTCGAATAAATAATTTGACAAATAAAATTTTATTTTGAGTGAAAGAATAATGTCAAGTAATTTGCCATTCGCAACACGCAATACAGGCTTTTTATTATCTACGCTACTATTTACAATATTATTATGTACAAACTTATCTATATTTTTATAGTAAAAATCTTCCGACATGACCGAAAGACTGGCACCGCTATCCAATAATGCGGACGTGGTGATACCGCACATCTTCACTTCTACATAGGGCGTTGTAGTGGAACCTTCTCTGTCGTCGGTCGCTAGTGTGGTTCCCTGTCCTAGCGCCGCCGAGCATTTGGGTGCTCATTTCGCACGTCTTGAGAAGGTGGCTGTCTATTCCTTAAATTATACCGCTGTTGTGGTTGCGAAAATGGCGGCCTGCTTGTTCCTGCTTCATCACCAGCGCTTCTTCTAGCAGAGTATGAAGCTCCCTTGGGTTGTACATGGCGCTCCGGAACATGTGGAGTTCTTGACGACCATGGTGTAGAAAAGTTATCACTGATTTGACGGGGTGGATGTGTTAACCGCACATTCTGGGCACCGTCACCCCGCGAGTAAGTATGATTGAAGGAACCAGAGTTCCCTAATGTTTGTATCTTGACCGGCAACGTCAATTGTTTTGGTTGTAAATTCAAAATCTCGTCCTCTTGCAATGCTGCTTTTTTAAATGCAGTCAAGTCACTAAATACATGTGTTGCATATCGTGTTCTATTATTAAAAGTTAAAGATTTCAAAATTTGTTTTATTATCTTCTCATCTGATGTAATTCCAGCTTTTTTAGCCAACAATGACATTCGGTAGATGAAGTCTACTGTCTTTTCATCATGATTTTGCCGATTTGAATAAAATTGAGCGGCGTAATCCGGATCTGAGGTGAATTCTTGCTTCAAAGCCTCTACTATATCTTCAAAAGTTGAAGTATCATCACTGATGGTGTGAAAATAATTGAGGGCAGGCCCCGATAAATAATTTGAAATTAAAATGGCCTTGGTATTGTCATTCCAGGAATTTAAAGCTGCTAATGCATTGTACTGCTTAATAAAAACATCAATATGAGAAGAAACGCCGTCAAACGTTTCCATGTTGGAATGTGTACCTATAGTGTATTTGTAGGTACTTATCTGTATACTATGCTTCTTGAGTTCCAATCAATATCCAATATTATTCCAATTTTTCGTAGCGTATAACCGCGTATAGTAATATTCTTGTATTAGTAGTTGCAGCTGCACTTGACTGGACACGCTACCATGTGTCTATCCCTGAAAAGCACTGATTTTACTCGCGACAGTACCCGCGGTACTCGATACGGCGCCTCCACCAACTAACGTTCGGGGGAAACGTGAAAGAAAATAAAAGATTTTAATCTTTTTTAAAGCTTTATATTCAAAGCATAAAAGTGATTTTAATGTTATGTGCCCACAGTCCGAGCACGAAAATATGACTGAGTCTGGAAGGATGCTGTCAATATCTCATTGTTTCTTCTTTAGAATCTATTTAAATAATATAAAACAATAGCTGCCAGTATTCCAGCCTACATAAGTTTCCTACAAAGTGCTTATGCACATTACACAATACAATAATCATTTATTTATTTACAAATTTATGTATTTACACACAATTATACACACTGACAATTATGAAACTGATAACAAAATATAAGGTAAATACAGAGGTTCTGCTTATTCCTAAAGAAATTTCTTCCAGCAGACCTGTAGTTGAAGAGATGGTACGGAAAGCAAATCATCATCACTACATAGGAATAAGTCGCTATTCGTATCTTTTTGTCGACTTATTACTCTCTTAAACCATTAAACAGGTTTTAATGTGGTTATCAATATCTTTAAGATTTTTTTAAAGAGGTTTTAAAACATATAAATTTCGGAAAAACGTATTTTTACCAGCAAAGCATGTTACCTTAAACTAATATTCCTTAAATAAGTAAATAAATAATGAAACTCACTTTGAGCACATCTCTAGAGAAGTCCTCTCTACCCGCGACACGAATCTCCATTTTAACACCTTTCGGTTCAATGCCGCCGCCCGATTTCACCTGACAATAGTAGAAGCTTTAAAATAAAAGATTCTGAATTGAAATAACCTCTCTATGTATTTAATCAGTTAAATTATGTTTTTGGAATGCAAATGCACAAGATATTTTAAAAATATTCGAATCGATAAGTTTGTACACAATTTGACATCCAAAAAAAAAATATGAAACAAGATTTTCTACATTCATAGAGAATTCCGACAAAACGAGATAAAATATTAATTTACACCTTTTTTAAGTCTATTAAAAACATTTAAACATATAAATTACCTTTTTAATTTAAAATTATGCTTATTTACTACTTTATTATGATATTATTTAAGAAAAGTGATCAATATTACCTCATTAGTTCGATGACCACACGCGTCGCAAACGGTGGCCATTATCACGACGTCTTTGAAATGTGGAATGTCTGCCAAAAGATATGATGATGTAGATAAATAAATAAATCTCCAGACTAACACACCAATGATGTGGCCCTAAGGTAAGTTGCAGTTAGCACTTGTGTTATAGGTACCACATAATGGACTAGGGGGAACCTAGTTACACCCAGTCCGAGCCAATATCCACAAAAATAATTTTACGAAATGGGCCCGACCCGGGGATCGAACCCGGAACCATCCGCTTAGAACATCCGGTAGCTGGGATGGTAGCTGGGATAGTAACTGGGATGATAGCTGGGATGATAGCTGGGATTGTAGCTGGGATTGTAGCTGGGATGATAGCTGGGATTGTAGCTGGGATTGTAGCTGGGATGATAGCTGGGATTGTAGCTGGGATTGTAGCTGGGATGATAGCTGGGATTGTAGCTGGGATTGTAGCTGGGATGATAGCTGGGATTGTAGCTGGGATTGTAGCTGGGATGATAGCTGGGATTGTAGCTGGGATTGTAGCTGGGATGGTAGCTGGGATGGTAGCTGGGATAGTAGCTGGGATGATAACTGGGATGGTAGCTGGGATGGTGGCTGGGATGGCAACTGGGATGGTAGCTGGGATGGTAACTGGGATTGTAACTGTGTTGGCAACTGGGATACATCTAGCTAAAGACACTCACTTGTAACCTTCATATTAGTCTCACAAGGCGCGTTACACTCGGGACAATTAGTCGGAAACTGCAACACCTCGTCCCCCGCTATTGCGTCTAGAGTGCACGCGTCCGCGTTGTTCGGAACCTCATTGCTGAGATGGTGGCTGGGATGGTAGCTGGGATGGTAGCTGGGATGGTTACTGGGATGGTTACTGGGATGGTGGCTGGGATGGTGGCTGGGATGGTAACTGGGATGGTAACTGGGATGGTAGCTGTGGTGGTAGCTGGGGTGGTAGCTAGGATGGTTACTAGTATGGTAACTGGGATGGTAGCTGGGATGGCAACTGGGATGGCAACTGTAATGGCAACTGGGCTATATCTAGCTAAAGACACTTACTCGTAACCTTCATATTAGTCTCGCACGGCGCGTTACACTCGGGACAATTGGTCGGAAACTGCAGCACCTCGTCCCCCGCGAGTGCGTCTAGAGTACAAGAGTCTGCGTTGTTCGGCACCTGATTGCTGGGATGGTAGCTGGGATGGTAACTGGGATGGTAACTGGGATAGTAACTGCGATGATAGCTAGAATGGCAACTGGGATATATCTAGCTAAAGACACTTACTTGTAACCTTCATATTAGTCTCGCACGGCGCGTTACACTCGGGACAGTTGGTAGGAAACTGCAACACTTCTGCTAGTGCGGGATGGTAACTGGGATGGTAGCTGGGATGGTAACTGGAATGGTAGCTAGAATGGCACCTGGGCTATATCGAGCTATAGACACTTACTCGTAACCTTCATATTAGTCTCGCACGGCGCGTTACATTCAGGACAGTTGGTAGGAAACTGCAGCACTTCGTCCCCCGCTATCGCGTCTAGAGTACAAGAGTCCGCGTTGTTCGGGATGGTAGCTGGGATAGTAGCTGGGATGGTAGCTGAGATGGTAAATGGGATGGCAACTGGGATGGTAACTGGGATGGAAACTGCGATGCTAGCTGTAATGGCAACTGGGCTATATCTAAAGACACTTACTCGTAACCTTCATATTAGTCTCGCACGGCGCGTTACACTCGGGACAGTTAGTCGGAAACTGCAACACCTCGTCCCCCGCGAGTGCGTCTAGAGTGCACGCGTCGGAATTGTTCGGCACCTGCGAGGTGAGCGCCGAGCCCCACTGCTGGGGCTGGTCTGGCAGCTGGGGCGGATTTTTTTTATATTATTGGGAGCAAACGAGTATGCGGGTCACCTGCCCTTCTACCGCGTAACGAGCGTCGATTTGAACTCGACGTCGAAATCTGTTTTCGATACCGACATCATTGGTTTCATAATTTCGTACCGCGTAATTAAAGGGGCGTGGCTAAAGCAGCCGTCGATAACAGACCGAATTAATAAATGACCGTCGAATAGAGACCCGCCAGTGTTAACAATTTAGCCTATGAAAACAGATTTCGACGTCAAGTTCAAATCGACGCTAGTTACGCGGTAGCCCCCCTGATGGGGTGTTTTGCTGAGCCTCTACGAAAATCAGGCACCGGATACCGCACTCACCGAACGCAACGCAGGAACATCGTCCCTACTTCACTATGGTCTGTGCGACGGTGGTATTTCACCGGTCGAGTCAGCCCAGTAGTCGCTGCAGACAGAGCCTACAGCTACACTCTACCACTTCCAGATATAGCGTGTTTTAAAATTTAAAAACCTTGTTCGCTTTGGGAGATATAAATTTACCTTTGTAAGTCGCTTTATAAGCTTAAGAGTAACAATATGAGTTGTTGAGATTTTTATTTTTTTTAGTTTTGCATTTTAAAATGCTAATTTATTAATTTTGAAGTTATAGATACTGGAAAAAGGAACGCGGGTCTCCGAGCATTGCGCGACTGGGAATCGAACCCAGTACCTTTAAATTGCCGGTCTAATGCTCTTACCACTAGCTTGTTTCATCTTAATTAGTAGTTAAATATCCTGTAAACCGTGACCCGCCCACGCTTCGCAAAGGTGTTATTTTGGCCGAATTTCTCGCGGAACGTTGAATTTTAGCTAACTTGAAGAAACTTTTTCTGATTGTTCATTATTTGCAAATTTAAATGAATAAATTCTCTAAAAGATTAGGAGGAGATAGCGGACAAACACACAAACAGACCCAGTTAGCGACTTGGATTTATACTATGTAATGATACCTTGTTCGCTTTGAGAGATATAAACTTACCTTTGTAAGTCGTTTTATAAGCTTTAGAGTAACCATATAAGTTGTTTCATAAGTTTTCAGCCCTAAAGTTTTATCGGCAGCTAAATGGGTTTTTCAGAAGATCAGTCTATCTATCTATATACCAAGTTTCATTTAAATCGGTTCAGTTTTTTTTAATACATACTCGCAAGCTTTCGCATTTAAAATAATAATAATTGAATGCCGCTGAAATACATTGGCTTAGTGCAAGTGACTCATCACGATGTTTTTTCTCAGAGTATTTGCGTGCAAACACTACGATTATCTAAATTAAATATCTAAATGCACGCAAAACTTAGACTAAACTGTTATTAAACTACCAATAATATTGCTTAAAAATTTACATTTTAGTTTTAGTTTCGTTTAGTAAGTTTTAATTCTCAATCGGCATCTATATTTTGATCTTTTTCCAATACGATCTATTAAAAAAACTTGGTAATAACTTAATTAAGTTTAGTGCTTTCAGAATCTTCACCAACATAATAAAAAAAAAACTTCACCTTTCACGTCTTGCTACAGTTTCATCCATAATTTCTTTCGTTCTCCAAAAAAAAATTTTTGTTCTCAAACATTTAAAATAAAAGCACAATTAAATAAAAGCACTAACCTCTTCTTTAGCAAATATGCCAAGAGCGTGATCCTGTTCTTTTGTCCTGATAAAATCTTCTCTGATACAACGCGAGTCTTTCTTCGGTGCTTCGGGATTCTCAACAAAACTATTACCTATTGACAAGGACATGAGGTTGGTTTGTAGTTTAATACGGTTATGTTGTAACACTTGTAGAATCATATGGTACTGAATATTGGTATTATAGACCTAAAGCAGAGGAGTTAGGGTGTTAAATGAAACGAAGAGTTATTTCTTTTCGTCTCTTAAGGCGTATTTCAATGTCATAAGATTTTAGACATCATTAAAGTGATAAGTCCGTTATAAACGACTGTCTCATACTGAGAAATTGATAGCAATATTTTAAGTTTGGTTAAGTTAGTTTAACCCGGAATCGGCCCCATTGATCCTTTTCAAGTACCATAAATTTACTCGCCTTAATTTACTTTCAAGTAGTAATATTACCACCAGTTTTAATATAAACTTACCAGAGATATCCTCGACAATGACTGTGAATTGCAAGTCGTTCTTCAGTAATGCCAATTTAGCGATATATTCATCTATTTGTGTGGCCGCCTCTCCATGCGCGGTTCTGCGTTCGCGTTGGTCCTAATTATAATGCATATAGGTTTATGATTTTACATTGTAATGTGTTAATAATTTCCTTAATTAGTTCGTACTAGCACTTTAATATGTTTTCAACTTTTATATTTTTAGTGTTGAGCTGGCAGGTACGAGAAAATAATTTATATGTTCACTGAATGTACACGTTCTAAATTCTAAATTATGATTGTATAATTTCCGAAGAGTGCTGGGAGTTTTTTTCCGCCGGCTTTTTTCTCTCGGTCTACGGCTAGGTAAAGTCGAAGTTTGTAACATTGATGTTCATTAAGTATATGTTACATATCTATGATGAATAAAAGAATTTTGATTTTGATTTTGTTATATTTGATGAATAAGGGAAACAAAGTCGTAATTGTATGTATATTGGCATCTCGTCCACAGTTTCTCATGTTATATGCTGCTTATAAATAACTTTAATTGACGCGTTATATAATGACTTAAAAAAAATATATTTAAGATCACAGTTGTTACAGAGTATATGTATCAAATCAAAATATCAAATATTTTTATTGTTTAAAAAACTGCCTAATACAATTTTCACTAATTTTACAAAATCTGTAGATTAAATATTAATTATAATAGGCTACATATTAACATTGATACCCTACCCTCTAAACTAGTTAAAACTGTATCATAGAAGGTAGTTCATTTGTCCGTTGTAATTATCAATGTAGCTTTCTAAAAAAATTTTTTACTTGAAGAAGTTACATTATTTTTTATTATTTGCATGATGTAAAAAATGAAGCAATCATAGTTACAGGCTTTTTAGATGTTAGTAAGAGGTAAAAAGTTGTGTTATATTTTTAATAGTTAACATTTTAAAAGTAGTGCAAATATTCAAACCGTTACAAGATTCTCAATAGCCGTGTAATCCTTTTTTTTCAAAAAATTTACTAAAACTGTTTTACAGTCGTATTGATTATGTTTGGGAAGCTTTGGAATACTTTTAACCAGTCTGTTATAAATGAATGGTCCAAGAAAGTCGGGAAATCTCTGCGTGAAAGACTTTTTACAGAGTGGTTCCTTGAAAATTCTATCCAGACGTCTCTTGTTTGTCTGAACCGGAACCATTCTATGATATTGAAGAGTGAGCAAGAGAACGAATAATTGCCTAACCGTTAGGACGGAGTTGTCTTTGTAAAGCTGTACTGTCGAGTATAAGTAGGGTTTAAAAGTCATGACCTTGAGGATAGCACGCTGAGCTCTCTCAAGAGGTAATAAGATAGATCTCGGACATCCGCCCCAACAGGGCATACAGTATGTTATTATTGATTCACAAAGAGCAGAGTAAATACACTTTAATTGTTTAAGATCGCATAAGTGTCGTAGTGTTTTAAAAACATATATTAATTTACGCACCCTTGTAGTAACTGCTTCTATGTGTTTATAGAAATTCATGTTGTTGTCAATTGTAATGCCTAAGTACTTGATACTTTCTGTCGAAAATACTTCCGGACAGTCACATGGAGTGAAAGTGTGGCAGTGATGTGCCTTAATATTTATTGTATTAGACGCTGGTTGTTCATTCCTTCTAAGACTAAAACTAATATATTTGGTTTTCCCTAGGTTAAGAGTCAGTAAATTGTTGTCTAGCCATTTTGCTACAGTATTCAGGCCTTTATTGGCATTAAAATTTACTTCTTCCCATGTTTTTCCTTTAAAGAACAACACAGTATCATCCGCATAGGCAATTATATTTCCGTTTTCCAGTTTCAAGTTACACATATCATTCATATATACTGTGAAAAGGGTGGGCCCTAGGACGCTTCCCTGAGGAACTCCAAATTTTATTTCTCGCTGTGTGCTCATGTTTTCTCCAATTTGTACGAATTGTCTCCGATTTATTAAGTAATGCTTAAAGATTTCTAGTTCGTTTTGTCTTACTCCTAAAGCTTTCAATTTACTGAGAAGACATGGTATAGAAACAGTGTCGAAAGCCTTAGAGAGATCCAAAAAAATTGCTAGGCATTTTTCTGAAGCATCAAGGCTTTTTGCGACAAGGGATGTTAAATTTTGAACAGCGTTCACTGTGGACATATTATTGCGGAACCCGAATTGATTCTTAGAAATAAGTTTGTTTTTCTCTAAAAATCCTTTCAGTCTTACATTTACTGCCTTTTCAATAATTTTTGATAATGTAGTTAAAAGTGATATAGGCCTGTAGTTACTGATGTTATTTCTGTGTCCTCCCTTAAATATTGGAATAACTTTGGATATTTTTAGAGATTCAGGGAAAATACCGCTTTCAAATATCAAGTTACAGATGTTTGTTATTGGGAGAGCCAAGTGATCAATTCCGAGCTTAAACACCTTCGCAGGTATTCCATCCCAACCAGTGCTTGACGATGGTTTCAGCGACTTAATTATCGATTTTATTTCATTTTCGTTGGTAGGTGATAGAAAAAAGGAATTAGAAGCAGAGGGGGTAAAGATATCGTCTCTATTAAGTTCAATTTCAGTAGTGTTAAGCCTTTTCAGAATTATGTCAGCTAAGTTACCGCCAACACCAGTAAAATAATTGTTAATGTTATTAAGAGATGGAATTGGATTTTCCTTATCTGATATTAATTCTAGAGAGGAATCTTGTTTTTTTTTGAAATTACAGGCCTCTTTGACAATATCCCATTGTTTTTTTAGATTGTTTTTACTTTTTTGCATTTCATTTCTATAATACAATCTTTTAACATTTTTTAATATATTACAACATGAATTTCTGTACCGTATATAAGTTAATTTTAAAATCACGTTTTCAGGATCATTTTTTAATTTCTGATGCAATTTGTCTCGCGTTTTAATGCATTTTAGTAAGCCCGGAGTAACCCATGGTTTGAGGATATTGTTTTTCGATTTTTTGTAGTGAAATACTGTGTGTTTTATAACAAGTGCTTTAACTTTAGATACAAAAATATCTGTCATCTCATTAGTACACCTAGAGGTTAATTCTGCTGTCCAATCTACTTTAGCTAGATCTTCTGCTATTGATTTATAATCTAACTGCCTTACCATTTTTGGATTTGTATTAAACGTGTTGATTTTTTTATCCATAGAGAGTATTACGCTACTATGATCAGTTACGGTTGAATCACAAATAGCAGCGTTTATAACACAGCCCATCTTGACAATAGTGTGATCCAAACAGGAGCTTCCTCTAGTTGGGAGAGTATACGTAAATCCAAATACCTAAGAGTTTTTTCACTAACATTTCTTTCGGCGATATCTATATTTATGTCACCTACCACTAGTATTTTAGCATAGCCTTTGTGATCATTTAGCACTGAATCTAAGAATTTTAAAAACTTATCAATATTTCGATAACTTGGTGATCTATATATACATATAACTGCTAATTCCTTTTTATCAGTGATGACTATACAGTTACATTCTTCCACAAGTGTCGGCTCATGAATATCTACATTAAAACTTTTATCAACATAGATAACAACACCATCATTTTGATTGTGAAAAGTTTTTGTGTGGAAGCAATTGTAATTTTCTAAACTTGGCAAATGAACTACCTTAGATAACCAGCATTCAGTTAATACAACAATATGTACTTTGATATTAAGTCTAAATAGATGTAATGTGAAATCGTCAAAATTACAATTTAAACTTCTAATATTCTGCACTACTAAATTCAAATTTTCGTTTTTTATGTTCAATCTATTTTTACAAGTTTCTGCATCCTGCAACCTTATTGTATTACCACATGTAAATCTCGTTTCTTCTATTTCTGTAATCAGTTCCATAGTTGAAGCCATTTCTAGATTGTTTTCCTTTAACTTGATATAATTATAGTGTGACGTAGTCATTTAATTAGAGCTAAACTATCGTGATTGCGAATATTAATTGCTGTATGATTTTCATCCTTTCTAACGAAAAAACGACCATCCTTCATCCATACAAACTTGTAATTTAGTTCCTTTGATTTTTTCCTTATGACCGCATAAAGACTCTTGTTGGCTGGACTGAGATGTTCAGAAATGTAGACAGGCGTTGATGCTCCACCGTATCCCAGATGGTGTGAATTTAATTTAGATTTTTCATTTTTATTAAATTTTGCTGTAGCAGATATAAAGCTGTCGCGTAAGGAGCGGTTCTTGAGTTTTAGTATGATACTTCTAGGCCGAGTATCGTCTTTTGCTTGTCTAGTCACACGCAAGATGGACAAGATGTCTTCTTGGTTGAGGTCACATTTTACAGCCTTAGAAATCTGCATTACAGTGGAATGTAGGTTTTCCTCTTTATGTTCCGGTACGCCATTTATTTCTACATTAGTTTCCCTTAAATACTGTTCCATTTGACCCAACCTGTTTCCAAGATCCTTAATAGTGGAGTTAAGACACATGTTATCTTTTTGTATCATGGCAATTAGTTTTTCTTTCTCTATGAGGCGAAGTTTCATTTCTTCATAGGCTGTATTATAAAAATTTAGCGATTCCTCAAAACATGAAACTTTTTCATTTATCATTTTCAACTGTTTGCCGACCAATTCATCAATTGTTGTTTTGAGAGTAAGGGTAAGTTCATCTCTAATCATTAGACGCAGAGATTCGGCTGAAAGTTGTGTATTAATTTGCGGGGTGTCATCTGATGACTTTCGTCTTGGTTTCTGTGCATTTCTTTTTGTGACAAATGACGATTCTGGGCAATTAGAAACAGCTGTTCTTATAGGAGTGTTAGTATTATCCAACTTTGGCTCTGAGCATTCGGCATTTGGGGCATTTCCAAATTGTTTTACTATCTTTGACCATAGAGTGGTAGCGTTTTGCTGTAATATTGGCACATTCTAGGTCATAACTTGATTCACACATAGCACACTTCATACATTCCCTCAAATTAAGTATATTTTTTTTACAACCGGCACAACTTAGGGTAGACATCCTTACTTTTCCTTCCAAAACAGAGTTGCGAGTTTACTGCAAGTACACACTCTAATTCGCTTCTGGTACTGAACGACAGATGGCGCTGATATTGTTTTTATTGCTTTAGCGTAAGGGTGTCTTACCCAAGCAATAATGTTAGTCTGTGTCATCAACTGTCAAAACACAAACAAGTAAACAAACTCTTTTTGTAGTTGTAATACGAAAGATCAGAGGTTTCCTGTTCAAATTTTTACACTTAAATATGACTTTGATTTAGCACTTCACTTTAAACAGAAGCCCGAAAACATGCGACTTCACAAAGTAATTATTTAACAGCGGACAAACAATAACAGGTTTAGTACGGAGCACAGAGCACAGAGCCGGGGATGTAGGTTCACAGACTAATATTTTTCTCCTCTTTTATTACATGAATTAATTTAATTTAATTACCTGAGTGAGTCCAGCAATAACTCTTGAGATAATGCCCTCTACAGTTGTCACCTCTGAAACAATTATGTTTTTATTTATACATCCCTTTTATCAGCCCCCTATAAATGGAAAGATTTTGATTTGATTTATATCTTTATATTTAAGATGAATAAATTATTTATAAAATTTTAATTAAATGTTAATGATGATTTAAAATTATTAAAATGCACTTATAGTGATTTTCACTAGCATTGTGGCTTCACTTTAAAGTACCAAATTTTCCCGTTGGAATTTAGTATTTTCTTACTAATTGCTATTCTAGGTTATAGTCTATTCATAAACTGAGTTTTGTCTAGGTAAATCCTGTTCAGTAGTTTGTGTGATTTAGTGCCATATAAAGTAAAACTTTTGGTAGGATAGAAAGTTACTAAAAAACCTTATATCTTCAAGTATTACCTCCTTTCTGGCTTTGCGAGGGAATCTCGAGGTTGACCTCTGGTATCCGTATGCAAGTGTAGTCGCTCTTCACAACCTGACGGTTTAAATCTACCTCTTCAGTCACTTTGAGGGTCCATCTGCAATGTTGGAAAAGAATTTTAACACACTTTTACTAGCTCGTACTTTTGTCATACTTTATAACATCGGATTGATAAAAAAATTCACATTTATTAAAGACCGATGACAATGCAACATTATGTAAATTCCGTCCGATCCGCCTACCAGTGTGAGCAGAAGTGTGCAGCGCTCCTAAGCCCATAGCTTCATTTCAAGCATGTTTTTTAGTTTTAGTAAAACTTTATGGGGCAGATTTGACACAAAATATACAGGATACTTTAGTTGACATCAGTTTGTGGACCAAAATAAAAAAGATAAAAAGAAAGCATCTTCGTAACAATTGAAATTTACTATCACCCTAATACTAATATTATAAAGGTTGTGTTTCTGTCTGCTACAATATAACCCTGAAACTTTCAAGCCAATTTTAAAAACTGGACCATCTAATAGGACATAGGAAAATTTTAATTGAAAAAATATTTTGAAAATATTGATTTGAAGTAAACAAGAAATTGTTCTTTTATGCAATATGTGCAGGCAGAACAATTTAGATAAATCAAAAATAAAGCCAAGCAAACTCGTGTTTAATATACCTCACTCCTTGCTCAGCGAAGGCGCCCGCGGACTGGATCTCATTGTTTTCATATCCACACTCCTCACACGTAAATGACATTATCACAACATTCTTGTAGTATGGGATGCGAGTGAGGAGGAGACGGGTTTTGCCCTGGCAGGATTAAAAAGATAAAATTTATTGATGTCTCAACAAAAAGAAAAAAAAGAAAAAGGTTTCAAAATAAAAACATATGTATTTTTGAGGTTATGTTTTAATTGTAAACATAGCCGGTATCAAACATTACGATAAGTGTTTTAAGAAAATTTTAATGTGTTGTTTTCGTCCAAACAACACATAAAAATTATATTAGGTGTGTAGGTACTATAAGAAAAATATAATAAAAACTAAAAACCTTCTAGAAGTTTCGATACTTACATTTGAATGGCAATACATGCATAGCGATTCAATTTCAGTGATTTCTGGATCTGGATCGTCAGCTGTAAGATCGCGGAATACGGGTTTCTGCACTTCACTCATTTTTACAATAAATTATAAAACAATATTTTGTTTACTTTCGATTTGGACAAGAGCGAGTGAGCTTGGTATGACAACTGTCAATCAACTGACAGATGTATGTGGCACTCTTATGTCGTGGTCCTTTAATCGAATACGTGAAAACGTTGGTAAGCGTGCAAATGCATCGACCGAAAAAGATTTCACTACTCACAATTACTCACAAACGTTAGCACTGATATCAATTTGGTCCACTTGTTGGTAGCTGGTTCTAGCATATGAACGTTCTGTCAAAATGACAGGTGGTTAAATATGGGTCAGTGAGATTGCATGTTGAGGTTTTCCCGATTAATCTGCTAAATATCTTTACATTAAACAATATAAATCCAATAAAACATGTCCGAAAGTTTAGATCTTACAAATTAAAGTATTAAGTTGTCAGTTTGACATTTATCTGACATTGCTGCACACAGTGCACTACCTATCTTTTGTTAGTACTGAACGGTGACGTCACTAATGACGACAGATTGCTCAGAGTTTGCAAACGTTCGTATTAATGGTCCAACCGTTTGCACGCAGACAGTGCAGAAAGCGCGCTGACAGCAATTTTGGACCAGTATATTATATACTTTACTAAATTTCGTTGATTTCGTTACTTTCGTTGATTTCATCGATTTCGTCAATTTCGTCGATTTCGTCGATTTCAAAATGACAAAATGACAAAATAACAAAATGACAAAATGACAAAAAGTCGAAATGTCGAAATGTCAGAATGTCAAAATAACAAAATGTCAATATGTTGTTGTGTCCTTTAATTTCTGTTGCTGCGGTAAAAACACCGCTCATGTTGGCCATCGCCTCCACCAATATGTCAATTTCATTTATTTCGTTTATTATGTCAAACTGTCAACTGAATACTTTAATTTGTAAGGTCAAAACTTTCGGACAATGTAAAGATATTTAGCTGATTCATTGTGAAAACCTCAATATGTAATGTTACTGACACATATTAAACCACCTGTCATTTTGACAGAACGTTCTTGCATATTTTCGTACCAACAAGTGGACCAAATTGATTTCAGTGCTGACGTTTGTGAGTAGTGAATTATTTTACGGTCGACGCATTTGCACGCTTACCAACGTTTGTACGTATTCTATTAAAGGTCCACGACATTACAGAGGTAGGTTACGTTCGAGCGCACTTTAACTTGACATATCTGATCAATATTTCTAAACTATGATAGAGCGTAACCCATAAAAAGGCCTTGAAAACATATGTACTTCAAAATTACAATTATTAATTTTTTGCAAATAAAATATTGAATTAATTTCGGCTACATTAATCATAGATCATAAGATTTCACACTGACACAAATTAACTGTCAATCTGTTTTTTAATTGTCAATGTCTTTTTCAATCACATAAATATTAGTAAACAAACAAACAAAAGTTACTTTATTCTGAACAGTGCAACAGTAAAAATAAAAATGTTAATTAAAGAGCGTTTATGTGAAACGTGTTTGTCTTCTGGAAGAAAATTGTATTTCATAGATCCCCAACAGCTTAACTCCATATGTCTGGGCTTACATGTCGGTACTTACTATATTAGTAACTATTAGGAACGATTAATTAGTCCTTCATTCACTTCTTAATTTAAAGATTTCAGTGCGAATCAATCAAGTGTGCTGGGAGTGTCGCAGCATGATACACAAGTGGGTCAAGTTTAGAGAGAGAGTTGTGAAGGCACAGGAGCTTCTTGCTGATTGTACACACAAGCAGGTATAGAAAAGTTAGTTCTTAAGCTTAACACACACACACACACACACTGTTCAAAATGTAAGTGATTTGTGTATGTGTGATTTGTGTATGTGTGATTTGTGTAATGTTACAGAAAAGAGCAAATAATCAGACGACACTTAAAGCTATTAAATATTCTCTTCTATAAAATGAACCCTTATAATAATTAAATTTGTAAAAGTCTTTAATAATGTGTGATTGACATTTACTGTTTGTTGGTCCTGCGGCTTTTAACAAAGTCTGAAGAAACCGTGAAAGTCTATATGTTACATTACAATTTTTTTTAAGTTCTTAAAAAATGTTTTCAGGATTTCACCAGTCTGTCAAATCTTTGTTTGACAGAAATTTATACAATCTCAACTATTCCACCTGTTAAAATAGAAAATAATATGCAAAACATGGTGGTTGCTATAGCATCTAGACATGGTAATGAGTCAATAGAGCCTATGATTCCATCGCTTTTTAAGACTGATGATGATACTGAAGATTTAGAAACAGATTGTAAGATAGAGTTTGATGATAATACTGAAATACAAGCAATACCTATGGTAAGATCTTATTTATTAGTTTTAGGAGAAGCGAATAGAAAATAAATCTATACTTATAATAAATCTGTAGAGAGGTCAATTCTGTACATGAAATATATTTCCAAAATAACTATCAGGGGGTGATTAGGGATTGATACTGATGCCAAAAATACAATCAGTAAAATTTTTGTCTGTCTGTCTGTCTGTCGGACCGTTATGGAAACAAAAACTACTAGACGGATTTTAACGAAACTTGGTACAATTATTCTTCATACTCCTGGGCAGGTTATAGGATACTTTTCATCACGCTACAATCAATAGGAGCAGAGCAGCGAAGGGAAATGTTGGGAAAACGGGATTAGTTACTCCATTTTTTAAGTCTCCGTCGCGTGTGCAACGTTGATGGTTAAAGCTACACAGAAATCATGTATGACGGAAATGTCCTCCTTAAAATTATATAAAAAATATCCCACGACAGCATATGTCCATATTTTATAGTTGACTCACAATAACACTAACACAAGCAGTTCGAAGCTGTCTTATCATATTTGTCTACTATTTCATTTCAAAGTTGTGTTTTCAATTCGGATTTTTTATACAGTTCTTCACTATTAAGGCAGATAATTCAGTGGACTCAGCTTATTGAACATAGCTAAACATATTACATACTAGCTTTTGCCCGTAGCCTCTCACGCGTTAAATTCGGAATAAAATCCCTTTCCCTATAAAATGTTACATATGCAAAAAAAACATGGGCACAGACAGAGCAAGCGACTTTGTAGTGATTATAAAGAAATTTTCTTAAAATGGAAGTTTATCCGCCGATTTGTGAATTAATAATGTTATGTCGAGTAACTTTTGTAGGATATCTTAGTGATAGTGATTGATCATACAAAATACTCAAATATCAATAGGCTCAATAGGTACCATGACAAACATGACAAATTTTTAAATTCCTAATTTAGGAACCGGCGGAAAATGGCTTGGCATTTTTTTTAATCCTACTAATATAATTAACGTGAATGTTTCTGATTACCTATGTATGGATGTATGGTAGTTTGTTACTCTTTCACGTAAAAACTACTGGACGGATTTGGATAAAACTTTGCAGTAATATAGGTTTATACATCAGAATAACACATAGGGTACTTTTTACCGCGGAAAAACCTTTCATTCTGACGGGGAACCGACTTCCACGCGAACGGAGTCGCGGGCGGCCACTAGTCTATACTAATATTATAAAGAGGAAAACTTTGTTTGGTTGTGTCGAATAGGCTCAAAAACTACTGGGCCGATTTTAAAAATTCTTTCACCATTCGAAAGCTACATTATCCACGAGTAACATGGATATATTTTATTTAGGAAAAAATGGGGTTTCGTAAGATTGCACAGTTAGTTGCGGGTAAAACCGCTGGGGCGGAAAGCTAGTGTTTAATAAAAGAATAAATTACATATTATGTTTCAGGAAACACCAAACATTATATCAGACCCAATTGGGTTGATAAATGGAAATGATACATTAGCCAAAGAAGATTCAAATATTGATGCAAACAGTACAATTCTTAATATTAAACCTAAGATAAAACATTTACAAGAAACTTCAGATGTTTTTAACTTAGGAATAGACAAGGAAGACAAACTGCTTAAACGAATGCTTGGAGCAAAGCCAAAAACTTGTTCTAGTAAAACCCTTAATGTTTCAAATAGTTCAATCCCATTTGCAATGGAATCAAACAATATAAGTGTGAAGAAATATAAAGAGGTAACAAATGTACAATGTATTTTTTTATTGCACAAAAATATAAAAAATAACGACTTCAGTAAGGCTTTTGTTTCAGAGTGCCAGCCATTTTTCATGTGAAATATGTGGACATAAATTTCCGTCGCAAGTTAGTGCAGATGTTCACAAGAAAACTCATATAGACAAGTAAGTCTGAGTCACACAGCAACAGATTTTAATCTGGTGTACCACAAGGTTCCACTTTTAGTCCAATATTATATTGGACTAAATATTTTGATTTTAAAAGACAATATATTTATTACTTGAAATTAAACTCATTACTACTGTTTTTTTATAAAATGTTTGATGTCTAGGTCAGCGAAACCCAAAAGGCGGCGCAGAAAGAAGCTTGTAATGTGTAGTTGTGACCATTGTGGAGAGATTTTTACTAAAGATTTGCTCAAAGAACACATTAGGTAAGTTTCGTTTAAAATGCTCGGTAAACCATTGTTTTTTTAATATTGTACACAAAGATTTCTATGGGTTTCGAAGCATAGGTATATGCTCTGAGAAAATTATTTTTATTTTTTCAAATGAAAAAGTGATATTATATAATACATAAGCAGTATACTGGAAAAATTTTGTACAAAATAAATCTCTTCATAAGCATGATATATTAATAAATTCCTTTTTACAGCTTTTTGATTTTATTATTAAGCCGATAATTCATATATTTTTAGAAAAGAACACACTGAGAAAATAGAATCAAAATGTCCTATATGTTTAAAAGTGTTCAAAGGAGACTTGGAGCATTTAGAACAAACACACATGAAGAGAGCACATAGACCGTTAATACTGGTATTATATCCTACTAATATTATAAATGTGAAAGTTTGTGAGTATGTGAGGATGTATGGATGTTTGTTACTCTTTCACGTAAAAACTACTGGATGGATTTGGATACTTTTACACACAGGGTACTTTTTACCGCGGGAAAACTTCTCATTCCCACGGGAAACCGACTTCCACGCGAACGGAGACGCGGGCGGCCACTAGTGTAACTATAACTTTTTAAATTTAGATTTAAGTTATTTACAATATTCAGAATTAAATAAAAAAACTATTCTCTTTCTACTAGTGTGACTAGAAAAATAATTAATAATGAAAATGCTTTCTTAATATATATTTTTTTGTATATTTCAGGAAGAGAGTTTGTTCTGCGTTGAGTGTGATGTGCTGTTTAAAAATATACAGAACTACAGAAGCCATGTCAAAATCAAACATGAGAATGAAAAGTATATATACTTATTATCTTTCTATCGACTTAACTTTAATTTTTTTAATTATTTTTTTACATATATTTTTTTTTTAATTATTTAATGACATATTTGAAATAATTATTATTTTCTAGATCAGAATGTCCAAAGTGTGGTGGTTGGTTCGCCTATCTCACCTCACACTTGCTGTCTCACGCCGAACCAGATAAATATTCATGTGGTGACTGTGGGAAGGTAAATTTAATAAGGTTTACACATACATAACTTTACTGCTTTTAATGAGTTACATAATTAGTACCAAATCCAGGGAGTCATAACATGGTCTGGGGCAGGTCCTAGACGGACCACTAATTAATAAATTGTCAAACATTATGTATTTTGACTTGAGCACTACTATATGACCCCCCCCCCCTTTAGCTGGCGTCAAAGCTAAATCCGGTCTTGATAATTAAGATACTTGTGATATGCGCTTATGTGTAACAAAACCAATATTTTTTTTTATCTATATTTGACGACTATCATGAAATATATTTTTTTTAACCCAAATGGCGCTGTATGTATTTTAAATAGCGCGTTTTTATTTCGATATAACGTTAATTTAATGTTGTCAATTGTTCCCTAAAGCTACAATTAACTTATTTTTTTGTATTTTTAATTGCAGAATTTCAGACGACGTTCAACAATGTTGCAGCATGTGAAGTATCACCACCGCGGTGTTCCCAAACCTCGGAACAAAACGTGTACTTTTTGCCAGAAAAGTTTCAATGTAAGTCATCAAAAAGAAGAAGCTCAAGTTTGTCTCTTTTTGGTCTCTTTGTTTAGAAGAATAAATAAATTTGACGACCTCTGTGGTGCAGCGGCATAAGTACCGGACTGCTTAGCGGATGGTCCCGGGTTCGATCCCCGGGTCGGGCCAATTTCGTAAAAAATGTTTTTCGACATTGGCTCGTGTCTGGGTGTAACTAGGTTCTCCCCTAGTCCATTGTGTGGTACCTTTAACACAAGAGCTTACTGCACTTACTTAAGGGCTACAAAATTAGTGTTTAGTCTGGTGATTATTATAGTCTGGAGATTATTAAAATACCTTCTCATCACTTTTTATTTTTCTAGTCCACACGTATCTTAAAGGATCATATGAATACGCACACAGGCGACAGACCCTATGTGTGCTCAGAATGTGGAGACAACTTCAGGCATACAGCTGCTTTGTACACTCACACCAAACTTAAACATGGGTTAAAGAAGAAGGCTGGAAAGTGATTTTAAAAGTGTATTGTATATATAGTTTGGA
The DNA here is from genome assembly GCA_916618145.1 of Emmelina monodactyla. Taxonomy (NCBI): domain Eukaryota; kingdom Metazoa; phylum Arthropoda; class Insecta; order Lepidoptera; family Pterophoridae; genus Emmelina; species Emmelina monodactyla. Next base: position 4,835,439 of record OU745297.1, read on the forward strand.
ATAAATAAATATATTGACCTACATAACTATGTTGTGTTTTGTTAATAAACGAGTTTTTTTTTAAGAAACATTTATCTAGATATTTTCGGTTTAACAAGGTGTAGGTTAAAAGATTTCCTATCCCCAAAGTTTTTATTGACTCGTTTGTACTCTCTTGTAATCTTTGAGTATTAAACCAAAAAAAAAGACTAAATATTTAAAGCTTGTGATATATATGTTACGGCTAATACTCGAAGTGCGGCTACACCTAGTTTTAGCCGGTTAGAAGTGTTTTTAGAATGGAAAACTGTAAAAAAAAATAATATACCTATGTATATAAAAACTGGCTTCAATCATGAGTCGACGGAGTCCCGCGTAGCTTTTTCTGGGTGGTATAAAAAAAGTAACCTAACTATCCTAACTTATTGATGTTCTAACCGGCTAAAACTAGGTGTAGCCGCACTTCGGGTATTAGCCGTAACATATACACAGGGTGCTGTCAGATCCATACGGAATGACGATCGGAGTGCACTCAGGCGTAACCTCCGAACGTGTTACCGACATCATAGACAATAAGTCTTTAAATAAATTAAAAAAAAAACATAGAGCTGACAAAAAAAAAGTCCTTTTAGCTATCTGTCATTGTCAATAAATTTATTTATTCAGTCAGTAGATTGATTGTTTCGAGGGGTGTAGATTGTTTTGTAAACAAATAAAATATTATGTTCCGAAAAGAGTTATGTGAGACTTGCCTGTCTTCGGGAAGAAAAATGTGTTTCATTGATGAAGATCAGCTCCAGACGATTTGCCCCGGGTTTCAGGTGTTTATTCATTTACTTTGTTGTTTTCTAACTTTTCTGTTTATGTATCAAAAACAAGTTATAATTAAAATTCTTCGGCGAATTTGGTTCATATAAAAAGTTTTCTTCAATATTTCTATAATTTTAAACATTCGTGTTAAAATAAAACTGGATATTATTAAACTTGACTAAATTTTCCAACTACTTTGATAAGTTTTATTAGTAGTTGCTTCAAATTAAAAAACAAATTAAAATTTCGCTTTTAAATATTTGACGACGTCTGTGGTGCAGCAGTATGTATACCGGACTGCTAAACGGATGGTTCCGTGTTCGATCCCCGGGTCGGGCCAATTTCGTAAAATTGGTTTTTCGATATTGGCTCGTGTCTGGATGTAACTAGGTTCTCCCCTAGTCCATTGTATGTTACCTATATGATATATGATATAGTACAAGCTTTGCTTAGCTTAGGGCCACACAGTTGGTGTGTCAGTCTGGAGATTTATTTATTATTATTTAGATTTCAGTGCAAAAAAACAAAGTGTGCTGGGAGTGTCGCAGCATGGTGCACAAGTGGGTCCAGTTCAGAGACCGGGTCGTGAAGGCACAGGAGCTGCTCGCTGATTGTACTAATACAAAGGTATGGCTTAACTTCTATTTATGTATTAAATAAATTTAATATGTATTTCTGACCAAGACCATTAGTATTAAGTTGTCCTTTATTTCTGCTCTTTTCAAAAGTCTGAAATTAAAATCATATTTTTAGTAAATCCCATCTATTACGCTTTACAGTTTCAATTTACTTCTTGCAAAGTCAAAATGTTTACTTATGTTTTAGAATCTGAAAAGCCTGTCTAAGTTGTGTATAAATAATTTAGACTATGTGTCTATTGAGTCTACTAAAGATTCACTGGTAAAGACTGAAGAAAATGATGATAAAATGAAAGAAGAGCTTGATTACAAATATGAGGTTCCAATAACACCTCTGGTAAGAAATCTATATAATTAATATAAATAATTTAAAATAATTAAAAAATCACCTAACTTTAATTCAAGGAAACACCTTTAGAAGACCCTATTGGTGAAATGGATTTGTCAACAGACATAGAACAACCTGAGACTCCAATCCGTGTTTTCGTTAATGAAGGCGTAGCAGAACCTAAAACAAAAAAAATAAATTCCTCAAATAATCCAGTCAAAAGTTGTATGAAAACAAAAAAAGAAACTACCAAAAATATAACAAGAAAAGTTAAGAAAAAGGTGGTTTTTAATGATGTTTGTAGTTCCGAGACAGATACGGCAGATGAATTCCAAGATGAAGAAGAAAAAAAGGCTGATAATACTAAAGTACAAACATTTAGAATAGTAAGAGTAGAGAAGAATAAGTTATTGAAATTAATGCTCAGAGCCAAACACAAAAGATGGTTTAATTTATCAAAGCATCCTAAGTGTCCTTCATGTATAATACTGTTTAAAACAGAGGAAGGGTACAGAATGCATTTGAAGAAACATGATGAGGTAAAGTTATTGTAGTTATTGATGAAGAATCTAAATCTAATCTAAAAGATACAAATGATTTTGTGTTAATTCAAAAGTATGCAATAAATAAATTAAAATTATGTAACTAAATTATTACAATGCTTTAGAGCGCAGGTTCGTTCCCTTGTGAGATATGCGGACAAAGATTTATGACACAACATCGTGCTAATTTACACCAGGAAGCTCATTTAAACAAGTAAGTTTTGATAACGCTAAAGCTTTTGAGTGTTTTCTTCACTGTATGTACTTACAAGTAATAGTACGAGATCCGACCGCGTGATTTATACGTTCATATGTTTGATTAATAAAATATAATTTTTATCGATATTTATAACTAAACCAATGCAGATCCGCAAAGGTGGCCATCCAAATTTGGCCGCAATTAATTTTAATTAAAATGTAATTAATTATTTATTTTTTAACAATTACGTTCACCTGTAATTGTTAAAAAATATATTTCATTAGAAAGAAATATACCTGAGATACCAAAAAAGTTCAAGGTGCCATCCCTCACTTGGTCGCAACCTAATGTCAGCCAGGTGTAAACAGGTATAATTTCGTTAAATATATACGTTCATAATGTATTATCATGTTATACATACCAAATTGAAGATTAATTTTTTCCCTACATGATGAGACATGGGTGCCTATGCAGAAATGCCCGCAAATAGTGATTGCCAACGATTAAAGATAAATAAAAGCGAGAGAAATTTAAGATAAACACCGTTTGTCGAATAAAGATAGAGCATGCCAGCTGCTTGTCGTTTTCATGCTACTGCGCATGCGTCCATAGATAAGGTGCTCAACTAGTAGCTCGGGTATTTGCTTGGAGTTTAAAATACTCCAAAAATTGAGCAGTAAAAATAATATGTCATAATAATTAATCTACAAAACTAGTGTTTTCAATATTTTTTTAATTATATTCCACTCAAACAATAACTTTTAACTGTAAGACGTTAATTTGAATCTATACCTTATCTAGGGTGTTTATCTTAAATTTCTCTCGCTTTTATTTATCTTTAATCGTTGGCAATCACTATTTGCGGGCATTTCTGCATAGGCACCCATATCTCATCATGTAGGGAAAAAATTAATCTTCAATTTGGTATGTATAACATGATAATACATTATGAACGTATATATTTAACGAAATTATACCTGTTTACACCTGGCTGACATTAGGTTGCGACCAAGTGAGGGATGGCACCTTGAACTTTTTCGGTATCTCAGGTATATTTCTTTCTAATGAAATATATTTTTTAACAATTACAGGTGAACGTAATTGTTAAAAAATAAATAATTAATTACATTTTAATTAAAATTAATTGCGGCCAAATTTGGATGGCCACCTTTGCGGATCTGCATTGGTTTAGTTATAAATATCGATAAAAATTATATTTTATTAATCAAACATATGAACGTATAAATCACGCGGTCGGATCTTAGACTATAAGGGTGTTCCACAGGGGTCTGTTTTCAGTCCATTATTATTCATCGTTTAAATTTCCTTTTAACTGTCGTAGATGCATCGAATGTATAGAATGCCATGAGCTCTTCGGTTCGCAATGGGACTTTTCTGCTCACTATAAAGATATTCATTCACAAAGAGATATTATGTGCTGGAAGTGTATTAAGATGTTTCCGTAAGTAAATTATCATTATCATTACATAGTATAAATAAACTAAATCGCTAATTGTGTCTGTTTGTAGGTTTGTCCGCTAACCCCTCCTAAACCAGTAGACGGATTTTAATGCGGTTTTCACCATCGTTTAGCTAATTTTTTCACTTAAATTTGTTAATTAAGTACATTCAGAAAAGGTTTCATTAAGTTAGCCAAAATTAAATGTTTCGTGAACTCAACTCGGCCCAAATTATAGAATTGCGAAGCGTAGGCGGGTCACTAGTTTGATATTAATTACAAGACGTTAGACTTTTTCTACATATTGACAGTTTGATCAACTTATCAACTGGCCAAGCTAAAATGAACCTTAATTTAAGTCAAGTTATCATTTTTTCACTCACACTCCCCAAATCAAATTAAAAATAACGCCGTCACTTCCTAAGTAACACTTATAAGACAAAGACAGTCAAAGTATTTGTGTGCAATAGAGTGCAGTTTTAGACTAGTCTTGATTCAAGACTAGTCTAAAACTGCTATTAACTGCTAAATCTATAACTTCAAGACTCTTGAAGGAAAAAGGACCGCGGGTCTCCGAGCATTGCGCGACTGGGAATCAAATGCTCGGAGACCCGCGTTTCTTTTTCTATTATCTATAACTTCAAGATTAGGTAATAAATTAGCATTTTAAATGCTAAAAGTAAAATCTCAAGTTTAAACAAGCCGTTATAGCGCATTTCGTCCAATTTTACAATGATGCAGACTAAATTTCGTGGGAGCAATACATCTGTGTTTCTCCTATACTCAGTATAAGCAAAGGGCGACGATATTTTAAATTTAGTTTGGAGAGTGTTTTTGGAATCGAGGCCACTGATACGAATTGATTGATTGATGAATTTAAAATGGTTTATTTACCTTGACATTTTAATGATTAAGCAGTTAAATCTTTTATTAACAGAACAATGAAACACTACAGGCAGCACAGACGAGAGGTACATTGTAATGTGAAATGTACGTGTGAGCACTGCGGGAAAAAACTTAATGCGTCTTCTCTTAAAGTTCATATGCGGTAAGACGTTTTTTAAGAAGTTACCGTTTATTAATTTTAAAATCAGTGTGGCTGAACTTTACCTTTTTTTATGTTAGTAAAATTAATATTATTTATCTCAGTCAATAGGCTATTACACACTTTTTTGAAAACTGATTTAAGCCAATCTTGAAGTTGTACTGGACCTGTAGAATTTTTATTTTAATTTTAAATTATTGAAAAATGCCATAAAATCTACTTTTCATTTATGATTTTGAAATCGCGCGCGGAAACAGTAGCCGCCATGCTGTTTCGACTGGTGACGTCACTCCGATAGTAAACAATACAATTTTGTTGAAGAGCAAGTAAAAATATTTTCGGAAAAATGAGTAATAATCCTTATCATTGGATAAAACAATGGATATACGTTCACAAACTTAATAACTTGACAATTTCTACAAATCTTCTCAAAGCACGACAATGTGTTTACTATCGGAGTGGAACCCAATATGGCGAACAGCGTTTTTGACATTTCAAAAATAGATTAAGTATAAAAGTCGATTTTATAATTGGATATATAAAATTTATAATGCATTTCTATGAATTAATATCAACTTCTATCTATCTTATTCTTCTTGCATGATGTAAAATACCGTGTTATCGAAGCTTTTTCATTTTCATAACTCCTTTATGGTCCAAAATTATCCTACTAATATTATAAATGTGAAAGTTTGTGACGATGTATGGATGGATGGATGGATATTTGTTACTCTTTCACGTAAAAACAACTGGATGGATTTTTATGAAACTTTGCAGTAATATAGGTTATACATCAGAATAACACATAGGGTACTTTTTACCGCGGGGAAACACCTAATTCCCACGGGAAACCGACTTCCACGCGAACGGAATCGCGGGCGGCCACTAGTTGATTTTTATGTTATTTCAGAATAGCACACACGCAAGTAGAACGAACGGAGTGTCCGCTGTGTTTTAAAATGATCAAAGGAAATATGAAACACGTCCAACGAACCCATATGAAGAAAGTTCACGGCCCGACTATACCGGTATTGAACTCATTATTTTTTATTTTTTATTAAATAAAAAGATCATTTCACCGATAGCTTAATAGTCTTACGGCCGAAACCAATATTCTACTATAGTTAAAACCTTGGTAATTGGAAACTGCTAGTTTTGTTTTTTGTGACGGGTTCCTCTCATTTCCATATCAACAGCTATCTACAATCTATCTATTGAGACGCAAAAACATGGATAATAGTTACCATAGGTACACAAGTAACAAGGCGTCAAAGGTTAGTAGAATATTTATTAGCTTTGTCACATATGTATTTAACTCAAATATTTGTATAAATAAATAAATAAATTGGTTTCGGCCGTAAGCCACTGCCTTATAACGTAGCTTGCCGCTGGTGGAATAATTTTCAAAATCGATTCATTAGTTTCAGAGGTACTCCAAATATACTAACTCACTAATTTTACTTCTTAATTATAGTTTAACTAGCTTTGCCCGCGGCTTCGCACACGCTAATTTCGAAGTAAAACCCCTTTCCCTATACCGTGACGAGTTCCTGTTAGTTTTGAAATATCTAAGTTCCTGTACTATATTTTAACTCAGTAATTATTTACGACATCACATTAGAAAAAAACAGTATTTCTCGACTAATTAATGGATGTTATTACACATATAAACCTTCCTCTTGCATCTCTCTTAAAAATAGTAGTAGGTATTTTTGATGTGAAAGTGAAACATACAGACAGACAACATGCACAGTTTCACTTTTATCTTATTAGTAATACATGGTAATGATAAGGATTGGTACCTAACTCTTCCTATATGTATTTATTTTAGGACGAGAACTCGTTCTGCGTGGAATGCAATACACAGTTTCGAAACATATGGAGTTACAGGAGCCACGTGAGAACCAAGCACGATAAGGAAAAGTATGGATTACCTTAATATTGTAATCACTAAATTTTTTATCAATTTGTCACTTGTTTCATGCTAAGATATTAAGAATTAAAAAAAAAACAATAATTATTTACTTTGGTAAAACAAGAGTTTAAAAAATGAACTTTTTCGTTTGTCAATCCTTAAAAGTTAAAAAAAAACCATAAATGTTTGTTTACCTAATTACCTTTTTTCTCTGTTTTGTTTTAAAACTCCTTTTACTTACTTCTTACCACTTTTTTCACTCTTATTATTGAAAAAAAAAGTAAAATAAAAAACTGTCCATTTCTGTACATTTTATTTAAGCTTAAATATTAACATACTAATAATTTTATGATTTGTTCTAGAACTGAATGTCCGGAATGTGGTAAATGGTTCACATGTATTCGCTCGCATATGAGGAGTCACTCGAACGAGTACAAGCATTCGTGTAGTGAATGTAATAAGGTACCTACCTACTTAAAGTTAGATTTTATCAACGTTCCTTTAATTTAAGAGACGCTTAACATAATATATTAAATAACGCTTCAATATAAATAATTTTCATTAATATTTTTTTGATATTCGTAATACATTGACAACATTGTGAAGCTATAAATAGTGATTTTATGGCCCTCTAAAATATTTTAAGTGTCCCCTAAATTTAGGGAACATTGTTCCTATACAAAGTGATTGATAAGAAACCTGAAAGTAAAATGAAGTTCTTGAAGTGGCAAAAGACATTTTTTTGCGCTTGCATACTGTACTGCAAAATAATCTAATTTTTGAAGAAATTTCGCCTTCAAAAAGATTCTTAGGCCATTAGCAAGAGCCAGTTTTCATATTAAGATTGTGAGCCACTAATGAATCACCCTGTATGTATTATAAAGCGGGTTAAGGTTCTCATCGACTTGCGTTTTTTCATCGAAACAAGTCAATCATACACAACAAATAAAATAATGTAATCATTGCAGAAATTCAAACGGCACTCCACAATGATGAACCACGTGAAATACGTGCACCGCGGTGTTCCCAAACCACGCACCAAGACGTGCGGTGTTTGTCAGAAGAGTTTCACTGTAAGTTATTCTTCGACCTCTGTGGTGCAGCGGTATATATACCGGACTGCTAAGCAGATGGTTCCGGGTTCAATTCCCGGGTCGGGCCAATTACGTGATAATGGTTTTACGATATTGGCTCGTGTCTGGGTGTAACTAGGTTCTCCCTTAGTCCATTGTGTGGTACCTATAGTACAGGCTTTGCTTAGTTTAGGGCCACACAGTTGGTGTGTCAGTCTGGAGATTTATTTATTTATTTATTATTATTATTATTCTACGTTCGAAGGAAATTTGTTATTTATGTCTGTTTGTATTGTATGTAGGGATAGATAACTAACTCTTGACAACTTCTGTAGCGCAGCGCTATGTATACCGGATAGTTAAGCTAAAGGTTTCGATACCCGGGGGGATCCAATATAGTTAGAACTCTTTTTAAAATTATAAAGTAAAAGCTTTCGCTTAGTTTAGGGCCACATAGTTGGTGTGGTAGTCTGGAGATTTAATTATTTATTTATTAAACCTCTTTTGAATTTTTTTGCGGTATTAGATGTTTTTGGGGTTCCTAAATGTTTTTTTTTTACAATCCAGCCAATCTTCTAAATGTTTATAATAATTAAAATCAAAACCAGTATAAGCTTAACAAAAAAACAAAAACAGAAACCCAGAACTTCAATGCTACCAATTTATTTATTTCCTTCCATTCCCTCCAGTGTAATCGTCAACTGAGCGACCACATGAACACCCACACCGGCGAGCGTCCGTACGTCTGTTCACAGTGCGGCGACACATTCGGACACAAGGCTGCACTGTTTACTCACACTAGACGCAAACACGCACAGGAAAAACACAGTAAAGAGGACATGGAGTGAATGTATCATGAAAAATTTAAGAATAATTTTACATATGTTAATAAAAATGCTTAAAATACTTAAATGTTTTATTGTGTAGGTTAATAAGTTAGCAAAAGGCTTGCCTATAAGAAAATATCACTGTATCCAAACGAATAGTAAAAATAACATACATTTATAGCTCACTTTACAATTTCATCTTTGAGATTTAATTGCTTAATACACAGTGTTACACGGTAGTTGGTTATAATGAACAGATTTATTTTGAGAGATTGGCTTTCGTTCCTAAAAACAGAAATGAATTGCGTTGTAAGAATGAAAAAAGCCTCTACGTATTTTAATTTTTTCTAGTTAATATCATAGCAGTAACTTTCTAAATATTTCATGGGATTCCAAAGAATTTGCACAGGCATCATTTAACATGCCAATGTCAATCTATATATCTGTCAACAAAACATAAGTTCTGTCAATCAATCAATCTAGTTTTATGATTGACGTTAATCGACATTCTAGTATTAGTTTTACAAGTTTATTTCTTTGATATTATTTTGTATTTGTGCCTTTTTTACATCAAAATTTTTGTTTAACATGAGCGCTGAAGTGAATATTTGTGAAACATGTTTGTCTTATGGTCGCAAAATGTTAGATATTGACGCAGATCAACTGCAATCGATATGCCCTGGGTTTCAGGTAAATATTGTTAATTCCTATTAGAATAACTCAGAATACGTTTGAGACCTAAATTTAATCTAACAATTCTATTTAACAATATATTTAGACTTATAACCTACGCAATTTTGCGCGCTTTTTTTCAATTTGTCGTAAATTTCGAAGTTTTTATCAGCGTCTAAATACTTGTCCGCGTAAAGATTTCAGTGCGGAACAACAAAGTGTGCTGGGAGTGTCGCAGCATGGTGCACAAGTGGGTCCAGTTCAGAGACAGAGTTGTGAAGGCACAGGAGCTTCTCGCTGATTTCTCTATAGGAGAAGTGAGTGTGTATTTTTTTAAGTTATCCCTAGATTTTTAGAGGGTAAATCTTATACTAACAGTGTAAGGATAGACAGTACCCTTTGTTCTCTTGGTTTTAACTTATTTCAATCCAAAATCCTTTTTACCATCTATATGTAAAAAAAAATTATAAATAAATAAATAGATGTGCATTAAATATTGCTTTTAAAGACACTGGACATTTCAGAACTTACTCAACATACAGCCACATCTTTACAAAATTAAAACCAATATTCTGTGAGAAAGCTTGAGTAATTAATAGGATTATCCACAATACTAGGAATATAGTACTCAAATTTTTTAATCTGCATTATCATGGTAAATGTTCAACATCATGTTACTGTCTATGTTTTATTTTTTACTAGTGGCTGCCCGCGACTCTGTTTGCGTTGAAGTGGGTTTCCCGTGGGAATAATATGTTTTCCCGCAGTAAAAAGTACCCTATGTGTTATTCTGCATATAACGTATATTACTGTAAAGTTTCATCCAAATCCATCCAGTAGTTTTTACATGAAAGAGTAACAAATATCCATCCATGCTCACAAACTTTCACATTTATAATATTAGTAGGATTTACCTGATTACAATAACATATTTGTTCACAGAGTTACACCAGCCTATCAAACCTTGGAACAAAAACACAGGATGCTATTTCAATAGAAAGCTGTGTGGACCCACAATGGATGAAAGCGGAAGATAACCCATTCTTAACCGATCCCACCTCTTTTGACGTTAAAGTGGAACCAGAGACTGATTTTGATAATGGTCCATTGGTGGGTAACTAAATGTTTTTTAAGCATTTAAAGTAAGCCTAAATCATACTTCATAAAATAAATGTTTCAACTTTGACTATTTCAACCGTACAATATTAATGAAATATTGACATACACTTAGTGTTGATGTAATAAAATGAACTATTTTTTTGGTTTATTTATATGCATGTTTTTTTATTTATAATGTTCTCCTTTTATCCTACAGTTTGAATATAAGTTTCAAATTTACATCAGTATGCACTTGGTGTTCTTATTGAATACTTTTGACATCTTTATGTACTTTACCTATATTGGAAAATATCATAACATATAAAAAGTAAATGTAAAAGACACTCCAACAAATTGCAGGACTCACCATTCGTAGAAGACCAAATAGTCTGTGAAGACTACAGCAAATCATCACTCAAAAATAGCAAAATCAGCATCACCCCACTTCGAGTTTTCGTCAAAGAAGACATAGGCACTGCCAAAAGGTCTAAAACAAAGAAAAAACAACAAAACAAAAGCAAAAACACTAAGAAAAACAAAGCTAAAGTCAAGAAAAAAGTTACCAAACAACCCAATGTGAACGAACTAAGCGAAGACTCTAAACTTCCTAAAACAAATATAAAAGACGAACTCAAAAGTAACAACAGTTCACAATGGAATGCCGGTCATTCCTCCGAAGAGACGGATACAGCGGACGAGTTCGAAGATGAAACCACCAAAGTAGCGGACAACAAAATGATATTCAGAACAGTGCGAGTAGAAAGAGAGAAGCTACTGAGATTGATGCATAGGACGAGGAAGAAGAGACGGTTTCTTCAATCAAGGCTGTTAAAGTGTAACTCGTGTATAATATTGTTTAAAAGTGAGCAGTTGTATCAGCAGCATATTAGGCGGCATGAAGAGGTATTGAAATATTTTTATTTATCCTACATTAGTTTTTATGAATGAAAAAACCATTGGCTTGTTATATAAAATTGATGACATATTACTGCTTTAAACATTTATAGATTACGACAAATGTTTTCGTTGTCAGTGATACTTACTTTCATCTTATACAAATATGTATGATTTCTTGATAGTTAAAATTTACGCAATGGATTAACAAAGTTTAAAAAATAGTTTTTTAGGATTGTATAAAGACAGTAAAAAAAAATCTTACCCCATATGTTCTCCCGTGGGAATGACGTCATTTCCCGCCTTAAAAGTTACTCCATGTGTTATTCCAGCTTATTACATACCTACTATACCAAGTTTCATCCAAATCCGTTCAGTAGTTTTTGCCAGTACGACGCGTTTATAATATTTGTAAAAATTTTGCCTTTTGATTTTATCAATGTACCTTCCTACTTGAAATTTAATATTTAATATAATATTTTCAGACGGCGGGCCCGTACACATGTGAGTTGTGTCAACTGAGATTCAAGACACCCGAATATGTCAGGATACATGAGGAGACACATTTTGATAAGTAAGTTAACTGTCTTACCTTTTTTTATATAAAAAAAAGATTTAAATTCGCACGGGAGTATATTTTTTTCTTGTTCACGCAACAATGAGTGTTGGCTTATGCTAAATGTACTTCACTTACAAATATTCTTGAAAAAAATCTCCCAAAGATGATTAAAACCTCTCATTAAATTTCGCTGGGTTTAGAATGTTTTGTTTGAAATAATTAGGCCTTAAATATATTAAACCATGTATTTACTACGTATCTTGACAATAAAGTATTACTGCCTACCCTACATAACATCATATTATCAACTATAGACCTGCCCACGCTTTGCAATAGTGAAATTTTAAACCCACTGGTTAATAAATCAATGAATTTTGGCTAACTTAAATAAACTTTCCCGAATATACTGTACTTGTTTACCTATTCAAAAGAAAATCCTATAAGATAGTAAAAACCGCATCAAATTCCGACACAAGGTTTAGAAGGATTTATTTATATTTAAGACTAGCGACCCGCCCACGCTTCGCAATGGTGTAATCTTGCCGACTTGCTCGCGAACCCTTGCATTTTTGCTAACTTAAAAAATCTTTTTCTAAACGTGCTTTATTTACAAATTTAAATGAATAAATACCCTAAAATATTGAGAAAACCGCATTTAAATCCGTTACGTACTTTAGGAGGAGTTAGAAGCCAAACATACAAACAGACAGAATCAGCGACTTGGATTTATACTATGTAATGATATGTGGGTAGGCTGGTAATTCGACTAAATAAATCAGTGTTTGACCTACATTCCTGTGTTTCACTTCAGTTACTTTCACATTTATATTATTAGTAGGGATAATATAATGAATCTAACTCCAGATGCATCGAGTGTGTGGAGTGCCGCGAGTTGTTCGTAGTTCCGTGGGACTTCTCATCCCACTACAATGATTACCACGCGTACAGAGATATCATGTGTTGGAAGTGTATTATGATGTTCTCGTAAGTATTTACTATATTTATTAGGTGGTTAATTAATGGGGTGTAGATTTTTATAAGTTGTCGTGGTTTAAAATATTGGCTTACTAGCTTCAGCAAAAAGTTTAATTTTTTCTAAGTAGGCTTTAACTGCATAGTTGGATCTTTATATTATATGTGGATGTTCAGGTATTTCGCCTTCCCCCTCTAAGTCAAGTGATATGTAAATAAGTGTCAAGTGAATAGAATAAAAATGTTTGAAACTGTCAAATTGCCTGCTCGATGAAGATGTCCATCCGAGATAAAGGTCTTATTATATTGTGTAGGCTATTTTTATGTTTTAAACATTAGATTTTGTTCAGAAGATTTACATGCTTATACCTTTAAACGAATTATCGCTAACTATTAGAATTTACTGTTCAATCAAACCTGTCATGTTCATTTGTTTCGTCAAGTAAAAAAGTAGCTTCAATGAACAAATTTTATTGTAAATCTATTACGTTTTACTAACTAATCTATCATTTTTGAAGTTATAAATACTGGAATAAGGAACGCGGGCCCCCGAGCATTACGCGACTGGGACTCGAACCCAGGACCTTTTTAAAACCGGTCCAATGCTTTGATCACTTCGCTAGCGCCGCTACGTCGACCCACCGAAATTTCCTCCAGTATCTATGTGCTTACGTCATATAGCTGACGTCATTTAGTATTTATCACTTCAAAATTAACAAATTAGCATTTATAATGCAAAATTAAAAATAAAATCTCAATCTATTACTTGAAATTAAACTCATTTTAACGGGTTTTACGCGTTTATTTTTGATTTTCCGATGTTTCGGCATTTTTGCAAATGCCGTGGTCACAGCCTACCCTATTCTATTCTCTGTGGTGCAGCGGTATATACACCGGACTGCTAAGCGGATGGTTCCGGGTTCGATCCCCGGGTCGGGCCAATTTCGTAAAAATGGTTTTTCGATATTGGCTCGTGTCTGGGTGTAACTAGGTTCTCCCCTAGTCCATTGTGTGGTATCTATAACACAAGTGCTTAATGCAACTTACTTTAGGGCCACACAATTGGTGTGTTAGTCTGGAGATTTTATTTATTTATTTTATTTACCCTATAATTTCAAGTGATAATAATCGCGTGAATCTGAGAAGTTATATCAATCGACTATTCCCGTATAACCCCACATTCCACTTAGTACGATGCAAGAATACCGCCAGAAGTTATATCAATCGACTATTCCCAAATAATAGGGTTATTTGGGAATAGTCGATTGATATTCTATCTGTCACTCTAGCACGATGCAAGAGTACCGCCTCCATCGTAACAAGGTGCACCGCGGGCGGCTGCGGCTCGCGTGCGACGCCTGCGGGAAGACGCTCGGCTCCAAGCACACGCTGCTCAACCACATCAAGTAGGTGACGTCATCATTGTCATTGTTATCATTACATAGTATACAAGGAGCACCAGCCGCCTGCGGGAAGACGCTCGGCTCCAAGCACACGCTGCTCAACCACATCAAGTAGGTGACGTCATCATTGTCATTGTTATCTTACATAGTATACAAGGAGCACCAGCCGCCTGCGGGAAGACGCTCGGCTCCAAGCACACGCTGCTCAACCACATCAAGTAGGTGACGTCATCATTGTCATTGTTATCTTACATAGTATACAAGGAGCACCAGCCGCCTGCGGGAAGACGCTCGGCTCCAAGCACACGCTGCTCAACCACATCAAGTAGGTGACGTCATCATTGTCATTGTTATCTTACATAGTATACAAGGAGCACCAGCCGCCCGCGGGAAGACGCTCGGCTCCAAGCACACGCTGCTCAACCACATCAAGTAGGTGACGTCATCATTGTCATTGTTATCTTACATAGTATACAAGGAGCACCAGCCGCCTGCGGGAAGACGCTCGGCTCCAAGCACACGCTGCTCAACCACATCAAGTAGGTGACGTCATCATTGTCATTGTTATCTTACATAGTATACAAGGAGCACCAGCCGCCCGCGGGAAGACGCTCGGCTCCAAGCACACGCTGCTCAACCACATCAAGTAGGTGACGTCATCATTGTCATTGTTATCTTACATAGTATACAAGGAGCACCAGCCGCCTGCGGGAAGACGCTCGGCTCCAAGCACACGCTGCTCAACCACATCAAGTAGGTGACGTCATCATTGTCATTGTTATCTTACATAGTATACAAGGAGCACCAGCCGCCCGCGGGAAGACGCTCGGCTCCAAGCACACGCTGCTCAACCACATCAAGTAGGTGACGTCATCATTGTCATTGTTATCTTACATAGTATACAAGGAGCACCAGCCGCCCGCGGGAAGACGCTCGGCTCCAAGCACACGCTGCTCAACCACATCAAGTAGGTGACGTCATCATTGTCATTGTTATCATTACATAGTATACAAGGAGCACCAGCCGCCCGCGGGAAGACGCTCGGCTCCAAGCACACGCTGCTCAACCACATCAAGTAGGTGACGTCATCATTGTCATTGTTATCATTACATAGTATACAAGGAGCACCAGCCGCCTGCGGGAAGACGCTCGGCTCCAAGCACACGCTGCTCAACCACATCAAGTAGGTGACGTCATCATTGTCATTGTTATCTTACATAGTATACAAGGAGCACCAGCCGCCTGCGGGAAGACGCTCGGCTCCAAGCACACGCTGCTCAACCACATCAAGTAGGTGACGTCATCATTGTCATTGTTATCATTACATAGTATACAAGGAGCACCAGCCGCCTGCGGGAAGACGCTCGGCTCCAAGCACACGCTGCTCAACCACATCAAGTAGGTGACGTCATCATTGTCATTGTTATCTTACATAGTATACAAGGAGCACCAGCCGCCCGCGGGAAGACGCTCGGCTCCAAGCACACGCTGCTCAACCACATCAAGTAGGTGACGTCATCATTGTCATTGTTATCATTACATAGTATACAAGGAGCACCAGCCGCCTGCGGGAAGACGCTCGGCTCCAAGCACACGCTGCTCAACCACATCAAGTAGGTGACGTCATCATTGTCATTGTTATCATTACATAGTATACAAGGAGCACCAGCCGCCTGCGGGAAGACGCTCGGCTCCAAGCACACGCTGCTCAACCACATCAAGTAGGTGACGTCATCATTGTCATTGTTATCATTACATAGTATACAAGGAGCACCAGCCGCCCGCGGGAAGACGCTCGGCTCCAAGCACACGCTGCTCAACCACATCAAGTAGGTGACGTCATCATTGTCATTGTTATCATTACATAGTATACAAGGAGCACCAGCCGCCTGCGGGAAGACGCTCGGCTCCAAGCACACGCTGCTCAACCACATCAAGTAGGTGACGTCATCATTGTCATTGTTATCATTACATAGTATACAAGGAGCACCAGCCGCCTGCGGGAAGACGCTCGGCTCCAAGCACACGCTGCTCAACCACATCAAGTAGGTGACGTCATCATTGTCATTGTTATCATTACATAGTATACAAGGAGCACCAGCCGCCTGCGGGAAGACGCTCGGCTCCAAGCACACGCTGCTCAACCACATCAAGTAGGTGACGTCATCATTGTCATTGTTATCATTACATAGTATACAAGGAGCACCAGCCGCCCGCGGGAAGACGCTCGGCTCCAAGCACACGCTGCTCAACCACATCAAGTAGGTGACGTCATCATTGTCATTGTTATCATTACATAGTATACAAGGAGCACCAGCCGCCTGCGGGAAGACGCTCGGCTCCAAGCACACGCTGCTCAACCACATCAAGTAGGTGACGTCATCATTGTCATTGTTATCATTACATAGTATACAAGGAGCACCAGCCGCCTGCGGGAAGACGCTCGGCTCCAAGCACACGCTGCTCAACCACATCAAGTAGGTGACGTCATCATTGTCATTGTTATCATTACATAGTATACAAGGAGCACCAGCCGCCTGCGGGAAGACGCTCGGCTCCAAGCACACGCTGCTCAACCACATCAAGTAGGTGACGTCATCATTGTCATTGTTATCATTACATAGTATACAAGGAGCACCAGCCGCCTGCGGGAAGACGCTCGGCTCCAAGCACACGCTGCTCAACCACATCAAGTAGGTGACGTCATCATTGTCATTGTTATCATTACATAGTATACAAGGAGCACCAGCCGCCTGCGGGAAGACGCTCGGCTCCAAGCACACGCTGCTCAACCACATCAAGTAGGTGACGTCATCATTGTCATTGTTATCATTACATAGTATACAAGGAGCACCAGCCGCCTGCGGGAAGACGCTCGGCTCCAAGCACACGCTGCTCAACCACATCAAGTAGGTGACGTCATCATTGTCATTGTTATCATTACATAGTATACAAGGAGCACCAGCCGCCCGCGGGAAGACGCTCGGCTCCAAGCACACGCTGCTCAACCACATCAAGTAGGTGACGTCATCATTGTCATTGTTATCATTACATAGTATACAAGGAGCACCAGCCGCCCGCGGGAAGACGCTCGGCTCCAAGCACACGCTGCTCAACCACATCAAGTAGGTGACGTCATCATTGTCATTGTTATCATTACATAGTATACAAGGAGCACCAGCCGCCCGCGGGAAGACGCTCGGCTCCAAGCACACGCTGCTCAACCACATCAAGTAGGTGACGTCATCATTGTCATTGTTATCATTACATAGTATACAAGGAGCACCAGCCGCCTGCGGGAAGACGCTCGGCTCCAAGCACACGCTGCTCAACCACATCAAGTAGGTGACGTCATCATTGTCATTGTTATCATTACATAGTATACAAGGAGCACCAGCCGCCTGCGGGAAGACGCTCGGCTCCAAGCACACGCTGCTCAACCACATCAAGTAGGTGACGTCATCATTGTCATTGTTATCATTACATAGTATACAAGGAGCACCAGCCGCCTGCGGGAAGACGCTCGGCTCCAAGCACACGCTGCTCAACCACATCAAGTAGGTGACGTCATCATTGTCATTGTTATCATTACATAGTATACAAGGAGCACCAGCCGCCTGCGGGAAGACGCTCGGCTCCAAGCACACGCTGCTCAACCACATCAAGTAGGTGACGTCATCATTGTCATTGTTATCATTACATAGTATACAAGGAGCACCAGCCGCCTGCGGGAAGACGCTCGGCTCCAAGCACACGCTGCTCAACCACATCAAGTAGGTGACGTCATCATTGTCATTGTTATCATTACATAGTATACAAGGAGCACCAGCCGCCCGCGGGAAGACGCTCGGCTCCAAGCACACGCTGCTCAACCACATCAAGTAGGTGACGTCATCATTGTCATTGTTATCATTACATAGTATACAAGGAGCACCAGCCGCCTGCGGGAAGACGCTCGGCTCCAAGCACACGCTGCTCAACCACATCAAGTAGGTGACGTCATCATTGTCATTGTTATCATTACATAGTATACAAGGAGCACCAGCCGCCTGCGGGAAGACGCTCGGCTCCAAGCACACGCTGCTCAACCACATCAAGTAGGTGACGTCATCATTGTCATTGTTATCATTACATAGTATACAAGGAGCACCAGCCGCCTGCGGGAAGACGCTCGGCTCCAAGCACACGCTGCTCAACCACATCAAGTAGGTGACGTCATCATTGTCATTGTTATCATTACATAGTATACAAGGAGCACCAGCCGCCTGCGGGAAGACGCTCGGCTCCAAGCACACGCTGCTCAACCACATCAAGTAGGTGACGTCATCATTGTCATTGTTATCATTACATAGTATACAAGGAGCACCAGCCGCCCGCGGGAAGACGCTCGGCTCCAAGCACACGCTGCTCAACCACATCAAGTAGGTGACGTCATCATTGTCATTGTTATCATTACATAGTATACAAGGAGCACCAGCCGCCCGCGGGAAGACGCTCGGCTCCAAGCACACGCTGCTCAACCACATCAAGTAGGTGACGTCATCATTGTCATTGTTATCATTACATAGTATACAAGGAGCACCAGCCGCCCGCGGGAAGACGCTCGGCTCCAAGCACACGCTGCTCAACCACATCAAGTAGGTGACGTCATCATTGTCATTGTTATCATTACATAGTATACAAGGAGCACCAGCCGCCCGCGGGAAGACGCTCGGCTCCAAGCACACGCTGCTCAACCACATCAAGTAGGTGACGTCATCATTGTCATTGTTATCATTACATAGTATACAAGGAGCACCAGCCGCCCGCGGGAAGACGCTCGGCTCCAAGCACACGCTGCTCAACCACATCAAGTAGGTGACGTCATCATTGTCATTGTTATCATTACATAGTATACAAGGAGCACCAGCCGCCCGCGGGAAGACGCTCGGCTCCAAGCACACGCTGCTCAACCACATCAAGTAGGTGACGTCATCATTGTCATTGTTATCATTACATAGTATACAAGGAGCACCAGCCGCCTGCGGGAAGACGCTCGGCTCCAAGCACACGCTGCTCAACCACATCAAGTAGGTGACGTCATCATTGTCATTGTTATCATTACATAGTATACAAGGAGCACCAGCCGCCTGCGGGAAGACGCTCGGCTCCAAGCACACGCTGCTCAACCACATCAAGTAGGTGACGTCATCATTGTCATTGTTATCATTACATAGTATACAAGGAGCACCAGCCGCCTGCGGGAAGACGCTCGGCTCCAAGCACACGCTGCTCAACCACATCAAGTAGGTGACGTCATCATTGTCATTGTTATCATTACATAGTATACAAGGAGCACCAGCCGCCTGCGGGAAGACGCTCGGCTCCAAGCACACGCTGCTCAACCACATCAAGTAGGTGACGTCATCATTGTCATTGTTATCATTACATAGTATACAAGGAGCACCAGCCGCCTGCGGGAAGACGCTCGGCTCCAAGCACACGCTGCTCAACCACATCAAGTAGGTGACGTCATCATTGTCATTGTTATCATTACATAGTATACAAGGAGCACCAGCCGCCTGCGGGAAGACGCTCGGCTCCAAGCACACGCTGCTCAACCACATCAAGTAGGTGACGTCATCATTGTCATTGTTATCATTACATAGTATACAAGGAGCACCAGCCGCCTGCGGGAAGACGCTCGGCTCCAAGCACACGCTGCTCAACCACATCAAGTAGGTGACGTCATCATTGTCATTGTTATCATTACATAGTATACAAGGAGCACCAGCCGCCTGCGGGAAGACGCTCGGCTCCAAGCACACGCTGCTCAACCACATCAAGTAGGTGACGTCATCATTGTCATTGTTATCATTACATAGTATACAAGGAGCACCAGCCGCCTGCGGGAAGACGCTCGGCTCCAAGCACACGCTGCTCAACCACATCAAGTAGGTGACGTCATCATTGTCATTGTTATCATTACATAGTATACAAGGAGCACCAGCCGCCTGCGGGAAGACGCTCGGCTCCAAGCACACGCTGCTCAACCACATCAAGTAGGTGACGTCATCATTGTCATTGTTATCATTACATAGTATACAAGGAGCACCAGCCGCCTGCGGGAAGACGCTCGGCTCCAAGCACACGCTGCTCAACCACATCAAGTAGGTGACGTCATCATTGTCATTGTTATCATTACATAGTATACAAGGAGCACCAGCCGCCTGCGGGAAGACGCTCGGCTCCAAGCACACGCTGCTCAACCACATCAAGTAGGTGACGTCATCATTGTCATTGTTATCATTACATAGTATACAAGGAGCACCAGCCGCCTGCGGGAAGACGCTCGGCTCCAAGCACACGCTGCTCAACCACATCAAGTAGGTGACGTCATCATTGTCATTGTTATCATTACATAGTATACAAGGAGCACCAGCCGCCTGCGGGAAGACGCTCGGCTCCAAGCACACGCTGCTCAACCACATCAAGTAGGTGACGTCATCATTGTCATTGTTATCATTACATAGTATACAAGGAGCACCAGCCGCCTGCGGGAAGACGCTCGGCTCCAAGCACACGCTGCTCAACCACATCAAGTAGGTGACGTCATCATTGTCATTGTTATCATTACATAGTATACAAGGAGCACCAGCCGCCCGCGGGAAGACGCTCGGCTCCAAGCACACGCTGCTCAACCACATCAAGTAGGTGACGTCATCATTGTCATTGTTATCATTACATAGTATACAAGGAGCACCAGCCGCCCGCGGGAAGACGCTCGGCTCCAAGCACACGCTGCTCAACCACATCAAGTAGGTGACGTCATCATTGTCATTGTTATCATTACATAGTATACAAGGAGCACCAGCCGCCCGCGGGAAGACGCTCGGCTCCAAGCACACGCTGCTCAACCACATCAAGTAGGTGACGTCATCATTGTCATTGTTATCATTACATAGTATACAAGGAGCACCAGCCGCCCGCGGGAAGACGCTCGGCTCCAAGCACACGCTGCTCAACCACATCAAGTAGGTGACGTCATCATTGTCATTGTTATCATTACATAGTATACAAGGAGCACCAGCCGCCCGCGGGAAGACGCTCGGCTCCAAGCACACGCTGCTCAACCACATCAAGTAGGTGACGTCATCATTGTCATTGTTATCATTACATAGTATACAAGGAGCACCAGCCGCCCGCGGGAAGACGCTCGGCTCCAAGCACACGCTGCTCAACCACATCAAGTAGGTGACGTCATCATTGTCATTGTTATCATTACATAGTATACAAGGAGCACCAGCCGCCCGCGGGAAGACGCTCGGCTCCAAGCACACGCTGCTCAACCACATCAAGTAGGTGACGTCATCATTGTCATTGTTATCATTACATAGTATACAAGGAGCACCAGCCGCCTGCGGGAAGACGCTCGGCTCCAAGCACACGCTGCTCAACCACATCAAGTAGGTGACGTCATCATTGTCATTGTTATCTTACATAGTATACAAGGAGCACCAGCCGCCTGCGGGAAGACGCTCGGCTCCAAGCACACGCTGCTCAACCACATCAAGTAGGTGACGTCATCATTGTCATTGTTATCATTACATAGTATACAAGGAGCACCAGCCGCCTGCGGGAAGACGCTCGGCTCCAAGCACACGCTGCTCAACCACATCAAGTAGGTGACGTCATCATTGTCATTGTTATCATTACATAGTATACAAGGAGCACCAGCCGCCTGCGGGAAGACGCTCGGCTCCAAGCACACGCTGCTCAACCACATCAAGTAGGTGACGTCATCATTGTCATTGTTATCATTACATAGTATACAAGGAGCACCAGCCGCCTGCGGGAAGACGCTCGGCTCCAAGCACACGCTGCTCAACCACATCAAGTAGGTGACGTCATCATTGTCATTGTTATCATTACATAGTATACAAGGAGCACCAGCCGCCTGCGGGAAGACGCTCGGCTCCAAGCACACGCTGCTCAACCACATCAAGTAGGCTTTATTATAGAAATAGATACAAATGACTAACCATATCATGTAGGTTTCATTATAGAAATAGATACAAATGACTAACCATATCATGTAGGTTTCATTATACAAATACCAGTGGCCGCCCGCAACTCCGTTCGCGTGGAAGTCGGTTTCCCGTGGGAATGAGAAGTTTTCCCGCGGTAAAAAGTACCCTATGTCCTTTCCCAAGTTCAGTTCTTACTTCATACCAAATTTCATCAAAATCGGTTCAGTGGTTTAGGC
Source organism: Emmelina monodactyla (assembly GCA_916618145.1). Lineage (NCBI taxonomy): Eukaryota > Metazoa > Arthropoda > Insecta > Lepidoptera > Pterophoridae > Emmelina > Emmelina monodactyla. The sequence continues at coordinate 4,858,097 of OU745297.1, forward strand.
GTGAAAGCGTAACAGACAGACAGACAGACAGACAGACCGACAGACCGACAGAGTTACTTTCGCATTTATAATATTAGTAGGGAAATAAAAATGATTAACCACATCAAATAGGTGACGTTATACAATGGCCCAGATTCTGAAAACACTCTCTAAAACTAAACTAAAACTATCGCTGTCACTTTCCCATGCTTGGTATTAGTAAAAAACGGGTACATTGGTCTCACTAAAAATTAGCCTAAAATTTCATCGCCGTGTCATATTTTAGTTCGACAGGACTAAAATGATAACCTGTCTCTGTCTCATACTATTGATGAGTGAGTGATGGCGATAGTTTTAATTTAGTAAAGAGTTTTTCAGAATCGGGGCCATAGTTTATAAGTTATAGAGATTGATTCGTCAATTTAATAACATGTTAGCTCCGCGCATTAGGCACTAAGTGACATCCACTAAACTGTATTAAGGACTATTTGTATAGAGAATTCAATCCGAACCTGAGTCTCAACGGAACAACTAATAAAAAAAATACAGTCCAATATCCTGATCGAGTGTTTCATTGAAGACAAGCGGGTGAGAAAGATGGGTAACTCACACTTATTATAAGTAGGAGTAGTACTCCTACTAATATTATAAATGTGAAAGTTTGTGAGTATGTGAAGATGTATGGATGTTTGTTACTCTTTCACGTAAAAACTACTAGACGGATTTGGATGAAACTTTGCAGTAATACAGGTTATACAACAGAATAACACATAGGGTACTTTCTACCGCGGGAAAACTTCTCATTCGCACGGGAAACCGACTTCATCACTTCGACTTCGTCGCTAGCCACCACTAGTACGTACTATAACTGTTAACTTTTCCTTCAAAAACCTTCTAGAAAGTTCCATTCGTCGCTAGTCACCACTAGTACGTACTATAACTGTTAACTGTTAAATTTTCCTTCGAAAACCCTCTAGAAAGTTCCACTCGGCGACGCGCGTGACAACGAAGTGCCCCCTCTGCCCGCGCGTGCTGAAGGGCGACTGGCGCCATCTGCAGCGGCACCACATGAAGCTGCACGCGCCCCGCGAGGAGAAGATGAAGGTAGCTGTAAATAGTATATTTCAATACAAGTGTGGAAAGGCTGTCATTACAACGAGTTCCGACCAATGTCTACCCGAGCCGAGGCACAGCCGAAGGCGAGGGTTGACAGGCGGGACGAGTACTGAACGATTATTTATTACTAGCTGGTGCCCGCGAACTTCGTTTCGCCAACTTAGAAGAAGAAAATAAGTCTATTCAAGTAATTGAGGCACCTTACACACTAAAATACAATAGGTACTTACCACAGAGCTGTCAAGTGCGGCGTAGTCGTTATTTAAATATATTGAGTGAACTTTTCTTCTAATTGCACATTTGTCTAGATCATCTAATTTATCTACTGTGTATAGTCGAGCTCTTTTTTTCTCGGGTGATTTTAATGTTTTAGTATCCCTTTGTTCTTTAATAATTTTATAAACAGTATTTTTGGACACATCGCATGCACTTGCTGTTTTTATGACTATACTCTCCACAGTTGCATTTAAATCACACAATTTAAAGTTCTTATAAACATTGTAAATTATGCGTCTTTCTCCGCTATGGATTATTGATCCACTTTTATTCTTTCGAATTGGTGAAGTATTACTTTTAATAAAACATGCGTTTAATTGTTGTAAATATATTTTTGAGATGAGAGTTTATAAAACCAGACGTCAGAAACAGTCACTGTCAAGTCATCCTTACAAAAAGTATTTATTTAACAAAATACACAATGTTTGTGTGTATTATCATTATTTATCTTAGAAAATTATAGAATTTATATTATTATTAGATTAGATAAGATATTAGATAGATTAATATTATAATTATGTTGGTACTTTTTCAAATCTCGGTTTCAGTGTAGTTTGCACATCATACTACCACACACCCCTATAAAATTCACGTGCAAACGTATTTCAAGTTTTTGCCAACCCCCCCCCCCCTTTAGGGGTTGTTTTTTTTTACCCTATAACCTGGTCCATAATTTTCTCTACATAGTAGTAAAAGTTTCATCAAAATCCGTCCAGCCGTTTTTGCGTGATGCTCAGCCAAATAAACAGATAAACAGACAAAAATTCTAAAAACTATTGGAACGTGTTCTGTTATCAATTTTAAGTATCCCCAATAATTTTTTTTTCGAATATCTTTTATGTACAGACTTTCCATCCTCTTCAGCTTTATTATATGTATAGATACAGTTGCGAAAAAATAAAGCAATTTAATAAAATATAAAATTAGGATCGTAAATGTCGAAATAACTCATTTTGAAAATGGCGCCATTTTTTCTTCACCCATTTGGTAGGCAAAGGTTACTATGCCCATACAGCCAAGTCTTCAGTAGAATTTTTTTATTGATATGAAATGAAAATGAAATATAATAAGATAAAATGAAATGAAACCAACCACACTAATTCAATCAAATCATTAAACCTGATATCGAAACAAACTAGTAGCTTTTTTTAGAAATATACCTACGCTACGTAAGTATTAACATGAATCATAAAAACTTCTTTGTTTTTTTTTAGTAAAAACTTCATGGTTGGTTAATTTTTCTTTTTAATAGACATTATTTTGACAGTTGGGAAAGAGAACGCACGAGTGCGGGAAAGGTAAAAAAAAAGTACGCGTGTGTAATAGCCCACATCCCGAACGCTATACGTCCCTGCAATACGCGACTTTTTGAGCAACTGTATTAAAAAAACAATAACAATGCTACTGACGTGTGAGGAAGTTCCAACAAGCTGCACGCGCCCAGCATTACATACTGACAATATAGTTCAAGCTGAAATGAAATGAAATTACTTTATTATATGTAGGATTAAAAACTTATCTCTTATACATTGTCAAAAGCGTAAAATAAAAATAATAAAAGATGTCACGGGACACCCCTACATTCATCAGCAATGGCCAGTAGACCGAGAGAAAAAGCTGGCGGGAAAACTCTCGACAAAAAGGTAGGTGTAGCGCTTCATTACGAAGTGACAATATAGTTCAAGCTGAAGGTAGGTGTGGCCTTACATAGTGGCAATATAGTTCAAGCTGAAGGTAGGTGTAGCATTACATAGTGACTATATAGTTCAAGCTGAAGGTAGGTGTAGCCTTACATAGTGACAATATAGTTCAAGCTGAAGGTAGGTGTAGCCTTACATAGTGACAATATAGTTCAAGCTGGAGGTAGGTGTGGCCTTACATAGTGGCAATATAGTTCAAGCTGGAGGTAGGTGTGGCCTTACATAGTGGCAATATAGTTCAAGCTGAAGGTAGGTGTAGCCTTACATAGTGACAATATAGTTCAAGCTGGAGGTAGGTGTGGCCTTACATAGTGGCAATATAGTTCAAGCTGAAGGTAGGTGTAGCCTTACATAGTGACAATATAGTTCAAGCTGAAGGTAGGTGTAGCCTTACATAGTGACAATATAGTTCAAGCTGGAGGTAGGTGTGGCCTTACATAGTGGCAATATAGTTCAAGCTGGAGGTAGGTGTAGCATTACATAGTGACAATATAGTTCAAGCTGAAGGTAGGTGTAGCCTTACATAGTGACAATATAGTTCAAGCTGGAGGTAGGTGTGGCCTTACATAGTGGCAATATAGTTCAAGCTAAAGGTGTGTGTAGCATTACATAGTGACAATATAGTTCAAGCTGAAGGTAGGTGTAGCATTACATAGTGACAATATAGTTCAAGCTGAAGGTAGATGTAGCGCTTCATTACATAGTGACAATATAGTTCAAGCTGGAGGTAGGTGTAGCGTTACATAGTGACAATATAGTTCAAGCTGAAGGTAGATGTAGCGCTTCATTACATAGTGACAATATAGTTCAAGCTGAAGGTGGGTGTAGCGTTACATAGTGACAATATAGTTCAAGCTGAAGGTAGGTGTAGCGCTTCATCAAATAGTGACAATATAGTTCAAGCTGAAGGTGGGTGTAGCGTTACATAGTGATAATATAGTTCAAGCTGAAGGTGGGTGTAGCGCGCAATTACATAGTGACAATATAGTTCAAGCTGAAGGTGGGTGTAGCGCGCAATTACATAGTGACAATATAGTTCAAGCTGGAGGTGGGTGTAGCGTTACATAGTGACAATATAGTTCAAGCTGAAGGTGGGTGTAGCGTTACATAGTGACAATATAGTTCAAGCTAAAGGTGTGTGTAGCATTACATAGTGACAATATAGTTCAAGCTGAAGGTAGGTGTGGCGTTACATAGTGGCAATATAGTTCAAGCTGAAGGTAGGTGTAGCGTTACATAGTGACAATATAGTTCAAGCTGAAGGTAGGTGTAGCATTACATTACATAGTGACAATATAGTTCAAGCTGAAGGTAGGTGTAGCATTACATAGTAGTAGTAGACCGAGAGAAAAAGCTGGCGGGAAAACTCTCGACAAAAAGGTAGGTGTAGCGCTTCATTACGAAGTGACAATATAGTTCAAGTGACATTACATAGTGACAATATAGTTCAAGCTGGAGGTAGGTGTGGCCTTACATAGTGGCAATATAGTTCAAGCTGGAGGTAGGTGTGGCCTTACATAGTGGCAATATAGTTCAAGCTAAAGGTGTGTGTAGCATTACATAGTGACAATATAGTTCAAGCTGAAGGTAGGTGTAGCATTACATAGTGACAATATAGTTCAAGCTGGAGGTAGGTGTGGCCTTACATAGTGGCAATATAGTTCAAGCTAAAGGTGTGTGTAGCATTACATAGTGACAATATAGTTCAAGCTGAAGGTAGGTGTAGCATTACATAGTGACAATATAGTTCAAGCTGAAGGTAGATGTAGCGCTTCATTACATAGTGACAATATAGTTCAAGCTGGAGGTAGGTGTAGCGTTACATAGTGACAATATAGTTCAAGCTGAAGGTGGGTGTAGCGTTACATAGTGACAATATAGTTCAAGCTGAAGGTAGGTGTAGCGTTACATAGTGATAATATAGTTCAAGCTGAAGGTGGGTGTAGCGCGCAATTACATAGTGACAATATAGTTCAAGCTGAAGGTGGGTGTAGCGCGCAATTACATAGTGACAATATAGTTCAAGCTGGAGGTGGGTGTAGCGTTACATAGTGACAATATAGTTCAAGCTGAAGGTGGGTGTAGCGTTACATAGTGACAATATAGTTCAAGCTAAAGGTGTGTGTAGCATTACATAGTGACAATATAGTTCAAGCTGAAGGTAGGTGTGGCGTTACATAGTGGCAATATAGTTCAAGCTGAAGGTAGGTGTAGCATTACATAGTGACAATATAGTTCAAGCTGAAGGTAGGTGTAGCATTACATAGTGACAATATAGTTCAAGCTGGAGGTAGGTGTGGCCTTACATAGTGGCAATATAGTTTAAGCTGAAGGTGGGTGTAGCGTTACATAGTGACAATATAGTTCAAGCTGAAGGTAGGTGTAGCATTACATTACATAGTGGCAATATAGTTTAAGCTGAAGGTGGGTGTAGCGTTACATAGTGACAATATAGTTCAAGCTGAAGGTAGGTGTAGCGTTACATAGTGATAATATAGTTCAAGCTGAAGGTGGGTGTAGCCTTACATAGTGACAATATAGTTCAAGCTGAAGGTAGGTGTGGCGTTACATAGTGACAATATAGTTCAAGCTGAAGGTAGGTGTGACGTTACATAGTGACAATATAGTTCAAGCTGAAGGTAGGTGTAGCGCTTCATCAAATAGTGACAATATAGTTCAAGCTGGAGGTAGGTGTGGCCTTACATAGTGGCAATATAGTTCAAGCTGAAGGTAGGTGTGGCGTTACATAGTGACAATATAGTTCATATACCTGGCACCAATAGATACTTTCCTGATATAGATTGCACTTTACATTTACTATATAACCTAAGTAAAGGGGTCAGATAAGATATGCAATGACTTGAGAACTGATAACTTCAAATACATTCATATATTATCATTAGTTTTACTACGTTTAGTATTATTATATCTGTGGTTTTATACAATAACTCGCAAATACTGTTTATTTCTCACCTTTGAATATGCACTTTGGATACAAACCAATAATTACGTTATACCAACATAACTATTTTTTTAAGTCATTCTAACAGTTTTTCTATTCTTGACATAACTCAAATTCTTTTTTTTTCAAATTGTTCTTTTTTCGAGTTATTTGTTTTTCTGTAACTCCGCAACATCGTTCATCGCAATTCTTCCAATGTTCACAAAATATTGCCAACACATAGGTACTTAGTATAAATCCTCTAACTCCTCCGAAACCAGCAGAGCTATTACGAAACTCGAAATTTCGGGAAACGGAGAGGTTTAGAGAAAGAACGGGTACTCCACGGAACAGAGAAGTAGATGGAAATGCTATACGACAAACTTACTAGCGGAACCGCTGTCGCCAAAACTCACACATGGAACTGATAATAAACATAGTCACTACATGTAAACAATTGTTTTTATTGGTATATGCGACCAAGTGCCAGTATGACTTTATTTCTAAATGCTGCCAAGCAAAAACACACCTTGTCAGTGAAAAATAGAGTTTACTTAATTGAAACCCATAATGTATTTACGACCTTCCGCAACTTACTTCACGTTCGCGTTGACATACAAAAAATTCTGTGAGAGTCAGAATGGCGGGTATACCTTAACAGATTTGAACGAGTCATATGTCAAACTTAGTACCTATAATGTACTATTTGGTACCCATCAAAGAAATTGGTGTACCTCCTTAAGAGCAGAGATATAACCAAATGCGAGTACACCCGCCACATTGACTGTCAGAATGGCGGGTGTATCGCCAGTTCTCGGTTATAGACATGTTGGTGAGTTATTTAAAGCATACCAAATTTCTGTACCTTTGGAACATAAAAGAGCACCAAAGAGCAATATTGCTCGATTCCAAAGGAATCCAAGATTTTGGTATTAGAGACTTTGTAGCGACATACATCGCGCTTATCGTTGCCAACATTCTTCCCGGCGGACGCATTTACACATATGACGCCTAAATACAGGGCCTCAAGTCTGATATTTTAAGTAAGGGGACTTTTTTATTATCTATAATGAAGTGCTTGTCGAAAATTTGGATTTTTTAATAGTTTGGTGGCAAAATTTTGTTTTTCGGCATAAATAAACTTTGATTTAAAATTTTAATAAGAGAGGTGAGTGCTTACAAAGTTACAAAAATAGCTGTATAATAAATTTGTCGTAGAAGATCTGTGAGCGTTGTAGTATTTTAACAATACTATTGTACACGAAGATGTCTCTTAAATATTATTACTTATAGGGGTTTTTTTTGCGATTTCGTGAAAAATTATGACCCTGGCGAGATTTTGGCGAAATCAATAACTTGGCGAAAAAATTGCCGAAAATAAATTGTGTACACCAAAGGTACAGAAATTTGGTATACTTTAAATAACTCACCAACATGTCTAAAACCGAGAACTGGAGATACACCCGCCATTCTTACAGTCAATGTGGCGGGTGTACTCGCATTTGGTTAAATCTCTGCTTTTAAGGAGCTACACCAATTTCTTTAATTGGTACCAAATAGTACATCTTGGGTACCTACTAAAGTTTTACATATGACTCGCTCGAATCTGTTAAGGTACACCCGCCATTCTGACTCACACAAAATTCAACTTTTTAACAATAGGTGGCGTTCCTACATTTAACAATGTAAGTTGAACTTTATTTCTTGGCAAATAAAGTTCATGTTTACAATTGTTATGTTTTATGTTACATTAGAATTAGAACAAATATGAATTGAACTTTACTGGTTTAAAAATAAAGTCGATATTAGATTAAGAAAACGCAATACGATCACAGCAAAACACAACCGAACACGACAATAAGACAGGTACGACTGAGGTATGGGTTTGCGATCCTCCGCTTACTAGTGGCGCGCGTGCCCCGCCCACTTCACACTTCCATCTACTTCTCTGTTCCGTGGGGTACTCCGTCAAGCAATTACGTCATCATCACAGTGCAAAAATCACTTTTTAATACAGTTGCTCAAAAAGTGGCGTATTGCAGGGACGTATAGCGTTCGGGATGTGGGCTATTACACACGCGTGCTTTTTTTTTACCTTTCCCGCACTCGTGCGTTCTCTTTCCCAACTGACAAAATAATGTCTATTAAAAAGAAAAATTAACCAACCATAAAGTTTCTACTAAAAAAAACAAAGAAGTTTTTATGATTCATGTTAATACTTACGTAGCGTTGGTATATTTCTTAAAAAAAGCTACTAGTTTGTTTCGATATCAGATTTAATGATTCGATTGAATTAGTGTGGTTGGTTTCATTTCATTTTATCTCAATAAATTTTATTTTCATTTCATATCAATAAAAAAAATACTGAAGACTTGGCTGTATGGGCATAGTAACCTTTGCTTACCAAATGGGTGAAGAAAAAATGGCGCCATTTTCCAGAAATTTTCTTTGCGTGTTTAGTAGTTTGTTGCACAAAACGAGTTATTTCGACATTTACGATCCTAATTTTATATTTTATTAAATTGCTTTATTTTTTCGCAACTGTATTAAAAATAGTCGTTCAGTACACGTGCGGAACCGTCATTGCAACTCGTCCCGCCTGTCAACCCTCGCCTTCGGCTGTGCCTCGGCTCGGGTAGACATTGGTAGGAACTCGTTGTAATGACAGCCTTTCCACACTTGTATTGAAATATACTATTTAAAGCCGTTATTCGGACGGAAACACATAGACTTACATTCAACACCTCTATAAGCTCTGTACATCTTCAAAAAATTACACTAATCCATAGTGTATTTTTGTTAATTGCCATCCTACCATATTCTAAAACAGTTTTAATGGCTTGAGCTGGGGTCACACTGTTGAAAATGGTAATGCCCATGAACGTGACAATTATAATTATTGCTCCACTAGATTTCTCTAAAAACGCAATACATCTTCCATTACTCTCCATTCCTTATCGTAGCATATAAAAGCATAGCGAAGGGATCACATCCCTTTGCGCTACTGATGCACACTTACAAAACGTAGTGTGCCTGCTTGATCGCGATAATTATCGCTATAATCATTATGATGTGAAATATTCAGTAAAAATAATACTGTCAATACACACATCACCATTACTTAAAAAAAACAACTATTCATTTGACATGACTTTTAATGTCAAACCAGAATCAAAACAAACAGTTTTGAATTTTTTTCATATTTCTCATCTTATTTCACCAACTTTTCTTACCTGCTAATATATTACAAAATCAATTACACAACAAAAAGGACTAGGATTTCAGTTGTTATTCCTTAACCATCTTCTATCTAAAGAATGAGAAGTATCCTATTCCTGATATAACTCAAATACCGGCAATAGAGAAGAAGAATGGTCTTAATTAATTTAGTGAGCTAAAGGAGGCAGTTGCTATAACGTGCATTGAAGATGGCATCAACAAGGTAAAGGTATCGTATTGTTTTATTATCATGAGTTTGTTAATGTGAAATAATTTGCTTATGAAAACTATTCCAAAGCTTTTTACATAACCTTAGCGAATTTATATGTGTTTAATTGTCCATATTTACGACTATCTAGCATTACACGTAGGTACTAACAAAAAACTATATATTTTTAATTTGTTTTAGTTTGGTATCATCAAAGGATTAACCTATTATCTACACGAGGCCGTGCAAAACAGCAGAATTATCAAGTATTCTGAAGACAATTGAGATGGAGTACACAGGATCATATATAAATATTATACCTATATGTACCTTATTATTTTTAAATGTTGTTGAGACCATATCGTTTTATTTTATTCATTTTCTATAGATTTTTAAGTAGGTACTTACCTATGTTCATTACCTTTCTACAGTCTTATACTTTTTCATAGAAATTAAAAAGTTCTTTTTAAAGTAAACATCAATTTAGTTAAGTAGTTTCTATTACTACTGCTTTTTTCAGAGACACGTTTTAAGATTACAGCGGTACGATGTAAGCGTTTTCTAATGCCTCCGAACTTCACACTAAACTAAAAAACTAAGGAACCTAACCTATATTAACTGCCAAATAAAACTCTTATACCTCTAATATTAATTTTATTTCAATTAATAATATTTATTTTCAAAAAGTGACATTTTATATGTTCAGATGATACATGGATCAACAGAATAATAAATGAGTTGTTATTTTTTACTGCGGAACTCCAAATATTTCAAAAGTATTCTGTAATATTACCATTTAAACAATTAGCCAAAAGCCATTCTGATGGATGGTCTTCCCCACAGAACACCAACTGAAAAGCGGCAGCTGTAGCGACTGGGAATCTGTAAGTCTTGATACATGACAGGTTTATGCGCACCTCAGCATGTTGATCTCTGAAAACCTTTCGATGTCGATGATTTACGGTCCCTTTGCGAATGACAATTCTTAACTTTCAAGTTAAAGACACTACACTACTACAATTTTTTGACAAAAAACAGCTATTTGGATTGGGATAACATAGTTTATAACCCAAAATAGAAATATAAGGCGCCACCTGTAGTTGTCAACGCATGTGAAGCTGCGGGAGTTTTACTTGTTTTTATAAAAAGTTTTTATAAAATCTGTTCAGCATCGTAGGAGAGAAAAGATACTCCCGCATTGATAATGTTTATGTGAAATATAAACGTAAATTGATATTGAAAGTACATACCTAAAATATTTGAAGAAGCAAATAACACCTTCACGCATTTCATACCCAATTTCGAAAGGGGCTCATCGGCTGGTTTGCTGGCCCATATTTCTCATTTTGACCTCCTCTATATTTAGCACAGTGCAGATTTTACGCTTAAGCTTCCTGAAACAGGCTTAAAAATGCTATTCTATAGTAAAGCAATTACCCAGCTAATACTAGGGATCTCCACCACCACGCCTTTTTAGAAGTGTGTTGTATCTAAACACTAGCTGGGTAACTGGTGGGTTCTGTGGTAGAAAAAAATCCTATCTAATTAGGTAAACACTAGATTGAAAGATAGAAACAAACAGTTTGTGGCACTAACATGTCTTCTTCCATAGTTGAGCGATACAGAACTCGGACAAACTTTAGTATCGTGCAAAGATTATTGGAGCACATTACAATAAAAGTGTATTCTTTGAATAAATCGTTTTTCATTTTATAATATAAATAAACAGTGGTCGTTTGATGGGAAAAGTCAGTTTTGAAATATTGTCAATGTGGTTTTTTTTATAGCTCAAGTGAGCGGTTAGACTCTTTCGGAGTGAATAGAAAAATAATGGCGGGTAATTTAAATTTAAGAACACAAACCAATCTTACAAGATCCGTCCGAAGCTCGAAACATTTTCGTAATAGCAAGCCAGTAGACAGATTTGAATGCGGCTTTTACCATCATTTAGATATTTTTTTCCATTTAAATTTGTAAATACGGAACATTTAGTTAGCTGAAATTCAATGTTTAGTGAGCGATTCGGCCAAAATTACACCATTGCGAAACGTAGGCGGGTCTCTAGTTGTAGCATATAATTGATAATTGTCGATTTAGACTGTTTATTTGGGGAAACCTATAGGTAGTCTTTCAGGGTAACCTTGGATTTCGGTTCTACTTTGAACAAAGGTCTCGTGAACGAAATTTAAAAATTCTTATTCAAATCTTTGTCCATAGTTAAACTGTAATTCAAAGTGACCTAAAATTACTGTATTTTTTAGCGAATTAAATAGAATGTCAGTTGATTTGTTAAAATTTCACGTATATGAATCTCTTTACGATCGTAAATATTTTTATATAAGTACATACTAATTAACGAAACAAAAGTCAGAATAACATTATCGATGGTTCAAAGTTCTGGCTTGCACCACTGTATAATCTAATCTCAGTCAAAGATTGTGTTTCTGTTGTGTACGTTTTTCGCTCTTTCACACAAAAGCTACTGAACGGATTTGGATGAAACTTGACAAAAGATAAACCATAACCTCAAATAACATATTTGGTACTTTTTACCGCGGGAAAGGACCTACCATTCCATTTCAAGGCAATTAAAAGCTAAAATGAAGTATAATTAGACGACCTCTGTGGTGCAGCGGTATTTATACCGGACTGCTAAGCGGATGGCTCCGGGTTCGATCCCCGGGTCGGGCCATTTTCGTAAAATAGTTTTTTCGATATTGTCTCGTGTCTGGGTGTAACTAGGTTCTCCCCTAGTCCATTATGTGGTACCTATAACACAAGTGCTTACTGCAACTTACTTTAGGGCCACATAATTGATGTGTTAGTCTGGAGATTTATTATTATTATATTTCCAGAATGAGAACAGCTTCTGCGTGGAGTGCGACGCGCAGTACGCGACGGAGGCGATCTACAAGAAACACGTCAAGGAGAAACACGAGGGCGAGACTAGGTAACTGGCTTACAACTATAATCCTACTAATATTATAAATGTGAAAGTTTGTGAGGATGTATGGATGGATGTTTGTTTCTCTTTCACGTAAAAACTACTGGACGGATTTGGATGAAACTTTGCAGTAATATAGGTTATACATCAGAATAACATATAGGACACTTTTTACCGCGGGAAAACTTCCCATGGGAAACCGACTTCCACGCGAACGGAGTCGCGGACGGCCACAAGTTTACTAATAAATCGTCAAAGAAAATAGCGCTATACTTATCTATATCTATACTAATATTAAAAAGAGGAAAGATTTGTTTTTTTTTGTTTGTTTGAAATGAATAGGCTCTGAAATACTGGACCGATTTAAAAAAATCTTTCACCATTCGAAAGCTACATTATCCACGAGTAACATAGGCTATATTTTATTTTGAAAAAAAATAGGGTTCCCTAAGATATTGCCACGGGAAACACCAGTTAGTTGCGGGTGAAACCGCAGGGCGGAAAGCTAGTAGTTAGCATTTATATTTTGGTTGATGCTGTAAAGTGCAGAATTTTGATTCTGCAAAAGAAAAATGAGACTGGCATATTCGAGTTTACTCGATTAAAACTGAATTGATTAAATTGTATGGTTAGTAAAACAATGGTGTTGATAAACGATGCTATTCTACTTCTCAAAGATATTAGCAATAGATAGTCTTTTAGGATTTTGTTTTTTTTTTACAAATACTTAAAAATGAAAATTATGCACCATTGCTTCATTTTATTATTGGCTCTCGTCTCTCTCACCCAGTATTTGTAAAAAACCGTTTCAAAACCTTCATACCACTACTTAGCTCTTCTAATTCAAGTTAATTTATATTTCATACAATATTAACGCCAGATTTTTCAATTGTCGGATAAATGCTATCCGAATGATAATAGGTATGTTTTCATTGTCACTTCATACATGTCAAATATTTATATACGATGTGAATGAATGAATGAATGTGAATGAAAGGATGTGCAACGAAAACATGCTGATTTTCTGTCTGATAGAATTTAACTGGCTATTAAAAAATCGGCCCTAAGTTAATGAATATTGAGTTCAGATCAGAGTGTCCTGAGTGCGGCAAATTGTTCAGAAATCTCAAGTCGCACATGGACTCCACACATTCCACCGAGCTGAAGTACTCGTGTCCCGAGTGTAATAAGGTGAGTTAGATGTTTAATACATCATTGGATCAATGCTTTAGTTAAAACAGTACTTTTCATAAAATTCTAACATTTTCATTTAAAATATTCGTTGCGAAGTCATTTTCACCATAAACTTTCGTGTATAGAGTTCATTATACACTTTCTCCACTAACACGACGTCATCAAATATAGAACTACCCTCCTTCCAAATGAAGAGGCGGAAAATCCTCTCATTTGATGGAATAACGTCAGCTATATGACGTAAGCACATAGATACTGGTGGAAATTTCGTCACCGTAGTGGCGCGGTAGCTCAGTGGTCAGAGCATTGGACCGGTTTTCCAAAGTTCCTGGGTTCGATTCCCAGTCGCGTAATGCTCGGAGGCCCGCGTTCCTTTTTCCAGTATCTATAACTTCAAGATACCCTCCTTCCCTCAGAAATTCAAGACGAACTACTCCAAGAACTACCATCTGCGGTTCAGTCATCACAACATGCCGAAACCGCGGAACAAAGTGTGCCCGAAATGCAACAAGGCCTTTGGTGTGAGTATAAATCTAACTAATATTATAAACGTGAAAGTTTGTGAGATGTTTGTATGGATGTTTGTTACTCTTTCACGTAAAAGCTACTGGATGGATTTGGATGAAACTTTGCAGTAATATAGGTTATACATCAGAGTAACACATATGCCCGTTTGCACCAACCTCAACTTAGGCTTGTCTTAGTTAGGAAACACCTAAGCTTAGGTTCAACCTATCTTAACAAACGGTTTGCACCAACAGCCCGGTCGTGACCGTGTCTTAAATTAGGCATTTCCTAGCAAAGTGAATGATTGAACGAATGAAAGATTGATTGCCTATGGTTTTTAATGTTTTTTTTTAGGAATGTGAGGCAGATGAAGAAAATTTTACTCAAAAGTTATAGGGGCCAACATAAGGTGTCCGGAATTAGGTATTAGAAATAAAAGAAGTAGAATCAAAACTGAGCTTAAACCAGCAAATAGACTTGCAGCAATAAGAATAAGGGTAGAGCAAGAAAATCAACAAAAGGCACAAAATGCATTTGCATATAATAAAAATAGAAAAGAAAAAAATAAAAACCATATTGGAAATTTTATTAAAAACAGCTTCAGGTTAATATTTTTAAATAAAGAAAAAATATTTATTTACACAGTAAAACAGTATTGTGCACAGTAAAACAGACTTCTCCCATCTAAGGCATTTGGTAGTATCCCAATGTTAGTAATTTCGTTTTCAATATGACCAGCCTGAATCCAATAGTTGAGAGACTCTTCACACAATTCTTCTGGAGCAGCGGGCATATCATCATTCAAATCTACACAAATGTTATGCAGGATGCAGAAAGCTATTCAGCAGTTTGATCCAAAACCCACAAAACCGTGCTTTTGCACATCCGGTATCTTTTCGAAGTCCACGTCGTCGTAATTTTCACAAGAATTTGGTCGTGATCTTACGATACGAGGCATGCTGATCATGATGCTGATCATTAGGAAAGTCCACTTCTTCTAAAAATCAAGGACATCTAATACCTACTTCCTCTGTCATGATGCAAAAAGCACTACAGCACTTATTAAACTCCTCAAATTACAAATTACACAACAGTTCTCAACACAACAGACAGAAACTACTCGGCATAACCTCAAAACCAGCTCAAAACAAACATTTATTTGACAGATATGTCAATGTTTTACGAAAAAAAAACTTAGGCGTTTCTTAACTCCTTAGGCATGTCATAAACGGGCTCCTAAAGTTAGGAAATGCCTAAGTGAGTTTAGGAATGACCTAAGGTTAGTGCAAACCAATTTTTCGTTAGGAGTTGCTTAAACAAGTTAGGCAAAGACTTAGGATGTTCTTAAGTTTGGTGCAAACGGGCAATAGGGTACTTTTAACGCGGGAGTCGCGGGCGGCCACTAGTTAATAATAAATATAAAATCTCCAGACTGACACACCAACTGTGTGGCCCTAAACTAAGCAAAGCTTGTACTATAAGTACCACACAAAGGACTAGGGGAGAACCTAATTACACCCAGACACGAGCCTTTATGTCCTTTCCCAAGTTCAGTTCTTTCTTCATACCAAATTTCATCAAAATCGGTTCAGTGGTTTAGTCATGAACGCGTAACAGACAGACAGAGTTACTTTCGCATTTATAATATTACTAGTGGCCGCCCGCGACTCCGTTCGCGTGGAAGTCGTTTTCCCGTGGGAATTAGAGGTTTTCCCGCGGTAAAAAGTACCCTATGTCCTTTCCCAAGTTCAGTTCTTTCTTCATACCAAATTTCATCAAAATCGGTTCAGTGGTTTTGGCGTGAAAGCGTATCAGACAGACAGACAGAGTTACTTTCGCATTTATAATATTAGTACGGATTTGAAATTTAGTTTTTTTTACAAGAATACGATATCTTTACCACCAGTTTCCGTGATATATTCTATTCTATATTGGTTCTAGTGTAAACGTCAGTTAGAGGACCACATGAACGGGCACACGGGGCTGCGGCCGCACGTGTGTGCGGACTGCGGGGCCACCTTCGGACACCGGTCCGCGTTGTTTACTCACACGCGGCTCAAACACAGACCCCGGACTTAGATAGTGTGGGAAATGTATTGTGATGAAGAAACATCGACCACGGACTTAGATACAGACAGGCAGACAGACAGATACTGTTCACACATACCAGGCTCAAACACAGACCCCGGACTTAGATACAGACAGGCAGACAGACAGATACTGTTCACACATACCAGGCTCAAACATAGACCCCGGACTTAGATACAGACAGGCAGACAGACAGATACTGTTCACACATACCAGGCTCAAACATAGACCCCGGACTTAGATACAGACAGGCAGACAGACAGATACTGTTCACACATACCAGGCTCAAACATAGACCCCGGACTTAGATACAGACAGGCAGACAGACAGATACTGTTCACTCACACGCGGCTCAAACATAGACCCCGGACTTAGATACAGACAGGCAGACAGACAGATACCGTTCACACATACCAGGCTCAAACACAGACCCAGGACTTAGATACAGACAGGCAGACAGACAGATACTGTTCACACATACCAGGCTCAAACATAGACCCCGGACTTAGATACAGACAGGCAGACAGACAGATACCGTTCACACATACCAGGCTCAAACATAGACCCCGGACTTAGATACAGACAGGCAGACAGACAGATACTGTTCACACATACCAGGCTCAAACACAGACCCAGGACTTAGATACAGACAGGCAGACAGACAGATACTGTTCACACATACCAGGCTCAAACATAGACCCCGGACTTAGATACAGACAGGCAGACAGACAGATACTGTTCACACATACCAGGCTCAAACACAGACCCCGGACTTAGATACAGACAGGCAGACAGACAGATACTGTTCACACATACCAGGCTCAAACATAGACCCCGGACTTAGATACAGACAGGCAGACAGACAGATACTGTTCACACATACCAGGCTCAAACACAGACCCCGGACTTAGATACAGACAGATACTGTTCACTCACACGCGGCTCAAACATAGACCCCGGACTTAGACAGTGTGGCAAATGTAATGAATAATGAATGTGATGAAGAAACATAGCACGTGGACTTAGAGTGTAGTTCACACATACCAGACTCGAACATTGACCGAGGACTTAGATTGTGTTACATTACAAACGGGATATTGTATTGAAGAAACATCGACCGCGGACCTAGTGTAGCTTGTTGTATACAGACAGGCAGACAGACAGATAATAACATCGACCACGGACTTAGATAGTGTAGCAAACGGATAATGTAGTGAAGAAACATAGGTCATGGACTTAGAGTGTAGTTCACACATACCAGACTCAAACATTGACCGAGGACTTAGATAGTATGTACGGTATGTATGTTACGGATAATACCCGAAGTGCGGCTACACCTAGTTTTAGCCGGTTAGAACATCAATAGGTTAGGTAAGTTAGGTTACTTTTTTGATACCACACAGAAAAAGGAGTCCCGGGACTCCGTCGACTCATGATTGAAGCCAGTTTTTATATACATAGGTATATTTTTTTTTACAGTTTTCCATATTAAAACACTTCTAACCGGCTAAAACTAGGTGTAGCCGCACTTCGGGTATTAGCCGTAACATATACACACATATAGGCAGACAGACAGATAACAATGTACTTATGTATGTCATTACTTGAATATCGACCACAGATGTAGGATCAATAACTAATGTAAACGGGGTAATAATGTGGGTATGTAAATAAAATTGAAGAAACATAGATCGTGGACGTAGAATATATATGGACATTTTGCTGATAAAAGACACTTAGACGGACGCACAATATTGTTAAATATTGTTGTTTTTTTGAGTAATTAGTGGTGGTAAGTGGATTGGCAACACTGTTGGGAATCGTAATGATTGAAGTAACGGATTAACATAGAATACGTTGGGCTTAAATGCGTACGAGTAGCCATCTTGGTTACTAGTTTGATGAATTCAGTGTGGAAAAAGCGGACATGTTTTCTCTGTATGTCCTTAGAATTGGTTAGCCATGGTTTTATGAGGAATATGATTGTATTTGTTTTAAATACCGAATCAATTCATGCAACGATATTCGTGTAAGCAATAAGTAAGTACAATAATTACACTAAACTGCCGTTATATTAAATATTACAAATTGATTTTATACATGACATAAGCAATAAATACAATAATCAATAAACTGCCGTAATATTAATTATTACTAAATGATTTTGATATGTATGACAGCTATTGTAATAAAGACACTGTGTTTTTTGTACCAATAAAAATAATCTATACATTTTTATACCGTAAATACATAAGTAGGCATATTGTAAAATATTGTACAAATAAATGTAGATATATGTAACACTGCCAGGTGAAATTGTGTTAATGCAAATAAGTTATATACTATTTATTAATTACCCTCATAAAGTACATACATATAGCAATAAACTATTTATTAAATGTGTTTTTTTTACTCACAAGTGTGTCAACCCCAGCAACTTTTATTAATCGATGATAACGCCTATATAATTTTGATATTTCTTCTTCGGACGCGTGAATTATATAACATACCTGTATTACTGTGTTATAAAAAAATATCGCTCAAGCCTCTAGTAGGTAGGTACTTTGGGATTTTTGAAAATTTGATTACTTTTAACTATTTATGAACGTATCAATACGATGTCATAATTTTTAAGTAACTCAGATACAAGTCTATTTAGAGAAGATTAATTACTAAATTAGCTCGACTCGGAAATCAAACCCGGGACCTACCGCTATTACATTCCGGTATACCGATCACATTAACAGCTGTTAAAACAGATATTGAGGAAGTAGATTGTGGCGTTTAGGTTGCCTACAGGTAGGTTTCGAGCTAGTATGTAGGAAACTAGGAACTAACATTTGTTTTGACTAATGAGTTTAAAAAAACCTCAGTAGTGAGTGTAAAGAGGAATTTACCTTTATAAGCCTTGATTTTCACCCCGTCGTCCAAAAAAATATGAGATTTAGACAGCGCCTCTAGCGGACGTGAAAGGAACTAAATCAAGGGTATTTTGAAATTTGATTTTTTTTTCACTCTCGGCCGTTTATGAACTGCTTCGTGATCGCTTCTATCGTAAATGCGCGTTACTACCGCGTTTTTGCGATAATCTAGGAATACCTACGTCATGCTGCATCAAGCGATAATATCACGGCTATTGGGACCGTTGTCAAAATGTTCATAAAAATTTCTACATATAATCGTATTTGGTTCGGATTATCGCTTTTAGTGTGTACCTACCCTCTCACCTTCCTACTTCTTTAGTTTAGAAAATCGCTAAATAACATCTAACTATGTAGGTAAGTAATACCGGTTTCCAAACCTTGAAAATTAACTTATTCGGGGCCACAACGCTATCTAAGTGCACGATGATGTCACTAGCCAAGAGAGAAATAAATAAAACATAGCCTTGAATACTTCTTAGATCACTGACAAACTAAATGGTGATAAACTAACGTCACGCTTTATTTTGGTAGAACTATGTAATAAACCGGATAATTCAAAAAGTCGTCAACACATTCGTTAACATGTGATTTTATTAGCTTTTTTATTTCGCACGGTTATACGGTTCCCGCGCGTTGTTTTTTTTTTTAATTTGACCGCTCAGTTTAGTCAAAGGAACGTGAAAAAGCAGTTGTGAGTTTGTACAGTGAGGTTATAGGTTATTTTGTGATTGTGGTAGCATTTATTTAGCAAAGTAAGTATTTGATAGATTGCAAATATTCTTATTATTTATGAGGATGTATGCCTGATCTAATATTTTGACAAAATCGTTACAATAACACTTTTTGGCCTGAAAAGCTAAGTAGGCGAAAATTAATGAAGGTAGGCACTTACATCTAAAGAACTCTGAAAACTTGCATGACTTTACAGTAAATAAAATAAACTCAATAACCTGAATTGCAAAATTTAAAAGTAAGTTGTCATAATAGTTCGATACTTCCAAAATTTTGGTCGTCTTTTAGTTGGAGAAAATAATGAATAGGTATCGTATCGTATACTCTGAGAAAAAATCGCAAATAATTTAATTTAGTTCAACTGATCACCCACCCACACCACATACCGAATAGAATGGCGAGACATATCGTAATTTATTTCGTACAAACAATAAATCGTGGTACTTACCATGTCAAGGCCGGGCGGCGTCGCGGCATTGTAAACAAAACGAGACGATGACATAATAATCTGGAAATACGGAAGATACTTACGAATAGTTGTGTGAATTTATAGTTTACGTATTATAATTATATTAGAAAACATTTTTTTGTAACGAAAAACTTAAGAGAAGAAAACATGGAAGTGGCAAAAGGCGCGAATTTAAAATTACCAATTTTTTTGGAGTAAATTGTCTATGGTGTTAAGGTTATGCTCAGACGGTGCGATTTTTATTTAAATAAACCGTTAAGACGTTATAAAAATAAATTATGTTTGCTATTTTATTTAAGAAGCATAGGTTAATAAGTTATTATAATTAATCATGGTTTTGATTATTATAGAAACATGGGCAAAGACGATACTAAGGAAGAGTCAGGGTTCGGGTTCAAAGACAAGGCGAAAGCAGAGGAGACTCTTCGACTGCTGGAGGAGCATGATCCCAACTATAGAAGACTGACAGTACGGGGTTTGCTAGGACGGGCCAAGCGCACTCTTTCTAGTAAGTTGAAAATTTGGCAAACGTACTAAAAGTAAAATTTTCTTCTGTGAGTCATAATTGATAAGAGTTTGAATAAATCTTTTAAAATGAATATTTTAATGATTTCAGTGACTAAAGCGGAAGAAAAAAAGAAAAACATAAAAGAAGCAATGGAGGTATTTGAAAACTGGCTGGCAGAACTCGAAAAAAGTAAGGATAAGACTGATAAAAAGGATAATAAAAAAGAGAAGAAGGCAGAAAAGGATAGCTCTAATGAACAAAAACGTGATGATAAGGTACAGCCAAGTTAAATGTAAGCGTTGACATACATTTCACTGGAAATTTATTAATTTTAATAAGAAATAATCATAATAATCTTATAATATTTAATTATCATTTAATATTTTAGGATTCATCTCCAGATGTGGATATGAAAGATGTGAGCAAAAAAGAACTTCCTTCAGACAAAGTCCCGAACCTTGGGTTCAAAGATAAAGAAGCGGTGCAGGGAACACTTCGAGAACTGGAGGGTCGAGATCCAGAATATCAAAGACTGGCAGTGAAGGGACTCATAGGCAGTGCCAAAAGAGTACTCACATGTAAGTATGTTAGCAACACCTATTCTTTCATTACACTACCTGCCTGTAACGTCAATAGAAGGCGTACTTTAACAAAGATGGTTAAGCTTTCCAATAATGGTTTCGCACGTCAATATATTCAAGTAGGTATTTATCATAATGCCAGGCAAATAGAAGACAAAGGTTGTTTTTAGAATTTACAAAACGTGTTTCCATTGTCAAACGATTTTGCTTTTTTATAAACAGGTACTCGAGATGAAACAAAACTCTCCAATATAAAAGAAGCCATAGAAACATTTGAAAAGTTCCTTGACGATTATGATACTAATCATATGAGTCGGCAAAATAATGCATATCTAAGTCTTGGTATTGTCAATACCGCTGTAGAAATGGCTGATAAAGAAATCAGTGAACAACAGGTAACATTAACTACAGATTCTACGCATACAATTTACTTCAAACAAAATGTACAATATTATGTATTCATATCATTTTCAGCGGGCATTCGTAGCGGCTTATGCATCAGTTAATGGAGAGTATAAACGATTACGTACAGTACCGGAAAAGGAAGGTGGAAAGACATGGGATATTGTGAGAAATTCTGCCCTAAAAGAACTAAAGGACAAGGTATTTAAACAAACGTCGGCTTAAAATACTTTTAATAATATATACGGTTTTTATTGTAGAACAAATTTGAAAGACCTTTTCTGACTTCTCTTTTTACTTTTTTTATAGAACAAAGACATTAAGTTGTTCGACGATGACAAGAAACCTTCAAAAGAACACTTACAGATGTTACTCTGGGCATACTCCCCTGAGCCCTCGCAAGTGAAAAAATTAGTTCCTGAAACGAAAAAAGGCAAACAAGATGAAGAAAAAAGTGAAAGAAGCAGCCGGAAACGTAGAAGCAGTCCACAGGAAGATGAATCGCCTAGTAAAAGACAAAAGGATTAAATGAAAATAGTGTTGCGGCAAAACGACTTAATTTTTATTGAATACTGGTTTGAAATGTGAAATAAAATACTTACCAAAATAAAATTGCTTTTGTTCTCATTTTGAAAAATCAAAGAAAAATATTGCACTGAGTTTATTTTCACAATATTGCATTGAGTTATTTTCAAAAAAATAAACGGATGGTTTTTCTTTAAATACGTTGCGTGCAGAGAGAGCTTTATTACTTTTCAAGCATAGACTATAGAAAAAAGTTGTCACCTTTATTCTTACATGAGGGCGCCACTTTGTACGGCCACAAAACGTCTTGTCTATCGACCATGCGCAAAACAAACCTAGAGGTTTGACGTTTAGTTGTAAACATTGGGTGCAATGAAGTCGTATTGTTTATAAAACTTTAGTAAGATTTATAAATTAAAGTGCTATTCTTACTATTGTATGGAGTGTGCAAAATACTTAATTACCAAGAAAAAGTAGTGTTTTCATTGGCGAACGAACTATACTTCAAAAACTACAGTGGGCGTGTGCATTAAACCCAGTACATTTTATAAATAGATTTTTATGTAAAGAGTTCTATGTGTGGACAGTTAGTGAGAGAAATAACCCAGTGTTACGTTTCAAACTATAAATTACTGATAACAAGCTAGTTTTGCATTCTTGTTAAAGAATAAACAAAAGGTCATTTAAGCTTTTTTTATTGATTACAAAAAGTGCTAATCCAGTGGCAAAGAAGTTAAAAGTGACAGAAGAAATCCACATTCAACTTGTACTATGTTAAATAGTAAAAAAATGCAAAAGAACAAGTTTGATGAAGAACCTAGTTATTGTAAGTAAAAGGTCAATTATTACTTTATTTTTATTTTCTTCATAGAAGCATGATCTATCACTATTCTGATATTCTTTTTTATTTTTATTATTATTATTCAGAGCCAACAATATCCCAATACTGAGAAAAGGCCCAATACTTCTCCACAAGTCTATTCTTTTGCATTACTTAGTTATTTAAACCAATGAAAAAACTTGATATGTGCATAAATATAATCTACTAGTGGCCGCCCGCGACTCCGTTCGCGTGGAAGTCGGTTTCCTGTGGAAATGAGAAATTTTCCCGCGGTAAAAAGTACCCTTTGTGTTATTCTGATGTAACCTATATTACTGCAAAGTTTCATCCAAATACGTCCGGTAGTTTTTACGTTAAAGAGTAACAAACATCCATACATCCTCACATACTCACAAACTTTCACATTTATAATATTAGTAGGGATTATTTAAGTGTTGTAAGGTAGTAGTATTCTTAGAATAATAAAACTAATTATCATTAATATTTATAAACATTTTTTTAAACTTGTATTTCTTCATAAAATGTGATTTTTGTTTCTAATAGTTTTAATAAAGTCTATTCTAAACTAACTAAATATCAAAAAATAAATAAATATAAACTCTTAAAATAAATAAGTTAAAAATAAATTATATTCCTATTATTTGAAAATTCAATAAAATCAATAATTTACATAAAACATTTGATTTTCTTAGGATTGAAAAGATTTAGTGATAATATGAGAAAGAGAGTAACTTATCAAATTATGTGTGTGGTCTAGTTCCGCACTAAATTTCATAAAAAAAGAGATTTAATTTCTTTAAATTTAACCTACTTTTAAAGTAACAGTTTTGTTATTTCAAAGCAACAATATATTTTTTTAAATCATTTTATAATAGGGTAAAGGTTCTAGTTATTGACCCTGTTACATTATGAGTAATTTTTTTGAAACTGGTTTTGTTCACAGTTGAAAAAGAGGCATGGGACGATTGGGCAAGCAGATCTTCAGTCAGTTTACAGGATGAGGTATATTAATTATTTCTACTGATTAGGGAAAAAAAATCATGAAAACTTTTTTGTTTTTGATTTTAACATTGTAATAATTTAAAAGTGTAGTAGAGTAATAATAATAATCTTCATTTATTTCTCTTTCTTAGAGTAAATAGGAAAAATCTAACCTGAACAAGAAAGCTGGTTTTATTAATGATTCGAGTTATAAAGTTTTCACAATAAATTAAAGTTTTTAATTAATTATGTTTAACTACCTAGTCTCGACTACTAATTTCCCAATAAGCTACTTACATACATAAATATGCCCGCAGGAAATCAGGCGCCCTCTGTCATCTTAATGTCATTGCGACACCAAATGGCACTTGGATTGTGTGTTGCCATAGTTTACATTTTTACCCATTATGTATACTTAATTTGGAAATAATAACTAGATATTTTTAGTTTAATTCATTGCCTTACCCAGGAGCGTAGTTAACAAAGATTTTGTTAATAGGTTTTATTTTAAAATATTCCCGGCTACATACAACATGGGGCTCTTCAAGTCGAGAGTGTATTCCCACCTTAAAGGTCGGCAACACACCCCCAACACCCACAGTGTTGCGGGTAGTCTTGGGCGGCGGTGATCACTTACCATCAGGTGACCCGCATGCTCGTTTGCTCCCTATTCATATTTTAAAAAAAACTTTAGGTCCATCAAGTTAGTTAGACGTAAACAGAACGTTTTCTGTATAAGATTCGGATCGCAATAAAGCCGAAGTTTCGCTAAAACAACGCCCAAGTGAGTCCAACCTCGGGAACGTCTATTTTTACCGTTTCATTGTACTGGCACTGGCAACTTGTGCGCCATAACCAGTTAGAGTGTGTACCGCGACCCGCGCAGTCGCGTTCCAACGTAAACGTCACCCGACAAAAACAAATAAACGGATAAAACCGTAAACGTACCCAAAATAACGCTTCACAGCACTAAATATAGCCTGGAATTAGATCAATCTTGTCTTTCGCAGTGTAAGTTAACTGTGTGCAGATAGCAAAGCTGCTCGTCAGCGCTCAGTGTTTCGCAAGTTTAGTGAAAAATCGGTGTTCCAAAGATGTGCAGCGGTATTGGTGACCTAAATTACTCGGTTTAGTGCATCGTGACGTCATTGTGTCTTTTTACAATCGCTCCTGCGGTTTACAATAAAATTTTGGGCGAGCGAAATTGTAAATATTTACTTGTTTTAACCATATCGAAGTAATTTTGATGAAAGTGAAAGTTTTAAGAATAATAACGCGTAGTTGAGTGTTGTGTTTGTTTTGGTAATTAAAAAGTGAAAAGAGTTCGTGTGTTCCACCGGCAAAGTGAATTTTGTATGGTTTTAAATGACATGCAAATAGATATTGACCCTCGCATTAAGTAACCATATACGATACCTTAATAATATACCGGTTAATAACTTCGTAACTTTGCCGATTTGTTAATTATGATGAAAACGGCAGGATTAACTAAAACCAACCAAAATATATTCAAGAAATGTTTAAATACAATTTCTTTAAACAAACAAATTTAACCAAGAAATATTTAAATACATTTTCTTTGAAAGTCGTAAAGAAAACGCAAGTGCAGGAATTAATCAATCGATCTCTGCATTTTATAGTCTTATAAAACTATGAGTTATATTATTTTCCTTACAGAAATCTGAGATATAGTACTGACCTTTATTTACCTGCATAACTACCTCATATATTTATTATAAATATATTGGCTATCTTCATTTTATATAAGGTAGCGCCAGCAGTGCGTATGAACAGGAAAAGCCAACGAAAAATTTGGATTCCGAATTCCTATTCCTTATTGAGAACATATGAAAATTCATGGCATGCATTGTTAGTAACGTTGTTTGCATTACAATGGTCTGTGGTTAATAGATTGAACTGCATTGAATTTGATGACCTCATTGCTATTACGATATCTGTATATTTTTAAAACATCAACCATAGTTATTCGTCGTACGTTGTACGAACATTTATCTTTAACTAGTGGCTGCGAGCGACTCCGTTTGCGTGAAGGTCCGTTTCCCGTGTGAATGACAAGTTTTCCCGGTAAAAAGTACCCTATGTGTTATTCTGATGTATAAACTATATTACTGTAAAGTTTTATCAAAATCCATCCAGTAGTTTTAACGTGAAAGAGTAACAAACATCCTTCAAGTTCTTGTTACTAATGTTGTATTGCCCTCAATAGTGAAACTGGCTTGTTATCATAATAAAACGAATTTACTGGAGAGCTCTCCTAATGTAATAAACAATTTCATAAGCTGTCCAGAGTTGCAGTGGCTTTGCAGGGGGTCTGCCCTTAATTCGCGGTTCGACCTATTCTCCAAGCAATACAATTTATTGTTCGGCTTATTCATTTAGCGTGTTTATACTTCGCAAAATGCTGTCAAAAACAAGGCTTATTGGAAATCCTTTGGGTACACCTTAGGCCAGAAGTGAGACAACATCATTATCATTATCATTACATAGTATAAATCCAAGTCGCTAATTGTGTCTGTTTGTATGTTTGGTCGCTATCTCCTCCTAAACCAGATGACGGATTTAAATGCGGTTTTCGCCATAATTTAGGTAGTTTTTTCATTAAAATTTGTAAATAAAAAACATTGAGAAAAAGTTCATTTAAGTTAGGCAAAATTCAAAATTTCTTGAGCAAGTCGGCCAAAATTACACCATTGCGAAGCGTGGGCGGGTCGCTTGTAGGTTATAAAAATTGCTGTCATTTTCAATTATGTCTTTACTATTCTAA
This sequence comes from Emmelina monodactyla, assembly GCA_916618145.1. NCBI lineage: Eukaryota > Metazoa > Arthropoda > Insecta > Lepidoptera > Pterophoridae > Emmelina > Emmelina monodactyla. The sequence goes on from OU745297.1 coordinate 4,885,017, forward strand.
AAGGTTAAACTAAAAGTTTTGCAATCTTCTTTAAAGCATCTGCCCCATAAATATCTTCTTGGTTCGTTGTTGCAAGTTTGCAAAACGAGCAAAACTTTATGCAGGTGCCTTGATACGTTTTTTGCCGAAGAGCTGAACTTAATTGCACTTTGGAGTTGCATTAAATTACCATTGGAGAAATTCCATTTCGACTGAAACTAGTGCTGAGTGATAGTGATTTAGCCCGAAATATCTTTTTAACCGACTTCTAAAAAAGGAGGAGATTCTCAATTCGGCCGGTATGTTTTTTTTTTAAATGTATAATGTACATCGATTACGTCGAGATTTCTGAAACGATTTACGTGATTCTTTTTTTAGAGAAATAGATCTTAACTGTCTATTAACACGTCTCATTTTTCAATACTATAACATAGTTCTTAACTATCATATAGGTATACCTTGAACTTTTCCCAGTATCATTTCTGAAATATACAAGCTACTTCATAACTCATGAAGCTTGTGCAACTATTGAGTGCAGTGAGGTCATACCCTGTAAATGTGTTTAATTAAAACTATTTGTAAGCGATTCGCGTTAATTAATGCGCGTTCGACATTTGAGACTGGTCGCATTCACCTGTCTAGCCAAGGAGCAGTTTTCTTGTTTTATTATTATTGATTCAAAATGGTAGGGATGGATAGACTTTAGAGAGGACGTATAAAATTGTACAAATGTTTAGTTCGATTTTCCACGAAGATTATTAATATGCACGTTTTAAATGAAAATAAATCTTAATTATGATTGTATAATTTCGAAAAGAGTGCCGAGAGTTTTTTCCGCCAGCTTTTTCTCTCGGTCTACTACGGCCATTGCTGATGAATGTAGGGGTGTCCCGTGATATCTTTTTTATTGTTGATTTATGCTTTTGACAATGTATTAGTTTAGAGATTAGTTTTAATCCTACATACAATAAAGTAATTTCATTTCATTTCATAATATATCGGTACGGTTAACTGACTTAACAAGATCCATTTTTATTTCAGAATCATTTTTATCCTCATATCATTACATAGTATAAAGCAAAGTTCGTGAGTAAGGCCATTCCGTCTGTTAAATTTGATGAGATTTTAATATTTTTTTTGGTTCAGAAGTGTAAGGCATTCCGAAAAATATGTTTTAAAACAGCCCAAAAATTATATGTTTCCAAAACAATTCCTCTAAAATTACACTTATGCGAAGCTTTGATCACAAGCTCATTATAAATCTCAACAAGCAATCTCAATATGAGGAACATACACATCTAGCCATATATATTCCACGCTATGGTCTTGTGTAATCTCACAGAATTCTCCAGGAAATCAGCAAGAATGTTCCACAGAGTTAAAAATACACAATCACACTACAGTTGAACCAGTTATACGGTTACAATGAAAACTGGGATAGCATCGATCCATTTAACCATTACTAGATAGAACACAACTAGAAATTAATAATGTGGTGAAATGAGGCAGCAAGCAAATATTCACCGAGTTTCAGAGTTATTAACACTGCCGTTTAAATCTTCTGACGGTAGAAATTAAATTAAGTTTTTTAGTGTTAATGAACTAAGTTGGATAAATTTTGAAACTGCATTTTTTAAATCTTCTTTTTATTTTTCCCTATAAACCTAGAAAAAACAATGAGTATATAATTATATAACCTACCAGAATTCCCTCGCAAAAGGTTAATGTCCCTAATCAGTGGGTTTGCGGTCCATACCGTCATTCTGCCTCTTTAATGTGTTTGTGATTGGTCCAGACTGCGGGTAATAGGCACGTAATCAAGTGAGACGGGGTTGACAAGACGAATTAGGTCACTAGTTCGGAAAATTTTACATTTGCTCTAATTGGTAGGATAGTACGTTACGAAGTCGTTAAGTGTTTGGGAAAATAGAAACAGAATAAAACAACGCGTTATAAGTTCAGAAACCTTAATACTGTAAACTACACTATTTAACATCTTAGTCATTAGTTACGTGGAAGGTAAAAAACAGTTTAAAACAACGTAATAACTTCAAAACCACACAACTACTCTATATTTAAAGATATAGATACTGGAAAACCCCGAGACCCTCCGAGCATTGCGCGTTCCTTTTCTATAACTTCAAAATTAATAAATTAGCATTTTAAATGCAAAACTAAAAGTAAAATCATACTCTATTTTAGTCTGCAAATGATTAAGCATCAAAGGCAACACATAGAGCACAATGTTCCCATAGTTCTACTATTTCGATCCAATGACTAACTGAGCCTTGAGACCGTTGGTTACTAGGCACGCAAACACGGAACTATTGCATTAGTAAATAAACACTGCAATCTGTGTTAATTTAATCTTGTTGCAAAATGAGGAAGTTTGTGAAATGTTATCCTATCATACAGCTTTTTGTTTCTAATAACTTGAGTTATATCTTAAAAGTCTAACAGACCTGATTTCATATATATTTCTTTCTAAGAAATGTATTACTAGAATCTTAAAAAATATTGTCTATTCCATTTTAAAAGCGAAAAGTAAATTTTATGCAATAAATGGTTAAAACAAAAAATAACTTCTATAATCAATATAAAGTCAAATTAATATCACATTAGTCCTATAAATAAATAATCTTGGCAATCAATGTTTCAAGGGCTTCTTGCATCCTTTGCTAGTTGCACTTCGACTACCAAGTCAATAATTCTCATAAAGGAATTCATCCAAATGCGCTCGTACAAATGAAATACTGTGTTTACTTAAGCTAAGTAAGATTTTTAGAAAAATATAATATTTCATCCGTGAAACCCCAAAAAGACTCTACTCAGATACACTCGTCTTCATACAGTCGTAAAAAATAAAAAAAATTATCAATAATTCGCACCAAGAGACAATAAAATGCCAAAATAAACCGTAGCATGTAAACAACCCAAATATACCATGGTTACTTAGTATTTAGTGTGTAATGAACGGACAATATGTTTGACTTTTCCTCTTGCATTTTAGGGATGATTATTATGAGTAAGCTTTTAAAGATGGTGCCGTTGTAGAACAATTGAATGTGCGGCACATGTGATAATTAATATATGTAGCGCAAAGTTGTTTTTGAACCCCAGTATGGCTTGCTAAGCGAATACATACATGAATAGTATGCTTACCTTAAGTGTCTATGTATTCGTGACTTTAAACACGTGCGTGGAAAATATATATTTTATTGATCGGATAAAATAAAAATATCATTACCTATCTGTGATTCACACGGTTGCAGTTATTGACATTTAAATAAAAAACATTAAATTCCGAAGTATTAAAAAACCTTCATAAAATCCTATTAAAATTATAAACGTGAAAGTTTGTGAGTATGTATGTTTTTTACTCTTTCACGTAGAAACTACTGGATGGATTTTGATGAAACTGTACAGTAATATAGGTTATATATCAGAATAACATATAGGGTACTTTCTACCGCGGGAAAACTTCGCATTCCCTCGAGAAACCGACTTCCACGCGAACAGAGTCGCGGGCGGCCACTAATCCTATATAAGGTTACAAAAATTATGGTGTAAATCGTATCAAAATCCGCTACGTGATTAAGTACAAGTTACTAAATCAAATATGACACACGCGCCTTTGCTTTAATATACTATGTATAGTATACTTATATAGATTTATGTTTACTGTGTATTTGTGTTTCGAAAAAAGAGTAGGCAGAACATCAATATCATTTACTTTCCTTCTTCCCACGCCCTGTCACCGTTATAGGACGAGAAATTGATACAGTTGATTCGTAATAACAACAGAACATGTTTATTTTTCGGATGTTTAGTTGTAAACACTTTGTAAAGTAAGCAATATTGTTTCTTTCCCATATAAACAAAGAATGATACTATATTTAGACAAAACTACTAAGGGCTTATATTTTTTTATATAGAATCCGTAATTAAAACAAATAACGATCGATTTAAGTTTCTTTCAATTTCAAGAGTCTCACTCGCTCCCTCCCCATACATTTAGTTATAAGCCAGGTCTATTTATATAAAATTTCGGATACGGATTGGATACGGATATTGGAATTATTATTTTACCGGATAGGGATACGGATATAAAATATTTTTTCGTTAGTTTCGGATAATTTCGGTTACGGATATTAGATTAGGAAGGAATTTTAATTTTTTTGTCATCCACCGCGCGGCAAAACAACTTGTCATGACTTGACTCAAATAGGCTCCATCTCTATCCGATACTATCTGAAACTTTTATTTCGGATTCGGATATTTTTTTATATCGGATATCCGATAATTTCGGTTACGGTTACAGAGCTCCCTAACATCTCTGATACACAGCTATGAGGCATATGACGCGGTCACGTGGCCTCGTAATCAGTATGCGCCGGCGCGGGTCAGTGGGTGAGAGAGAGGTCAAGAACAGAGCGGGACGTAGTTACTTAGGAGGATTAGTTGGTAATTTAATTAGCTAGGCCTGTAAAGGTAGGTTTTTAAAATTATGATGTACTCACATTTTTTTATTAGAATTAGAATGATTAAATAAAGGAATTAAAAACTATTATAAAATGAAATCGTTCAATAATTAAGTTAAAAATATTTAATAATTGTGATTGATTGTGAAGGTGATCATTAACCGTATGCCTTACCTTATATTTTTTGGAAAAAGAAATTGAAACGCAGAGATTAAATAAATAATTAACAAACGCTTCACATATAACTATTACACCAACACATACCTACCTACTCAAAAAAAAACTTTATCACAAAGTAAAAAAAAAGTTCAACTTCACTGCAAAGTGACTACAGCGATATAAGCCTCTTACATTGTCTTTCTTTAGGAAAAAACCAGTTGACAAAAGACTCCACGCTGTAATGCATTGAAGTGGGGTCAGCGGGCCGCGGGGAAGGGGGGACCTTGACCTGAGGGTAGTTAGGAACTGTTACGATATAGGTGTTAGGAGTAGGTATGATAGAATGATAGATTAGCTTGAAGAAGGGTTTTCTATATATTAAATTCAGATAAAGTTATTTAAAGTTAGCTAAAATTCAACGTAACGGGCATTATTCAACGTAACGGGTATTATTTACATAATTGGCACATTTCATTACATGGGTTTTTTTTTAAAGAAAATTGATTTTTTTATCGAATAAGTTTATAAAAAAATAAGGAAATGATACTTTTAAACGCGTAAATTTACATCCTTTGTAGCTTTTCAACATTTTATTACTTATTATGAACTATTGGAATGTCCGTTATGCGACGATAACAAAAAACTCTAAATCCAGCATGTAGTTTTTTTATTTAAATTTTCACCGTCTGACATCGGAATAAAAAGTAAAAATTGAAATAACTGGTTAACTTTTGCATACGACATTATTGGTTGCTTTTGACCTAATCTATTACCCCTTAACAGGAATACCTGACATAAGAACACCCTGTATAGAGTATATGAAGTAAGAGATGGACGGAGATCAACGGAGATCTCTTTTTAACGGAGCACATTCAGGGAGATATAAAAATTCAAAGAGATCAAAAAAACTTTTTCGCGAGTAGTCTATATGGTGGATGTTAAAAAGGGGCGGCTGATGGCTTGGGGCCTAGGGCGGCCGAGACTGCAAATCCGCCCCTGTTTCTAACAAATGGATCGCCCCTCTTTAGAACACTGTAATAAAGATATTAACACCAAGCATTTATAAGTAGACATTGCTCGTTAATACTTTGATATCGACAAACCCTAGTTTATAGACAGGCCGTTAAATGGACCGTGTAATCTAACTTTATTGGAAGAAGTGTCTGAACTACCCACCCCCACCACGCTACCTCCGGGAGTGGGGAGAAATTTACCGACTTCCCGACTGTAGCGTCATTCGATTACCAACCATCGACCCGTGATGACGTGCCGATACAAAGTTAACGTAATAACATGTTTGCAGACCGCTTTTATTTTTGGATTGCCATGAATTTTATTTGCCTACATTATGCGGAATAGAAAATATTATGTCGTTATTTTATGCTGATTTGAATAACTTTGCGTGTGTGAAATTGGCTTAGAATGTTCTTCATGCAAGGTTGTATTTAATGATAGTCTTTTTATTAGGGGCTTAAGGGATACTAAGCTATTAATTTATTTACGTAACATTACTAAAGTCATGCAGACAGTTTATTATCTACCATTTCAAACGAAATTGTTCGTTTTACTGTTTGGAAGTGGCAAATAGAGGATATTCAGTACTTAACTTAGATTAAAATCTTTACGAGGTACTTTTAAACTTTGTAATAAGGTATTATCTATTCTTAACGTTAGCATGTCTAGAAGACTTCAAAATTCACTTTGTCCGTGTTGACAGCCGACTCAAAACAAAATATGGTGCTACGAGAGACGTTTTTGAAATGATGTGATAGAATCAATAACGGTGGCTGGGACCCCGACGTACGCCGGCGAGCCCCCGCGCTCGACCGCGTACTACTACGGCGATCTCGAGCGAATCAAACGCCACAACAGCGGCCGCGAGCAAAATGGCGGCCGCGAACAAAATGGCGGACGCCCACAAGATGGCCGACCGCCGGACGCGAGCGAGCTGCAGCCCCGCGAGAGCGAGTTCGAACTGAGCGAGTACGTGGAAGCCAGTGACGTCATCAACGACGGCGCCGTCCGCGAGGTGCCGCCGTTCCGCGACAGACCGTCCAGCCCCGAGTACAGCACGCCCGAGGGGCACAAGGAGACCTACTCCACTGCCGGAACCTTCCCCATGCCCGAACAGAAAGAGAAGGAACCTCTACTAGCGGAGTTAGAGATTGTTGGTCGTGTGCCGCTGACGCAGCTGGACTCAGGGTCGGGAGTCCGGCGGAGCAGGAGCTGGTACCTGTGCTGCCCCGACGTGGGCGAGGAGCAGGTGTCGCGCGAGTCCTCGTGGCGGTACTCCAGTCTAAGGCCGGTCACCGCGCCGCCGACGCCCGGCGTGCACGGGCTGCAAGCGGTGGGTTTACAGGGATGAGATGGGTGTTGGATTGTGTGAATTTAGTTATATTGCGTGATTATTGTTATTTTAGAATATTGGTTTTTGAGTTTTTCGAGGTCGGGTCGTTTTCTCGAAATTAAGACTTACGGCCGAAACCAATATTCTACTATCCTTTGATGCCTTGTTATTAGTGTAACTATGTTAGATAACCATTATCCATGTTTTAGCGTTGCAATAAACTTATTGATATGGAAATGACAGAATCACGAAGACACAAAAAAAACTATCAGTTTCCAATTACAAAGGTTTTAACCATAGTAGAATATTCATCGGCCGTTAGTGAACTTACTGTACTTTGTCACTTCTAGAAAGCTATACTTGATTATTGACGTGAATTTAAAACAACATCCTTGACTCTAAAGTCTACGTATCCCACTTTACCAGGCTTATAAATAAGACGACTTGTGACACTCTTTTTTAAGTGTTTGCCAGTGCTGCATCTACGAATGTTTAAAACAGGGGTGACTTGATATAGACGCCCTTTCTCGCTTGTGCCGCATTTTCCCCCATTGTACCTCCTGCTATACCCGCCATGTCTCCCCCCATTTCGAAAAGAGTGCCGAGAGTTTTTTCCGCCAGCTTTTTCCCTCGGTCTACTACGGCCATTGCTGATGAATGTAGGGGTGCCCTGTGACTTCTTTTTTTATTTTTGATGTTATGCTTTTGACAATTTATAAGAGATTAGTTTTTAATCCTACTAATATCCTACTAATATTATAAATGTGAAAGTTTGTGAGTATGGATGGATGGATGGATGTTTGTTACTCTTTCACGTGAAAACTTCTGGACGGATTTGGATGAAACTTTGCAGTAATATAGTTTATACATCAGAATAACACATAGGGTACTCTTTACCGCGGTAAAACATCTCACTCCCACGGGAAACCGACTTCCACGCGAACGGAGTCGCTGACAGCCACTAGTCCTACATACAATAAAGTAATTTCCCCCAGCTGTCGCCGCCCTCGCCCGGCGCCCCGCTATCGCTTATGGCGGAGCGGGACGCGCTCGCCCGCGCGCTCTCGCTCGAGCGGCAGCGGGCGGCGGCGGCGGCGCGTGCGCACGACGCGCGGCTCGCGGAGTTACACGGCGTGATCGCGGAGCTGGTGCGGCGGGCGCGGGGCAGGGAGGGACGGGCTATACCAGAGGAGGAACTGTCCGGTGAGTCATGATGCTAAATTGAGTTTTTCAAGCAATGTTCACGTATAGCTTAGGAGTTGCATATCTGTGATATTGAAGCTGTGGTTAGGGAGGGGCGGGCTATACCCGAGGAGGAACTGTCTGGTGAGTCTGACACTTCATTTTGTTGAAATTAAACTCATTTTAACGGGCTTTACGCGTTTATTAAAATATTTTTGTTTATCCGACATTTCGACATTCCCCAGTCTACCCGTGACTACGGCATTTGTAAAAGTTAACCCGTTAAAATGACTTTAATTACAAGTAATAATAATCGCGTAAATCTAAGAAGTTTAACTTCTTTTTGTGAATAGTGAAGTTTTGGTTAGATGAATTTTCGTAAAGTATCGCCTGAATCTATCAGTTTTATCATGTTAAAGGTATTCATTCTAATGATCACGTAAATCTAAGAAGATCCATGTCGCTTAAAAGCTTTGTTACTTATATTTATTAAAAGCAACAGAAACTAGAATTAATAGCTATAAAGACAGCTGCCTTACGCTGCAGCCGAGTAGATTGGCAATTGCTCGCACAACACTTTTTGGACGTAAAGATGAAAATTAAATTTGGGCTTATCCATTATTAATGTTTTTTACTTACAAATCTCATCTAATAAAACTTCTATAATGATAGTGAAAACCGCAGTATAATCCAATAACTGATTTAGGAAGAGTTGGAGGACAAACCCACAAACAGAAACGAACGATAACTTTGCTTTGTACTATGTAATGATAATGATGTAATGATATTTGTCACAGACGAATGTGAGTCCACGACGCAGCCAGCCGGCGAGCTGGACCACGACACAGAACAATCTAGAACTGAACAGGTAACTAAATAATAAAATAATTACAGCATATATTCGTGCCACGAGCATTTTTGTATCTAGAAATAATGAATTGCTTAAACTACGGGGGAGTAGAAATATAGTCTTGATGTCTGGAACCGGTGCCACATATGTATATTGTAACAGTAAAATCCCCTTCAAGATTGGTGGCAGCAATGCAGTTGGTATTAATACTAAACTTTACTGGAAGGTTTTTCGTTTCTAACTGAAATCACAGTCTATTCACTATAAAATTCTACCTTCACTTAAGCTTATCATGAATGCTACGCGATTTAATTCTCCGCCAATGCTATCTATAATCTAAATTACAAACACACACTTGCCCCCTCTCGTCATGCTGCTCCTAGATGGCGCTGACACAAAACTAAATCGCGTCAACTCTAACCTCCAAACTCCACAGTACAATGGCCCCGATTCTGAGTACACTCTCTAAACTAAATTAAAAATATTGCCATCACTTACTCATACCTCGTATCAGATAAAGACAGGTATATTGGTCTCACTACATTTAGTCCACATCATTGTAGAATTAGACGAAATGCGCTGACGACGAGTCTAAGCTTGCTTGCGCCGTGTCGAAATGCACGCAAATTTTAGTTTGACAGGACTAAAATGATTACCTATCTCTTTCTTATACTATTGCTGAGTAAGTGCTAGCAATATTTTTAATTTAGTTTTCTACTTAGTACTCAGAATCGGGGCCATTGTACTGTGGAGTTTGGAAGTTAGAGTGGACGCGATTTAGTTTTGTGTCAGCGCCATCTAGGAGCAAAATGACGAAAAATTATAGAGTCTTAATGTAGAATCGGTCCAATAACATTTAATACATTGTCAATAGAACGACACGTCATCTCTGAGTCCTGATCCGGCGCCTCCCGAGAGAGAATTGAAGGAGTTGGATGACGTCACTGACACGCACGAAGAAGACAGGTAGGAGTTGTAGACATAGATATGTTTTATTGGTAAAAATATTTACAGCTCATCATAAACACGCTAATGTATACTACTATACTAATATTATAAAGAAGAAAGATTTTAAAAAGAACAATACAATATGTCTAAACGTTCGGACGTTCGGACGTCTGACAATGTATAAGAGAGTTTTTAATCCTACGTACAATAAAGTAATTTCATTTCATTTCATATGTACACATGAACAATATGTATGTTTGTAACGATAGTTTGAAAACCACTAGAGATTCACTATGTTTAAGATTTGTTAAGTCGATATGTTTGTTTGTATATTCTCTAACAGTTTCTGAACCTTTTCCAACTGAATGTTGTTTCAATAAAAATATTTTAACAATAACATTTCCATACAAAATTTACCACTCCTACCACATTAGTAACATAAAATCCTACTAATATTATAAACTAGTTGCCGCTCGCGACTCCGTTCGCGTAGAAGTCGGTTTCCCGTGGGAATGCGAAGTTTTCCCGCGGTAAAAAGTTCCCTTAATTCTTTCATACATATATTTTTGGTATCTAGAACCGTTTTCGCAGCGCACGCAACGGAAGCCCTCAAGGATGAATAATTTTTCCCGTTTTTATTCATATTTTCCATTATTTCTTCGCTCCTTATAGTTGCAGCGGGATGTTATATAGCCTAAAGCCTGCCTCGATAAATGGTCTATTCAACACAAAAAGAATTTTTAAATTCGAACCAGTAGTTCCTGAGATTAGCGCGTTCAAACAAACAAACAAACAAACAAACTCTTCAGCTTTATAATATTAGTATAGATGTGAAAGTTTGTGAGTATGTATGGATGTATGGATGTTTGTTACTCTTTCACGTAAAAACTACCGGACGGATTTGGACGACACTTTACAGTAATATAGGTTATACATCAGAATAACACATAGGGTACTTTTTACCGCGGCGAAACTTCTCATTCCCACGGGAAACCGACTTCCACGCGAACGGCGTTGCAGGCGGCCACTAGTCATTAAGTATATACAATCATAACTAACTGAATCATTGTTTAAGAGTGAACCCAGCACTGCTAGTGGCGGGCGCGTCCGGCAGCGAGGCAGGAGACAGCAATGTGTCCGAACAGGAATTCAAATGCAGGGAGGCGCGGTGAGTCATTAAATATAAATAAAAGTGATTGTAGATAAAAGTTTGAAAAATTGACAAAAGGTTTAAAACATAAACTACAGTTTCTTACGACTAAGCTACATTTTATAGCTTAAATTGATTACCGATCTAAATATTCAACATGAATTTAAATCCAGATGCATATGGACCAGTCCATTTCATTTTAAGTTACGGATAATTCGTAACTCCAAAAATAAACCATACCAAAAGCCAGTTACCCCATTTTTTACATTTAATTGTTTAACAATATTAGCATTTCAAATCTATACCATGTTAGACCAAAATTTAGTAAATATCACTGGAACTACAGAATCGATTCTCAAATTTCTGCAGCAAGCTACGTTATCAAGAATAATATAGACATATTCATATCTTTATTAATAATTATTTTGTTATTGTAATTGTTTCAGAAGTCCAGCAAGTTGTCTTAGAGAGCGAGGCTCACCAGATGGAAAATTGTACACTTCTCCAGGTCAGTAGTAGATAAATAATACGCTTTAATTATAATTTAATGTGAAATTTCTATTTCATAGTGTTATCTAAATTATGCAAACGTAACGCGATTTTAAATACATGCAGCGACATCTACATTCTACATTAGCAAGAAATAAAATAAAGAATATTTTACATTAAGCGAGACAAAAGATTCTTTTTCCCATCCCGCTTTAACGGCGTTAGAGCGAGACGGAATATGTATTTATAACGAGTGTAAGCGAGATGAACATATTTCAGGAGGGGTGTCGTCTCGCGTCGCTAAGTTGGCGTCGCGAGTTAGACTCAAAACTAGGAATGAAGATTGTGACTCTTCGATTATAAGCAGCGATGAGGTAAATATTAATTTAATTTACTTACATTAATTTATTTCAGGAATTTACACATTTAATATAGACTAGCTTTCCGCCCTGCGGTTTCACCCGCAACTAAATGGCTTTTTCCCGCAGTAAAATCCTATTTTCTTCTTCCCTGGGTGTCGAACTATCTCTATTCCAAAATCAAGACAATCGGTTCAGCCGTTTTTACGTGAAGCGAACATACAGACAGACGGACAGACAGACATACACATTTTCACATTTATATTATAGTAAGGATAGACCTACAGAAAAAGCCCTTCGCAGTACCTATATGTATCTTAAGTGAAAGCCATGTTAGTCTACCTATATGCTTGTGATAAGGGCGCTGCAGTGCTTAACAATATTAAATATTACGTTGTTATAAAAAAATTATAAGATGTACAATTAATTAGAACATTTTATGGTTATATCTTTTATAGTTAAGGCAGCGTACGCAAAATAAGTAACTTTTCTGGTTGATTTTTTACACCTTGTGTCCGAAAAACCCAAATATCCTACGGAACCCTATTTTTTCCAAAATAAAATATACCCTATGTTACTCGTGAATAATGTAGCTTTCGAATAGTGAAATATTTTTTAAAATCGGTCCACTAGTTTTTGAGCCTATTCGACACAAACAAACAAAGTTTTCCTCCTTATAATATTAGTATAGATAAATACGTAAAAATATGATTTAATGATTATATTTTTAAGTAATCATTACTTGCTATTGTTATAGGTATTTGGGAACTTAAAAATATTAGAAAAAAGTAGATTGTGGAAGTTGTATTAAAATCCGAAAATATAATATCTAGTCTATAAAAAAAATGTATGACGATTCCTGAGAACGGAACTTTTACTACTTAAAAGGATTTGATTCTGAATACACTGTCTAAACCACACTAAATAATCAGTGCGTTAGTCAAGAGATATATTTATTTGGTGGCGACATAGATGGCGCTTATCGTCGCCAACATTCTTTGACGGCGATACGCATTCAAATGACACCTAAATGCAAAGCCGATTCTAAATCGCACTAAATTTTTTTTTATTACATTCAATGAAAATCAAAATATTGATCATCAGCTTATCATGAGTAGGCCGAGGGAAAAAGCTGGCAGAAAAAACTCAGCACTCTTCTGTCCAACACCAAATATACAAAATCAAGGCATACAAGGTCACAAGGCGTTAAAGTTTAAGTAAGAAAATACAACGACTAATTCTTTTGCCATGTATTTGTCTAGTTTAACGTTAAACCACTGCACAATATTAGAGAGAGCATGATTTACGTCGTCATAATTGATTTAATGTCTTTTAATTTTCCAAATTAATGATGTATCATAAGCAAATAGCACTATATCATGATTGTTACCTTCCATAAAGGGTAGATCCTTAATATACAGGGTGTCCCAAAAGGTTACGTAGCTGGGAAGGGGGGTGGTAGGGGTGGTCACAAGGGTCACCAGAAAAATAATAAAAAAATTCCCCTCTGGATATTTCAATAAAAAAAATACATTTTTTAAAAAACTAAAAATTTTACACCTTGTTACCCTATTTTGCTTACTGTACCTACAGATATTGCTGTATTTGAAAAAAAAAACCTGTTATGTAATCGTCAATAACCCTTTATCAAATTGAAATAAAAAAAACTGTACATATCTAACCAAGTTTTAAAGAAAATTAAGTTCTTGTCCAGTCAAGGACTTAGTAATTTCGACTTTACTCAACTTCCTCCAAGCATACTGAAAAAAAAACGTACTACGCATCTCCGGCGAGTAAGTTAAAAAAATAGGTAATTTTATTTCAATTCCAAAATGGTATAACACTTATTTGAAAAATTCATACTAGGACATTTAAAAATATTTTTCGGGAACAATACTCCTGCAAAAATAAAAATATCAAAAAACAATAGTCTCAAATTCGTACGCAAATACATTTTTAAATGTCTATTCTGTTGCTTTGATGTTACTGCCCGGTATAATTCTCAAGATTGGAGTACAAACATACTTCAAACATTCAAGTACAGTCTAGGCTAGATCAACGCGTAAGTTGTAAAAATTTGGAGCTTGATCTGCGCATCATTTGTGCGTACCACCGTGCGTGTCACGCGGATTTTTTTGCCGCGCACAACGCTGATGTGGAATGAACTTCCTGCAGCGGTATTCCTGGCTACCTACAGCATGGGGCTCTTTAAGTCGAGAGTGTATTCCCACCTTAAAGGTCAGCAACACACCCCCAACACCCACAGTGTTGCGGGTAGTTATGGGCGGCGGAGATCACTTACCATCAGGTGCCTCGCATGCTCGTTTGCTCGTTTAATAAAAAATAAAAAAGTTTATGAAAAACCCATCAAGGACTTAGTTGACTTGAGTTCATTTATGATGCTCATTTTTAAAACGACGCAGGACATGTATTTATGTTGGTGGTAGACATTTCAAGCATTTTATTAAAATAATAAATTATAATTTTGTTTTCTTTCGAGTTTCATTTAAAATCGCAACTGTAATGTCGAGTAACCTGTGGCCGTTTTGAAACTAACTAACCGAACTTTTTTTGTATGGAAATAGGATTTATTTTTATTTGTTATCCCAGCTTACCTAGTCTTAGACTGTACCTACAGGGTAATAGATGTCTATGGCCTATACTGAAATTATGATGAATTTTACCAAAACTATTTTAGGGATGAGCTGAAAGTATTAGTTAATAAGCCACTTTTAGGTAAGAGACCAGTTAGATAAGCTAATCAAATCAACCTTTGCTTTTGTACACACCAGACAAGGTGAAGCTTGATCCTTTACCTACATCTTTCGTTTACTTGAGTAAATGCAGTAAAGATTATTTTCCCTGGAATATGGAAAAACTTAATCTAGCCTTATTCGAATGTTTGAGGTATGTCTGTACTCCAATCTTGAGAATTATACCGGGCAGTAACATCAAAGCAACAGAATAGACATTTAAAATGTATTTGCGTACGAATTTGAGACTATTGTTTTTTAATATTTTATTTTTGCAGGAGTATTGTTCCCGAAAAATATTTTTAAATGTCCTAGTATGAATTTTTCAAATAAGTGTTATACCATTTTGGAATTGCAATAAAATTACCTATTTTTTTAACTTACTCGCCGGAGATGCGTAGTACGTTTTTTTTTCAGTATGCTTGGAGGAAGTTGAGTGAAGTCGTAATTACTAAGTCCTTGACTGGACAAGAACTTAATTTTCTTTAAAACTTGGTTAGATATGTATAGTTTTTTTTATTTCAATTTGATAAAGGGTTATTGACGATTACATAACAGGTTTTTTTTTTTCAAATACAGCAATATCTGTTGGTACAATAAGCAAAATAGGGTAACAAGGTGTAAAATTTTTAGATTTTTAAAAAATGGTTTTTTTTTATTGAAATATCCAGAGGGGAATTTTTTTACTATTTTTCTGGTGACCCTTGTGACCATCCCTACCACCCCCCTTCCCAGCTACGTAACCTTTTGGGACACGCTGTATACCAATAATAGAAATGGACCCAAAATCGATCCCGGAGGAACCCCCATACTCACAACCGACCCTGACGAACTTTTACCGTACACGTCAACCTTTTGAGTCCTAGCCTTCAAATATGAATTCATCAGTTTAAGATTAGTACCGTTGATACCGTAATGGTTGAGTTTTCTTATCAATGTATCGCGCTAAACGCAATCAAATGCCTTAGATAAATCACAAAATATACCTAAAGCGTATTGTGACTTTATCCACGCACTAACAATATTAACAATAAGATCAAAACCTGCATCAATGGTTGAACTACCTCTTGTAAATCCAAATTGTTTATTATGAAGCAAATTATTTTTATTAAAAATAACTAAAAGTTGGATTAAAATGTCTTTTTCGTAAATTTTTGTACATGTAAGGTAAGGTCAGAATGAAATTGACCTAAAATAAGAAGGGTCTGTAGGGTAGTACTACAGGGATTTAAACAAATGAATGACTTTACTGTGCTTTATAAAGTATGGAATCTCACCACTAATAATACAATAATTAAAGAAGTTAGAAGCTATTATATCTAATGAAATTGATAATTTTTACTGATATACCCCATAGATGCGTAGTTTTTTTTATCTATTGTCTTAAATGTTTTTAAAATATCCCCGGTATCTATTGGTTGAAAAGTAAAGCATTCTTTGCACCCACTTACATTATTCCTAAGTAACGACTCAGCTAATACAGGCGATGCGTTAAGTGATTTTGTGGTCGAAACAGATCGAAAAGTAGTTTCAAAAGCTATAGCAAAATTTTCGTCGGAAATAATGTCAGTGTTTTCACTGTTAAAATGCTTACGCGGTTATTTATATATATGACTTCTGAAATCTTCTCAGTGGCCCAGCTTGGCCCTAGACCTGTGTTCTGTCTAGCACTGGGAGGTCTCCCCTTTTATCACCAAAGTTTTAATTTAAGATCATCAAACTTGTAAAACATCGGTCATCTACGCTACAAGAACATTTGCAGAGATATTTAGAAAAATAAAATAAAAAAACTATTTATGTAGCCAAAATAAGCGTGTTGATATACAAAATTCCAGTTCAATCGGTAACCGGAAAGTTTAACTTATAAGATTCCTCCTGGAGTTCAATTGGAGCTTTTTAATTAAATAAAAATGGGTCTCGCATATCATTTATACCCTAAATATTTACGGATGATGCTGTATCAGTACATACGGCAGTTAGTTTTAAGCAAATTGGATTTAGTCTTCAAGATGGAAAGACTACCATATATCCAAAAAAAACATTGTTTCTGCGATTTATAATTTAGTTTTTATTATAAGTTCGATGTAGTAGACTAATTCGTTTCGGATAAAGACGTTTCATGACAAAAATAAATAACGTTTTTTAAATAAAAAGTAGGTGGTTCCCAATTCGACTGGTTTTATTCTTTGTTACCCGAGAATTTGAGTAAACCGATTTTGATAATTCTTTTTATATGAATGCTGGTGCTTCCCGTGTGGTCTTATTTAAAACTAGTGGCCTTTCCCAAGTTCAGTTCTTTCATCATACCAAATTTCATCAAAATCAGTTCAGTGGTTTAGGCGTGAAAGCGTAACAGACAGACAAACAGACAGACAGATCGACAGACAGACAGAGTTACTTTCGCATTTATAATATTAGTAGGGATAGATATGTAACATATACTTAATGAACGTCAATGTACAAACTTCGACTTTACCTAACCGTGGACCGAGAGAAAAATATGTATAATAATGATAATGATGATAATGATAGTGATGATAATGATAATTATGATAATGATAATAATGATAATTATGATAATGATATTGATGATAATTATGATAATGATATTGATGAGAATGATAATTATGATAATGATAATTATGATAATGATATTGATGATAATGATAATGATGATGGTACAGTTGTTACCTCGCTCAGCGCTATCCGCGGAGCGCGTGGCGGCGGCGGTGTGCGCGCAGGCCGCGCTGCGGGAGAAGATCGCCGGCATCCAGCACGACGGTGAGTGCAGGCGTAGGAGGGTTGTAGGATCTTACAGGAGTTCTGGTGCTGGTGGAATCTGTGGGGTTGTCGCGTAACTCGAATATCAATACCTTTGAAAGGTATCGGTGTTGGGACTCTCAAAGGTATTGTAAGTAGTCGAGTAAGAGGACACTCCCACTGGTGAGGTATAGGTTAAAGTGTGCTTACGATATGACGTGTTATATTTGGCGACCTCTGTGGTGCAGCGGTATATATACCGGACTGCTTAGCGGATGGTTCCGGGTTCGATCCCCGGGTCGGGCCAATTGCGTCAAAATGGTTTTCGAATTCATTTTTAAAACTGTAGCCAAAGTAAAAAAATAGGACCCTGAACTAAGACTTTGTCAACTCGACCATCTGCGTGTTAACAAGCTAGTTTCTACAAATTGTAAGACTGTCTTATGTAAATATGCTTCAAGCAATAGTCTGTGCCATCGAAGTAAGATGTCGAACACATGCCAGTTAGATTTTTTATCCAAATAGATTCTATCCATAGTTCTAAACATCTGCATTACAGCTTGAACAACTCAATATGTGTGTTCCAGGCGCGGCAGTAGCGGCGAGCGCGTCTCTGTGTCGAGCGCGCGCCGAGCACCTCGCCGCCGAGAACATTACACTGAGACACGCGCTCACCGCCGCCACACACACACAACACAGGTATGTACACATACACAGAACACAGGTAATACACACACAACACAGGTATGTACAGACGTGGACAGAGAAAAGTATATTTACACATACAATACAGGTAATACACACACTCAATCTGGTTAATGCACACACAACACAAGTACATACACATATACACACACACACACTACACAATATTCAAACAATCATCACACTTACGCAAGACCACGCAGTCAACCTGTAACCATGGCAACATTTAAACAGGCTGCATCTCTCATATATAACTACATCTCCACCAGATTGTTGCGCTGTCTGTCGGCGCAGAAGTCTGGTAAACACACAAACACACACACACACACACACACATACACACAACATATTGTTTCTACGTATTATCCTCCTGCTACCATGGCAACATATAAACACCCAATCATCCTCCTCAGACTGTGGCGCTGCCTATCGGCGCAGGAGTCGTCGTGCGTGTGCGTGTGCGCGTCGCTCGCCGCCGCCGACCGCGCCATCGAGACCTACGACGTGCTGCTGGCGCTGGCCGAGACCAGGGACACTAGCCAGGTAGGTAGTGGAGCCAGGGATACTAGCCAGGTAGGTAGTGGAGACCAGGGACTGCAGCCAGGTAGGTAGTGTAGTGGAGACCAGGGACTGCAGCCAGGTAGGTAGTGTAGTGGAGACCAGGGACTGCAGCCAGGTAGGTAGTGTAGTGGAGACCAGGGACTGCAGCCAGGTAGGTAGTGTAGTGGAGACCAGGGACTGCAGCCAGGTAGGTAGTGTAGTGGAGACCAGGGACTGCAGCCAGGTAGGTAGTGTAGTGGAGACCAGGGACTGCAGCCAGGTAGGTAGTGTAGTGGAGACCAGGGACTGCAGCCAGGTAGGTAGTGTAGTGGAGACCAGGGACTGCAGCCAGGTAGGTAGTGTAGTGGAGACCAGGGACTGCAGCCAGGTAGGTAGTGTAGTGCAGACCAGGATACCAGCCAGGTAGGTGTAGTGGAGCCAGGGATACTAGCCAGGTAGGTGTAGTGGAGCCAGGGATACTAGCCAGGTAGGTGTAGTGGAGCCAGGGATACTAGCCAGGTAGGTGTAGTGGAGCCAGGGATACTAGCCAGGTAGGTGTAGTGGAGCCAGGGATACTAGCCAGGTAGGTGTAGTGGAGCCAGGGATACCAGCCAGGTAGGTGTAGTGGAGCCAGGGATACTAGCCAGGTAGGTGTAGTGGAGACCAGGGACTGCAGCCAGGTAGGAAATTATCTAAGGCCTATCTTTAGAATAGTCGACAAATTTTAGAATTCCATTTAGTGGGGCTTATACTTTAGTACTTAAATTATTCCCACGTTTAAAAGTAGAATATTTTCATCCGAGGCTGTTGAACTATACCTATTTCAAAATTCAATAAAATCGCTAAAGCCGTTTAGTAGTGAAAGCGGAACATACAGACGGACAGACATACACATTTTCACATTTATAATATTAGTAAACTAGTGCTGTAGACGACCTCTGCGGTACAGTGGTATATAAATCGGATTGCTAAGCAGATTGCTCCGGGTTCGATCCGGGATCGGGCCAATTTCGTTAAAATGTTGTTTTCGATAATGGCTCGTGTCTGGTCTAGGTGTAACTAGGTTCTACCCTAGTCCATTATGTGGTACCTATAGCACAAGTGCTTACTGCAACTTACTTTAGGGACACATAATTGGTGTGTTAGTCTGGAGATTCATTATTTAAAACCTTATCATTACATAGTATAAATCCAAGTCGCTAATTCTGTCTATTTGTATGTTTGGCTGCTAACTCCTCCTAAAGCAGTTGAGGGATTTTAATGCGGTTTTCACCATCCTTTAGGTATTTATTTTATTTAAAGGAGAATGGTCACGGGCCATACCAAACTTACCCAGGCCCGACATTATCGAGACCTATCTTAGTGTTTTTGTAGTTGTATGTGTAACAAAAATATGTAATTATTATATTCAACATCGGTGGCTAGCATGAAAATATTTTTTATTTAATTATTTTTTAAAGACAAAGTTATTACACGCACTACATAATTATTGTCTGCCATATCCACAAACTAATCGCAAAGCAAGTGATCAATTTCGGTAGGAAATAGCCAATATTGTTGTAAATTGAACTCAAGAGAAGAAATCGCATACGTCTTAATACAAGGCAAGCAAGCGCAAGACTAACTACCTAGGTCCCTGAAATCTTCCTATCCCGCTATTATCAAAGGATTAAGAGTGCGACGGTATGAACACTTCAATAGCAGTGCTGACGGGTTTTATTGTTCTACTCGGCTTTTTGGAAATTGTTTTTGTGTGCGTTTTCAAGTACCTACCTGTTATTCAAGTGTTTATATAAATTACAAATACTAAAGTTAAGCTACTTTCGGGCAACAAAACTGTTAGTATTAAGTTTCTTTATTGATGCGCTCCTGCGCACCCTACGGTTAAGTCAGTCATTAAATCGCTATTGCGTGATTAAGACGTGTGTCATTTCGCTTCCCAAAACTCCCACCAACAAAAACATTTTCAAATATGAAATATTACATTGTTCTTAATTTGCGATTGAACCTATAAGTGACGCAATCCTACTAATATTATAAACGTGAAAGTTTGTGAGTATGGATGTATGGATGTTTGTTACTCTTTCACGTAAAAACTACCGGATAGATTTTGATGAAACTTTACAGTAATATAGGTTATACATCAGAATTACATATAGGGTACTTTTTACCGCGGGAAAACTTCTTATTCCCACGGGAAACCGACTTCGATGCGAACGGAGTCGCGGGCGACCCCTAGTTTATTTATATGTTAGCCATCGAATTTGAATGTAACAATAACACATTGTTGTTACACAAGATATAACCAAAAAACTGAGGTAAGGTTCGTTCGTGTCGGGCTTGGGTCACAGATGACCATTCTTCTTTGTAAATAAAGAACAATCGGAAAAAAGTTTTTTTAAGTTAGCCATAAATCAATGTTTCGTGAGCAAGTCGGCCAAAATTTCACCATTGCGAAGCGTGGGCGGGTCGCTAGTTTATGACAAATCACGGTTTCTTTTCAAAAACGTATCTATTTTCCCTGTCCCCCCAGCGCGCGGAGGCGGAGCTTGTGGCGAGCGAGCTGCTGTCGCGGCTGGAGGCGGCGCCCGTGCTGGGCGCGCCGCTGCTGTCGCCCGGGCCCTGGGCGCAGAAACTGTACGTATACACTGTGGTATACACCACAATACAAATACTCACAATTATACATGAACACATAATTATACATGTACTAACTATAATACATACACACACTATTATACGGGTACACGTATAAATGAATCTCTAATTATACATGTACACCAAATAATACACATACAAAAGCACATATAAATTTTGTCGCGTTATTTTGTTTAATTTTTCTCTATCTAACTTATACAATGCATATTTTTAATATCTTCTCTGTGTCCATTTAAAATGTGTTATTTTTTTATTACTTCCGGTTGCCTTTTTAATTACACCTAAAAAAGTTTATTTACAATTTAAAGAAAACGAACTTCAACTTTTTAAATACTGTCAGGTTCTACCTGTACATGATCATGTTAATTGTCTAATATTAAAAGAAAATATGTTACAAAATAAATCATTAGAAGTAACACAACACTATACACAAACGAGGGCTGTAACAAATGAAATTTATAAAACCAAAAAGGCCAACAATTTTTACGGATCCAGAAACACAAACTTTATTCTTCCGAACTTGCTCAACTCATTACCAAAAACAATCAAGGAAAAAATAAATTTTAAAAACATTGGCGATCATCTTAAATCGTACTTCTTAGATTTACGCGATTATTATTACTTGAAATTAAACTCATTTTAACGGGTTTTACGCATTTTCGGCATTTGCAAAAATGCCGAAACGTCGGAAAATCAAAAATAATAAAATAAACGCGTAAAACCCGTTAAAATGAGTTTAATTTCAAGTTAAATCATACTACTTGTCAAAATTATAAGTAGTTATACCTACACTTTGTTTGATACCTGCGTTGAGTTTTATTGATTTGTATATTTAAATATTTAAGAAATGTGTTATAATTTAAGTTAGTTAAGTTAAGTTATCTTTTAAAATCATGTAAAAATGTGTATGTTCTGCTTTCACGTAAATACAGCTAAATCGATTTGAATGAATTTTAAAATAGCGACAGTTCGATACCCTGAGAAGAAAATAGCATACTCTTTACCGCGAAAGTAATCCTTATTACCAAGGGAAAACTCATTTAGCTGGCACCGTAGGGCTGTACGCTACCTGTTTAGCTACGGATTTTAGCTTTCCACGGTGGTATTAACTAGTCGCCCCCCCCCCCCCAACTTTCATACAAACTTTCATCCCCTTTTTGTCGCGATAAAAAGTTCAGTTCTACCTTGACACCAAATTCCATCTAAATCCGTTCGGTTTAGGCGTGAAAGCGTAACCGACAGAGTTATTTACGCGTTTATAATATCAGTAGGAAGTTCAGTTCTATCTTCACACCAAATTCCATCTGAATCCGTTCGGTTTAGGCGTGAAAGCGTAACAGACAGATCTACTTTCGCGTCTATAATATCAGCAGGGGTTTAGTTCATAAAGCTACCTGTTTAGCTACGGATGTTAGCTTCCCACGGTAGTATCGCTACCTGTTTAGCTTCCCACGGTAGTATCACGTAGCCCCCGCAGCTCGGGCTCCGCGGCGCCGTGGTCCCCCGCGGCGGAGGCGCGGCTGCGGGCGCACGCGGCGCGGCTGAAGGCCGACACCGTGCGGCTGCGGGGCCTGGCGCCGCCGCCCAAGCTCTACACGCACTACGGTGAGATCACTCATTCACTTTGTCTACTCATTACTCAGTCACTCTTGTGTTAATTTAAATAGCGTAGTTCAACGCTATGAATGCGAGTGCGAGTGGGATCACAAAATGAAAATATACTCTATCTTAATATAACTTCTTAGATTTACGCGATAATTATTACTTGAAATTAAACTCATTTTAACGGGTTTTACGCGTTTATTTTATTATTTTTGATTTTCCGACGTTTCGACATTTTTACAAATGCCGTGGTCACGGGTAGACTGAGATGTTTGACGTCTTCATAGAGTTAAGTAAAAAACGATTTTTCGAATTCACCGCCATCTGTTTCGTAATTTTCTCGCGTAGTCGCTCGGGTTCACGCAGTATACGCTGACAGTGTCTTTATTTTTCTGCTTATTGGTCTGCTGGTTGTTCTTTTTTATTTTGCTAAGTATTGGATCCCACGTTGGTGACAGCTTCCAACCATCTTCTCTATTGAAGTTGGGGTGTTTTTTAATTTCAATAGTTTCTCTTACCAGCCTAGGAATAAAATGTTTCTCTTTTGCTAGGATTTTAACGGTATCAAATCTTAGATAGTGGTTGGGCTTATCCATGGAATGCTCACAGACTGCAGATTTTGTATAGCGACGGTTTTTTACATCGGCGATATGTTCTTTTATTCGAGTAGACACGTTCCGTTTCGTTTGACCGATATATGAGAGCCCACAGTCACAGTCAATCTTGTATACGCCTGGGTCTTGTAAAGGGATGCTGCTTTTTACTGGACGAAGATGGTGGCTAATGGATGGTGGTTTTTTACTTAACTCTATGAAGACGTCAAACATCTCAGTCTACCCGTGACCACGGCATTTGTAAAAATGTCGAAACGTCGGAAAATCAAAAATAATAAAATAAACGCGTAAAACCCGTTAAAATGAGTTTAATTCCAAGTAATACTCTATCTTATAATCATACGATTATTAGAGGTTCTTGCGATATTTTTTTTCAGGAGGTGGAAGATCTTATCTTACTACTATAATAAATAAATACGAAAAAATAAAAAGTGCATGTTTGTTAACTTTACGCATAAATCTCTGAATAGATTTGGATTAATATATCAAAATACTATTACAAGTGTTTTTCAACGCGAAGAAATACCTAACAACAAGTGAAACACATAGAACTAAGGTAATTGTTGCTCCAGATTCGGAGGAGCAGGACGCGGACAGCCCCGCGCCGCTCAACATGGCCGCGCTGGAGGACGCCGTGGCGCTGGAGGTAGGTCATACATCACATATTACACATATACTGTCATAGTTCTATACACACACACATATACTCTCATAGTTAGTTCTATGCACACTGTGTTACACACACACATATACTTTCATAGTGAGTCACGGTTCCAACAGCTTTGCGTCTTTTTAAGTTATAGATGGTTACGCCTGACCAACAGGTAAATATATTTTTTGTAGTTGATGATCAGAAGTGTGCAATTCTTCTAAGATATTTTCTTTTTGTTAATATAGCTTCAATTTGAATGAGAAAGATTAAGGAAATGTCTAAAATTTTCATAACTGGTGGAAACTTTGCTATTTACGAACCTTTTTTTTCTACATATTTAATACTCTTAAACATTCATGTGTACTATCAACCTAATTGAAACATGACCCACCATAAGGTCATTTTCCTACTGTGCTTCTATACAAGTAGGTTGAAATTCGCTTACACGTACATTTCTGAAGTAATGAACTTGTTATTTTATTAGACACTGACAGTTACTGCCATGGCTATGATCACTAATTAGCTGGCATTGTAAAATAATTAAAAACGCATTAGAATTCCGAATAAGACTTTAATTTTATTTTTTTCTTAAACTTTTCCGGTCGACCCCGGAACCTCCTGCATGTTAACCAATGCTCTAACCTCAATAATGCTCGGTTTCATGTAGGTATTTAACGGCTACACAATTAACATTTTTTATTTTGATTTGACTCGATTTGATAGCTCGCTATGATAACAGATCGGACCTGTTTCCTTATAAAAGCACTATTGGATGGAACATTAATTAAGTAAACACTAAAAAATAAAAAAGTAAATTTGAAGAATTATAAACTTTATTATTTTGTTATTTTAACCAATGGGTTTTGCCTGTGTTTAAAGAATGACCCTTACTAGGTATAACGAAATAGAAATTACCCAAAACAATATTTGTGGGGTTTGATGGTTCAAATGGTTAATATGTAAAGCTAAAACCGAGTGTAAGCACCATCCCCCCCAAGGGATCGCGCCTTGCCGCGGCGGGGGGGCTTAGTACCCCGTAGCAAGCCAGCTACTGGGGGAAGCTAAGCGGTCCCACATGGGGCCGGTCGTGAGGTAGACCGGCCCACGAGAGGGGGGCTGCTCCAGCTGGGCGGGAGCCCAGCGTGCTGATGCGCCCGGAGGGGAGGCTCTGGCCGGGCTCGGCCCGGTTAGTTGCACCCTAGGAGGGGAGGCTCCAGCAGGGCCTTTGGCCCTCGTTCTGTTGAGCGCCCAGGGGGGTAATCGTGGGGGGTCGGGTGGTGCGGCGTGGCGGCCGCGGCATCCGATCCTCCGCGATTCGGATTGGAGGTGGTGGGCTGAGGAAGGGGTGGTGGGAAAACCCCTCTCCTAGGCCCAGGGCGGATTCGGCGGCGCGCCACTGCGGGGACAGTGGCGCGCCGGCGACTCCAGCCGGTGAGGCCCCAGGTCGGCAGACGGCCGAAGACCCTGGGGAGGTTCCCAAGCTGCCGACACAGGGCTAGGTCGGTAGCCAATCAAGGGAACAAGAGGGGGTAGGCGCGCCGCGGTTGTTCCAGCGCGCCTCCAAACTTGAGGGGGCTGCCTCGGTGGCCAGCCGTCGGTGGGTTCGCGGCGAGCAGACCTTTACAGGACATTCCCGCGTCCCCGCCATTATACGACGGCCAGTAGGACAACTCCAGGTTTTTAGTCGGTGCGAGCCCGACATAACCCGTCTCCTTTCCCTGGAGGGGACGGGTATGCGTAGGCATTTTCCTGGACAAACAAAAAAAAAAAAAAAAAAGTGTAAGCACCATGGCTTTCAATAACGTCTAATATGTCGGCTACGCATAGACCCGACTAAACGACTACAAATGTCCCTTCCCCTCATCATATCCCAAATTTCGTTACAATGCAGTTCAATTGCTTCTTTAGTCCTCTCGTTCCTGTTATCCCACATTTGAACCACCAAGCCCACAAATTTTCTATTGGGTTAAGATCTGGCGACCTAGACGACCACGGAATGAGAGTAAATTCATCTTCATGCTGTGTAAACCAATTCGAGACAATCCTGGCAGTATGCACTCGACAGTTATCATGAACGTAGGAGAATACTGGCACTTCTTCACGCGGGTAAACTGTTCGCAAAGTCGGTAACATTGATTCCTCCAATAAAACAACATATTTTAAATTTGTTTATAGATATTGTAGATACCTAGATTTTTATTTACCTACTTGACATCTAAAATTATGGCATAACGTCATTTTATTTCTAAAATTATATTACTTATTTTTCTCCGTAGGCAGTGAAAAGAGTTTGGATTATAAACGACTTGTAATTCAAAGTAAGACTGCTTTATCTAAAATATATCTAGTGTAGTGGTAATAAAGGTTAAAATTGCAATAATGTCTGACATGTAATGACGCATTTTTATTCATTTTTAAAACGTATGATAGCAAAGAAAATCTAACTACATTCATGATTTTATAGGACTAATCGGCAAAGTGGGTCATGATTCAATTTTGTTGATAGTACCTAAAATATTGTGAAAAACGCATCAAAACCCGCATCTTCGGTACATGCAAACTTTCACTAAACAAAAACAACTTTATTCCATACTACTAGGAGTTGACGCTAGTCCGGGAATCCCGCGCGGCCGCCCGCGTCGCCGCCTTGCTACAAGACGACACTGAGACACACGTGCAACCACAGGTATACATGTAGCAAACTATATCATATATCTAACTAGTGACTAGCACACGCTTGCAATGGTGTAAGTTTGGATTACTAGTTCGCGAAACCTTGATTTTTTATGTAACAACTTATAGATGGTTAAATAAGTCACGTAGGTATATTTGTTACGTTCCATATATGTTTGTGCTAAGTTGGGTGATTATCTTTCAAGTGCGTTTTTTGTGCTTGTAACATACTTAATAAAATTCAGAAAATTCTAAAGTCCATTTGCATTAAGACTTTAAAAGTAAAACTAATTTATTTGATTGTTTATTTCAGAGTGATTCAGCTAAATCTCGCCGCCGACGACACACACAAGACCGCGGCTGGATGCACGCTCCCAGCGAGACACAACTCTAATTATATACACACACACACTCTCTCTCTCACTCACACACACACACACACACACAATTATACACATGTAAAATACACTAAAATATACAAACACATACACACATTCCTACGCGAACGGAATACACAAAATTATACACTCACTCAACACACACAATTATGCGCATAATACACGAACATAATAAATACATACTGAAAAATAAGTACACAAAAACAGTTTATAATTGTGCATAGTTGAAGGAATACACAGAAAACACTAACGAATGTACATGAAGTGAGTTTTTTTGGGTTCGTTTAAAAATGTAACAAAGTTTATTAAAAAATAAATAATTGTAAGTGTATATGAGTATCATGGAAATAATATTTAATAATGAAAAATTACTAGTACAAAAAAATAAATAATCTTAATTATACATTCTAATATTGAATTATCACATTCGTTATTTATGCATTTATTTTTAGCATTTTTTAACTAGTGCAAATAAAATTAAATATATTTATGTAATTGACTAACATCATATCAATGTGAATCGTATATTTGACAAATTAATCTGTAAAATAAAATAAATTAATAATAAAATAATGTTGAAGTGCCAACGAGCGTATAGTACCACTATTTTTGAATAATAATGCTTAATTTATATTTATAAACCGGTATTAATTAATTATCAGTAGGCTTCGGCTTGTAAATAAATAGTTACCTTTACATTGCTTCATTTGATAAAGCTGCTTGCAAGTTGTACTTTATATCTTAAAGAAAGAAACGCAATTGAAACATTTATTAGTTAAGACGTTTTTTGTCTCTTTCACTCATACAAACTGTCACATACGATTGACAGAGGTAAAATATGTTTTAACTAATGTCCGTTTAAAATGCGTTTATAATAAAGATATAGGATAATAGTTCTGAAGTGCTGAAAGATATTTTTGTGAAATATTAAACATAGGGTGCTAATTTAATGAATTGTCAGCTAGTAGGTTAGAAATAAATAAACTCAAAGTAAAGTGTAGAGATTGGTTGCAGCTATTTGAAATAGATTGAGATTTTAAAAACTTCTTCAATGTTTTTTCCTAGGCTTTCCAGTTGTGGTAAAATTGAATTAAATTCTGTGTCAAATTAATACCTTACATCGTTAGTTTTGTACAATTGGGAAAGTTCTTGGTTGATTGCTTTTTGGCGAAAGTGGCGCGTGGACCATATTTATACCTTACTTTTGTGTATAAAAAGTAAAAGCCACTGGTTTCTTGACTAAGAATTGAAAGTTTGACATGCTTAATTCAATTTAAATCTTTTTATGGTAAGTTAATTAGTTAATTAAACTTACCTTTAATGCTTCTCAACTTTTAATTCTAAATTCAGAAACTGACGAATACCCTACTTTTTGATAATTTCGTCTTACACGCGTCATGTTGTATTTAGGTACATAAATACCCTACTAACCTATAACTTTGAAAAATAAGAACAATTTAAATAAATTAAATTTTCAAGAACACCCTGCAATCGATGTGCAAGCGACTCTCGCTTGAAAATAATCGACCGGCAACTTTCTCGATTGTACTCAATAACAATACGTAGTAAACTTCATAGAATTGAATCCTCTATTACCCTCATTGTCTACTTGTAGCTATTAAACCGCCATATTTATGTAAATGTGTAATTAACTATTGATATGTGATGTTGGAAAAAATGTTCGGAGGAATCATTGATGGCTATCGAAGACGGTGCTAACGTTATCCGAGTCAATAAATATTATATTGCAAGTCATGCCGTGTTTTATTTGTGTAGCCGTTTGGCCGTTTATATAAACCTACCATAGAGTTAATATTGGTAATAAATCTATGATACCTACTTACAATTCCATGTAATATAACACATAATGCATTAAATCTTCCCGGCCGCACAATGTGGACGCTTTTTGCTAAACGGTACTTAATTTTATTTAAAGTTTATAATTAAAAGATAAAATAAATTCAGTGCCAAAAAATTGCATAAGCTGCCAGAGGTACTGCACGCTGCGAGTCCCATCTTGATGGAATCCTTATGCCCTGGTATGTGAGGACGAACACAGCTGACAAATAGTATATCTTCGGTGGAATACGTTATTATACGGCTCTAAAACCACCTGGAAGTGACGTGTATCCGGCTACTACATCACACAATAGATGAAAAAGGATTAATAATTTAATACAACGCTGTCCTACTCTTGCGCCGCACCAACTGCGTATGTAAGTGTTTCTTTCTGTAAGTGTGTAAACATTGCTTCCTACAGCTTTATGGCCGCCTGGTACTTTTACTGGAATCAAGCCTAATACCACTGGACGTGAGTGACGTGTTTTTGGGCCTAAGTAATACATCAAACAATAGGTGAAAAAGAGAGATTTTAAACTGTTTACATTTTTGTATGTGCGTGTGTACATTCTTATTACTCGTAGTGTGCACCCATTGCTCCCTACAGTTTTATGGCCGCCTAGTACTTTCATAGTTTCCCAGGAAGAATATAGTTTTTTATAAAACCAAATAAAAACCTTTTAACCAAATAAAAAAGACCAACATCTATCTATCTTACTTATTCTTGGCCATACTGTTTTTTAACATACGATACACCTTCTACATACTCATGTAGTCCTAGTATTTTCAATGCAAAAAAGTGGTACTGAAAAGCCGAAAAAAATATATTAGAGATACCTTTGCCCTCTGGACTTAATTGTACTGTATGGACCTAAATTGACCTCCACTGTATGCATGTAAGCCTGGTACTTTCTATAACAAATTTTTAAAATAATTGGTGTAACACCTCCTTTAGAGAGATTGTTGGCATACTGTTGCTTTCTGACACTAATCTTCTCTGGGATCATATTCCCCTAGTAAACGCTAGTGCTCGTATCTTATTCAGACTTGTCAGTAAAGCGTTTGCCGCCCCAGAAAAGCACAGAAAAGCTGAAAGAGCCGGATACAGTGTTACAATATGAATCTGAACCTGATTTAGAAGAACATAACAATGGATATGACTATGTGTCTCGTAAAGTTTAAGAACACCTCCTCAAATAGATATGAGTACAATTAATGTTATGATGGAAATGCGTAGTTAATTATCTCACTGTCCACCCAGCAGGATCAGCGTTTCCGAGAACTTCAAGCTACTATGCAAAAACAAAATGAAGATATTATGGAAAGTATAAGCTTTCTATTGGAAAAGTATGATGTGGCCTTGAACCAAATAGAATCACTACAAAGCGAGAAAAGAAAAGATAAAAAACGAATTGTAGCACTCGAAGAAAGAGTACATTACTTAGAGAAAAAAGTCTGCTCCACAACAATTGAAATTAGAAATGTGCCAATACTTATCGCTTGTTAAATTTTAAAAAATAAACTGATTATTCTGTGAGTAATAAATCAAACACAATAATTTGAATAAATATTTTATTTATAATTTTGTTAACAACGACCAATAACTTCGACTTAAAATTAAAACGATTTGTCTCGTAACCAAATATTTACAAATTACAATTTATTGGAATTCAAACAATACAATGTTTAGTTTATAACAAATCATAATAAACATATTATTGCAATCTATACAACTTTAATTTTAGTTTAAAAATTAATGTGAAACAGATTGTGCACTGAATACCTAAGTTACTTTTTGTTTACCTTGATGTTTTACAGTTCCTAAGGTACAATAAAAAACAATAAATGGATAAAAGCAAAGTTTTCTAGTTGGTCTCACTTTCCCGTCATAGACTAGACTAAAGAAATGCACTTTTCAATGGCGAGTCAAGACATACATAGTTATGAAATCAGTCAATTTTAAAGATTTGCATCCGATCAGTTACAAATATTTTTTAAAAGCATAGCTGGCTGTTGAGTAAAAACATATTTATAAATCACATTTAAAGAAGTATAATAGACTATAAATATCTTCCGTGAGTTAGATGTGACATCAGACTTAATAAAGTTTGCGAGAAGTGTTGAGACCAACTACATTATTTATAACAGACTCTTTTAATATTATTACTGCAATACGATAAACAAGTTACTATATCAAAGATTTTAGACAACTGTAAACGTATGTAACTTACGCGATTGAATTAAAACTGTCAAAAATAACTTGCATGAATGTTGGGTGTTGCGAAATGACAGTTATGTATTTTGACAGTTTATGACGATGTGGTATTTTTTGCGATAAAAATAGATAACATTTTGTTATTTTTCTAGTTGGAGTTATATTTGTATTGCAGTAACAATCATCATCAGAAACAAATCATCACATAAAAGCATTACAATATATTTTCAGTCTCGGCACTCGTTGGTTGGCCCAAGCTCTCTCATGGCGAAGTAACTTAATTATATAAATCCAAATGTACCATTAAAACGTATAACTTTACAATAGAAATCTAAAATATTAACAAAATGATTCGACGCGTCAAATATGTGGCGTTCAGTAGATAACAGAAACAAGATTTCGACTTTTGTCAATGACAAAAAAGGAGCGAAATGCGCCAAAATAGTAACTTTTGATAATATCTAGTGACTTAAAAAGATGTTTTTATAGGCAAAACTAAACACAATGCCACAATATGTTAAAATTCTATCATGAATATTTATTTAGATTTTAAAATCGCTAATTTTGTTACATCTATCAATGCCTGTCAGAATTTAAGATAATAATTGTCAGAAAACTTCCATAAAATATCTAAATTAGAAGAAATCTTAAGACAATTTATAAGTCGTTCAACTAATTTTGTTGCTTCTTTAAGTGACCAAAATGCAGAAGAGTTTTTAAAAACACAAATTTTTGGCAAATCATAAATAAACATTATATCATATTTTCTAACTGAACGCCACATCTTATGACTGTAATAACTATACTATAAAATAGGCAGTATTCGAGTCTGTCTTAACAATTACTATTCATATACTATTCAATTGAGAAACTGAACTAACACAGATACAGACATCATTGTAGATGTTAAAAAATGACTTAACAAATGTCACTGAAAAAATGTGTCAAAATGTATTTCTTTTTTGCAATAAAATTAACATATAATTATGATGTTTTGCACACAATTTTTACTGTAAATGTTGAAAATAAGTTTTGTTTTAATTATTAATTATAGAATAACTAATTTATAACTATATTTTATTATCATACAAGTTTATTCAAATATACAGGCTACTTTTGTGGTCGTTTTGACATCAACAAAATACGTATATATTATTATTTTTAATCTAATTTGTCACTCTGTATATTTATTATGTTTTTTTACATATAACTTATTTATAATATATTATTACCGTGGATAATAAATATGTATATAGTAGACATATAAAAAAGTACTGTTTGAAAAAATATTCTACAATAGTTTGAGTTACATAAAAAAAAATATGTTAAATTAAAACATGTACATATTATTTAAGTTCATGTAAAACAAATTAATTGTGACGAATTAACCATATTCTAATATAATTATAGCGTAAAATGGCAGTTTATTTAGTTGTGATATACAGAGCGTACATATACATAAATATATAGTGATTATTTAAATATGTACAAATAATATAAGAGTGCCTCGATTAAGACGTAAGTGAAAAGGTAAGATAATTATTCAAATATTATTTCTGCAAGAGTAGGCGAATGAAATTTATAGCACGAAAGTGACAGATGTCAATGTCAATTATACGTCAAATTTGAAACAATAGATAGACACCTTAATATTACTTAATTATAGAATTATTTCTATATCTAATTATTTACAAGTTTTTTTTAACATTTACATTTTAACGGAGTCTAGTTGTGAGTTTAATTTCTGCGGTTGCGATAAAACTAACTTGTTTAAGATAATTTCGATTAAAAATATGTTTTTTGTCTGTACATTTTTGTTAATTTATAAATGTGAATTTATAAAAAAAGCCTACGTGGTTGAGATCAAAGTATATAACAGCGTTTATATATAGTGTATAACGTAGCTTATATATCTATTTATATATCGTTGGACTAAAGACTGTACATTGAAAGTGTAAAATTATTTTTACACAAGTTCCAACAAAGAGTCTGAAAAACGAATCACAATTCAAATTTCAATGAAATCTATCAACAACTAACTTATAAACCATTTATTGAACAGATTGAGATTATGAAACGAATCTATTTATTGCTCTTTGACATTACTCCCACTATTTATCTTTCGTCTCTTTCTCAAACCGTATACCGTAAGCGAGACAACAAGTGGATAGAAAAAAAATCTCTATTTAAAAAAATCACTACATAACGAATAGCTTATTTCGACTATTGCTCAGTGTTCAGGCAGTTCTCGGTTGGTCAGTGCGTGTCATTTGACAGTTGACAGCTGACGTGTGACAGTGACGTGTGTGTAGTCAGCGTGTGTGTGTGTGTGTGTGTTTGTGTGCTAGTGGTGGATGTGACGTCACAAGTGTTGTTCTGCGTGACCACTTGACCTGACACAGAAAATTCATTTATTAAACCTATGTTGTATTCATGATTATAATTACCATATTTATCTTTACTTATTTGCAAGTGTTTTATTTGGCTTTTGCTATACATACATTAATTTTGCTTAAATAATAAAAATGATTGAGAATTCAATTTAAAATCGACAAAGTTGCAAAACTATTATTGTTTTCGAAGATATGTTTTTTAATAAAAAAAAAACTACTAATCTGTTTTTTTTAAATAATTTTATTATTCAATTAAAGCAAACTTCCTACATGTATATTCCTATTTACTATATTCCTACCTGTATTGATGCATCCGCGACGAACTCGCGCTACTTTCACTGCTGTTACGACTCACTGGAAACAACATTTTATATTATTGAGTAGGCATTTAACTGTATTCATAGATAGTATTAAAAATAACAGATTATATTTGTCAAATTCATTTAATTACTAATCGATTAGATGTTAATTTTGTCACGAATATGTATTTTATTAAAATACTAGTGACCGCCCGCGACTCCGTTCGCGTGGAAGTAGGTTTCCCGTGGGAATGAGAAGTTTTCCCGCGGTAAAAAGTACCCTATGTGTTATTCTGATGTTCACCTATAGTACTGCAAAGTTTCAACCGAATCCGTCCAATCGTTTTTACGTGAAAGAGTAACAAACATCCATACATCTTCACATCCTTACATACTCACAATCTTTCACATTTATAATATTAGTAGGATTTTAAATAATGTCAAAATACTGTTACTATTTATTATAAACAGTGTACTTATACTTTTAATATAGCATATTTTTAAAAAATCCTTTTATACAATAAAATGTAAAAAAACTATAAATACAAAATCATTAAACACAACGTATTTATGTTTTAAATATTATTTTAATTTAAAATACAAATAGTCAACTTACATGAGAGGTGATGTATGGGCGCGTGGATATCTGGTGACGCGGGACTCAATCCACGAGCTGAGATATCACATTATGTTATTTAATTCAATGTGTTAAGAAAAAAATGAAGTTTTTGTAACCATGCAAGTTAACAAAAAATATCAATCTAATATCAATTTGTCACATGAAATGTAAAGCACTAGCAACTAGTGTTTACTTAAACCAAATTTTGTTTTATTTGTGTACAATTATTTTAATAATAAGCATATCATAAAAATGTGAAATAATTGTCACCTTAAGTATTTTACATTTCAATATTAATTTATTTACCCTGAGATAGCGACGGATGCGGTAGAGTGGCGAGCCTGCTAGCTGCTCCTACAATTCCAAAAAAATATATATTAACACAACAAAGTTATACATTTTTATAATAAATACTGTATAGTTAATACCTTTGTGAATGTCATTACAATAATACTAGTATGAATTTATACTTATATAAAAAATATATGATAGAACAAATTCAATTATGTACGTGATTTTTTAATGAGACAGATTTTAAAAATAATACCATATTCACAGATTTCTTGTATTAATTGGTGAAAAATTCTGATATCTGCTTGTTTAAAAACACCTCAATGAATATATATTTTTTACATAAACTTAAGTCTACCCAATTGCGTATTCAACAAAAAGAATGAAAAACTCAAAAATTTCAACCTACATTAGTCAAAGTGTCTTGTGTATTAGTCACGAAAGACTGCCATGATTATCATGCCATGATATGTTTATCAATGTCAGTGTAAACCATGTTTACAACTAAAACAGTAAACTATTTAAACCGTGGTTAGTTATATATTCACCTCTAACGTTGAGATCGGCGATTTGGTTCAGTTCGTTGTCGTCGAGCGCCGCGCGGGAACTGCTCGCTTGCTGCAGACAAATAATTTGAACCTTATTTGTATGACTGTAAGGTATTAATTTGAAGAGCTAGTGTAATGTGTGTCGTATTGTAATAATATAACAAATGTCCAGACCGACACACCAACTGTGCGGCCCTAAATTAAGCAGGGCTTGTACTATAGGTACCACACAATAAACTAGGGGAGAACCTAGTCACACACAGACACAAGCCAATTTCGAAAAACAATTTTTACGAAATTGGTTCAACCCGGGGATCGAACCCGGAACCATCCGCTTAGCAGTCCGGTATATATTCCGCTGCACCACAAAGGTCGTCTATTATAATATTGTGTTACTCTTTTTTATTTGCACCTGGATTATATAAAAGTAAGTCAAATTAACACTTCAATCCGTAGTTCGGAATCTTAGCGAAATGAACGATAAATAGGAGATAGAACTCTGTATGTTTTCTTATATTTTTATACTAAACTTAATCATGTTGGAACCGTTTAAAAATATTGGCACAATTTTGACATGAACTTAATGTTACCTTATGTCAAAATTGACTATTAAAAATATGTACCTGTCTATCTCTGGACGGACGCGTGTTGCCTGTAGACGCACGGGCAGCTCTCGATCCTAAAATAATAATTTAATATTAATGGATTTTATTACATCTATGCATTTAATCGACATTAGTCAAAATATTACATGTTAAGAACGCATTAACTTCAAGTCGAAAGAAATTGAACAATCAAATTTACAATGTTTCTTTGTTTTAAAAGTTGTAATTACTTTGTATAGTACATTATGAATTGTCATAATAGTTACCAGGGCGCGGTGTGTGCATGGCGCCATCGCCCAGGTCTAGTTGTAATATGCCGCCGTATTCTGTAATACAGCAGATTCAAATATGATTTTATCCTGTAATACTTGAAAAATCATTTAGTTAATATATTTGCACCCTATGTTCAATATTACACAAAACTATCTTTGAGCACTTAAGAACAATTAAGTAAGTGGGGCTTTATACGGAAATTAATTATAGATAAGGGCTTAAAATAAATAGTTATTCAAAGATGTATAAAAGTAAATTTCCCATCGGAAAAGAATTATTCCTACTTTTAATAGTAACATTTTTTCATTCTAGATTCTTGAACAATGTCCATTCCAAACTCATTAAAATCGATTCATCTGTTTCGACATTTAGCTATATTAAAGAAACATAATCTGTATATACTGTTAATTTCTAACAAAGAATATTGGTATCTGGACATCCCTAGCATTCGACGGACATCAATAGTCGGTGTTATTGCCGGTTCGCGCCAATGGTATATAAAGTGGTTACACGGTATTTTCAACGTTTTGAAAAAAAGTCAAATAAATATTGTATCATCACCATTACATAGTAAAAATCTAAGTCGCTAATTGTGTCTGTTTGTTCGCTTACTCCTTTTAAACCATTAAACGGATTTTAATGCGGTCTTCGCTATTTTTTAGGATATTTTAAAAAAGTTTCTTTAGTTAAGCCAAAATTCAATATTTCCTAAGCAAGTCGGACAAAAATATACCATTGCGCAGCGTGGGCGGGTCGCCAGTTATTACTACTCCAAAACTCATCAAAATCTATTAACCCGTTTCGACGTGAAAGCGAAACATGCATACAGTCAGACAGGTACATTTTCACCTTCATATTATTCCTTCGCCCTTAGCGGCTATCATTATAACTACAACTCACGCGCGTGTCGGAAGTAGTCCCGCACGGTGAGCAGATGCGTGTTGGCGTTGGGCGGCATCGCCACGTCCGGCACGCGCCACGACAGCCGCCCGCCCGAGCCCGAGCTGTAGATCATACGTGTGTTGATGAATGAGTCGTGTACATCGAGAGAATACATTGCTTATTCATTAACACATGAATACAGGGCCGCGAGTCTGCTAATATTTAGTAAAGTGGCATTAGGATTCTATTACGTTGACGATTTCTATGGTGCAGCGGTACATACCGGACTGCTAAGCGGATGGTCCCGGGTTCGACCCCGGGTCGGGCCAATTTCGTCAAAATGGTTTTTCGAAATTGGCTCGTGTCTGGGTATAGCTAGGTTCTCCCCTAGTCCATTGTGTGGTACCCTATAGCACAATCTTTGCTTAGTTTAGGCCCACACAGTTGTTGTTTTAGTCTGGAGATTTATTTATTTATTACAAATCAATAACAATCCACACAAATTTGGTGTTCTACTAATACGAATCACAGAAATGATGTAGACTGCCGTTGTGTTGATTATCAAGACGCAATCGTAACATGGTTGAAGAGTGTAATACCAAAATATTCAATTACTAGCGACTGAATTGCAGTTCGATTGTTTTTTCAATCGTATGCGAATGGTCTTATTTAGCAACTACCAAGAGTGACAAACTATCCAATCGAGATCCAATTACGACTTGATTCATGCTCTTGTAAAATAGCGGACTTGAGACCCAGATCCCACGATGCATTTTGTTAGTAAGTACACATACAGGCACATCATTAATATACAAGTACATACACATGTATACATATACATAAACAACGATATTCATGTGTGGAAATGTGCGGGTTGTCGCAAAAGGTAATGGTGACAAAATCTCGAAAATCGATTGAGAAATGAAGTTAACAATGAATAATATTAATAGTTCGGAATTTAGAAAATTTGGCAAAAATATTGATTTTAGTGACAAAATTTAATCAACAATGAATTAATTTCTTTTTAGATATTATAAACTTGACAACAAGCACAATATTCCACAAAAAAACAACTAAACTACGTACGCAGATATTTTGACAGAAAGTCAAAATCCAAGCCAACTCACATTACGTTTACAATTTAGACCAATCACATTTTACTTATGAATGAATCTCCAGATAAATAAATCTCCAGATGGACACACCAATTATGTGGCCCTAAAGTAAGTTGCAGTAAGCCATTGTGTTATAGGTACCACACAATGGACTAGGGGAGAACCTAGTTACACCCAGACAACAAGCCATGCAAAAAACCATTTTGACGAAATTGGCCCGACCCAGGGATCGAACCCGGGACCATCCGCTTAGCAGTCCGGTGTAAATACCGCTGCACCACAGAGGTCGTCAAATCTATTCTACACCTAACCCCCCGCACTAAGGTTCATTCTCACCGATGCGCGGCAACCTATCACATTTTCCTTATGGTAGTAACTTCCACAAGACAATCTATTCTACACCTTATTCCCCCGCACTAAGGTTCATCTCACCGATGCGCGGTGACCTATCACATTTTCCTTTTGGCTGTAACTTCCACAAGACAATCTATTCTACACCTTATTCCCATCACACTAAGGCTCATCTCACCGATGTGTGGCGACCTATCACATATTCCTTATGGTAGTAACTTCCACAAGACAGTCTATTCTACACCTTATTCCCCCGCACTAAGGTTCATCTCACCGATGCGCGGTGACCTGTCACATTTTCCTTTTGGCTGTAACTTCCACAAGACAATCTATTCTACACCTTATTCCCATCACACTAAGGTTCATTCTCACCGATGCGTGGCGACCTATCACATTTTCCTTATGGTAGTAACTTCCACAAGACAATCTATTCTACACCTTATTCCCATCACACTAAGGTTCATTCTCACCGATGCGTGGCGACCTATCACATTTCACTTATGGTAGTAACTTCCACAAGACAGTCTATTCTACACCTTATTCCCACCACACAAGGTTCATTCTCACCGATGCGTGGCGACCTATCACATTTTCCTTTTGGCTGTAACTTCCACAAGACAATCTATTCTACACCTTATTCCCATCACACTAAGGTTCATTCTCACCGATGCGTGGCGACCTATCACATTTTCCTTATGGTAGTAACTTCCACAAGACAATCTATTCTACACCTTATTCCCATCACACTAAGGTTCATTCTCACCGATGCGTGGCGACCTATCACATTTTCCTTATGGTAGTAACTTCCACAAGACAATCTATTCTACACCTTATTCCCATCACACTAAGGTTCATTCTCACCGATGCGTGGCGACCTATCACATTTTCCTTATGGTTGTTACTCCCACAAGACACTCTATTCTACACCTTATCCCCCCGCACTAAGGTTCATTCTCACCGATGCGTGGCGACCTATCACATTTTCCTTATGGTAGTAACTTCCACAAGACAATCTATTCTACACCTTATTCCCATCACACTAAGGTTCATTCTCACCGATGCGTGGCGACCTATCACATTTTCCTTATGGTTGTTACTCCCACAAGACACTCTATTCTACACCTTATCCCCCCGCACTAAGGTTCATTCTCACCGATGCGTGGCTAGATCCAGCGTGCGCGTGGATCCGTCGCGGCGACACGAACTAGACGCGGAGCTCTCTGCACCTGAATACATAATGCATTTGTATAATGTAGGTATACGTTTTAAAACTATCATGGTTTTACAGGATATTTACCATGATTATAATAGTCTTTTGTTATTTTCCGATATTTCGGCACAATTTCATGTGCCATGGTCACGGAGTAACTGACGGTAAAAATTGTATAACGTAATTTCAAAGCTATAGAAAACAGTAGGTATCAACTTTACACGTACAATGGATAAAATTTCCTAATTAAAGTTATTTTATTAAGTTTTTTCATCGGCATTTTTTCTGTGGTCTACTGATTGTTTAAGACTGAAGTGTGTAATATCCTATCTCTTATTAAATGTCATGTAAACTAATGTATAATGATTATTTTAGTCTTTATTTACAAGTTTTGTATCGTAATAATTTGTAACATAAATGTGTATTTTTAATTTGTTTTGTTTACTTCTATTAACTCACCATCTCGTCTGGAAGCTCCTCTGACCGACCCCCCTTCACTGCCGCCGCTGAGAATACACATAATACAATATGAAATCTATCAATTGTTTACATTTATATGTAGGTAATATGTATTACTTATTGTCTATGTAATATTTCTTTAAATTGTATCTATTTGATGTATATATGCGTGTATGTGTGTATGTATGTATGTATGTATGTATGTGTATGTATTTGTGTATAAATATGTATTTATTAGTATTTATTATGTTTAAGTAGGAGTATTTCATTGTATTATTTGCACCTGTCCTTGTTCTATAGTTTGTTGTAAAGGCCTGCCTGGAAGAAATCGCTTTGAGCGATAAGGCCACCTTTTGCACCTTTTTACCTTACTCTTAAGTGCTTTTATAATGTGCAATAAAGAATATTTGTTTGTTTGTTTGTTTGTTTAGGTACAACTGTCATAATGAACAGATTGAAATTTACAAAATAAACAGTATGACTATGTTTTCCTATACTCTAACGGCCGAAACCAATATTCTACTTTAGTTAAAACCTTGGTAATTAGAAACTGCTAGTTTTGTTTATAGTGAGTGTTTCTGTCATTTCCATATCAACAGCTATCTACCATAGTTTATTGCGACGCAAAAACACGGATAATAGTTACCGTAGTTACACAAATAACAAGGCGTCAAAGGTTAGTGTAATATTGATTTCGGCCGTAATTCAACTACAATATATAAATTGTTAGAGAAAAGCAAAGTTAAAACAATAATCAAAAACGAATGGCTGACTGATGTACAAAATATAACACCACTCACCGACACAGGTTAGGATCCAGTTCACAATACGGAGACGAGCTCCTGTTGAGTTCAGCGGCTGAACTACTGGCGCTCCTTCGCTCTCTACACAATAAATAATACCATTTTATATTAAACTGCACTTTTAACACTGTCTTATAATAATACTAGTGGCCGCCCACGACCTCATTTGCGTGGAAGTCGGTTTCCCGTGGGAATGAGAAGTGTTCCCGCGATAAAAAGTACCCTATGTGTTATTCTGATGTATAACCTACATTACTGTAAAGTTTCATCAAAATCCATCCAGTCGTTTTTACGTGAAGAGTAACAAACATCCATACATCCATACATACTCACAAACTTTCACATTTATAATATTAGTAGGATTATAAACACATTCATTTGTATAAGACTAAAATAAGTAAATCTCCCAGGTAGTTACGAAAGTTGTCACTAAAGACTTTTATGAATTACGCAAGAGACCTTAACATAGGTTTTCATAGATTTTTACAGAAGAGTTAATAAAATCTGCATTACAAGTACAAAACTCATCTTTTTACTTGTTCATGTGCCCTATGAAAAAAGTACAAAGCAAGAGTACCTTGCAGAAATCAAGTCTTATCTCTAAGACCACATTTTCTTCCCCCTATACTTATTCATCCTTCACGTATTTTAAGGGTCCCATCAACTTCTGTCAATCTTCTAAACAAGTTTGTTTCATAGAACCTCCACACCAAAAATGTTCAATCATTAAACGCCCCGATATCAACTAACATATGTGTCTAATAATATGTCCTTACAAACATACATATTATTAATAATATAATAAATCTCGAGACTGACACACCAACCTTTGGGGCCCTAAACTAAGCAAAGCTTGTACTATAGGTACCACACAATGGACTAGGGGAGAACCAAGTTACACCCAGACAAGAACCAATATCGAAAATCCATTTTTACGAAATTGGCCCGACCGGGAATTGAACCCGGAACCTTCCGCTTAGCAGTCCGGTATATATACCGCTGCACCACAGAGGTCGTCATATACAGGGTGATTGGTAATGCGATACATTCCTTCTAAGAGGTTAAAGTAGAGCTTATTTGCAGTCAATTAAGGCATAATATGCTATGTCCGAAAATTGAAAATTTCTGAGATATGCAACATTTAAGTTTTTTTATAAAAAACCCCATTTTCGAAGTTTAAATAAATCCATTTAGTGAAAAATTTTAAATTGAGTTTAATGTTTTGTTGTTTTATGGTAGTTTGATAACTAAAATTACATTTAAGATTCAAATTTGCTAAAATTAATCGTCCTTATTTGAGAAAAAGTCAAGAAACCAAGAACAACTTTTAAAAAAAGTTGAGTCTTATGGCAATAAAAAGCGATTTTCTAAAGAAAAGTCCAAATAAAGTTGTGTAATATTACATAAAAATCTTCCCCAATTCATAAGCTATTCAAAAAGGTACATTTGTCATACTAAAACTAAGTATTTGATTGACAACTCTACTAATAAAAGAAGTATTTACTTCTCTCTTAGAACGCTCCTACTTAGTGGTTACAGCGCACTTTTGCAGTGTTTTCTTTGATTGATGTCACCGTTTTGCACAGGGATAATGCAATAACATTAAAGTCTGCCGTTAATAAATAAATTTTGTAAAAAGCCAAACCTTCAAGTGTGCAGCCTTTGCAGTCAAATAGAAAAAAATGTGTTAAGCGCGAAAAAAATGACCTCTATTAAAAGATAACAAACTGCATATTTTCATTAAGAACTCTTGAAATGGTATCATTTAAGATAGTTGCCTTCGAAGACTTTTTGTAGCGATGCTGTCGCGTGCTAAGTACGTTTACGTTGTTAGTTGAATTTGCAACGCGCTACATTATCGCAACTGTATCGATGTAAAGACAATACTAACGCATAGCGACTGAATCGTGGCTATGAAGGCACACAGTCAGCGACTGCTAATCTACGATATCGTATCGCTATCGAAAAGTTGCTGTGGGCGAGGGCCTTTTGTAATGAAGAATACTCAGACATTCTTCTTATTTACGTATTGTGTAATGGCAACGCTGCTACAGCAAAAAAAGTACATGTTGCGTTTCCGTAATCGACGTGTGTCAAACGTTAGAGTGTTTTTGGGGACGTATCGACGTCTCAGAAAAATAAAGCTTGTACCCGCCCGAACAAGTGAATCTAGTAGACCTCGAATTTGGCGAAGTAGACGAAGATATGATAGATGTTTTTCGCAGAAATCTAGCAACCAACCACCACAAGAGTTGGCGACATCGACCATAGAAAAAACAACAAGTGATTAATGAAAAAGATGTAGTTAGCTTTCTTTCTTTAAATAGAAGTAACTTTTTCCGCACTCAGCATACTCTTTTTTTCTAATTAACCGCAACAACTACACAACTGAAGGTTTGGATTTTCAAAAAAAAATATTTATTTAACGACAGATTTTAAATGTTATTGCATTATCCCTGTGCAAGACGTCGACATCAACCAAAGAAAACACTGCAAAAGTGCGCGGTAACCACAATGTAGAGGCGTTCTAAGAGAGAGGTTACTTCTTTTATTAGTAGAGTTGTCAATCAAATACTTAGTTTTAGTAAGACAAATGTACCTTTTTGAAAAGCTAATGAAGTGGGGAAGTTTTTTATGTAATTTGTACGCAACATTATTTGGACTTTTTTTAGAAAATCGCTTTTTATTGCCATAAGACTCAACTTTTTTTAAAAGTTGTTCTTGGTTTCTTGACTTTTTCTAAAATTAGGACCATTATTTTTAGCAAATTTGAATCTGAAATATCATTTTAGTTATCAAGCTACCATAAAACAATAAAACATTAAACTCAATTTGGAATTTTTCACTAAAAGGATTCATTTAAACTTCGAAAATGGGTTTTTTTATAAAAAATCTTAAATGTTGCATATCTAAGAAATTATCAATTTTCGGATATGGCATGATATGCCTTAATTGACTGCAAATAAGCTCTACTTTAACCTCTTAGAAGGAATGTATCGCATTACCAATCACCCTGTATAATCCGTACCTTTCGTTGTGTCTGTCTAGATCCATCTCCTGCAGCACGAGCTCGGCGCACGAGTCGGGCAGGTTGCGCTCGCGCACCACGCGCAATGCCACCTGTAGTGTAGGAAACATTTCATATGTATTTTATAGGGTAATTTAAGAAGAAGTAACAACAACGATATGTAGAAGTCAATTTGATAGAAAAGGTTCATAGCGATTTATTACTAACGAATCTTAAGATTTACAGTTTGAAATGATATTGTATTGTCAAGACGGTAAGTTTTTAAACTTGTATTAAAGACAGATCAAAAATGATCTTTTTTAACTTTACTAAAAAACATAATCACAAATACCGTCTCTAGTTTAGGTATTAATAGAGCAGTTTTATGTATGAATTGAGGAGTGGCTAGGCCATAGATCTAACCACTGCTCAATTCATACATAACTTATTCACAACCAATAGTAACTACAAACCCACTCACCTGCATATAAGTGGCATGAGCGGTGGCGGCGGCCGGCGCCAGCGCGCGGCGACACGCGCCCGACGCCAGCAGCGAGCAGCAACGACGAGCCAGCAGCGACACCAGCGCGGACGACACGCACAGAGACTCGAGCCGGGTCGATGACGATACTGAGTTCACCTGTGACAATACCACCGTCAACAACAACA
Source organism: Emmelina monodactyla (assembly GCA_916618145.1). Taxonomy (NCBI): domain Eukaryota; kingdom Metazoa; phylum Arthropoda; class Insecta; order Lepidoptera; family Pterophoridae; genus Emmelina; species Emmelina monodactyla. Next base: position 4,929,894 of record OU745297.1, read on the forward strand.
CACACAACAATACAGACAGACTGCCACTATCACAGTGTTGTGTTGTGTTCACTGTTCTTAGCTATCATTCAAACAAACAAACAAACAAACAACGAGCAGCAACGACGAGCCAGCAGCGACACCAGCGCGGACGACACGCACAGAGACTCGAGCCGGGTCGATGACGATACTGAGTTCACCTGTGACAATACCACCGTCAACAACAACACACACAACAATACAGACAGACTGCCACTATCACAGTGTTGTGTTGTGTTCACTGTTCTTAGCTATCATTCAAACAAACAAACAAACAAACAACGAGCAGCAACGACGAGCCAGCAGCGACACCAGCGCGGACGACACGCACAGAGACTCGAGCCGGGTCGATGACGATACTGAGTTCACCTGTGACAATACCACCGTCAACAACAACACACACAACAATACAGACAGACTGCCACTATCACAGTGTTGTGTTGTGTTCACTGTTCTTAGCTATCATTCAAACAAACAAACAAACAAACAACGAGCAGCAACGACGAGCCAGCAGCGACACCAGCGCGGACGACACGCACAGAGACTCGAGCCGGGTCGATGACGATACTGAGTTCACCTGTGACAATACCACCGTCAACAACAACACACACAACAATACAGACAGACTGCCACTATCACAGTGTTGTGTTGTGTTCACTGTTCTTAGCTATCATTCAAACAAACAAACAAACAACGAGCAGCAACGACGAGCCAGCAGCGACACCAGCGCGGACGACACGCACAGAGACTCGAGCCGGGTCGATGACGATACTGAGTTCACCTGTGACAATACCACCGTCAACAACAACACACACAACAATACAGACAGACTGCCACTATCACAGTGTTGTGTTGTGTTCACTGTTCTTAGCTATCATTCAAACAAACAAACAAACAAACAACGAGCAGCAACGACGAGCCAGCAGCGACACCAGCGCGGACGACACGCACAGAGACTCGAGCCGGGTCGATGACGATACTGAGTTCACCTGTGACAATACCACCGTCAACAACAACACACACAACAATACAGACAGACTGCCACTATCACAGTGTTGTGTTGTGTTCACTGTTCTTAGCTATCATTCAAACAAACAAACAAACAAACAACGAGCAGCAACGACGAGCCAGCAGCGACACCAGCGCGGACGACACGCACAGAGACTCGAGCCGGGTCGATGACGATACTGAGTTCACCTGTGACAATACCACCGTCAACAACAACACACACAACAATACAGACAGACTGCCACTATCACAGTGTTGTGTTGTGTTCACTGTTCTTAGCTATCATTCAAACAAACAAACAAACAAACAACGAGCAGCAACGACGAGCCAGCAGCGACACCAGCGCGGACGACACGCACAGAGACTCGAGCCGGGTCGATGACGATACTGAGTTCACCTGTGACAATACCACCGTCAACAACAACACACACAACAATACAGACAGACTGCCACTATCACAGTGTTGTGTTGTGTTCACTGTTCTTAGCTATCATTCAAACAAACAAACAAACAAACAACGAGCAGCAACGACGAGCCAGCAGCGACACCAGCGCGGACGACACGCACAGAGACTCGAGCCGGGTCGATGACGATACTGAGTTCACCTGTGACAATACCACCGTCAACAACAACACACACAACAATACAGACAGACTGCCACTATCACAGTGTTGTGTTGTGTTCACTGTTCTTAGCTATCATTCAAACAAACAAACAAACAAACAACGAGCAGCAACGACGAGCCAGCAGCGACACCAGCGCGGACGACACGCACAGAGACTCGAGCCGGGTCGATGACGATACTGAGTTCACCTGTGACAATACCACCGTCAACAACAACACACACAACAATACAGACAGACTGCCACTATCACAGTGTTGTGTTGTGTTCACTGTTCTTAGCTATCATTCAAACAAACAAACAAACAAACAACGAGCAGCAACGACGAGCCAGCAGCGACACCAGCGCGGACGACACGCACAGAGACTCGAGCCGGGTCGATGACGATACTGAGTTCACCTGTGACAATACCACCGTCAACAACAACACACACAACAATACAGACAGACTGCCACTATCACAGTGTTGTGTTGTGTTCACTGTTCTTAGCTATCATTCAAACAAACAAACAAACAAACAAACAACGAGCAGCAACGACGAGCCAGCAGCGACACCAGCGCGGACGACACGCACAGAGACTCGAGCCGGGTCGATGACGATACTGAGTTCACCTGTGACAATACCACCGTCAACAACAACACACACAACAATACAGACAGACTGCCACTATCACAGTGTTGTGTTGTGTTCACTGTTCTTAGCTATCATTCAAACAAACAAACAAACAAACAACGAGCAGCAACGACGAGCCAGCAGCGACACCAGCGCGGACGACACGCACAGAGACTCGAGCCGGGTCGATGACGATACTGAGTTCACCTGTGACAATACCACCGTCAACAACAACACACACAACAATACAGACAGACTGCCACTATCACAGTGTTGTGTTGTGTTCACTGTTCTTAGCTATCATTCAAACAAACAAACAAACAAACAACGAGCAGCAACGACGAGCCAGCAGCGACACCAGCGCGGACGACACGCACAGAGACTCGAGCCGGGTCGATGACGATACTGAGTTCACCTGTGACAATACCACCGTCAACAACAACACACACAACAATACAGACAGACTGCCACTATCACAGTGTTGTGTTGTGTTCACTGTTCTTAGCTATCATTCAAACAAACAAACAAACAAACAACGAGCAGCAACGACGAGCCAGCAGCGACACCAGCGCGGACGACACGCACAGAGACTCGAGCCGGGTCGATGACGATACTGAGTTCACCTGTGACAATACCACCGTCAACAACAACACACACAACAATACAGACAGACTGCCACTATCACAGTGTTGTGTTGTGTTCACTGTTCTTAGCTATCATTCAAACAAACAAACAAACAAACAACGAGCAGCAACGACGAGCCAGCAGCGACACCAGCGCGGACGACACGCACAGAGACTCGAGCCGGGTCGATGACGATACTGAGTTCACCTGTGACAATACCACCGTCAACAACAACACACACAACAATACAGACAGACTGCCACTATCACAGTGTTGTGTTGTGTTCACTGTTCTTAGCTATCATTCAAACAAACAAACAAACAAACAACGAGCAGCAACGACGAGCCAGCAGCGACACCAGCGCGGACGACACGCACAGAGACTCGAGCCGGGTCGATGACGATACTGAGTTCACCTGTGACAATACCACCGTCAACAACAACACACACAACAATACAGACAGACTGCCACTATCACAGTGTTGTGTTGTGTTCACTGTTCTTAGCTATCATTCAAACAAACAAACAAACAAACAACGAGCAGCAACGACGAGCCAGCAGCGACACCAGCGCGGACGACACGCACAGAGACTCGAGCCGGGTCGATGACGATACTGAGTTCACCTGTGACAATACCACCGTCAACAACAACACACACAACAATACAGACAGACTGCCACTATCACAGTGTTGTGTTGTGTTCACTGTTCTTAGCTATCATTCAAACAAACAAACAAACAAACAACGAGCAGCAACGACGAGCCAGCAGCGACACCAGCGCGGACGACACGCACAGAGACTCGAGCCGGGTCGATGACGATACTGAGTTCACCTGTGACAATACCACCGTCAACAACAACACACACAACAATACAGACAGACTGCCACTATCACAGTGTTGTGTTGTGTTCACTGTTCTTAGCTATCATTCAAACAAACAAACAAACAAACAACGAGCAGCAACGACGAGCCAGCAGCGACACCAGCGCGGACGACACGCACAGAGACTCGAGCCGGGTCGATGACGATACTGAGTTCACCTGTGACAATACCACCGTCAACAACAACACACACAACAATACAGACAGACTGCCACTATCACAGTGTTGTGTTGTGTTCACTGTTCTTAGCTATCATTCAAACAAACAAACAAACAACGAGCAGCAACGACGAGCCAGCAGCGACACCAGCGCGGACGACACGCACAGAGACTCGAGCCGGGTCGATGACGATACTGAGTTCACCTGTGACAATACCACCGTCAACAACAACACACACAACAATACAGACAGACTGCCACTATCACAGTGTTGTGTTGTGTTCACTGTTCTTAGCTATCATTCAAACAAACAAACAAACAAACAACGAGCAGCAACGACGAGCCAGCAGCGACACCAGCGCGGACGACACGCACAGAGACTCGAGCCGGGTCGATGACGATACTGAGTTCACCTGTGACAATACCACCGTCAACAACAACACACACAACAATACAGACAGACTGCCACTATCACAGTGTTGTGTTGTGTTCACTGTTCTTAGCTATCATTCAAACAAACAAACAAACAAACAAACAACGAGCAGCAACGACGAGCCAGCAGCGACACCAGCGCGGACGACACGCACAGAGACTCGAGCCGGGTCGATGACGATACTGAGTTCACCTGTGACAATACCACCGTCAACAACAACACACACAACAATACAGACAGACTGCCACTATCACAGTGTTGTGTTGTGTTCACTGTTCTTAGCTATCATTCAAACAAACAAACAAACAAACAAACAACGAGCAGCAACGACGAGCCAGCAGCGACACCAGCGCGGACGACACGCACAGAGACTCGAGCCGGGTCGATGACGATACTGAGTTCACCTGTGACAATACCACCGTCAACAACAACACACACAACAATACAGACAGACTGCCACTATCACAGTGTTGTGTTGTGTTCACTGTTCTTAGCTATCATTCAAACAAACAAACAAACAAACAACGAGCAGCAACGACGAGCCAGCAGCGACACCAGCGCGGACGACACGCACAGAGACTCGAGCCGGGTCGATGACGATACTGAGTTCACCTGTGACAATACCACCGTCAACAACAACACACACAACAATACAGACAGACTGCCACTATCACAGTGTTGTGTTGTGTTCACTGTTCTTAGCTATCATTCAAACAAACAAACAAACAAACAACGAGCAGCAACGACGAGCCAGCAGCGACACCAGCGCGGACGACACGCACAGAGACTCGAGCCGGGTCGATGACGATACTGAGTTCACCTGTGACAATACCACCGTCAACAACAACACACACAACAATACAGACAGACTGCCACTATCACAGTGTTGTGTTGTGTTCACTGTTCTTAGCTATCATTCAAACAAACAAACAAACAAACAACGAGCAGCAACGACGAGCCAGCAGCGACACCAGCGCGGACGACACGCACAGAGACTCGAGCCGGGTCGATGACGATACTGAGTTCACCTGTGACAATACCACCGTCAACAACAACACACACAACAATACAGACAGACTGCCACTATCACAGTGTTGTGTTGTGTTCACTGTTCTTAGCTATCATTCAAACAAACAAACAAACAAACAACGAGCAGCAACGACGAGCCAGCAGCGACACCAGCGCGGACGACACGCACAGAGACTCGAGCCGGGTCGATGACGATACTGAGTTCACCTGTGACAATACCACCGTCAACAACAACACACACAACAATACAGACAGACTGCCACTATCACAGTGTTGTGTTGTGTTCACTGTTCTTAGCTATCATTCAAACAAACAAACAAACAAACAACGAGCAGCAACGACGAGCCAGCAGCGACACCAGCGCGGACGACACGCACAGAGACTCGAGCCGGGTCGATGACGATACTGAGTTCACCTGTGACAATACCACCGTCAACAACAACACACACAACAATACAGACAGACTGCCACTATCACAGTGTTGTGTTGTGTTCACTGTTCTTAGCTATCATTCAAACAAACAAACAAACAAACAACGAGCAGCAACGACGAGCCAGCAGCGACACCAGCGCGGACGACACGCACAGAGACTCGAGCCGGGTCGATGACGATACTGAGTTCACCTGTGACAATACCACCGTCAACAACAACACACACAACAATACAGACAGACTGCCACTATCACAGTGTTGTGTTGTGTTCACTGTTCTTAGCTATCATTCAAACAAACAAACAAACAACGAGCAGCAACGACGAGCCAGCAGCGACACCAGCGCGGACGACACGCACAGAGACTCGAGCCGGGTCGATGACGATACTGAGTTCACCTGTGACAATACCACCGTCAACAACAACACACACAACAATACAGACAGACTGCCACTATCACAGTGTTGTGTTGTGTTCACTGTTCTTAGCTATCATTCAAACAAACAAACAAACAAACAACGAGCAGCAACGACGAGCCAGCAGCGACACCAGCGCGGACGACACGCACAGAGACTCGAGCCGGGTCGATGACGATACTGAGTTCACCTGTGACAATACCACCGTCAACAACAACACACACAACAATACAGACAGACTGCCACTATCACAGTGTTGTGTTGTGTTCACTGTTCTTAGCTATCATTCAAACAAACAAACAAACAAACAAACAACGAGCAGCAACGACGAGCCAGCAGCGACACCAGCGCGGACGACACGCACAGAGACTCGAGCCGGGTCGATGACGATACTGAGTTCACCTGTGACAATACCACCGTCAACAACAACACACACAACAATACAGACAGACTGCCACTATCACAGTGTTGTGTTGTGTTCACTGTTCTTAGCTATCATTCAAACAAACAAACAAACAAACAACGAGCAGCAACGACGAGCCAGCAGCGACACCAGCGCGGACGACACGCACAGAGACTCGAGCCGGGTCGATGACGATACTGAGTTCACCTGTGACAATACCACCGTCAACAACAACACACACAACAATACAGACAGACTGCCACTATCACAGTGTTGTGTTGTGTTCACTGTTCTTAGCTATCATTCAAACAAACAAACAAACAAACAAACAACGAGCAGCAACGACGAGCCAGCAGCGACACCAGCGCGGACGACACGCACAGAGACTCGAGCCGGGTCGATGACGATACTGAGTTCACCTGTGACAATACCACCGTCAACAACAACACACACAACAATACAGACAGACTGCCACTATCACAGTGTTGTGTTGTGTTCACTGTTCTTAGCTATCATTCAAACAAACAAACAAACAAACAACGAGCAGCAACGACGAGCCAGCAGCGACACCAGCGCGGACGACACGCACAGAGACTCGAGCCGGGTCGATGACGATACTGAGTTCACCTGTGACAATACCACCGTCAACAACAACACACACAACAATACAGACAGACTGCCACTATCACAGTGTTGTGTTGTGTTCACTGTTCTTAGCTATCATTCAAACAAACAAACAAACAAACAACGAGCAGCAACGACGAGCCAGCAGCGACACCAGCGCGGACGACACGCACAGAGACTCGAGCCGGGTCGATGACGATACTGAGTTCACCTGTGACAATACCACCGTCAACAACAACACACACAACAATACAGACAGACTGCCACTATCACAGTGTTGTGTTGTGTTCACTGTTCTTAGCTATCATTCAAACAAACAAACAAACAAACAAACAACGAGCAGCAACGACGAGCCAGCAGCGACACCAGCGCGGACGACACGCACAGAGACTCGAGCCGGGTCGATGACGATACTGAGTTCACCTGTGACAATACCACCGTCAACAACAACACACACAACAATACAGACAGACTGCCACTATCACAGTGTTGTGTTGTGTTCACTGTTCTTAGCTATCATTCAAACAAACAAACAAACAAACAACGAGCAGCAACGACGAGCCAGCAGCGACACCAGCGCGGACGACACGCACAGAGACTCGAGCCGGGTCGATGACGATACTGAGTTCACCTGTGACAATACCACCGTCAACAACAACACACACAACAATACAGACAGACTGCCACTATCACAGTGTTGTGTTGTGTTCACTGTTCTTAGCTATCATTCAAACAAACAAACAAACAACGAGCAGCAACGACGAGCCAGCAGCGACACCAGCGCGGACGACACGCACAGAGACTCGAGCCGGGTCGATGACGATACTGAGTTCACCTGTGACAATACCACCGTCAACAACAACACACACAACAATACAGACAGACTGCCACTATCACAGTGTTGTGTTGTGTTCACTGTTCTTAGCTATCATTCAAACAAACAAACAAACAAACAACGAGCAGCAACGACGAGCCAGCAGCGACACCAGCGCGGACGACACGCACAGAGACTCGAGCCGGGTCGATGACGATACTGAGTTCACCTGTGACAATACCACCGTCAACAACAACACACACAACAATACAGACAGACTGCCACTATCACAGTGTTGTGTTGTGTTCACTGTTCTTAGCTATCATTCAAACAAACAAACAAACAAACAACGAGCAGCAACGACGAGCCAATTTCCTAAATTAATTCAATAAATCTAACCAAAACACACTGTGTTATTATATAGGAAAAATGGATTGACAAATGACATGGTTGTACCTTAAATTTTCACTTCGTCATTCCAATCCTAACCATTGTAAAATTGGACAAAATGCGTTTACACTTCGTATTGTCATATTAAGATACACGCTAAAGTAATAGCAGTTGAAGTTCACTACACATATTATTATAACTCATCTATTAACTTAACTATTCTCAAATAAGTTTAGGTTTAGGTAAGTGGGCTCTGGTTTCCGCACTTGGACTCAAGTTTGGTCCTTGGTGCGTGTTTATTCTCAAATCTACAACTCACCATATAGAGTGTGTCAGGAATGGTGTTCATGTACCGCGCTCGCCGCACTCGCGCCAACTCCGCTTCCGGCACCGGCTGGTTCTCTAACAACGCCTGCAGAAGTGAAGACACTATGTTAATATGAGGTTTGTGGGAGAAGATAGGTGGAGGAGTAAATTGTGAATGTTATTTTGATGGATTGTAACATAGATTTATAGATGAATACCCAGTTTCTTGTTTGATTTGGTTTAACATTTATGTGTTAGTTATTTCAGTCGTTACTTAATTATGAGCTGTATTTCGAGTAGCTAGACTTAGACCAATGATAAATGGCCAAGTTATATTCTATGTCAATTCTGTTATTAAAAAATTTGGGGGTTCATGGTTTTTTTGGCCTGGTTCATTGACCTGATTCGGGGATCGAACCCGGAACCATCCGCTATACAGTCCGGTATAGTTACCGCTGCACCAGAGAGGTCGTTAAATATAGTCTCCTTGGCTGTCATAAATGTTATTTATGACAATGATAATAATATTTAAATATCATTTTGAGAGTGGTAGAGTCTAGCTGTAGGCTCTGTCTGCAGCGATCACTGGGCTGCCTCGACCGGTGGAATACCACCGACGCACAGAAACATAGTGAAGTAGGGACGATGTTCCTGCGTTTCGTTCGGTGAGTGCGGTATCCGGTGCACAATTTTCTCAAAGGTCAGCAACACACCCCCAACACCCACAGTGTTGCGGGTAGTCATGGGCGGCGGTGATCACTTACCATCAGCTGACCCGCATGCTCGTTTGCTACCTATATTATAAAAAAAACATATCTCGTAAGCTGTGTTTCATGATTATTCACTGACCTTCAGCTGGTCTAGATGCGGCAGGAAGGCTCGCGGCGCGGCCAGGTCGTCCACACACAGCCACCATCCACTGACATACATCACTATATATAGTATCTCACCTTCAGCTGGTCTAGATGCGGCAGGAAGGCTCGCGGCGCGGCCAGGTCGTCCACACACAGCCACCATCCACTGACATACATCACTATATATAGTATCTCACCTTCAGCTGGTCTAGATGCGGCAGGAAGGCTCGCGGCGCGGCCAGGTCGTCCACACACAGCCACCATCCACTGACATACATCACTATATATAGTATCTCACCTTCAGCTGGTCTAGATGCGGCAGGAAGGCTCGCGGCGCGGCCAGGTCGTCCACACACAGCCACCATCCACTGACATACATCACTATATATAGTATCTCACCTTCAGCTGGTCTAGATGCGGCAGGAAGGCTCGCGGCGCGGCCAGGTCGTCCACACACAGCCACCATCCACTGACATACATCACTATATATAGTATCTCACCTTCAGCTGGTCTAGATGCGGCAGGAAGGCTCGCGGCGCGGCCAGGTCGTCCACACACAGCCAGGCGTCGGGGCCGCCCAGCTCCAGCGGGCCCTGCACTAGTCCGCGGCGGATGGCCTGGGAGACCAGCGTCAATTGGTTAGGTAAATGAACGTAAGAGAAACTATTGAAACTAAAACAACGACCAGGGGTGGCCAACCGGTCGATCGCGATCTATAGTCCAGTCGATGTCGTGGCAAGGCAATAAATATAAATAAGGCAACACATAGAATACACTGCCCAAAGTAGTAATTAACTCCTTAACTGATTAACTATGCTGTTTCATTTAAGTTTTTAAAAAGTAACATACTTTATGGTACGTTGCATAGTTAGAGACTGGTAGATCGCACTGAGTGTCGTCAGTGAAAAGTCGATCTTCGGTCGAAATAAGTTGGCCAGCCCTGCTCTAGACAGACAGACCGCATTGCAACTGCAACCCAACGGCAAATTACAGTTCAAGCGCAGTTTGAATGCAGTGGACGCGATTGCAATAGAACTGCAAACCAAACGCGTAGTCCGATTGCAGTTTAATTGCACTCGGCGTGCAGTCGGTTACGCAAATCCTATATATTATTTGCGTATTGTAAAAATTCCAATGCACAACCCGATATCAAAAAGTAATCGCTATTGTAAAAGAATGTAATGTCTACGTAACTAAACATTTAGCAAGTAACACCTTTTAAATTGTGGAAATAAAATAAATAAGGCCGCAAACAAAAACATTGTGTCATTGGACGATAGCCTTGTTCCATTTTAGACGCACAACGCTCAGGCCATTAATGTATGGGCCCATTCCGAATTGCTTTTAAAGGTTACTGTCGCTAATATCTGACTATAACGGGTGAAAAAGACCACTTCCGAAGCCTGAAACCATGTATTCTATAGCCTCAATAGTAATTAAATTCACTAACAGCGTACCCAGAAAACTAAATTTAAAAAAGTTATTAAGGATTGAAAAGTCATATTCGGCGCTTGAAATCATCGCTCACACATCAACTGTTGGTTCAGGTGCCATTATTTACATTGCAAATTAAATTAAAACACTATTTAATTTTAAATCATCGCAAAATCTGATAGTATAAGTGCAATTTGGTCCAATTTTATTATTATAAAAAAATTTTTATTTGCTCTAAACGTAACCAGTACCCTTCCAGCAATGCCCAGTTTTTGTTTTCGGAAGCAGTCTTTTTACACCCAGTACTTTCCAGCTATGCGCGGTGTGAATGTTATTTGATGTCATCATTTATTAAGCAGAACGCTCACATATCACATGCGAGTCGGAACTAAATGGACGCAGTCGTTGTGACTCACGTAGATTGAGTGCGAATCGGAAATCTACCGAATTTTGATGAGGGCTTTCCTAAGTTTGCGTCATGCCATAATGCAATCGAAATTGTAGATTAATTGAAATAAAAAGATTATTATAATGATTATATTGCTGGAAAAAAGAATTTATTATCTATGTATAAGCACCAATACCATTTTTTAACTACCTGCAGTAAAAAAATTGTCAATAAGAATTAGTTTATTCGATTTTATTCCAGAAACTGACTAAAAGTTGATATACTGACCTGTTTAGCGGCATCGGAGTTGGGGGCTACGTGACGCCATCTTATCAATTGTAACAACTCTTGTATCTGAAAACAAAATAAATTAAATCGATTTCAAAAGAGAAATGAATTTGTTATGGCTGCAATGGCAAATTATACAACCAATTCAAAACAATTACTTACATATTTTGTCAAATAAGAAAATATTTTAATTTATCTTCATCTATTCGAATTTTAACCACAAAGTTTAAGATCTTGCAACAACGTTTTCAACGAAAAGTTTTATTACTTTTTCACACTAATTGTCGATAAACAAACAAAAAGCTGCTAATCATCATGCACTCTCTCTCTCTACTACTTTTGACAGCTGACACATGTCACGTGTCACCTGTCACCTGTCAGCTGTCAGATGTGTACACTCACGTCGGTGTGGTCGGTCGGCTGTCTCCGCGCGGCGTCGGGCGATCGATCCAGCCAGCGCAGGAGGCCCGCTAGCACTTGGGTTTCGCTTGCCTTTAAATAAATTCAATTAAGTAAATAAAGGTCTTAATATAGCTTTAAAATAAAAGGTATTAGAGGGAGAAGAAAGTGAATAACTTGGGCATGGCATTATATCATTGTAGCTGTATATCTTCCATACCTAAATAAATAAATAAATGGTTTAACTCGTAGGCACTCGAGCTAAAACGGCTTATTTTAGTCTATTCGCGTTAAGAAAATAGTGACAACTACCAGGATAAGGGTGTATTCACAGTGGAGTAAAAGTACGAAAGAAAAATAATAATTTTATAAACAGTATTTTCGGACATGCCGCATGCACTTGCTGTTTCTATGACTATGCTCTCCATAGTTGCATTTAAATCACACAATTTAAAGTACTTATAAACATTGTAAATTATTTGTCATTCTCCACTATGTATTATTGATCGAATTTTATTCTTTGGAATTGGTGAGGTATTCATTTTTTCAAAATTTATCGTTGGACGAGTCCCGCAAAATCCACAACCGTTTTCTTCGAAGGTCAGACTTCAACTGGTCACTGTGAACTCGACTTTTTAATTTCTAGCATTTTAATTGGCTGGGGGGGGCGTGGCCAGGCCGGCTGACAATGATCACTCACTATTTTCTTAACGCGAATACACTATAGTTTAGCATAATTAGTCCAATGAATACACCCAGACGCGAGCCAATGTCGGAAATCATTATTTACGATATTGGCCCGACCCGGATCGAACTCGGAACCATCCGCTTCACAGTCCGGTATAGTAACCGCTGCACCACAGAGGTCGTCGATTACAGTGACAATACACGCCATTTCTTCATACCTGTGTAAACGGTGAAGCTAGCGCGTGCGCCATGGCTTCTCTCGGTATGTTGCCGACGTGCGGCGATGACGTCACCGTCGCGTACTCATCTCGCAGGTAACGCAGGGCTTGTCTGTGTAAATATCCAAACATATTTTAAAGAAATACTGTTCGCCAAAAGCTGAAGCGAATTGCGGTGAAGTTATCTAGTGTTTTTATACATATTATATAAAAGTTATTGTAAAATTGTGCTAGTTTAGAATCACACTAAAGATTATATAGACGGCGTGGGATTGATATCTGTGCAGCCAATTTTTAAAATATAAACGTAATATTTATTTATAATAGCTTGACTGAGGCATGACATTAATAATATGTATGATAGCTGTTTTGTGCTTGTTATTTTCATGTCTTGGTTAAGTTGGTAAATAACCTACTTGTACCCACCACACAACTTTTTGTCGAAAAGGTGCTGAGAGATTTTTTTCTCTCGCTCTGCCTGCTAACTACCTACTTAATCTTGATCAAAGCGAAAGTTGTGAAATACTGACGTTCATTAAATGTTCAACTGCAACTTATGATGAATAAATTTCAATTCATTTCATTGCACTGATGTTAAAAGAGAAATCTGAACTAATTATTCCGATTTGAAGTCTTTTGCTTTTGAGTCTTAGGTAGTGATCGGGTCATACCTGGTTGCAAGTGCTTTGCTAACAGAATCTATGGAAGCTATGGGGCGTCTGTTCTTCACCTAAACTAATATTACAAAGCCGTAGTATGTTTTAATGCGCTAATCTCAGGAACTACTCATTCGTTATAGTCATTACTGGGGGCACTCTGCTAACAGTATGTGTGTATCTGTGAGGCATCTCTCCATCATCATAACATAGTTACTTACCTATATACGAATTACTCATGTCCTTGGGGTAATGCCCTGCCAGCGGGTGATTTTGAAATCAGGGGGTCTACTGGGACTTGACGGTCGTATCGTGCATCTTATCAAAATCGCGAGATTGGTACCGAGACTTACGACTTTTAAAACGATATTTCCTGTCGTTATGATTATCGTCTTAACACCTTACCGGGACTTGTGTCGTCGCCTAGTTGAACTGTCAACTTTGACAGTTAATTTCGTCAAATTTTCGCGATAAAGTGCTGGTAAAGCATTTCACCACGTTCGTTCGTACTTCGGTCGCACGGATACGATTTCGATTGTAAAGTCCCGGTAGACCTGAAAGGCATCTCTCCTTCATCATTTATACGTTTAGTACTAACCTGTATATGAAGGGGTGCGCGGGCGGCGCGGACAGCGTCAGGATCGTGTGCAGCGAGTGCGGCGACAGACGAGACACGATCGCGTCCTCGCAGCCCTGAGACACTATCGACAGCTCCAGGAACCTACACGGACAATTGTATACAGATGTTATAGTTGTAGACAGACAGACAGACAGACAGACGAGACACGATCGCGTCCTCGCAGCCCTGAGACACTATCGACAGCTCCAGGAACCTACACGGACAATTGTATACAGATGTTATAGTTGTAGACAGACAGACAGACAGACAGACGAGACACGATCGCGTCCTCGCAGCCCTGAGACACTATCGACAGCTCCAGGAACCTACACGGACAATTGTATACAGATGTTATAGTTGTAGACAGACAGACAGACAGACAGACGAGACACGATCGCGTCCTCGCAGCCCTGAGACACTATCGACAGCTCCAGGAACCTACACGGACAATTGTATACAGATGTTATAGTTGTAGACAGACAGACAGACAGACAGACGAGACACGATCGCGTCCTCGCAGCCCTGAGACACTATCGACAGCTCCAGGAACCTACGCGGACAATTGTATACAGATGTTATAGTTGTAGACAGACAGACAGACAGACAGACGAGACACGATCGCGTCCTCGCAGCCCTGAGACACTATCGACAGCTCCAGGAACCTACGCGGACAATTGTATACAGATGTTATAGTTGTAGACAGACAGACAGACAGACAGACAGACGAGACACGATCGCGTCCTCGCAGCCCTGAGACACTATCGACAGCTCCAGGAACCTACACGGACAATTGTATACAGATGTTATAGTTGTAGGTAGACAGACAGACAGACAGACAGACGAGACACGATCGCGTCCTCGCAGCCCTGAGACACTATCGACAGCTCCAGGAACCTACACGGACAATTGTATACAGATGTTATAGTTGTAGACAGACAGACAGACAGACAGACGAGACACGATCGCGTCCTCGCAGCCCTGAGACACTATCGACAGCTCCAGGAACCTACACGGACGATTGTATACAGATGTTATAGTTGTAGACAGACAGACAGACAGACAGACGAGACATGATCGCGTCCTCGCAGCCCTGAGACACTATCGACAGCTCCAGGAACCTACACGGACAATTGTATACAGATGTTATAGTTGTAGACAGACAGACAGACAGACAGACGAGACACGATCGCGTCCTCGCAGCCCTGAGACACTATCGACAGCTCCAGGAACCTACACGGACAATTGTATACAGATGTTATAGTTGTAGACAGACAGACAGACAGACAGACGAGACACGATCGCGTCCTCGCAGCCCTGAGACACTATCGACAGCTCCAGGAACCTACACGGACAATTGTATACAGATGTTATAGTTGTAGACAGACAGACAGACAGACAGACGAGACACGATCGCGTCCTCGCAGCCCTGAGACACTATCGACAGCTCCAGGAACCTACACGGACAATTGTATACAGATGTTATAGTTGTAGACAGACAGACAAACAGACAGACGCAATATATACAAGCCACAAAGCAAGATTAGCCATCATCTTCGTCCAGTAAAAAGCAGCATCCCTTTACATGTGAACATTCTATGGATAAGCCTAACCATTATCTAAGATTTGCTATCTAAGATTTGATACCGTTCCTAATCCTAATCTTAGCAAAAGAGAAACATTTTATTCCTAGGTTGGTAAGGGAAACTATTAAAATTAAAAAAACACTCTAACCTCAATAGAGAAGATGGTTGGAAACTGTCACCAACGTGGGATCCAATACTTAGCAAAATAAAATAGAACAACCAGCAGACAAATAAGCAGAAAAATAAAGACACTGTCAGCGTCTACTGTGTGAACCCGAGAAAATTACGAAACAGATGGCGGTGAATTCGAAAAATCGTTTTTTACTTTACTCTATGAAGACGTCAAACATCTCAGTCTACCCGTGACCACGACATTTGTAAAAATGTTGAAACGTCGGAAAATTCAAAAACAATTTAATAAACGCGTAAAAACCCGTTAAAATATGTTTAATTTCGAGGTCGGTTTAGTTGCTGTGTTATCAGAACACGATACGAAATTATTACGTGTAGCATAAACATGTAAATAAACTAAAAAAACTACGTTACTATAGTCTTTGAAGATGCTTAAAAAACTCACGTTTACATCACTTGTACAAGTGAAAAGAAAACAATTGCTAAGCATCGTCATCGAGCTGTAGATTTACCGCCGATCTCAATATTCTACTGTTAAAACCTTGGTAATTGGAAACTATAGTCTGGCCACCGAGAGAATGCGTTTGTGACACATGCCATTAGTGTTAGGGTAAAAAACAACATTGATAAATTATTTTTCAATCAACATTAGAAAAAAAACTTGTTTATCTTATTTATATTTTATATATAATATAAAAATAGTTTAATGTTGTTACGAGTTAAAATTTCTAGGTGAAATAACAAAAAACAAAATCGAAACAATATTGTTTTATTGTAGGTACGTAAATAATTAGATTTAAGATACTTGTATAACGTTAATTTTGAAGCTACGCCCAAGGTGGAAAAGAACTAGCAAGAAAATACAACTGCTGCCTTTTTACAAACGAAACTCAATCGCATTGTATTGGCAATGATACGGTATAAGTCTCAGCACCCGATGACCGTACTGCAGAGCCAATTCATCTATTTCATATCGAACATTTGCCGATTTATTTTCTTTCACTAACCGCAATAATTCTGCTTAAAGCATGCCATATTTACGTCGATATCATGTTTTTATAACCCAGCTACTAATTCTGCTTTTTTATTAACAATTGATTGATAACTTTAAAATTGACTGATATTTTTAGCACATCCCTATGAAAATATCATAAGTACATAACCTTGTACTGTTTAGAAGTAGTGCTGTTTATATTTAAAAAAATATATATATTATCAGTAATTATTACCCTTACAGTAAGCCCTCGGTTATAAAATTTAAAATCAGGGTGCATTAATATAATTTTATTACTTAATATTTGTTTGTAGGGTCAAAATAGACGACTTTTTTTTTCGTTCATTTAGTAGACGGCCTTTCAAAGTTACCTCGTTATTTCAAACACAATGTGTCAGAAACGCATTCTCTCGGTGGCCGGACTGTAGTTTTTTCATTTCCATATCAACAGCTGGTGTTTCTGTCATTTCCATATCAACAGCTATCTACCATAGTTTATAGAGACGCAAAAACATAGATAAATAGTTACCATAGTTACACAAACAACAAGGCGTCAAAGGTTAGTAGAATATTGAGTTTGGCTGTAAGTAAATAAACTCTCTGTTACGCCACAAATAGTTTAAAAAAGAACGCGGGTCTCCGAGCATTGCGCGACAGTATCTTAAGTTCCTCGGTTCGTTTCCCAGTCGCGCAATGCTCGGAGACCCGCGTTCCTTTTACCCGTATCTATACCTTCAAAATAAAATAATTAGCATTTTAAATGCAAAACTAAAAGTAAAATCTCAAATTCTAAACAGGTTAAAAACTAACTCTTTTTCGTTCCCCATAGAGCTTAAAATAGCTTAAACCGCTTCTGATCATAAAACTTACTTGGCAATGTCGTACAATTGGAACGCGTCTTCTAAAATAGCGGTGGAGTTACCGCGACTGCCGCGGCCCCAGGACTGTAGATAAACGAAAATAAATCATTGCATTTATTATTACCACAATAGGAGAACTGCAAAGATAATACATTTGATTTATTGTTACAATTATGAAACATAAGCTTTGGGTAAAGTGTTATTGATAAAAAAAAAGTTTTAATAATAATAATAATGTTCTTAATCCGTAAGAAAAATAATAATGTATCGAAAATAATTTAATAATAATAGATACTATATAAATATAGATATATCAGTTCAAGAAAAATAAGAAACTTCAAAAACACAAAAGAAAAACCAGCGTTAAAACAATAAAAACATTAAAAAGACAATTCCGATACCGGGAATCGAACCCGAGCCTCCTGGGTGAGAGCCAGGTATCCTAGCCACTAGACCATATCGGATATTATTATAGCAGACGAAATAACGATGTAGTACCTTATTTTGAGAGCAATTCTGAACATTATTTTTAGATGTGTGTATATAAATGGGTCAAGGTTGGTCATATTATAAATATGCATATAAACAGAGGATTTTTTACATAAGAACTGTATATATAAGTTTCGCCTTGAAATATCCGCTTTTCTTTCCATCCTATATTACTTTTTACAATATTATAAAGGCGAAAGTTTTTAAGTTACAATAATGTGTACTTTAAACTTTGTTACTCTTTTACGCTAGGTGTTATCATTATAATTACGTAGTATAAATCCAAGTTGCTAATTCTGTCTGTTTGTATGTTTGTCCGCTAACTCCTCCTAAACCACGTAACGGATTTTAATGCGGTTTTCGCCATCTTTTAGGGAATTTATTCATTAAATTTTGTTAATATAGAACATTCGAAAAAAAATCTTTTAGTTAGCCAAAATCCAATGTTTCGTGATCAAGTCGGGCAAAATTACACCATTGCGAAGCGTGGGCGGGTCGCTAGTTAAGTATAATTATGTTACATATCTATGATGAATAGAAGAATTTTGATTTTGATATCTGCTTTTCTTTCCATCCTATATAACTTTTTACAATATCATAAAATGTGTTTGTTACTCTTTTACTCTAGGTATAATAATAATAATAATACTGACCATGGTCCCTCCGTTAGAGTTGTTATTGTTAGTGGCAGCCGGAGAGGCGGTCGGTCGACCTATTAGACTCAGATCAACCTGGAATACAATACATACGTTGAGACTTATGAAGATTGATGACGAAATCAAAATGTGTATTTAAGATTTTAAGATATAAACTGGGATTACGCTTCGGCTTTACTCGCGTGGAGATAAAGAGAAGCTTATGTCATTCTGTGATAACATAGCGTTATACTGGTGAAAAAAATCCAAAATCGTTTCAACAGTTTAAGAGATTACTGCGAACAAACAAACTCAATAATAACCTCTATAACGGGTGTAAAAAGACCACTTCCGAAGCCTGAAACCATGTATTCTTGAGCCTCAATAGTAACGAAATTCACTAACAGCATACCCAGAAAACTCAATTTAAAAGAGGTTATTAAGGATTGAAGTCATATTCGGCGCTTGAAAACATCGCTCACACATCTGTCGGTTCAGGTGCGATTATTTTCATTGCAAATTGAATTAAACTCCTATTTCATTTAAAATCATCGCAAAATCTGATAGTATTAATGGAATTTTCGAAAATTGCGAAAAAAAAATTAGTTTTTTAATCATCATTTTAATATTTCTTTTGCTCAAAACGTAACGACCAGTTTTTGTTTTCAGAAGCAGATCTTTTACACCCCGTATATTGGCATAGCATTTGAGTTTGATCCACCGTTCTTCAACTGTTCCACTATTTCTTGATCACTGTAATATTAGTTTACTCACCTGATCAGTATACAGCGCGTGTAGCAAGGCGGCGGCGAACCTCCTCGGAACTAGGCGCTCGTCGACCACCACCATCGCGGGGAGAGTACCTCCACGACGGCAGAGAGACCATCTGGGGAATGTGGACTTTATTGTGAGAGTAATAAGGTTGATATTTATATGTAGGGTTTCATGATGGGTGACGATGGTGGTATATGAGTAAGGTAGGTAGGTATTTGTATGTTGAGAACAGGTGTGTATGGGAATATAGACTTTACGTTGTTAGTGATAGAGTTTATAATTGTATTAGAGCGAATCTCGCTCGTCGACCACCACCATCGCGGGGAGAGTACCGCCGCGGCGACAGAGAGACCATCTGAGGAATATAGACCTTGTAATAAGGGTGGTAAGGGTGATAATCGTAAGTGGTGTTCATTGATAAGTGACGACAGTCGTGTATGGGACTTTAGTCTTTGGAGCTAGGGACGTAAGGTAGGTATTTGTATGTAGAGTTTAATGATAAAAGGCGACTGTTGTACAGTAATTTAGACGTTGTATAGGATAGGAGGAATCTCCTCGGTACTAGACGCTAGTCGACGACCACCATCGCGGGGAGAGAGCCTCCGCGGCGGCAGAGCGACCATCTGAGGAATGTGGACTTTATTGTGAGCGACACAGTGGTAAAAATTGTATGTAGACGTGGCGAATGGGACAAAAGATAGATGTATATAGGAATATAGACTTTGTAGTCAAGAAAGTAAGAGTGATATTTGTATACGGAGATATAAGATAATAACGCCACCATCGCGGGGAGCGTGCCGCCGCGCCGACAGAGCGACCATCTGAGGAATATGGACCTTGTAACTAGAGAGATAAGGGTGGTAATCGTATGTAGCCGTGGAAAGAGTGAACAGGTGTGTATGGGAATATAGACTTAACGTTGTTAGTGATAGAGTTTGTAATTGTATTAGAGCGAATCTCCTCGGAACTAGTCGCTCGTCGACTACCACCTTCGCGGGGAGACTGCCTCCGCGACGACAGAGCGACCATCTGTGATGGAATATAGACCTTGTAATGAGGGTGGTAAGGGTGATAATCGTAAGTGGTGTTCATTGATAAGTGACGACAGTCGTGTATGGGACTTTAGTCTTTGGAGCGAGGGGGGTAAGGTAGGTGTTTGTATGTAGAGTTTAATGATAGAAGGTGACTGTTGTACAGTAATTTAGACATTGCGTTGTATAGGATAGGAGGAATCTCCTCGGAACTAGTCGCTCGTCCACCACCACCATCGCGGGGAGGGTGCCCCCGCGGCGGCAGAGCGACCATCTGTGACGGAATATAGACCTTGTAACTACGACGGTAAGGGTGATAATCGTAAGTGGTGTTGGATGATAAGCGACGATAGTTGTGTATGGGACTTTAGGCTTTGTAGCGAGGGAGGTAAGGTCGGTATGTGTATGTAGAGTTTAATGATAAAAGGTGACTGATGTACAGTATGTAATTTAGTCATGGCGTTGTATAGGATAGGAGGAATCTCCTCGGTACTAGACGCTAGTCGACTACTACCATCGCGGGGAGAGTTCCTCCACGACGACAGAGCGACCATCTGAGGAATATGGACTTTATTGTAAGCGGTACAGTGGTAAAAATTGTATGTAGACGTGGCGAATGGGACAAAAGATAGATGTATATAGGAATATAGACTTTGTAGTCAAGAAGGTAAGAGTGATATTTGTATACGGAGATATAAGATAATAACGCCACCATCGCGGGGAGAGTGCCTCCACGGCGGCAGAGAGAACATCTGAGGAATATGGACTTTATAGTCTAAGAGATAAGGGTGGTAATTGTATGTAGCAGTGGAAAGAGAGAACAGGTGTGTATGGGAATATAGACTTTACGTTGTTAGTGATAGAGTTTATAATTGTATTAGAGCGAATCTCGCTCGTCGACTACCACCATCGCGGGGAGAGTGCCTCCGCGGCGGCAGAGAGACCATCTGAGGAATATGGACTTTATTGTGAGAGTAATAAGGTTGATATTTATATGTAGGGTTTCATGATGGGTGACGATGGTGGTATATGAGTAAGGTAGGTAGGTATTTGTATGTTGAGAACAGGTGTGTATGGGAATATAGACTTTACGTTGTTAGTGATAGAGTTTATAATTGTATTAGAGGGAATCTCCTCGGAACTAGTCGCTCGTCGACCACCACCATCGCGGGGAGAGTGCCTCCGCGACGGCAGAGCGACCATCTCTACATTTACATCATTTCTATGTAAATGTAGGCAGATAGACATGATAATTGTACATAGGAATATAGACTGTATAACTTGGGAGGTAAGGTAGGTTTTTGTTTTCGTCGACCAACACCATCGCGGGGAGAGTGCCCCCGCGGCGGCAGAGACCATCTGAGGAATGTGGACTTTATTGTGAGAGTAATAAGGTTGATATTTATACGTAGGGTTTAATGATGGGTACGATGGTATATGGGTAAGATAGGTAGGTATTTGTATGTAGCCGTGGAAAGAGGGAACATGTGTGTATGGGAATATAGACTTTATGTTGCTAGTGATAAGAGTTTATTATTGCATTAGAGCGAATCGCCTCGGCACTAGCCGCTCGTCGACTACTACCATCGCGGCGACAGAGGGACCATCTGAGGAATATGGACCTTGTAATGAGGACGGTAAGGGTGATAATCGTAATTGGTGTTTGATGATAAGTGACGACAGTCGTGTATGGGACTTTAGTCTTTGGAGCTAGGGACGTAAGGTAGGTATTTGTATGTAGAGTTTAATGATAAAAGGTGACTGTTGTACAGTAATGTAGACATGGCGTTGTATAGGATAGAACAAATCGCTAGTCGACTACCACCATCGCGGGGAGAGTGCCTCCGCGGCGGCAGAGCGACCATCTGAGGAATATGGACTTTCGGTCGATATTTCTAGTGAGATAGACTTTTTTGTTGTATAGGATAGGGTAGATAGTTGCATAAAAGAATACCACCACGTTCTATATTAAAATACATACTCTAAAGATTTGCTGATTTTGAAGTGACGATGTTTATGATATTCAAATTAATGGTTATATTATAACAATGGTTATTACCTGAGGAACCGCGAGCGCGCCATGAGCACGGCTCGATGGCAGGGTAACTCCAGCGCCGCCGCCTCCCCCCCGCGGAACACCAGCCGGCAGTCCGAGAACTCTCCTGTACCAACAAACATATAGACATATAGTCTGTGTGAGGTACCTACAAACAGACGGGGGGCAGAGAACTCGCCTGCACCAACAAACACACATGTAGACATACGGGGGGCATATAGTCTGTGTGATGTACAGACAGACGGGGGGCAGAGAACTCGCCTGCACCAACAAACAAACATGTAGACATACGGGGGGCATATAGTCTGTGTGGTGTACAGACAGACGGGGGCAGAGAACTCGCCTGCACCAACAAACATATAGACATATAGTCTGTGTGATGTACCTACAAACAGACGAGGGGCAGAGAACTCACCTGTACACCGACAAACATTATACATACGGGGGGCATATAGTCTGTGTGATGTACAGACAGACGGGGGGCAGAGAACTCGCCTGTACACCAACAAACAAACATGTAGACATACGGGGGGCATATAGTCTGTGTGGTGTACAGACAGACGGGGGGCAGAGAACTCACGCAAATAAACCCCTCCGTCTCAGAATACCATGTTCGCAAAACATCATGTTCGCAAAATATCATATTCTCAAAACACCATAATAGCGGAAAATCATATTAGCAAAACATCATAATCGCAACATACTATGATATTCTTAAAATATGGTATTATGAAACGGAGGGAAATAAACAAATAAACATAGGGGGTTTGCATATACATAGTCGGTTTGCATATAGTCTGCGTAATGACCGGGGTTTCGTATAGTTTTGAGAAGTAAGTTATAAGAATTATTATCGGTTACTATCAAAACCACAATGTTTTTTTTTTTTCTGTTTTGTTTAAAGACAAATAAAAAAGACGCATACATGGTTTGTCATTGAAAAGTTCACTTAAAAGTAAATTATAAATTTCAGTAGTCAACTTCCATAAAGAAGAATCATACTGTTACATATATTACTAATCTAGGATGTTTTTGTTTCTTTACACTTTTTTGCATGAATTATTCCAGTTGTGTCGTTAACCGGCATCAGGTGAAAGTTTTGAATACGAATGTTAAAATAAAGGTACCTATATAGGTTGCTTTAGTATTTGATTTATAGATCAAAAAAGCCAATTTTTTCTGGAAATGGATGCTCAGCTATTACTCTCCTGTAGTCAAGATTTCTTAGTTTACAGTAGTAAACATTACTACATGAAAATTAATTTTTTTTATGTTATGCATTTTTGTTTACTTTTTAAGCCAAAATCACAGTTACATTAAAGAACTGTTAGCTTTGTCTGCTACTCTATTGAAGCTGTACGGTGTACGTACATTGTTCCTACCTGTTGTACTTTACCATTTTAACTTACTCAGCGTTAACTTTACTGACCTAATTTCAGTGCGATAATTAACTCCGTATAGCAAACACGTCGCGCGAGAATTACTTACCTACATCAACTGTACCTATTACTTTTAACTAATAAATCGGTGTAACTGAAAACTTCTCTTTGCACTTCCCCTACAATTCAACTTAACTCTAACTTCAACATCCTCGAATGTACAAACTGTACAATAGTTGTGTGTAGGTAAGGTAGATTATATGAAGAAAATAGTGAGATAGTAAAGTTTTGTTGTAACAGGCGAGTTATTTTGGTGTTCACAAATATACACAAAAGTAGTTTCGGAGATGAATACGTAAAAATGTTTAATCTCTTTTAGGCAAAATTTCGCCGCCCATGACTACCCCCGCAACACTGTGTGTGTTGGGGGTGTGTTGCTGACCTTTGACAAAATTAGACCCCGGATACCGCACTCACCGAACGAAACGCAGGAACATCGTCCCTACTTCACTATGGTTTTCTGTGCGACGGTGGTATTCCACCGGTCGAGCCAGCCCAGCGATCGCTGCAGACAGAGCCTCCAGCTAATCAATCCCCCCACCTACCAGTCTCCAGCAACCTCTGCATGTCTGCACGTCGGTGGTATTCCCCCGGTCGAGTCAGCCCAGCGATCGCTGCAGACAGCGCCTCCAGCTAATCAATAAAGCCTCTCACATACCAGTCTCCAGCAGCCGCTGCATGTCGTGGCGCAGCGGGCGGCTGGAGAACTGCAGCGCGGCCGCCACGCGCCGCAGCGAGCCGCTGCCCAGAGACCCGCACGTGCACACGCCTGGGGGGGCGTTGTCATCATCATCATCATCATCATTTTGGCGGTAAAAGGGGAGATCTCCCAGTGCTAGACAGGACACGGGTCTAGGGCCAAGCGGGGCCACTGAGATGATTTCAAAAGTCGTATATATAGTAACTGCGTTTGAAATGTTGATAGCGCGATATAGTATTTGTTTGCGTACCGCCAGGAAAGAATGTTGGCGACGGTCAGCGCCATCTATGTCGCCACATCATCATCATCATCACTATCATTACATAGTACTAGTGGCCGCCCGCGACTCCGTTCGCGTGGAAGTCGGTTTCCCGTGGGAATGACAAGTTTCCCCGCGGTAAAAAGTACCCTATGTGCAAAGTTTCATCCAAATCCGTCCAATAGTTTTTACGTGAAAGAGTAACAAACATCCATACATCCTCACATACTCACAAACTTTCACATTTATAATATTAGTAGGATAGTAGGATTACATAGTATAAATCCAAGTCGCTAATTCTGTCGGTTTGTATGTTTGTCCGCTATCTCCTCCTAAATTACGAGACGAATTTTAATTCGGTTTTCATCATGTTTTAGAGAATTTATTCATTTAAATTTGTAAATAAAGAACGTTTAGAAAAAGTTTTTTTTAAGTTAGCAAATATGAAAGGGTTCGCGAACAAGTCGGCAAATTAAACCATTGCGAAGCGTGAGCGGGTCGCTCGTATATATATATGTTACCGATACGTAACAGATGTACATACTGCTGGAGATATTTATAAACCTGAAACCATGTTTTCTTGAACCAAATTTATAGTAACCAAATTCACTAGCTGAAAAAGCATCAAAACAATTTAAGCAGACCTGTGACCTCGTTCATTTAAGTGACATATTCATTATAGTAGAGTGCGTCACTGGTATTTCTGTTAATGCGTGCGAAGCTTCGCGCAATAAGCTATTGTGTTCAGCAAATAAATTTCCAGACTACGCAACACAACACAATCTCGCATACAAACTTTTTTGATGAAAAATAATCTGATATCCACACATGAGAGTTGAACCTTCACAAAGAAACATTTAAGTAATTTTATTTACACATACCCTGGGTGACATCCAGATCCACCATATCTTCGGGATTCTTGTCTCGCTCCCATTCTGTAATCACAAGCAGGAATTATATTTAAAGTTAATTGTTATAGATAATTAATGAATCAAATTCTATCCCTTTGTTAGTAATAATATAAGACAGAGACGGTAGTCATTATAAACTAACTTATTCCTAAAATTTTGTGTGCAATATGACCCCTTTAGATTAGTTCTCAGGGCTTTTCGTTCAATTACACAATAATTTAAGCAACATTCAGTGAGACTATTGCATATTTCTTTTCTTAAAATCATGTCAATAAAGAAAATGATTTAATCTCTCTTTCTTCGAGACTTTGGGAAAAATGAAGTTTGTTTGTTGAACAATTTGTTAAAGTTCAATTGTTAAGGATTATATTTTGGGAGTAATATGGACAATAAAACAGTTAACACTTATAATAACTACCCTAATTTTCACATCAACAAATGTAGATGGCGCTGTATTTTCATCATTACCATAGTATTAAGCGATGTCACCGTTATTGTTTGTACGCTAACTCCTCCTAAACTACCCAACCGATTTGAATGCCGTTTTCACAGTTTCATTTCTATTTCTTCCCTCAAGGTTCTTCAGTACAGCAACCTTTAATTTTTTTATTGTTTTATTCGTTTATTTCCTGTATTTACATACCGTCGCATGCGGGACAGGAGGCCACGCACAGCGTCCTGAGCGCGTGCGCGAGTTGAGACCGGGATAGTGACGCGCCCGCGCCTTCTAACGGGACGCGCTGGGCGCTGGAACGAGATTTACATCATCATCATTATCATCATCATCATTATCATTATTGTTATTACATAGTTTAAATCCAAGTGGCTAATTCTGTCTGTTGGTATGTTTGTCCGCGAACCCCTCCTAAAAGAGTTGAGGGATTTTTATGCGGTTTTCGAAATCTTTTAGGGATTTTATTCATATAAAGTCATTTCCGAAATTCAGCTTCAAATTCGAGTAGTGAAAATTTAATAGTTGGAATGATAAATGGCATTTATTGCAAATTTGAGGCCCTAACTACAACCATCTTCACAATCAACTATTTTGTCATACCTACACAACAAATATGTTTTCCATCACCCTCAAACCTGTAAAAGAAATCCTACAACTATATATTTTTCTTTTGTTTAAGAATATTTTAATTATGTTATTTTTGGTTTTATTTTTACTTTTTATATATTTTCTTGTAAACGATAAAAAAGTCACGCCCGACACAAGTATTTCATTACTTACTGGGCTGTCTCAATATAATGTAACTATGTAAAACTGTAATAAAACCTTTTTATTTATTTATTTTATTATTATTAAGTAAAACCTACATCTAATAATAACTAAACTAATAACAACTTTATTTACCAAAAAAGATTAACAAATACAAATACACATCGAAATTCCTTACGTTTAACTAAGTTTGCACTTAAAGATTACTATTTAATAATTAGCAACAGTCAAACAATACCTAAATAAAAGGAAGCAAAATGGCTTATTGTACATGAAAAATTGTCCAGCGGTCCCTGCACTAAGCGAAGCTTGTATCGCAGGAAGCTTGTATCTAAGTCCAACTTACGTGGGGTATCTGTGGAACAGGTCCCGGAAGTACCGTGTCCTGGCGGCGAGCAGCGCGCGCGGCGCCGGCAGCGACCAGCCCGCGCCCACCAGCTCCACGTCGCAGTACAGGCTGCAAATGAAACCAAATATGAAATATTGTATGTAGGATTAAATACTAATCTCTTATACATTGTCAAAAGCGTAAAATAAAAAAAGATGTCACGGGACACCCCTACATTCATCAGCAATGGCCGTAGTAGACCGAGAGAAAAAGCTGGCGGAAAAAACTCTCGGCACTCTTTTCGAAATTATACAATCTCTGACTGGGGGAGACACCACGGTTGTACAGGGGGAAAACAAATTGCGAAAAAACGAACCCAGTGGGGGTGTCCTCCAACTCGAATATCAATACCTTTGAAAGGTATCGGTGTTGGGACTCTTGAACGAAATCAGTTTTCGAGTCGCAATCGCGTAAAATTTTGAATGAAATTGCTGAATGATGTTGCTGCGTTTAGTATTCAGTTTGGTCTGCGTTTAGTCCCAACACCGATACCTTTCAAAGGTATTGATATTCGAGTAACGCGACACCCCCACTGGTTATGCTAGATGGGGTACTCGTTACGATTAGAACAAAAATATTTTTCAGGGCAGTTTTTTTCACATCTATTTTATTTTAACAAATGCATGTAAAATATTAGATTTCGGGATTATTGTAGATCAAAAGGTGTTCTAATTCTGCCAAGAGTATTTCGCTGGTGAAATAAGTCAGTATGAAGTCTAGACATTGTTTATGGCTTCGGAAATGGTTTGCTTACACCATGTAGGTAAATTCATAGCAGTAATTTAAAAACCTAACGTATATGTTACGGCTAATACCCGAAGTGCGGCTACACCTAGTTTTAGCCGGTTAGAAGTGTTATGAGTCGACGGAGTCCCGCTACGCGGGACTCCTTTTTCTGGGTGGTATCAAAAAAGTAACCTAACTAACCTAACCTAATGATGTTCTAACCGGCTAAAACTAGGTGTAGCCGCACTTCGGGTATTAGCCGTAACATATATACTAAAAAGTCATGTATATACGTTTCTTTGTATGTAGTAGTGTCTTAAAACGATTCTTCTTTTTTTCGTGTCAATGGTTTCACACGATCAACCTCCAGTGACTGGCGACGTCACCAGCCCGCTGGTTTGCCGCTATCAGGTCCTCCGTGGTACACGGTGCGGGGAGACTTGGGCACGATTGCAGGTGGCTCATGGTTTGTATAGTCCCGCAAACGCATTTGTCGCTAGAAAAACCCGAAGCCTGCATACTCTCTCCGCACTTTCCAACATCTGTTCGGAGCCTATTTAGGGACTTCCAGGTGGCCCAGGGGAGGTGTTGTCCTGGGGGCAGATTCTCTGAAGGCGGAATTTGGTTTGCAAGAGGCGGATATTTCTTTTCCCAATGTTCAAGCCTTGCCTTTTCTGGGTCTTTATAGGTTGGCAAGTGTTTACTGTGGCCCATAAAACTCCTTCTACTCTTCAATCTAACTAGGGGAGGACTGTGATCAAAGAGTGGGTGTCTTCTATCGGCCCTTTGCTTCTGTCTCTCGAGTGATGAAGCAACATAGCGGCGAACAATTGGCGGCGCAATTCCGGCTAAAGGGTAAAGTTGGTTGAGTGGAGTTGGCTTAAGAGTACCAGTTATTATGCGGCATGTCTCATTAAGGGCTGTGTATTAGTGCTAAGTATTGAGACAGTTTGTGTAATGAGTTAGTTAGGAAAAGCTGAACATCGGAAAATTCTTTGATTAATGGGCTGGTCATCAGTGTAAATATTGAATAATAACGGAGCCAAAACGCTTCCCTGAGGCAGGCCGTTTTTCTGAATGCGCCATCTACTATTTTCAGCGTTAAGGCTTACTTGGAATATTCGATTTCTCAGCATCTCGCTCAATATGCCGACGAACTGGTGAATGTTTTAACTTTCCGTAGGAGTTGCTTTATGTTGACAGTGTCATAGGCCGCAGTCAGGTCCACAAAGACTGCACCGGTTACGAGGCCCTGTTCGAATCCATCCTCGATATGCTGTGTTAAGTTAAGGACTTGACTGCAGCATGATTTTCCCGGACGGAATCCTACCTGTTCCGGTATGACCTTTGGGTCAACGCACCTTGTAAGCCGATCGAGTAGGAGACGTTCCAGGAGTTTGTGCGTGTGGCATAGAAGTGAGATAGGACGCAAGCTTTAAGGGGCGATTGGGGACTTTCCGGGTTTTAAGAGTGCCACTACTTTTGATTTTCTCCATATTTTAGGGATCCTTGCGTGTTCGACGCAGTAGTTAAAAAACTGGAGAAACCATGACACTGCTACCGGGCCCAGATGTTTTATTTGATCTACGGTAATATGGTCGGTTCCAGCAGCTTTCCCACTCTTGAGTTTTCTGATTGCTGTAACTATATCTATGGCAGTAATCTCTTTGCTGATATCCCGTTCCCCTTCGCTATTGCTAGGTGGTAGAATAGGAAGTTTAGGTGGCTTCATGGGGGATTTTCCATTCAACAGCGATTGGTGTGCGACTTGGTTGGCGGTGACTGGCCCAGATTGAGCGGCCGCAGGTGGATCGTTGGTCAGTTTACGAAGTGCAAGTTAAAACGATTGAACCAATTGAATTGAAATATCTTTTTCTCTCGCGCGTCGCTCAGTAGCAACACGTGTGTCTCACGCCACAGTACACTCACCCCCTCAGCGCGTGGTGCGCCAGCGGCGCGGGCGGGCGCGCCAGCTCGGCCTGCGTGCTGACGTCACGCAGCGCCGCCGCCGCCTCCAGCGCGTCGCTCAGTAGCAACACGTGTGTCTCACGCCACAGTACACTCACCCCCTCAGCGCGTGGTGCGCCAGCGGCGCGGGCGGGCGCGCCAGCTCGGCCTGCGTGCTGACGTCACGCAGCGCCGCCGCCGCCTCCAGCGCGTCGCTCAGTAGCAACACGTGTGTCTCACGCCACAGTACACTCACCCCCTCAGCGCGTGGTGCGCCAGCGGCGCGGGCGGGCGCGCCAGCTCGGCCTGCGTGCTGACGTCACGCAGCGCCGCCGCCGCCTCCAGCGCGTCGCTCAGTAGCAACACGTGTGTCTCACGCCACAGTACACTCACCCCCTCAGCGCGTGGTGCGCCAGCGGCGCGGGCGGGCGCGCCAGCTCGGCCTGCGTGCTGACGTCACGCAGCGCCGCCGCCGCCTCCAGCGCGTCGCTCAGTAGCAACACGTGTGTCTCACGCCACAGTACACTCACCCCCTCAGCGCGTGGTGCGCCAGCGGCGCGGGCGGGCGCGCCAGCTCGGCCTGCGTGCTGACGTCACGCAGCGCCGCCGCCGCCTCCAGCGCGTCGCTCAGTAGCAACACGTGTGTCTCACGCCACAGTACACTCACCCCCTCAGCGCGTGGTGCGCCAGCGGCGCGGGCGGGCGCGCCAGCTCGGCCTGCGTGCTGACGTCACGCAGCGCCGCCGCCGCCTCCAGCGCGTCGCTCAGTAGCAACACGTGTGTCTCACGCCACAGTACACTCACCCCCTCAGCGCGTGGTGCGCCAGCGGCGCGGGCGGGCGCGCCAGCTCGGCCTGCGTGCTGACGTCACGCAGCGCCGCCGCCGCCTCCAGCGCGTCGCTCAGTAGCAACACGTGTGTCTCACGCCACAGTACACTCACCCCCTCAGCGCGTGGTGCGCCAGCGGCGCGGGCGGGCGCGCCAGCTCGGCCTGCGTGCTGACGTCACGCAGCGCCGCCGCCGCCTCCAGCGCGTCGCTCAGTAGCAACACGTGTGTCTCACGCCACAGTACACTCACCCCCTCAGCGCGTGGTGCGCCAGCGGCGCGGGCGGGCGCGCCAGCTCGGCCTGCGTGCTGACGTCACGCAGCGCCGCCGCCGCCTCCAGCGCGTCGCTCAGTAGCAACACGTGTGTCTCACGCCACAGTACACTCACCCCCTCAGCGCGTGGTGCGCCAGCGGCGCGGGCGGGCGCGCCAGCTCGGCCTGCGTGCTGACGTCACGCAGCGCCGCCGCCGCCTCCAGCGCGTCGCTCAGTAGCAACACGTGTGTCTCACGCCACAGTACACTCACCCCCTCAGCGCGTGGTGCGCCAGCGGCGCGGGCGGGCGCGCCAGCTCGGCCTGCGTGCTGACGTCACGCAGCGCCGCCGCCGCCTCCAGCGCGTCGCTCAGTAGCAACACGTGTGTCTCACGCCACAGTACACTCACCCCCTCAGCGCGTGGTGCGCCAGCGGCGCGGGCGGGCGCGCCAGCTCGGCCTGCGTGCTGACGTCACGCAGCGCCGCCGCCGCCTCCAGCGCGTCGCTCAGCAGGAACACGTCGGACACGCGCCAGCCGGCGACTACCGAGCGGATGAAGCGCCCGTGCTCGCAGCCTGGCGAAACGCAGAGATAAAGGTTTAATGAATAGAAATAGTAATGAATACGCTGTAAACTTTTAGTGAAAAGCCAGCTGTACACATTATTGGTCACAGACTCTTACCTTTGAGAGAAATTTAAATCAACTGTGAATTGTCTGAGGCGTTTGACTGTGTTGAACACGATACGTTGATCAGGAAACTCAGTCATTATGGTGTAAGGGGTACCGAACTAAAACTTTTAACCTCATATTTGAGTGATAGAACTCAGAAAGTTGTAATAAATTGCAAAAGATCACAAGGATCAGTTGTAGGTATGGGGGTTCCCCAGGGGTCGATATTAGGCCCATTTTTTATTTAATTTATATAAACGATTTACCATACATGGTAAAGAATAATCTTGAGATAGAACGATTTGCTGATGATACTTCGTTAATATTTAAAATTAACAGACAGGAAACAAATTATGACGACGTGAACAATGCACTCTCTAATGTTGTAAAATGTTTCAATGCGAACAATCTAGTTTTAAATGATAAAAAAACGAAATGTATAAAGTTTTCGGCACCAAATGTAAAGCAAGTAGAGACATATTTGAAATTAAACGGTAAAAAGTTAAACCTGGTAGACAATACCGTTTTTCTTGGAATAACTGTCGACTCCAAACTGCAGTGGGGACCCCATATAGCACAACTGGCGAGTAGGCTTAGTTCTGCGAGATTTGCGGTTAAAAAAATTCGTTCCCTGACAGACATTCATACTGCTAGGTTAGTTTATTTCAGTTATTTTCATAGCCTAAAGTCCTACTATATCCTACTCTGGGGAAACGCTGCTGACGTTAAAACGATCTTTACGCTGCAGAAACGGACCATTCGCAGAATTTATAAACTTAGTAAAAGAGAAACTCTTATGGATCTGTTTAAGGAGATTAGTATTTTGACCCTTGCTTCACAGTATATTTTTGAGAACATTTGTGCGAAGGAATATTGATAGGTTTGAAACTCTTAAGGATAGACATTTGATAAATAATGATGACGCAATGACTAGGAACCATAAAATAGTTTTTCCAAAAAGTAGGTTGGCAAAAAGCACAGTCTTTCATAAGAATGTCAATAATTATAAATAATTCAATCCCTAAGTCTGTACTGTCCCTGTCCTTTAACGTTTTCAAAAAAACTATTGAACTCAAACTGTGTAGTAAAGGCTATTATAGCATCCAAGACTTCTTAAATGATAAGAAAGCTTGGGTTAAAACTCTTGCAGGTTTCTTGTCATATCATAATATCATATCATAATAACATAGTATAAATCCAAGTCGCTAATTCTGTCTGTTTGTATGTTAGGCTGCCAACTCCTCCTAAACCAGTTGAGGGATTTTAATGCGGTTTTCACCATTCTTAAGGTATTTTTTTTTCATTTTAATTTGTAAATAAAGAACAATCGGAAAAAGTTTTTTTAAGTTAGCCATAAATCAATGTTTCGAGTGCAAGTCGGCCAAAATTACACCATTGTGAAGAGTGGGCTCACTAGTTATGTATAAGACTAACTTACTTTGTATAAAGATATTGGTTGACGTAATTGTACGTGCATCATATTATACACCGTATGTGACTAATAATGTTGAGCGGGTCCGAGGTACGAGAAAATAATTTATATGTTCACTGTATGTACACTATATAAATTATGATTGTATAATTTTGAAAAGAGTGCCGAGAGTTTTTTCCGGCAGCTTTTTCTCTCGGTCTACTACGGCCATTGCTGATGAATGTAGGGGTGTCACGTGACATATTTTTTTTATTTTTCGATTTTATGCTTTTGACAATGTATAAGAGATTAGTTTTTAATCCTACGTACAATAAAGTAATTTCATTTCATTTCAACACTGAAATAAATTAAATACGCTACCAGAATATCTGAAATCAATTTTGATAAAATGGTTATAAAATTTTAAATTTTTTTATTACGTGTCTTTAGTTGCATAATATCACTTTATCCGCTAAATAATGACACTATTTCTACGACAAATCGTTTTGGTTTTTATTAAGGTCAGACGATATATAGACCAATTCGTTACGGTTCAGTTTTCTGACATTGTACTCTGTATATGTTAACGATCTTAAAAGATGTTTCACGAAATTCATCAGTTCAATACAGGTGCAAAGTTATCCTATCATCATCATTATTATAACCATTCATTACAAAGTATAAATTCAAGTCGCTAATAGGCATGATGACTGTGAATAAAATACACAAAAATTATGCTACCATCTAATGAAACGTAAATAAAATATTAAAAAACAACAAGGTATTATTATAACTAATGCGAGATTAATTAATATTTTTTAAAAATAAATCTACAAAATACGACAGTCCGCCATGATATTCTGAACGTTAATGAGAGTGAATGACGACACGTAAGAGTAAACAAGTGATCCTAACCTATGTTTTCTTTTTGATCTCGTATGTTTTTCGGATTTTACTTACGAACTGCCTGTTTTCAGAGTTCTGTTTTATTTCTTGAGTGTTTTGGTTTAATAACGTAACTCATGGAACTTGAAATTTGGAAGAACGTTTGTGTTCGCAATGTGTTTACTCTAACGTGACATCACAATCGACGCCTGACACTTTGGAGCGTTTTGGTGGGAATTCTTAAACATAAAATGTTGAATTATTTTTTTTCATATAAATCATGTTTTTTTCCAGAAATATGATATTCTTTACAATAAGTATATATTTCTGAATATGATACAACAGTTTTTCAAAATCTGTCATCATGCCTATTGTGTCTGTTTGCATATTTGTCCGCTAATTCCTCCTAAACCACTAAACGGAGTTTAATGCGGTTCTCGCCATCTTTTAGGGCAGCGGTGGGCAACCCGCGGCCCGCGGGCCGCATGCGGCCCGCCGACGCCTTCTTTGCGGCCCGCGAATGTATTAAAAAAATATACATATAAAATAAAATTTCACATAAATAAAAATAAATAAATAAATAGCCATGTCCCATAGTTGAGCACAGGCCTCCTTCTCGGATAGCGAGAGGGTTTGAGCCGTAATCCACCACGCTTTCACATGTTTATTAAATTTAAAACCATTGAATTTTTTGTTGATATATTATTATCACAAGTGTGGCCCGCCTTTGGTCGATTTTTTCACCATGCGGCCCTTGCCTGCTAAAAGGTTGCGCCCCTGCCTGTTTTAGGGGATTAATTCATTTAAATTTGACGGAATTGCTTCGCGTGGGCGGGCCGCTGGTGTTAGTATGAACCTACCTTTGTCAAGCCTGGCGCTGGCGGGCCTCCTGGCAGCGTGCACGAGCCGGCGCCGCAGCGTGCCCAGCCCCGCGCCGCCGCACTTCTTCTTGCGCTCGCTGCGGACACAATATTAGCACTGTGTTTATACCCAGTTGTCATTAGATTTCAATTATAATAAGTAATGGGCGGTGGGATGACAAATGTTAGTTAGACGCAGCGGTTGCTATCCTGTAACTTGGTTTCTTACAATAGGTATGGAATATGACGTCAAAATAACAGATTTTTATAACATAATCGGCGTTTTCACGTTTGTATCTTCGCAGTTAAGGAATATATCGGTTGGTCTCAAAAAACGTGTTAAAAAATAACGAGAGGGATTGATCAACCAGCTCCGGGTGCGGATGTAATTTAAATTTAAGAATATGGGCACAACAACGAGACACATTTGCCAACGTCAACACAACTCTTACAAAGATCGTTAAAGAATGCCAGGACTTGAAGAGAGACAACTAGAATCCCCGACGTCATTAGGTTTCAAATAGCCCCGCAGATTACAATACTACGTGAACTTACCGAATAACATCTGCCATGGTGGGCGGCGCCACCGCCACGGTCGCGGCATCGCATGCTTCGCCCTCCTGCAACAACATCATTATCATCATCATCATCATTATCATTACATAGTATAAATCCAAGTCGCTATTCTGTCTGTTTGTATGTTTGGCCGCTAACTCCTCCTAAAGTACGCAACGGATTTAAATTCGGTTTTCTCCATATTTTAGGGTATTCATTAATTTAAATTTGTAAATAAATAACGTTTAGAAAAAGTTTTTTAACTTAGCAAAAATGCAAGTGTTCGTGAGCAAGTCGGCAAAATCACACCATTGCGAAGCGTGAGCGGGTAATATATACTTTAGAAGATCTTCGAAAATCGACTTCTCCTGCTGCTACAATACAATACAATCATCATTACATATTTTAAGCAAAGTCTTTATTCATGTATTTGTGTAAAAACGAACAAATTTTCATGCAGTTTTCACGTATGTAATTTGGAAGGAAAAAATAAATTTTTACCATGATTTGTACTAAATTTAGATATTTCTTATACTAAGCATGAGAAAGTGATAAAAAAACTTAGTTAAAGTGTTAGTTTAGCGAGTGTTATGATGTCAGCACAGAACTTTTAACTAAATTAATATGGTTATTCTGACATTTCTTTCGTTAATTTGTATTTAATAAACATTAACGATGACAGCTGTCAAAATAACGAAATTAACGATCGTTAAGAGTTACATGTTTCACGCGATGCCCACAGAATCGCGAGCGAGAGAAAGTGATACCAATACTTATAGTTAAGTTAACGCTGTCAGAATCACGAAATAGTTCAGCGTCCTGGTTGATTTAATGATTGTATTTTGTTTAGAAATAAAAAACGATCTTTCTTTCTTTTTCTCTCTCTTATCACAGCTATACAGGGTTATTTTTAATTAGTGCATCACCTCTTGCAGGCGGCTTATTGGGATTGATGTAGGGTACATCAATCCCAATAACATTTAACCAACGGCTAACTTTTTTATTTTATTTTAACAAGTTTTTCCATACAAATTTGCTAGATGCCTCTGAACGGTCAAAGACTCTACGCGCACGCTACTAGCGTGGCGGGCGACGGGGGGGGGGGGGGGTATAGTCGGTACTTTTCTCTCTCACAAAATACAGAGTAATAAATAACCGAGCGCGCAAATTTGTTTTTGTTTTTTTGTTTTTGTGTTAATAATCAAGTTTTGCAAAAAGTCGTAGAACAAATGTTATTGGGATTGATGTAGGGAAGCCGCCTGCAAGAGGTGATGCGCTAATTAAAAATAACCCTGTATATAGTAAAGTGGAATAGTGTAACATACGTGCGGAGTGGCGAGCGCGGCGCCCATGTCACGCCAGCTGTCCCTATACCTGTATCTTTCTTACACTTAGCAAGAGACAGTGACACCTATACTTTAGTCTAACTAACGTCGTCAGAATCACAGTCGTTATTAAGTTAAAGCATACTGAAAACTAACAATATTATTTGAGCTTTAGTTTAAACATCTCTTTAATTTAATATGAATTAGTAAAAAATACAACATGTAGCCGCCATTAGATTCAATCCAAATCCGCGCCCAACGGCAGTGACGCCAACCAGTGATGTCCATCGAATGCTAGGGATGTCCAGTTACCGATTGCTTTTGTTTTACCGCTAACACTATGTATATAAAAACTGGCTTCAATCATGAGTCGACGGAGTCCCGCTACGCGGGACCTTCCTTTTTCTGGGTGGTATCAAAAAAGTAACCTAACTAACCTAATCTATTGATGTTCTAACCGGCTAAAACTAGGTGTAGCCGCACTTCGGGTATTAGCCGTCACATATATACCGGACTGCTAAGCGGAAGGTTCCGGGTTCAATTCCCGGTCGGGCTAATTTTGTAAAAGTGGTTTTTCTATATCGGCTCGTGTCTGGATGTAACTAGGTTCTCCCATTGTGTACCTATAGTACAAGCTTTGCTTAGTTTAGGGCCACATAGTTGGTGTGTCATTCTGGAGATTTATTTATTTATTTATTATTTATTATTATTATCACAAGCAAAATTCAGTAAAAGCGTGTAACATACGTGCGGAGTGGCGAGCGCGGCGCCCATGTCACGCGCGCAGCACAGCAGCCGGGCTAGCATGGGGCCGCATGTCCGCCGCCGACCAGCTCCACCGCTGGAAGCAAACGTGAGGACGGTTGAGGATTATAGGAACTACTAGAGTTACAATAACAATGAAAAGTACCCTATACGTGAAGTGAGTGTGTATCGACGGATGTTTGTTTCTCTTTCACGTAAAAACTATTGGACGGATTTTGATGAAACTTTACAGTAATTTAAAGAAGCTAGTAAAGAACAAAATAAAAACAAAATGAAGAAAGCTTAGTTTAGGCTTTAATATAAAAACTCCTGAAACTTTACTTTCGTCCTTTCGATAAAAAAGACAGCTAGGAATAAATAAATATATATAATAAATAAACTGTTTTCCCCTAATGTTACGTTGATTTTCAGGCTGTAGGTACCTATCTACTTAAATACTAAAACAATAATAATATATCATATCAAATAACCATACTACAAATCAAATCAAATAAAAATTATCTTCTTAGATATGTAACATATACTTAATAAACGTCAATGTTACAAACTTCGACTTTATCTAACCGTAGACTGAGAGAAAAAAGACGGCGGAAAAACTCTCAGCACACTTCGGCACTACACAATCTTGGTTGCTCTAAAGTAAGCGCAGCCGGCACTTTTTTTATAAGTACCTCAGAATTGACAAGGGAAGAACCTAGTAACACAGAGACAAGATTAAAAACAAATTGGCCCAACCCGGGAATCGAATTTGAAACCGTCCGCTTTACAGACCGGGATATATACATATACCGCTGCGCCGCAGAGGTCGTCGAATGTTTGAATAATAAGACAGAAGCTAAGGTGAAGAGAGTTACGAAGTGGGAAGACTAGCATTTCAATGGTACCGAACAGATATTCCAGATTAAGGTATTCAGTTTTTCCCTTATCTCCGGCTATAAACCCTTTCATCTTGCTAAAGTTCATTTCATTCATTTCAGTCAACTGGAAGTACCCTATTATTTGTATAATCAAATGTTTCAAAAGCGATGAAAATTACCATATTTATTATCTTTTGATTGCGTAGAATTAAGTTGTTTTTACCACAGCATTCACTAGATGACTAGGTAGACAGCTCCCGCGTTCCCGACAAAATAGGATAGTGACAAACAATGAGACGAACAAAAAACAAAGTGATATTTTAGAATCTCCCTTTCAGGAACGGAGCCCTAAAACGTAAACAAAGTAGGTAACCAATAGGCAAGTTGAAGAAGTTATTTCATTGGTCATATTCATTGGCAACCTCGAGCCACAAGTGTACGAATCAAGCAAAGTAGTGCTAAAACATATGTTGAAGTTCTTGTCTCATGCCTCTATGACCCATTTCATATCCAACATGTTCTTACGGTATATCTTAGTCTGAGCATATGAAAAGAAATAACTAGTTTAGGGTAGACCAGTTAAAACAACTCCTAAGTTAGTAATGTGCGAAGTTGCGGGCGAAAATCTAGGCATATGAAGTAGTAATTAACTATACGTCATAATGGGGCATAACCTTTCTTAACTAATGTAACTAACTAATTATATGCTCGCACTAAAACGTTTTTTTTTATTAAGTATAATTTGGATTATTTTTTCCCAAAAATTTATATCCAGGATAAAAAAACCACTTATTTCTGTCAGAATATCTCCTCACGTTTGATTATTTTGCAGTACCTATACAAGCGCAAATTCATGACTTAAGTCTCCTAAAAACTTAATAATCGTACAAAATTACGGTTGATTTTAGGCTCCTAAATTTTCAAAACAAATAATTTTACGGTGGACTCACACCGCCTTACCTTTTGAGGCAATAGCCACTTATGAATCATGTTTTGTACTTCATGATAGAGGAAGTGCATTAAAATTATGAAAAGGAGTTGTTTCAAATAATTTTGCTAATATTTTTATTACAAACATTGCATAAATGAAATTATTTAATTTGGTTGCTACACGTAAAAATTTACCTTTGAGTGTTTCGGTAATTTCAATTATTAATTTAGGTGCAATGTGTAAATCCTTACTAAATATTATAAATATGAAAATATGTATGTCTGTTTGTTCCGCTTTTACGTCGGCTCAACCGAATTTTATGTATTTTGGAATAATTCAACAGCCTGGGATGAAAACAGGCTACTTTTTACTGCTGGAATAAGTATCTTTTCCACAGGAAAATAATTTTTAAGCCTACTAGTACTAAATAGTCACTAATTACAAAAAGACAAATTTTTCAGAAGGACTCTCTCTTTCATATTTAATTTGTTGTTGTAAAAATAAAAATTAATTAATAAAAACAAAGGAAAATGTAATTGCCTACTTATATTAATTGTGTATTTAGAAAAACATACCAAAAGTTTTCTGTAATAAAAAAAAAACAAAAATAGACTCTTTACCCTCTCAATAAAAAATAGATTTAAGAGAAAGATGATTTGATGTTCCACTGTTTTAATTGTCTACAACAAGCAGCCAATGCCTGTGTTATGATGAAGATATGGCAAAACAAAGCAATGTTTACAATCCCCACTCAATTGATAATTCATTTTATCTCAATAAAACACTGTGATGTTATATTGCATTGTAATGTAAATTAGTCATCATAAATAATAATTGCATGTCTAGACTCTTAATGACATTAAAATATTTTTTGCAGGGTTATCTAATTTGAAAAATAATGGGTTGTATAAGAAAAGGAAATTCATTACTCGTATAAGTAAACTCAAACTCTACTAATTAATTAAAATTTAGTAAGTTAATATATTATAAGAGATTTTTAGTATTACTCTAAATT
The DNA here is from genome assembly GCA_916618145.1 of Emmelina monodactyla. Lineage (NCBI taxonomy): Eukaryota > Metazoa > Arthropoda > Insecta > Lepidoptera > Pterophoridae > Emmelina > Emmelina monodactyla. The sequence continues at coordinate 4,970,703 of OU745297.1, forward strand.
AAGATTTACATAATTCTAAAACATATGTTGCAGTTCTATTATCATGCATATCATCATATACTATGATCCATTTCATATCCAACATGTTCTTACGGAATATCTTAGTCTGAGCATATGGAAAGAAATAGTTTAGGGTAGACTAGTGGAATTTGTTAAAAACAACTCCTAAGTTAACTTAGATTACATGTAACATAGACTGCAGCCAACATAATAAAGAACATTTATTACTATTTATAGGGTAATCACACTCTACTAACTGATTAAATTTTAGTAAGCAACCATATGTTTTAAGAGATTTTAAGTATCACTCCAAATTAAAGATTATACCTAGTAATTTAAGATTCATCAATAAATAATTGATTCTAAGAAAAAAGTCTTGTTAGATCACACATTAGGTAATTCAGTCTTAGAAGGGTGAAGTGTTAGCAGGGTGAATTATATGTGGCAAAATGTGAATTTATATCTTTAGAATAGGTTCCATTCTCCACTTGTTTTGATAAACAAACATGAATTTATGATATATTTTATCATGACTGAACTATAATGTTACCATTGCTGGTGATGAGTTTTGAGTTGAGATTTCTTTTGTACTTAATTAAATAATTAGACAAATCTGAATGCCAAGTGAGGACATTAACAGTTGACAAACATGGCTGTGCACACAAACAGGTCTAACTGGTATTGGCAAAGGATTAAAGTGTACACAGGGTAGGTTATAGATGTTCCTATCCTATAGGGTATGAGTGATAAAGAGGTCAATGTTCGCAGTGACGGTAAGAGTGGATACCTACTTACCGGGGGTGTGGTATACCGTGACGTAGGTGCGCGCGTTCCTCCCAGCGGCCTGACCTACTTTCCACTTGCTTACGACATGAAGATAAATGTCAACACCGCTGACCACCTAAATAACCATCGCTATTGAGCAACCACGACCCAGAAATGCACAACGACTCGACAAACACCTATTTCAGGTCAACATGACAACTAAACACGACACGAACACTTCTGATTATCAAAGGCAGTGGAATTCTTTTTGTTATAGACATAAGAGGGGAATAAATAAATGTTGAAAGGCGAGAGGAACTTACCGCTGATGATAATCATTACAGAACAATAATCCAATAGAGTTTCAGTGATCCGTAATCGCTTTATTATTGGGACACCATTCCGCCATTATAAACACACATAGCACTTGAAAAACACGATTCCACACCACTAATAAGAATATCACAGGGCACACATCACAGAATACACTTGGCAGTATCACTAGCAATTATTATTACACAAATGAAACCTCGAATTATCGCGTAACAAGTCTAAAAACCAAAAAACAAGGAACAGGGTGACCCGTTAGCTCCTCCTTCAGCAATGATTTTGACGTGACTGCCAACTTTGAGATAAAAATATAAATAAAACGAAGAAAGAGACAAAGACTTATGCAATCTCACTCGCACACAAATTGTTATATCACAATTTAGTGGATATTTTAAAGCCAGGAATATTAATTTATATCAAATCATTGAATCTCAGGTACAATAATTATGTGATTATTCAGAAATTACTTGAAAACGTTGATTGCATAATTCATAATTATTTACAAATGTTTTAAAAATAAAAAGACATATTAATTATTTATAAATCCTTAGATAGGAAACATACAGGCTAACCAAACCAACAAAATAAATCAATTACCAAGTGACAGTATTTAAAAGGTAGATTTCTTTTGATGTTGGAGTTAGAAGTAATTGAAAAAACTTAAAATAATGTAAATTAACGTATAAAACTAAACAAAATATGTATGTTACTGTAATATTCAAAGTTTAAATATTTACTGTTTATCTTTAATTACGATTGTTGTTTAATACAATAAACAACTATTGTCTAAAGTTTGCCTTTCTTCTTAATCTCAGCAACATTTTTTTGACAGTGACACCTTTTGTCACTTCACATTTGTCAGAATTGTCAGAGATATAAAAAACAATTTTCAATTTGTATTGTGTAGTTTGCATTGCATTTAATTTTTCACAAAAGCAAAAATATGAAATTTGATGTGATTTATTATTATTATTAAAGATTTGGATTGTTCGATCTCCGTGAATTTTAATATTGGGAATTACTTTCATCTCTTTATGTGGGCATAAATTGGTTAAGGATTAACTCCTTGGGAGCCTGTGAGATTTCTTACAAGTTACGAAATGTCAGTTCATTAAGCTAATAGTGGTAAGTTTCAAGTAGTAGATTATTATTTTAAAGCCCTCACTCAGAAAAGAGCAACATTCCAATGATATTTATTGGCATTATAAATGTTGCTATCACCAGCTGTCCTATGTTAGAATAAATCACAACAATTCAAACTAGAACAACTAAATGCTTCTTGATTGTAGCCACTGTTTATACTCTCATATGAAATTGCAAGAAAACTGAGCTTGTTCTTAACATGCTAAGGAATATTTATGTATAAAATTATGTTTAAATAAATGTTCTCTGTTCTCAATGACTTTCCAGTAACTTCATACTGTAATCATGGTCACAGTTCATAACTATTTCAACACTCTATAATTTCTCCCCATTTTGAGTCCACACTTACATTTAATTTGCCCTTACTTTAGTGAAATTTTGTTACCTTTGATTGTTTTGGTAGCTTTGTTGGTGAATATTTGTTAATGTAATTTATAATATTGTGTTGGGTACTAAAAACTTCTATAACTTCAGGTTTTTACAACTATACACACTTTTTTTTTTTTATATCTTTATTTATTAATTATAGAGGGTTTAATCTCCAACGAGATTACGTCACCCTCATTGGTATAAACAAAGTGTAACATTTATAAACATAAACTAATAATAATAAGTATCTAACAAAATCAACATTTATTATTTATCTACACCTTAATGCTAAATTTATTAATTCATAAAGTGCCCTTGCCGCTTTAGAGGTAGGATCAGCTAAGATGCAGTTACAATTTCCCAGTTGAGATAATTTAATATTAAATTTAGTTTCGAAGTTCCATCTCTCGGACTCAACGCGGACACATTCAACTATAATGTGATAGGCATCTTCAACCGTTCCGCACTCGGTGCAGTTCGGTGTATCTGATTTACGCATCAAGAAGGCAAAATTATTTAAAGGTATGTGTCCGGATCGTAGTCTGAGCGCTGTGACCAGTGAGCTCCTGCACATGTCAGCCCCATCGATCCACGGTTGACGAGGCAGATGGGGTTGCAAAGTCTTATACCATATGCCTTTTGTTAAGGATCTTTCGTCAAAATATGTCTTCCAGCTGGAATAGTAGTCTTCTTTGATTTGATATATCAATTCAGAATAATATGGTACACAACTATAATTCAACCCATCAACAACGGCTTCCGCAGCCAGAAGATCAGCTTTTTCATTACCGATGATACCGACATGCGAAGGAACCCACTGGAGTATTACATTTTTATGTTGATTTTTTAAGTCATAAATGAGTTTTAAAATATTATATGTAATAGCAGAGCAACGAACAGGGGTAGCTCCGCGTAAAAGTAATTGAAGAGCACTACGAGAATCTGTCAAAATTACAAAATCATTTGCGTCCACTGAAGAAATGTAGGACAAAGCTTCATAAATAGCGATCATTTCTGCATGCGTAATTGATAAATTAACTATTATTTTAAATTTAATTCCAATATTGGCGCTTAAATCAAAGAATGCCGCACCAATTTCATTGTTGGCGATGGATGCATCAGTATAAATCTGGTGATACTTGTCAAATTCATTCTTTAAATACCTATCACAGATAATTTTAATTTGTTCTGTATTACATTTTTTTTTAGCGGTTGTAAAATTATCTATGTAAATACGAATAACATCGTTTACATCCACATTGCTGACCCAAGTACTTAACGAGAACGTCTCAACTAATTTAGAAGCGTATATAGGCTGATTTATTAAGGATTCATGTAAGCTTACTAGTAAAGGTTTAGACTTGTTTCTCCAGTATTGTTTTTGACAAAGATAGGACAATTGATCAAGAACTATTATGGTTGAATTGTTAAGAAGAGATCGACATTTAAGATAAAACTTTGCACCTAAATATTGCCGTCTAACTTTTAGAGGTGGGATGCACAAATCAGCCTCCATTACATGTATAGCTGTGGTTTTTATGTAGCCTCCTATAACGCGTAAACATTGGTTCTGAATCTTATCGAGCTTATTTAAATGAGTTCGACAGCTACTTCCGTATAAAAAGCTGCTGTAATCAAGTCTACTCCTAATTATTGCTATGTATAATCTCCTCAAGTGTTTTGGGTGCATACCCCAAAATGATCCAGCCAGTACTTTTAACACATTTAAAAATTTAAGAGCTTTGTCTCTTGTTTCATTAATGTGCTTAGCCCATCTCAAAGAACGGTCAAGCCATAACCCAAGATATTTGACATTATCTACAACTTCTAGTCTACTTCCATTTATAGTAAGGTGTATAGAATCTCTAAAGAAACCTCTTTTAAAAAGACAGATTTTGCTTTTACGATCGTTGATTTTGAGTCCAATGTTCCCTAGAATAGAGTCAACTCTGTTTAGTGCCGATTGCATCTTTAACGAACCAGAGGTGGTATTTTGACACAAGGCGTATAACACAAAATCGTCCGCGTATTGTGAAATATGTACGTCATTTATATCTTTACAAACGGGTACAGTAATCACGTTAAATAATAGAGGAGATAGAGGGTCACCTTGCGCCAAACCTCGACTCGTATTTCTACATAAAATTTCATCTTGAATAATAATTTTTAACTCCCTATCAGACAAAAAATTCCATAAATACCTACAAATATTGGCACCTACCTTAATTGATTTATCTAAATAGGACGTTAAATAAGTAATATCTACATTGTTATAAGCGTTCTCAATATCCAAAAAGCAGGCCATCACAACCTTTTTTTCGGTAAAACTCATTTGAATCCTAGAAACTAAATTCGTTAAACTATCGTACGCCGATCTACCTTTACGGAAGCCAACTGTATTGTCGGAGAGGATATTATTATGTTCGATAAACCACTCCAATCTGTATAGAAGAAGATAGTGGAAAACTTTAAACAAGCATGACAGCATGGAAATAGGTCTTAAGGACGCTTCCGAAGACGAATCACGACCTGGTTTGGGAATGGGAACTAATTTAATTTCTCGCCATTGTTTAGGGATAAAACCTGAAGTAAAAATTCTATTATATAGTTCGACTAAAACTAATTTAGCGTTTTTTGGTAAATGGTTCAGCATAGAGTATGATATACCGTCGCATCCAGGTGTTGTATCTTTACTCTTTATCGCTTTGCTTATTTCGTTTAAGGTAAAAGGTTGGTCTAAAGTATAGTTTCTTGAGGTGAATGTTGGGGCTTTTGGAGACACTATATCAGGTGTAAGATTGCGCAATAATACTTCGGCTTGCATTTTATTAACAAATGGTCTCGAAACTGAATACCCCTTTAACCACTTCATCTTAGACCATAAATCACCCGGAGAACTTCTATGATCAAAAGAAGAGCAAAAAGAACGCCAACTTGTTGATTTAGCACGTCTAATCATTTTTTGAGCTTCATTTATTTTAGCTTTTAGATAGTCGTTATTTTGCACAGTGGGATTACGTCGAAAGTTAGCCAAAGCTTTTCTTCGTTCCGCAACAATCTTTGATAGAGCCGGGCTCCAGTAAGGTTTCGGTCTAAAGTTAGTTAAAGGTTGGTTGTTTATATTAATGTAAGGGATATTCGTAGTAGCTGCTTTGATAAGATTTTTTTCAATTTTGTCATAAGTTTCTTGTAAATTATCTAAAAATATAAAATTTGCAAAAAGATTTTCTGCACATGCTTTAAAACCTATCCAATCAGCTTTCTTAAAGTTTAGTTTCGGAATATTTAAATGTTTTTTTGGGGCACTAGATTTCATAATAACAATTAGATGATCGCTTCCCAACGATTCATTCGTGACCTGCCAATCAAACCTATGTGCTATGTCTGTGGAAGCTATCGAAATGTCAGGAGATGACTGCTGCAAATTACCATTGACAAGTTTTAAACAAGTTGGGGATCCAGTATTCAGTGTTGTAAAGTTGCTGTCAGTCAATGCATCATATATTTGGCGGCCTCTAGTATCGTTTTTATAGGACCACGTAGAGTGGTGCCCATTAAGATCGCCTAAAACTAGCGATTTTAGATTATTTAAGAATAAAAAGTCCCAATCACCAATGTGAGTCGTAACTGAGGAGGGGCAATATACTGCAAAAATATTATCTAAAAGTTTGTAATTAAAAATTTGAACTTGTAGTACCTGTATTCCGAGATTATTATTTGTAACTTGTTTAGGGCTTGCTTTCAAAGAATTATGAATTAAAATGGCTATGCCACCGTAGCCATCCGACCGATCTTTACGATAGATACTGTAATCAGCAATGTGGAGTGAGCTTTCAGGATCAAGCCACGTTTCTGTTAGTACCGCAACATGAATTTTTTCTTGATTCAAAAGACTTTCCAACGCCAACAACTTGGGTCGTAGACTTCGACAATTCCACTGCAATATTTTACAAGGAGATTGACAAATATTTCTACTTCTTAAGTCTAATAAATTTACCGCCATTGTGAGTTACTAAAAAAGGAATCTAATAAACTTTTAATGATCGGCCACTCAGATATATTACCAACAATTAATATGATTATCCATTCGATAAATGTTCTAATAAAGTCTTTAATTTTTTCTGCTATCGATTTTTTTCTGTCAAATATCACTAATTTTAATTTTGCGAGTAATTCTTGAAAAGTAACCTTTACTTCGGTGCTATCATCGTTCATAGATGCGTCACGGTTATCTAACTCTTCCTGGTGTTCAACTTCCAAATTCGGCTGCCAGTCCCTGCCTTCATTTTGGTGTGACTTTTTACTCGGGTTTTTCTTTGTAGTTTGGGATCTTGTTGGTGGTGGCTGTATATTACTGTGGGAGTTAGAAACAGTGTCTTTTTTGATAACATCTCTAAAAGTAGGTTCTTGAGAATCATTATTGGTGAAATAGTTTAGAGACTGAGTAAAGGGCGTAGGTGCTCTTGGTGTATATATGCTCGTAGTATTAGCAATATGCACTGGTGAGTCTGGAACGTACATCGTGAGTGCCTTTCTATAGGAACAATTAAAATCTGACATTATACTTCTAATTTTCTTCTCCCTCAAATAGGCTGGACATAATTTTGATAGAGACATATGCGGGCCCGAGCAATTAACACATTTAAACTGTACTGTTTCGCAGTTTTCATGTTCTCCGGTGCATTTGGGGCAAATATATTTCGTGGCTGGGCAAGATTTTTTTGAGTGGCCTAATTTCCAACATCTGGAGCATTGTGATACTGGGAATACATATTTTTCGACTATCGCATTTATTTGACCATCCACCTTTACGTAAGCAGGCAAAAAAGAACCTCTAAAGCATAACCGCACGGTTTCACAGTTCGACCATCCATCCGCACTATTGATATCCCTACGTTTTTGTCGTTTTACTCCTTCTAATACAGCTGGACTCGGGCATTTTATATTTTGCATAATTTCATCTTCGGTTAATTCCATATCCACGTTTCGTATGATACCATAGCAACTAGTTACTTCCATTGGTTTTTGCATTTTCCAACCCATTTTTTTCAATGATTCACAATGAAATAGCTTTTCCGCGCTTTTTTCACAATTAAAAGCAACTCTGATTTTAAACGGGTTAATGTATTTAATTTTAGTCGCGTCCGTTATATTATTTTCTTTGAATATTTTAGCTAATCCAAATTGTTTAGGTAGTTTCTGCAACCACGAAATATAAATTTCAATTTTCTCCTCTTTAGTTTTTTTTGCCTGTCTACTTACTGTTGTCCAACCTAACTCGTCTTCCTCTCTCCCCCTCTTACACGCTTTTACTGCCTCATTCTCTGTAGTTATACTTCCTTCTATGGATACAACGTCTTCGTTATTGTCGTGAACTATAGCTTCAATTTCCATCGTACCATTCGCTTCCTCACATTCTTTCAAAATTATTGCGCTTTCCTCCGATAAAACATCATCGCAATCACTATTTATCGACATCGTAGGTAAACAGAGTTGTTTACAAAATAGCCAGGATCACTAGACAATGCGAGCCGTGGGCTGGCGACGGGCGCACAGGTACGCACGTCGCTCGCCCGAAACCGGTTTCGCGCGCGCTAATATATTTGTTGTTTTTGGCGTGTGAGAGATGCACTCAACCACTACGAGCGAACGCCGCCTCGCAACTGAACTATACACACTTGAAATATCCCAAAAATCCCAGGCCTAATTGCTAAAACATATCAAATTCCATTGCAAAACTTAGTTGTCACATAGGTATTTCCAATTAAAAGGCAGAGTTGTTACACAAGCAACTTAATTTCCTTTTTCATCCTATTTATTTTATGTGTATGTTTTTCTCTTCTAGACAATTTCAAAAATTCAGATCCTATTTCAGTCACTCCAACCTCTTATTTCACAATAATAGCTATCTGTACGTCTATTCTGTAAAACGAAACGTGAGCACTTTGCTTTCGTTTCGGGCCCGTAACGGACATTTGCTATTCTATTGGCTTTCGTATCGTTTCATCAATCATAAGGTTTTTGACGTGAAGAATAGAAATTTAAGTCAAAACCCTTATTATTTCGTTGGCTTTCGGATTACAAATACGTTAAACGATATGCAAGCCAAATAGAATAGCCAATGTCAGTTTCGGGCCCGAAACGAAGGCAAGTGCATACGTTTCGTTTTACAGAATAGACCTACTGAGGTTATTTGTCCATTTTATCTCTGCGTCTACTTTCATCAATTTAAGTTCAATGGTTAAGAAATAAAAGTAAAAATGACAGACAGAGTTAATTCCGCAGATGTAATATTACTAGGGACTTGTCAAGATTTATCAAGGATACTTTTTTATTCATATACTTAATACTCCCATATTTTTTTTTACTCGCATCAAACTAAGTTATAATGTCAAAATATGCCTGGTTTAAGAGTTCGTGGTTGGGTATACCAACAGACAGGGATTTTATCAATAGTTAAGAGAGTAGTAATTTCTTGTTACTTTGTTACCAGAATCAGCAATGTCGTCAGACGAGCTGTGGGGCCGGCACAGTCCCAGCGACGCCCCCACAGACTTCGACCCCGGGCCCGCACTCGACCTGCGGCAACGAGACGAAACATTCACGCAGCCCGACCCCCCGCGAGCCTCGCCCAGCGTGCAAGTCATTCTCAACGAAGACAGCAGCGAAGCTATCCCCTACTACGACACTGAGGAAATGACCAGCTCTGGACTACGAACAGATGATGACAGCAACACAATACAGTCAATGAATGAGGAGTCTAATAGCCTCATGTCGATACCAGAAGGCATCAAAGACGTGGAAGAACCACCAGCGAAGGTAAGAAGGATCAACTCACCGAAACAAAACGATGAGTTGGATGGAGAAACGTGCCCGATCTGTTTAGACTCGTGGGGAAATTCCGGAGAGCACAGACTGGTAGCTTTGAAATGTGGACATCTGTTCGGGGCTAAGTGTGTGGAAAGATGGCTCAGGGCGCAGGCGGCAAAGGACAAGTCCTGCCCAACGTGCAAGAGCAAGGCTAATATGAAGGATCTAAGACATATCTACGCCAGACGACTAGTGACCGCAGACACCACGCAAATAACACAGCTGCAGAAACAAATAGACGACTTACAAGCGGAAAAGAGCAGGACAGAACTGGAGCTCCAGAAATCGAAAATAGCTCATCGAGCGTGTCTGTTACAACTCGAGGTGTTGAGAAGTACGCTGATGAAAGCACAGGTCACCAAAGAGCAGACTCAGAGGAAGTCCTGGCGATTTGCGCTGGAAAAGAACTTGGAAATATGTCGGGAAGGAGGCTGCCGCGTCCTAACGTACAACTGTCGGACCTACGAGCTTTACGTGTCGCAGAAGAGCACGAACAACCTGTTTCCAGGGTACGGGATCCGGAAAGTCAGCTGCGTAGACTATAAACTTGGGCAGTTTGTACACTTACACCCGAAGCCTATCAGAGACATCACGTATTCACAACCACGGGATTTGTTGCTCAGCGTAGGTTTAGATAGCTCAGCGCGCATCATGGAAAGGGGAATCGCAAGTTCGACAGTACAAAGTGGTGTGCCGTTGTGGTCTTGCTCGTGGGACTATTTGCGAAGCAACGAGTTTTACGTAGGCGGCGTCGGTGGCGTCATTTTGCAGTACGACGTCAGGAATCCTAGTTCTTACCTTCAAAGATTGTCGGCACCAGGAGATCTATCACCAGTAGTGTCGTTATGTTCTACGGAATACGGACTATTATCGTGTCAACTGAACTCTTGTTGGTTGTGGGTGGCGAATATGAGGCAGTGGGAGCCTCGAGCGTTGCCAGTCGAAGGACCGTTCATGTCGTTATCATACGACACGGAATCACACCGAGCGTTGGTTTCTTGCCGACCTGGAGCCAACGGCGTTGATCGGTCTCGCTTGATGCTCTGCAAGCTGAAAGCTACCGTCCCGAACGGAGAAGTAGTGGTCGATACGGAACACACTTTCCCGGGGTCGGCGCGGGCGTCGCTAATGTCACGATCCACGTGGGTGCGGGCGCCCGGAGCTTCGTGGATCGCGGCTCATTCAGAAAGCGAGTCGGCTCTGTACCTGCACGGCTTAGATGGTGCTAGGACTATGTCGCTGCCGGCAGCGGAGCCAGCACTCGATATCTGCTCCGTACAACTAAACGGAGACACAATAGTGGCTGCTCTATCTGAATCTAGACTTAGAATGTACAAAGCTGTCCCAACGAACTCGTGACGTCAGGCCGACGCTGTGTAACACGGCTGTGATATTACTTTGGTTTCTAATTTTGGGAGTCATTGGAAATGCAATGGAGTACTTACTTCTCTGGTTAGTTTCAAAGTAATTAAATCGAATTGTACAGCTTACTTAAAGACTGCTAGTGTTTTAATTATGAATGTAGTTGTTCTGAGTTGCCATTGTTTTTGTTACCGATCCAACCCATAGGGTGTGGCCGAGGTAATTAAAAAAAAAAGTTTGTTTTAAAATGAAAAGCTGCCCAATGAGTGTAGGTGTTTTTAAGTTAAATAATTTTATAACTTGGACTGTCTTTACTGCCCTATTTCAGTTTTTATTTTATATTATGTATTTGAATATTTTTAATTTATGTTTCTGAATGTGTGTAATTTTGGAATGATGTACATAATAAATGCTTAAGGTACTTATTCCGTGTTACGCTTATTACAATCCGTTTTTGCAATCATTACAGAAGAAACATTAAATGAATTACTGTACTATTTATTTTTAAACCATAATAAGTAGCATGGGTACCTACTGTTTTAATTTGAAACAGAATTGTATCTGAATTGTAAAGACCAAAAGTTCTAGCAATAGTATTTCTAATAGGTACCTATGTATAAGTCTATTAGAAAAAAAATCTGTAGAATCTACCGGCAGTTTGGTAAATAAAAGATGTAGGTACTATAAAATCAATTGTATGTAATTACATAATTAAAATTTATCTTCACAATCCCATACAAACAATTAACAGAAACTAACAGGCGGTGAATGGAATTATAAAAAAGGTTACTTCTATACAGGGTGATTTTAAGAACGCCTCATTCAAATAAGCTCTACTTAAACCCCTTAGAAGGAATGTATCGCATTACCAATCACCCTGTATAAAGTATTTTAATTAGGGATGTTAAGGATATCCATATCCGTAACCGAAACTACCGGATATCCGAAATAAAAAAATATCCGTATCCGTAACCGAAACCGAAATAAATGTTTCGGATAATTTCGGATAGTGGCGGAATCTAAAAATCTAAATGAAACACGTTACGACAAGTTGTTTTTGACTGCGTTCCGTAAACCGCTTACAGAACTGTGACCAAAGTGTTGGTTCTCTCTCTGAGCTCAATGAAGCGGTGTTTATGACGTCATCTTTCTCACCCATCGTCCTCCTCTATATAAATAAAACCATTTTACTATCTGTCTTTTTTGTATTACTTTTGAAATTCCTAGAATCTAATATCCGTAACCGAAACTATCCGAAACTACCGGATAATCCGAAATAATTTCATATCCGTATCCGAAACCGTACCGATATAAAAAAAATCAATATCCGTATCCGAAACCGAAATTTCATATCCGTAACATCCCTAATTTTAATATAGTCGAAGCCGATTAATTATGTTTTGTAGTTAAAAACACGACGAACAAGGACTTTCTTGAATATTGATGTAATTGATTTATAAATATTACTGGTTTTACAACTAAAGTTAATTTTGAGAAAAGCATCTGCAATGGCCTAGTTTAGTGACAGTAATTACGACACACAGAAAACATGTGCACATACAAAAGCCATAAATTAGTCTATATTAAACTATGAGTTACTTTTATTTGCATAATAATTTAAGACTATAAACTGCACCTAAATAACTACTAATTTTAAAATAATTCTTACAAGCAGGAACAAAGTTGGAAAACAATGAAACATTTGTTTCTAGATTCAAGATAATACAGTGACATGGATAGACTTTTACATTAGTTTAAAGTTGGTTACACTTCTATAGACAGTATTATTTGAAGCTAAAATCAGGACAATGATTTATTATTAAAATTCAACAAGAATATTTGAGGTTAAAATACATAAATTATAAAGCTAAGCGTACTAATGCAAAGCGTACTATCCAGCATACTATATAATGCCTTGTTATTAATACTTTACATTATTCTTTAGTGGCTTCTTCGCTATTTCCAATAACTAAAGTTACATACAGGCAATTCTCTCAAAAATATTATTAAATTATTTGCAAAGGCACTGTAGAGGTTCGATGACTTCTCGGACACAAAAAACTCGGATACCTTGTTAAAAAAATATTGAATATCCACAATTTGACCAAGGTGTCAATTTTTTTGTGTCCGAAACGTCATCGACCCACTGTAGAACCACCACGGAACAGAGAAGTAGATGGAAGTGTGAAGTGGGCGGGGCACGCGCGCCACTAGTAAGCGGAGGCTCGCAAACCCATACCTCAGTCGTAACTGTCTTATTGTCGTGTTCGGTTGTGTTTTGCTGTAATCGTATTGCGTTTTCTTAATCTAATATCGACTTTATTTTTAATGCAGTAAAGTTCAATTCATATTTGTTCTAATTCTAATGTAACATAAAACATAACAATTGTAAACATGAACTTTATTTGCCACGAAATAAAGTTCAACTTACATTGTGAAATGTAGGAACGCCACCTATTGTTAAAAAGTTGAATTTTGTGTGAGTCAGAATGGCGGGTGTACCTTAACAGATTCGAGCGAGTCATATGTAAAACTTTAGTAGGTACCTAAGATGTACTATTTGGTACCAATTAAAGAAATTGGTGTACTCCTTAAAAGCAGAGATATAACAAAATGCGAGTACACCCGCCACATTGACTGTAAGAATGGCGGGTGTATCTCCAGTTCTCGGTTATAGACATGTTGATGAGTTATTTAAAGTATATCAAATTTCTGTACCTTTGGTGTGCACAATTTATTTTCGGGAATTTTTTCGCCAAGTTATTGATTTCGCCAAATCTCGGTCATAAAATGGCAAAAAAAAAACTCTATCTGGCAACGCTGGCGACACTCTTTCGCTCCCGTGTGTTTAAGTGCTATGGTCCTTCAAATAATCTTTTGAACTTGTAATTTGTAGACCGTTTAGTAATAATATTTAAGAGAAATCTTCGTGTACAATAGTATTGTTAAAAAACTACAACGCTCACAGATCTTCTACGACAAATTTAATAAGCAGGTACACAGCTATTTTTGTAACTTTGTAAGCACTCACCTCTCTTATTAAAATTTTAAATCAAAGTTTATTTATGCCGAAAAACAAAAGTTTGCCACCAAACTTATACTTTATATTTCATCGACAAGCACTTCATTATCTATACATATAATAAAGCTGAAGAGGATGGAAAGTCTGTACATAAAAGATATTCGAAAAAAAAATTATTGGGGATACTTAAAATTGATAACAGAACACGTTCCAATAGTTTTTAGAATTTTTGTCTGTTTATCTGTTTGTCTGTTTATCTGTTTATTTGGCTGAGCATCACGCGAAAACGGCTGGACGGATTTTGATGAAACTTTTACTATTATGTAGAGAAAGTTATGGACCAGGTTATAGGGTAAAAAAAAACAACCCCTAAAAGCAAAAACTTGAAATACGTTTGCACGTGAATTTCATAGGGGTGCGTGGTAGTATGATGTGCAAACTACACTGAAACCGAGATTTGAAAAAGTACCAACATAATTATAATATTAATCTATCTAATATGTTATCTAATCTAATAATAATATAAATTCTATAATTTTCTAAGATAAATAATGATAATACACACAAACATCATAAAAACCATAACAATATTACGAAAAATGAAAGGAATAAAACATGTGCATTCCTTCCGTCCTTCTTGCTTTCATCTTGCTTCATCTCCATCCATTGCGCATGCGTAGACATTTTTTTTTTTATTAAATTAAGGCATTGACATCTGGGTCATCAGCCTAAACATGTTTCTCATTTCTTATTCTTTCTTTATTTTCTTGTACATTTTCATATTGAACAGTGTTGGATAGGAGATTTTCCTATCTATAATCCACCCACAGTAACACGATAGTAATGAAACTGCAGATTGTTGTGACTTCTTGGAAAGCAGCCCGGCAAGTGGCTATGCTTTTTATTGAATTCTTCAATCACTGTACACTTTCACAGGTGTTTGCTACTCATTTCGGTGTGGTCTTGTGTGGTTCAGAAGTGGTCTTTTTACACCCGTTATATACGACAAACTTTTAACATTGAGGTTAACAATTCCATAGCTGTGCCCCGTGGTTTCGCCGGCAAAATGAAATACTATTGAAAAACGATTTAACTTTTGCGTAACCATCACCGTTCACGCAGCAATTCGAACCAGTAGGTAGATCCTGAGATTAGCGCGTTCAAACAAATTAAAAAATTACTTAAGCTTTCTTATATTAGTATGGATTTAAACAACACGTTACAATCAATCAACCTTTTCAAAGTTTTCTTCTAATACCGATTCATACAATCACTACATAGTATAAAACAAAGTTGCTTTCTCTGACCCTATGTCCCTATGTATGCTTAAATCTTAAAAACTGGGCAACGTATTTTGATGCGTTTTTTTTAATAGATAGATTGATTGAAGAGGAAGGTTTATATGTATAATAACGTAGTATAGGGAAAGGGGTTTTACTCCGACTTTAACGCGTGCGAAGCCGCGGGCATAAGCTAGTAGATAATAAAAAAGTCCCCTTAATTAAAATACCAGACTTGAGGCCCTGTATTTAGGCGTCATATGTGTAAATGCGTACCGCCGGGAAGAATTTTGGCGATGATAAGCGCGATGTATGTCGCTACAAAGTCTCTAATACCAAAATCTTGGATTCCTTTGGAATCGAGCAAAATTGCTCTTTGGTGCTCTTTTATGTTAGGTACACCAAAGGTACAGAAATTTGGTATGCTTTAAATAACTCACCAACATGTCTATAACCGAGAACTCCAGTTCTCCAGTACACCCGCCATTCTGACAGTCAATGTGGCGGGTGTACTCGCATTTGGTTATATCTCTGCTCTTAAGGAGGTACACCAATTTCTTTGATGGGTACCAAATAGTACATTATAGGTACTAAGTTTGACATATGACTCGTTCAAATCTGTTAAGGTACACCCGCCATTTGGACTCTCACAGAATTTTTTGTATGTCAACGCGAACGTGAAGTACGTTGCGTAAGGTCGTAAATACATTATGGGTTTCAGTTAAGTAAGCTCTATTTTTCACTGACAAGGTGTGTTTTTGCTTGGCAGCATTTAGAAATAAAGTCATACTGGCACTTGGTCGCATATACCAATAAAAACAATTGTTTACATGTAGTGACTATGTTTATTATCAGTTCCATGTGTGAGTTTTGGCGACAGCGGTTCCTCTAGTTAGTTTGTCGTATAGCATTTCCATCTACTTCTCTGTTCCGTGAGAACCACCGTGTAACACTCCACATCACTACGCCACCACTGTCACTGTCACTGTCACTGCCACTAGTCACTGAGCCCCAGCTCCTCGTCGGTGTCGGGGTCGTTGCCCCCGCGGATGGTCTTCTTGTTCGCCAGCTGCAGCGCGCGCTGCTTGCGAGCCTCCTCCGGGGCGACGAGGACGTCGCCGTTGTAGTCGATCACGTCCGCTCTGCAAGTTATATTGAGCTTTTGTTATGATTGGTTTAGTGGGAATGGCTATTATAAGAGTTTTTGTTATGATTGGTTTAGTGGGAATGGCTGTGTGAAATAAAGAGTCTGTGTTATGTACAGGAGACGTGCTGAGTCTGGTACAAAATAAAGTGTAAACACACTGTAACAATAAACTGATTTTGATGCAATTGGGGTAAAAAATAGACGAACCTTGAAATAGGGTTGCTTATTTTAATAACTAGAAATTTTGGAGCTGTGAGCAAAGATAAATATAAACCACACTGTAATTAAATTTGATTGTTATAAGACACTAAAGGAAACAGAAACGAAAGTTATGTGGTTGAGAATAAGTTGGTAAACGCTATAGAAGAAAAAAGAGATACCAGTATACAGCCGAAAGAGACAGCGCTATGCAGCCCAAAAAGAACGGCCAAGTTCGAGTCGTACTCGCGCACGAAAGGGTTCCGTACTATCATTTTCTACCTGTTTATTAAGATCAAGTAAAAATTGCTTAAAAATTACGTTTGATGTATTTGGAACCCCCCTTTAATATTTACTTTATTGTTATTTAATTATTTATTTTGAAAAGTAATATACAAGTAAATATTCTGTAAAAATTTAAAGAGTCTACTTTATTTTGTTTAATTTTAGTATTTGTTAATACATCGTTTGTGAAAATTTCAGCTTTCTAGCTATCACGGTTTATGAGATACAGCCTGGAGACTGACAGCCGAAGCTTAGTAATAGGGTCCTTTTACCCTTTGGGTACGGAACCCTAAAAAAAGACAGGTTAATACAACTGAAAGAGATAGATACCAATAAACCACATAACAAAGAGAGAGAGAGAGACACCGCTCTACAACAAAGCGAGAGCTACATACTGCGCCAGCCTCCACTCGAGTGTTTCCGTTGTGAAGTCGTCCCGGTTGCCGAGGTCAGTGAACCCCACGATGAACTGCGTGGTCTTGTTGCCCTTCACCAGATAGATAGCAATATACCACATAACAAAGAGAGAGAGAGACAGCGCTCTACAACAGAGTGAGAGCGAGCTACATACTGCGCCAGCCTCCACTCGAGTGTTTCCGTGTGGAAGTCGTCCCGGTTGCCGAGGTCAGTGAACCCCACGATGAACTGCGTGGTCTTGTTGCCCTTCACCAGATAGATAGATAGCAATATACCACATAACAAAGAGAGAGAGAGACAGCGCTCTACAACAGAGTGAGAGCGAGCTACATACTGCGCCAGCCTCCACTCGAGTGTTTCCGTGGTGAAGTCGTCCCGGTTGCCGAGGTCAGTGAACCCCACGATGAACTGCGTGGTCTTGTTGCCCTTCACCAGATAGATAGATACCAATAAACCACATAACAAAGAGAGAGAGAGAGACACCGCTCTACAACAAAGCGAGAGCTACATACTGCGCCAGCCTCCACTCGAGTGTTTCCGTTGTGAAGTCGTCCCGGTTGCCGAGGTCAGTGAACCCCACGATGAACTGCGTGGTCTTGTTGCCCTTCACCAGATAGATAGCAATATACCACATAACAAAGAGAGAGAGAGACAGCGCTCTACAACAGAGTGAGAGCGAGCTACATACTGCGCCAGCCTCCACTCGAGTGTTTCCGTGTGGAAGTCGTCCCGGTTGCCGAGGTCAGTGAACCCCACGATGAACTGCGTGGTCTTGTTGCCCTTCACCAGATAGATAGATAGCAATATACCACATAACAAAGAGAGAGAGAGACAGCGCTCTACAACAGAGTGAGAGCGAGCTACATACTGCGCCAGCCTCCACTCGAGTGTTTCCGTGTGGAAGTCGTCCCGGTTGCCGAGGTCAGTGAACCCCACGATGAACTGCGTGGTCTTGTTGCCCTTCACCAGATAGATAGATACCAATAAACCACATAACAAAGAGAGAGAGAGAGACACCGCTCTACAACAAAGCGAGAGCTACATACTGCGCCAGCCTCCACTCGAGTGTTTCCGTTGTGAAGTCGTCCCGGTTGCCGAGGTCAGTGAACCCCACGATGAACTGCGTGGTCTTGTTGCCCTTCACCAGATAGATAGCAATATACCACATAACAAAGAGAGAGAGAGACAGCGCTCTACAACAGAGTGAGAGCGAGCTACATACTGCGCCAGCCTCCACTCGAGTGTTTCCGTGTGGAAGTCGTCCCGGTTGCCGAGGTCAGTGAACCCCACGATGAACTGCGTGGTCTTGTTGCCCTTCACCAGATAGATAGCAATATACCACATAACAAAGAGAGAGAGAGACAGCGCTCTACAACAGAGTGAGAGCGAGCTACATACTGCGCCAGCCTCCACTCGAGTGTTTCCGTGGTGAAGTCGTCCCGGTTGCCGAGGTCAGTGAACCCCACGATGAACTGCGTGGTCTTGTTGCCCTTCACCAGATAGATAGCAATATACCACATAACAAAGAGAGAGAGAGACAGCGCTCTACAACAGAGTGAGAGCGAGCTACATACTGCGCCAGCCTCCACTCGAGTGTTTCCGTGTGGAAGTCGTCCCGGTTGCCGAGGTCAGTGAACCCCACGATGAACTGCGTGGTCTTGTTGCCCTTCACGAGGCCGATGGTCGGCAGCACCTTGATGTGGAGGCGGGCTGGAAATAATGAGAAGATAGAGTTTAATTTTATTGTTAGAAAAGGTACATTTCGGACACAAGGTCGATGACATTTTGGACACAAAAAACTCGGACACCTTGGTAATAAATAACATTTAAATTGAAAATCCACAATTTGGCCAAGGTGTCCGAGTTTGTGTCCGAATAGTCATCGACCCGGTAAATTACGTACAGTAGTAGGTACTAGACAGAGCACGGCCAATTGATGTCTATTTTTGAGTCATTGACTTTTCTCTCTTCTGAAACTCTCCCGGCGGTAGCCAGTAACTTATCTACTGCGAAACAGCGCCGGTCTTATATCCCACTATCAAAGTGTTTACGCGACTCGGTTCATATAAGAGTTTCGACATTATTTAAGTTACTCGGCTACACTGCCTTAAGCGTTCGCCACCAAGTCCGTTGAAGATGTAATGGCCGTCAAAGGGAAAAATAGGAGTCATTGAGTTTTCGGACACAAAAACTCGGACACCTTGGCCGAGCTATGGTTTTTAAATTTAATTTTTTTTTCCTCTTTTTTTTTCACTCTAGCCGAGTTACTTAAATAATTTCTAAACTCTTTTGTGAACCGAGTCGCGTAAACACTTTGATAGTGGGATATAAGACCGGCGCTGTTTCGCAGTAGATGTAAGTTACTTGCTACCGCCGGGAGAGTTTTTATGGCGACGACACATAGATGCCGCTACAGTATTTAGGCCACTAACTTAAGGGTTAAATAAAGGAGAACTGAACTGAATATCTTACTATTAGGTTCTTTTTCGATTTTTTTTGGAATCAGCGACTTAAATAGTATGGTAAGATACTTTACTTGTAAGGAATGGTGCTCGCTCCACGTCCAATTTCACGAATTTGGTCTCAATGTGTTTCTGCGCCAGGATTTTCAGGTGCATATCTACAATCCTGTAAGCATTAATAGAAGGTATAACACTGTATCATGAAAAACAATGTAAATAAAACTGAAGAAACACCTGACTGTGATCACCTAACTAAAAGTTATTGCTATCATGCAATGCTCAAAGGGACAGATTTTAATTTTAATTTAATCAAACAGAAAACATATGAATTTAGACGGATTATAAGCAAGTTTAACAAACCCGCCTAAGCTTCGCACTGGTGTAACTTTTAACAACTTGTTCAATGAACATTGAATTGAACAATTCTAAGACTGAAGTTATGGATACTGGAAAAAGGAACACGGGTCTCCGAGCATAGCGCGACTCAGTGGTCAGAGCATTAGACTCGTTATCTAAGGTCCTGGGTTCGCTTCCTAGTCGCGCAATGTTCGGAGACCCGCGTTCCTTTTTCCAGTATCTACAACTTCAAAATTAATAAAATTATAAATAATAAATAAAATAAATTTCCAGAATAACACAACAATTATGTGGCCCTATGGTAAGTTGCAGTAAGCACTTGTGTTATTGGTACCACATAATGGAATAGGGGAGAACCTAGTTACACCCAGACACGAGCCAATATCGGAAAACCATTTTTACTGACTTGCAGCGCGGCGTGTCGCTCCGGTAGAAGTGGCACACCACGTTGACGCTCTTGTTGCAGACCGTGAAGAACTGCTTCTCGCCGTCCAGCTCCGAGTAATCGCCGTGGCCCTGGAGATAGCAATGCCGTGTTAGCCTTGGTAAGTTTAGATTTGTTTTGCCTTTGATTAGGCAAAGAGAAAATATATGAGACAAATGCATGTTTGTTTGTATAGTTTATTTAGTCTACATTGGTTGAAATCCCTACTATTCCCTACTTTCCCTACTATAATATTATAAATGCGAAAGTAACTCTGTCTGTCTGTCTGTCTGTTACGCTTTCACGCCTAAACCACTGAACCGATTTTGATGAAATTTGGTATGAAGAAAAAACTTAACCTGGGAAAGGACATAGGGTAATTTTTACCGCGGGAAAACTTCTCATTCCCACGGGAAACCGACTTCCACGCGAACGGAGTTGCGGGCGGCCACTAGTAATAAATATGCTTAGATTGTTTTATGGTTTTGGTCATTTAGAAAGGTTGGATGAAATAAGGAATACGAAAGAGATACACCGAGCGAGAATGCATGGCAACGTCGGTGCGGGACGTCCTAGGCGGACGTATATCAACCAAATTGGCGATATATTTAAAAAGGGCCACATCAAAAGTGCCCGTAGTCGACGAGCATGTATGAAGAGACTGATGTGAATGAAAGAAGCGCAAGAAGTATGTGTGGACCGAAGTATATGGCGATCCATAGTCTCTGCCTACCCCAATGGGAGACAGGCGTGACGATGTGTATGTATGTAGATTGAAATAAGCCCACCAAACACCCTGTGTTTGTGTTTATTACTCTTTTAAGCAACAGAGTGCAATGGGAGTGGGTCTTAATCCGAGTATTTTTTCCTGAGTGTTGCTCACAACCTTGTGCCGGCCACATCATGGACAAGGAAGATATTTAGTGGGTAGGCTGGTGTATCCAGGAGTCCCATATATCGCACCTTTAGAATTATAGGGACCTAATTCAAAACATCATGATTTTGACTATATTTCAAATGACGACCTAAAAGGACTGTCACTATCGACTTTCATTAAAACATGGACCGATTTTGGCGTAGAAAGATACAATAACGTATACTTGTGTCTCTCTCACTCCCTTACGTGTATAAAACTTTATTTAATGTTTCCCAAAAATTTTCATTTTTGGAATAGGTCACTATAATTCTAAGGGTGCGATATACTCTTGTGTCCCAGGGCTAGTAAAAGTCCACACTAATATGCTAATAAATGTTCAGCATCATAATACTAACGTTGGCCAGCCACTCCTGCTTGAGTTTGGATCTCTCCTTCAGCTCCTTGAGTCGCTGCTGTCTGATGGCCTCCAGGTCATTGCTGTCCAACTGATCCAGCCTGCAAACAAACACATAGTTACACATACAGTTAAGAATTAAAAAATAAATCTCTAGACTACTACACCAACTGTGTGGTCTTAAACTAAGCAAAACTTTGTGCTATAGGCACCATATAATGGACTAGGAGAGAACCTAGTTTACACTTAGACATTAGCCAATGAAGAAAATACATTTTATCTAATTTGAGAGTGGTAGAGTCTAGCTTTAGGCTCTGTCTGCAGCGCGATTACTGGGCTGACTCGACCGGTGAAATACCACCGTCGCACAGAAAACCATAGTGAAGTAAGGACGATGTTCCTGCGTTTCGTTCGGTGACTGCGGTTCCAGTGCCCAATTTTCTCAAAGGCTCAGCAACACACCCCCAACACCCACAGTGTTGCGGGGAGTCATGGGCGGCGGTGATCACTTACCATCAGGTGACCCGCATGCTCGTTTGCTACCAATATTAAAAAAAAAAAAAAAACAGTTGGCCTGACCCGGGAATCAAACCCACAACCTTCAACAGTTTGGTATACATACTGCTGTGCCACAGAGGTTGTCTATAGTCAGAATACTGGTAATTGCAATTTTTCATATTGTGACTATGCTATGCTAGTCTTGGGCAATAAATAACTAAACCTCTTCGGTTGTACCCCCTAATGTATACTAGTAACTTTGAAGATTCTATGGCTACTAAAATTTAAGTAGTTGTGAATCAGCTAAACTCAAACTAGTTGTTGGTTTTACAGTGACAAAATACCAATTGGTGTCAGTCATCAGTCAGTTTCTTTATAAATATTAGGTCTTGGAAATTTTGAGTCAAAAATAAACATGGGAGTAGGTAATACTACAACTAATTAATATATTATGATAATTACCGATCCAGTTCCTGGTCAAGCTGCTTTTCAACCGTCTTAGCCACATGATGTAGTACTTGCTCCATTGTCACTAATTACCTGAGAAATAATAATCATATCGAATCAATATTTGGCTGCACTCTTAAACAAAGTTTTGGTATGTTGATATAACTTTAGTAAACATGACATAAAACAGATGTGCAAGTAAAATAAATAAGGTAAATGAAAAAATATTAAGTAACAAACGAATAGTTTAATAAAATAATATGTGCGTAGTTGTTGCAAAGATATTTCAAGGTGCATAAAGTGACTATGCAAACAAAAGTATCATTTTTTGTCGTGGGTATTTCTCTTTCATTTTACGTTCTTACTTACGTACTGAAAACACAAAAGAAATTCTATTCTAGTGAACCTTGCTTGCTTTCTACAAGAACAAACTTAAAATGATGACCTCATTCACTCGGTTTCGCGGCACATGGTTACAACTTATAGTTTTTTTCTTCACTTACCTATGCCTGCAAGTAGATTTGTACGTTAAATTACTCGGAATAGCACAAAGAATCTATCAGACTCACCTTTATAAAGAACCGAATACTTTTTAATTGGTAAAACTTAGAACCAAATATAGTAGAAGAAATAAAAACAAGAGAACCGTATTTTCAATTTTTGTTTACACAATGACAGTGACAACACTGACAACTGGTAGATGTCGTGGTCCTTTAATCGAATACGTGAAAACGTTGGTAAGCGTGCAAATGCGTGGACCAAAAAAGATATGTATCATTACTCACAAACGTTAGCACTGAAATCAATTTGGTCCACTTGTTGGTACGAACATATGCTTGACGTTCTGTCAAAATGACAGGTGGTTTAATATGGGTCAGAATTATTGCATGTTGAGGTTTTCCCGATGAATCTGCTAAATATCTTTACATTAAACAATATAAGTTCAACAAAACTTGTCCGAAAGTTTAGATCTTACAAATTAAAGTATTCAGTTGTCAGTTTGACATTGCCTGACATTCATCTGACATTGCTGCACACAGTGCACTACCTATCTTTTGTTTGCACTGTCAGCACTGAACGGTGACGTCACTAATGACGTCAGATTGCTCAGAGTATGCAAACGTTCGTATTATATACTGGTCCGAAATTGCTGTCAGCGCGCTTTCTGCACTATTTGCGTGCACACGGGTGGTCCATTAATCCGAACGTTTGCACACTCTGAGCAATCTGACGTCATTAATGACGTCATCGTTCAGTGCTAACGATGCAAACAAAAGATAGGTAGTGCACCGTGTGCGGCAATGTCAGATGAATGTCAGTCAATGCCAAACTGTCAACTGAATACTTTAATTTGTAAGATCTAAACTTTCGGACAAGTTTTGTTGAACTAATATTGTTTAATGTAAAGATATTTAGCAGATTCATCCTGATAACCTCAATATGCAATCTTACTGACCCATATTTAACCACCTGTCATTTTGACAGAACGTTCTAGCATATGTTCGTACCAACAAGTGGACCAAATTGATATCAGTGCTAACGTTTGTGAGTAGTGATATCTTTTTCGGTCGATGCATTTGCACGCTTACCAACGTTTTCACGTATTCGATTAAAGGACCACGACATTAATGGACCGACCGTTTGCACGCAAATAGTGCAGAAAGCGCGCTGACAGCAATTTCGGACCAGTATAAGAGTGAGATCATGGATGGACATTGACATCTGTCTGATATACTGGTCCGAAATTGCTGTCAGCGCGCTTTCTGCACTATTTGCGTGCACACGGTCGGTCATTAATACGAACGTTTGCATACTCTGAGCAATCTGACGTCATTAGTGACGTCACCGTTCAGTGCTCACAGTGGAAACAAAAGATAGGTAGTGCACTGTGTGCAGCAATGTCAGATGAATGTCAGGCAATGTCAAACTGACAACTGAATACTTTAATTTATAAGATCTAAACTTTTGGACAAGTTTTATTGAACTTATATTGTTTAATGTAAAGATATTTAGCAGATTCATCGGGAAAACCTCGACATGCAATCTTACTGACCCATATTAAACCACCTGTCATTTTGACAGAACGTTCAAGCATATGTTCGTACCAACAAGTGGACCAAATTGATTTCAGTGCTAACGTTTGTGAGTAATGAAATCTTTTTTGGTCCACGAATGTGCACGCTTACCAACGTTTTCACGAAGACATGACATGCCTTCATAGAGCAATAAAAATATAGGCATTGGGTGTGTTCGGTACCTCAGCTCACCCTCAGTTATCCCAGCCATCATCGCCGTAAATCTGCGAACGGGGAAAAAATTGCGCGGCAAAAAATGGGCTTTCCATTTTGCAACAATAATTTAAATTCTTCTTCATCTTTTATTTTGTTTGGCCACAAAAAAGCACAAACAATAACTTAAGCCTCGGAGTAAATTCCCAAATAAATTTACTATTAAACTAAATTCAATCAATGGCGACCATAAAACCTTTTCGTAAATAGAAAAATCAAGTAAAGACGACTTTGGTTCGAAGTAAAAATCTGTCAGAGTAAAAAAAAGCCTTCGTCTCAGATGTTTTTTTGGTTAATTCACTACTAGCTACCGAACGAATGGTTGTTCTGTCAGAGAACGGTTGGAGCGCGTACCCGGGTACACTAGGACGTAGGTTGCGAACATGCGTATGGAATATGCGTATTCAAGAAAGAATCAGCAGAATTTTTGTATTACTACCTAACTAATAATGATTTCTTTCTGTATTAAAAAGACAGCTAAAAAATCTAATGTTCAAGTTGCAATAAATGAGCGTACGATGATCAAAGTTTATACATTTTACTGTCTGTGTTGCTGTCATTTGTGTCAAGTCATGTCATGTCATTGATCATACAATTTTCTGTCATTTGCCTTCTGGGAGGGAAGAGGGAAGTGTTTTCCAATTTTCTAGTTCATGGAAAGTTGTTGTAAACAAACCTAAACTTATAAAGAAATCCCTTATATATTGGTTTGATAGCTTATAAATTAACGTGAGAGTATACTTCAAAAATATCAAGTGACTTTTGAGTGAGAAAAACAATAAAAATACGAACGACGTAATTCAGGTGCAGCACAGTGCATTCCTATTGTGTTATGATTTAAAATTCGTAAGTACCTACATGCCATTCTTTCTTAGACTTTGTTACACTACAAGAGAGCTATATTTGTTTGAGATGTCAATATCAGTTAGTCCAAAACGGTTCAAGGTTGCCCCTGAGACTTTGTACTCGGAAATAAATCTGTTATTTTTTTTTTCATTGGTACGTCGTTAACCAGAAGGTTATTGTCCTCTTTTTCCGTTTGGCTCTTCTACTAACTAAACTAGCTATTTATGATTAAAAAAAATAAGGTAATGCACTAACTAAGCAATAGACAATAAAACCTATTGGTGATGTTACATACCTGTTTATTGTACCTTATGTAACTAAATAATCTTATATTTTTTCAGAGTAGGTATTAAAACTACATTTGTTTGCTATCATAGTAGCAACTATTTTCTACTGCCTTAAGTATATATTTTTGGGTTATTTTTTTGGACAAAAGTATCAAACAGCAACAACTAAAATCAGACAGATTTCTAAATACATATTTATTAAAAGTTTATTGCTACATTTCTGTGGACACTACACATATTAAGACTATCTGTTATAGCTTATTTCTATGTTACCATTCTAGTCTTATTTGCATAAACACAAAGTTAAGATCAATTATAATATTTATTTAAAAAAATACTTTTCTGTTTTAATGTAACTTCTAAGATTAATGTGATCATTATTACTTGAAATTAAACACATTTTAACAAATTATTATGTGTTTATTGATTTATTTTTGATTTTCTGACCTGTCTGTTTTTTTATTAGAAAAACTGACTTAAAGTTCCAAGATTGTGTTCATAACATCAAACTATTGCCAATTCTTCAACATAGCAACATTAGCAACGTACTGCATGTTTACTAACACAGTTCAGATAAGTGGCTTGCTGGAGTCATTGTGCTTGTGCAGGTGAATGAAATATGCATATTAATTTGTCACTTTATAAGGCACTTAATGCAGTCAAAAGTCTTGTATATACAGAGGGCTAAAGTGCAGTAGATGGTTACTAAATAATTGGCACAAGATGCACAAATGAATATACTGAAACTTGGTTTGATTTTTAGTTTTTGATGATTGTGAATTAGCTTTTTTCTTCCTAATAAAACATGGGCTTATAATCAATGTCCTGAATAAATATTTCTTGAATTCAGGTGCATATAAATAAAACAGAATTTCACCTTTTCAGTTCTTTTCCTTTTTAATAAATTTCATATTAAGTACAAGTCTATGTATATTATGGAGCAGCATCAAAATATGCTACCAGAGCTCTGCTATACATCTGTAGGAGTTCCACAAAAGTAAACACTTTAAGTAAAATAAAAACCATTTCATTCCTCACCCTAACCTTTATCTATTCTGAACCCACCAAAAATAGTCATACTAAAATGATTTGTTAATTTATTAAACAGTACACATAAACCAATGATTTCTTAGGCGCATAACAATTATTTTTTACCCAAAAACATATTTTTTTCTGTCCCAAAAAAACTTCCAGACCCAAATTCATATTTATCCATCCATCTTAGATATTTTAAAGCTTTCTCTCCGTATTCCAGTAACCCCCGCGGTATGTGAGTGCGGCGCAGGCAGCATGGCGGCGGGCGAGGCGCGCGTGCCGCTCCTGCGCGAGAGTCGCCCGTCTGCGGCGCACGTCACTCTTGGTGAGAACTATATTGATTCATATTGACGTACGAGTGGAAGAGTCTAGCTGTAGGCTCTGACTGCAGCGATTACTGGGCTGACTCGACCGGTGGAATACCACCGTCGCACAGAAAACCATAGTAAAGTAAGGACGATGTTCCTGCGTTTCGTTCGGTGAGTGCGGTATCCGGTGCACAATTTTTTCAAAGGGTTTGGGTGTATATGGGCGGCGGTGATCACTTACCATCACGTGACCCGCCTGCGCGTTTAAAAGCTTCAATCATAAAAAAAAAGTATGTATGGATGTTTGTAACTCTTTCACGTAAAAACTACTGGAAGGATTTTGATGAAACTTTACAGTAATATAGGTATATAGTAATATCAGAATAACATATGGAGTACTTTTTACCGCGGGAAAACTTCTAATTCCCACGGGAACGGAGTCGTGGGCGGCCACTAGTTAAATATATTCTAAAATTAACTATGTAAAAGGTTAAATAATGTCTTATAGGCACACACTACTTTCTCTATTGATACTCGTATTACCAATTCTCATCAATTTTAAATGAAATTGCGGTAATCCTCGGATGTTTTAATATTCATAGATAGCGAATATCACTGTAAACAACGAAATATAGCAATGTCTCAACCTAATTTGAGACAGGTGTGTCAAATATTTTTTTATTTACCAATTTAAAAAGTGTCTAACATTCGTTATACAGGGTGTCCAGGAAACAATGGATAAGCTCTGAAGGGCTAATAGTAGAACTAAAGGCAAGCCTAAAAAATAATTGATAAAAAGTATAACCCTTACACTGCTAGAAATATGGCGCTTTAAAAAAAAACTTCATATTTTTTTGACTGTGTTCATATTTTTACTCGTAACGAGGTCAAATCACTTAATAACATCATTATTTCTGTGCTAAAATAATTAACATTAACCGTATCAGTGAATAACTATCAAATAAAATAGCTAACTAAAGTATTTTTCTCAAAAAATAATGTTAAACTTTTGATTGGTGTAAAATTTCTGAAGAAATATTTTTGATGCGCAACTTTGAACAGCTCTGGTGTAAAAAAATTATATGAAAGTAACAGTGACCAATGATTTCAAAATATTCCTGGTTTAATTACGTTTTTAAAAAGATGTAATATGTCGTTATTGTAATGAAAAAAGATTGAACTAATGGTATTAGTGTGTAAAATGGGATAATTATTTAGTTCTAGCAAAATTATAAAAATACAATAAAACTAAAGAAATATGATTTTCAACTGATATTAATGGCAAAAACATTAGAATAATTGAGAGCAACTGTTCAAATTGTCTGTCCCCATCCTGATGCAGGCCCTACAACTACGAATAAAGGATCTTAAAAAAAATCGCGCGTGTCGTCGATCATTGATTGCAGCGGCCTGAACACGAGCTCGTAGATCTTCTAATGAAGTTACTGGTTGCCGGTAAAACTCTTCCTTAAAATAAATACCCCCAGTAAAAAGTCTAGAGCGTTTAGGTTTAGGCGGCCTACCTACCTGTTAGGGTAGGTTTCGTCAAGTATGCACATAATGCAACAGCATAGTGTGCTAGACAGCCTTCATTTTGAAGCCAATATGTGTCGCGAAGCTCTTCGGACACGTCTATCAATAAATTGGGTAAGTCATTATGAAGAAAATTTGGATCACTTTCTCCTGTTAAGTTGATTTCTTTGAAGATCCTTTATTCGTAGATGCAGGGTCTGCATCAGGATGGGGACAGACAATTTGAACAGTTACTCTCAATTATTCCAATGGGTTTGCAATTAATGTCAATTGAAAATCATATTTCTTTAGTTTTATTGTATTTTTTTAATTTTGCTAGATCTAAATAATTATCCCATTTTACACACTAATACCATTAGTTCAATCTTTTTTCATTACAATAACGACATATTACATCTTTTTAAAAACGTTATTAAACCAGGAATATTTTGAAATCATTGGTCACTGTTACTTTCATATAATTTTTTTACACCAGAGCTGTTCAAAGTTGCGCGTCAAAAATATTTCTTCAGAAATTTTACACAAATCAAAAGTTTAACATTATTTTTTGAGAAAAATACGTTAGTTAGCTATTTTATTTGATAGTTATCCACTGATGCGGTTAATATTAATTATTTTAGCTTAGAAATAATGATGTTTTTAAGTGATTTGACCTCGTTACGAGTAAAAATATGAACACAGTCAAAAAAATATGAAGTTTTTTTTTAAAGCGCCATATTTCTAGCAGTGTAAGGGTTATACTTTTTATCAATTATTTTTTAGGCTTGCCTTTAGTTCTACTATTAGCCCTTCAGAGCTTATCCATTGTTTCCTGGACACCCGGTATAATTCTGAATCTAATTTAGCGCTCTTAATTTAGAATCGAAATCAGAATAGGTACCGTTCATATAAAACTCTAGCAGTTTTTCAATGTCACACTAAAATACACAAATTTCTTAAACCGGCCGTACGATAACAAACCAATGTGTGCTTAATAGTACAAATACGTTATCTTATGCACGAAGTAATAAACTTCGGCTATCTATTCAAAACTAAAGATGTTATCGGTTTAGGCAAGACCTGATAACACTGGCCCTAATTGTGTTTTACTAGTTTTGTAAAGGTAAAAACATATTTTTAACTAAACAGAGAACAAAAAGCGTCAGTCACATACGCGTAATCATTTTTCAATGTTCCAAGATAAAGTGAGGCTTAAAACGAATGTTTAGTGTAAACTTAAGATATGCCCTTGAGTTTTGAAGAATAAATAGATATTTTTTTGCTTCGTGTTAAGTGCCTAAATAAAAAAATATGTTTAACTTCTATAATATTAAATTTGCATTCAAACATTTAAAACGACTTTAAACCCTCCTTAATTTTTGCACGCGAGCCATTACGCAACGCAGTTTATCTATATGATGAAATGAGACCAATACGCCCGATTTTTGAAAATAAATTGTAAAAGAAAGTGACGACAGTATTTTAAGTTTAGTTCAAACTGTTTTAAGAATCAGGGCCATTGTCTTATAATTTAAATACTAGTTAACAATGTGACCTTGAGCCTCATTGCCGGCTTGTTATCTTTTGTACCGATACGAGATAATTCTATTATTAAAGATGTTTGATTCTACAATTAATAGCTATAATTGACGACCTCTGTGGTGCAGCGGTATATATGCTGGACTGTTAAGCTGGTTCGATCCCCGGGTCGGGCTAATTTAGTTAAATGTCTTTTCGAAATTGGGTCGTGTCTGGGTGTTACTAGGTTCTCCCCTAGTCCATTGTGTGGTGCCTATAGTACAAGCTTACGCTTAGTTTAGGGCCACACAGTTGGCGTGTTAGTCTGGAGATTTATATTATTATTATTATAATAATACATTGATTAAATAAATAACGTATAGGTAGTACTTCAGTTTTTTCGCTACTTACAGTTTTATGTTGACAATTGAAGATAACAGAAACGTTTACAGATAAATGCTATGATAGTAATGACCTGAGATAATATTGATTTCATAACTGTTCGGTGTGAGCTGATTACAACTAGTTTGTGATTCATTCAATGTGAATTCGCGATACGGTATCCTAATAGTTTACAAAAAACAAAAATTGGTCATTTTTAAGTTGAATTGACGTATAACCTATTAAAATCAATATGGTGTATTATTATAATGATTACCAAATTTACAAAACAACTCTGCTGTAATGTTATAAATGCGAAAGCAACTTTGTCTGTCTTTTTGTTACGCTTTCACGCATTGAAATGATTTTGATGTAATTCAGTAATGAGATAAAGTGGACTTGGGATTGGAATGAACTTAAAAAAATATAATAAGCAATAGTTATAGCATAGCTTTGTTAGAATGAGACAGAAGTTTTTAACTACATACGTAGTTTAACGGGTTTGCACCTTCCTTACCAGGCGTCTTTGAGATAACTTAATATTTCTGGTGAGATTTATGATTATTTATGTTACATGTAGCATATCATTGTAAAGTGTATTAAATAAAGAAGAATTTTCAAACACTTATATTTTTTTTTATCATATCAAAGTTGACTGAACATTTTTTTTCCGCTGGTTCCACGAAGTTTATGCACCCATGCAACCCACTGTAACTTTATATGAGATGATTTGTATTAATTTATGATTGCATCTAAATAAAACAGTATTAGGCTTTAATTTAAAAAAAAATCGCTTGGTACCGACAGAAAATAAAAAATATATTGAACTTTTAATGACAAAATCGGGGATTTTCTTAGGAAAATCCTAAAAATCGTATAAATTCTAAAACTTAAACCAAAATGCAATTTAATAAGTGGAAGTAAATAGCTAATAGCCTCACCTATCCACCATTTTCATTTGGCTACAAACTCCTTGTATACGTATTTGAAGATCTTCTATTTATTATTGTTATTCTCCCCGCACACAGACACTAGCAATGCCGCCCCCCAGTCCCCGCACATGGCGGTGTCGCTGTGCGCGGGCGCGGCCGCCGGCGCCATCGCCAAGACGGCCATCGCGCCGCTCGACCGCACCAAGATCAACTTCCAGATATCGTGAGTATCATGTGCGAGGTGGGGAAGTGGGGCGCGGGTTAAAATACGACTAGCGCCATCTGTTGGCTGGGAGATTAATTAAAATAAGGTATTTGAACGAAGCAAGTATTATTTGTGTGAAAGATATCTGAATGACTGAAAACTTCATCAAAACACGGATGACAACTTTACTTTTCACTGCACAAGAGAGATTTAGAAAAGACAAAATCGAGAGTCGTTTAAGTTTCATTAATATCCGTTTAGTACTACAAACTAAAGCTAGTAATGGACATTACTTCGCAGACTTTTAAAATAAAGAACTTTACTTAGAAACTCAAACTTATTAACCGACTTCCAAAAAGGAGGATGTTCTCAATTCGGCCGGTATGTTTTTTTTATGTATGTATATCGATTACGTCGAGGTTTCTGAACCGATTTACGTAATTCTTTTTTTGTTTGATGCGGAATAGCTTCGAATTGGTTCCACAAAAAAATTATTCAGGTAGGCCTAGTAGTTTTTATTTTATGATCATTTTTTTATTTACTTTTACCTAGTCCGATGTCTGATATCAAATAATGCAAGTAAATTTTTGTTTATTCAATAGATAACTTGATGGAGCGTTAATCCTTGCTTGTGTCACCTTTTCTTTTCTTCTTCCTTCAGCCACGCCCCCTACTCGTGGAAAGCCGCCCTCGCCTTCGTCCGCGACTCCGTCCGCAACGACGGCGTCCGTTCTCTCTGGCGCGGCAACTCGGCCACGATGGCGCGCATCATCCCGTACGCCGGCGTGCAGTTCACCGCGCACGAGCAGTGGAAGCGCGTGCTGGGCGTGGACAATCCGGGGCAGGCCAGGTGAGGGGTTATTGGGGTGGAGGGGTTATTTGGGGTTGTGGGGTTATTTGGGGGTGTGGGGGCTATTTGGGGGTGTGGGGCTTATTTGCGGTTGGGGGGCTATTGGGGGTGTGGGGTTATTGGGGGGGTATGGGGGGTTATTTGTTAACAGTGGGGTTATTAAGAATTCGTAGTATATTCAGAATCTTGAGGGGCTATTTGAAAGTCGTAGGGTTATGGTGTGTTTATCATTCACCATTGGTCAAGTTAAATATTAAGAATCGATTTCCTGTATTTTCACTCGCCAATCACCCGTTTTAGGCTTTTGCCTTGAGTACGGCGTACTTCCCGCGGTAGAGGTCACAATCTATCTACATACCAAGTTTCACCCCAATCCGTTCAATAATATGAGTGTATTGACAGAAATCACCCCCTACTGCTGCTGGCGGCGGGGTCGCTCGCGGGAGTGACGTCACAGTCCGCCACCTACCCGCTAGATGTCGCTCGGGCTAGGATGGCTGTCGCTAAAGGTAGGTCACCAATAAAAAAAAGAAAAAAAATCGCTCTTATATTGTGTTCCGCCTTCTACTGTTGTTGATATTAAAAACTATTCAATATCTTAAGTTATCCAAATGATAGAATGCGTTTTTTTATGTTGCATAAAGAATACATTCGTAAGGGAATCAGAATATTAAATTTGCCAACTTATAAATTAGGCCTTATAACATAAGTTAACTGCAAACTTTCAGTTACATATATATACTTCAAATTTCTTAAAAGCTTAGATTTTCAAAAGTACTGGATCAATTGCATTAATCTTCAAAAACGAAGTACGGAGCCTTCGATACACAAAACCGACTCGCGCTTGTTTATTTTTTTAGATATTAAAACTATTTATTATTAAAAATAATAATTCTGAATACAATAATAACAAGTAACAGTTAAATATTATTTCAGGTACGGAGTATAGAACCCTGTCATCTGTGCTGACTACAGTTGTAAGAGAAGAAGGGGCATTTGCCTTGTATAGGTAAATACATTTTCTTAGATTTCACTACATCGTATAAAACAAAGTCGCTTTCTCTGTCCCTATGTCCCTATGTATGCTTAAATCTTTAAAACTACGCAACGGATTTTGATGTGTTTTTTTTAATTGAAAGTGTGATTTAAAACTAAGGTTTGATTCCAATTGAAACTTTCTGAACTTAACTATGAATATTGCTATTATGCACTCAGCAATAGAATTAGATGGAAAAAGATAGTCATTTTAGTTCTTTTCAACAATTTTCGTGAATAATGAGATGTTTGGACCAAAATTTTTAGTGGTTTATTGTTATTTGGTCCCCACACCGATATACCTGTCTTTTTCTTCAACTTGTGTGAGAAGAGTTGGCAATTTTTTTATCTTGCATTTGTAAAATATTGTATTTAGAATCGAAGCCTATGTAAAAATATTTTTTTACTAAATAAAATATTGAGTTACAATGTTTAAAAGGAAAATAAATATAATGTTTTTGTTGTCAATAACCTGCTCTTTCATTTTATTTACTAAAATTACCTATGTATGTTTGTTGCAGAGGCTATATACCCACAGTGATGGGAGTGATCCCCTACGCCGGAGTTTCCTTCTTCACATACGATACACTGAAGAGGAAGTATAAAGGTTAGTCAAATATATTACATTCAGATATTTAGGGAAACTCACCAATTTTTTATTTTAATGAATTCTCATTGTACTATGTTATTTTTTAAAGACTTTCATTAAATATTATCTTATTTGAATTAAAAATTTGATGATACTCTTACTACAGAAAGTAAAAATACAAATTTTGGATAGAGTAAGCAGAAAAACATACACACACAAGTAGCGAAATGATAATGTTAATAACTTAACATAATGGTTATTTTCACTTTTTATAAATTTTATCCTAGTATTTTTTTTCTTTAACTCACCCTTATAACCTCCTTATACGAGGGGCGGCTGATAAGTTCGCGGCCTACGATGCTTAATGAAAGAAAACTATAGTTTTTAATTTTCTATGTAGTCCTTATCAAGTGAAATACACTTCTCACGTCGTAAATACAAAGCCTTAATACACTTAAAATATATTCTGAAGTTTTCTCTTTAAAATGGCTCTTAACTTATGGCCGACCCCATCTCATTGTCATCCGAAAATTTTCGCCCCGTAACTCCTTTTTCAATTTTGAAAAAAGGTAAAAAAACAGGGAAAAAAGGTAAAAAAACAGAGAGCCTGGTCCGGATTTTAGGGTGGGTGATAATTTTTCCGAACCCGAATTTTTACCCGATTTTTTTGTTGACGAGATCCGAAAGAGATGTGGAATGAAAGAAGATATTGTGACAAGAATTGAGAAAGGTATGCTTAGATGGTTTGGTCATTTAGAAAGGATGGACGAAAGAAGGAATACGAAAGAGATACACCGAGCGAGAATGCATGGCGACGTCGGTGCAGGACGTACTAGGCGGACGTATGGAAGTGTTGAGTGGGTGTATTTACTCACGGTTCACGGTGTAATTGAAATCCGTTAATATAGTTCAAAGATTTATTCTTCAGGCACACACAACACTACACATTATCGCGCAACGAGTTTACAGCGATATATAGTTTATATAAGCTTAAGCGTAGCGACAGAAAGTACAATTAACAAGGCACGTAAATAATGTAGGTAGAACTCAAAAAGCCAGCATCGATTAGCGAGCGCTTCGCACGGTGTATGAATTCTGACTGCCGGTGCCGGCTAGGTAAACAAACGCACGGCGCGCGCGCAGCTATCTAAGGCCGGCCGGGGCCGGCCGGCCGCATAGATAACGGTACTTTATTATTTTAGCCGACTGCGCCGGAAGGAGTGCAATTAATTAATTTGTTAGTGTGATGATATGAGTTGCGTATTAATATTAGATATGTATAGATATTGTTTGTGTATTAAATAAATGTATTTTAATAGTGTTAGTAAATTAATGTTTTATATTTATATATGAGAAGGACCCCACAATACTCCCCCCCAGAGACCTGGTTAAGGGCGATAATATTCTGGGAACCTGACTCGTCTTCCAGAACGAGTTGTTTGTGTACTACTAGATGGTGATGACGGTGTCGAGTGTGGTGTGTGTGGGATGGAGTCTGTATTATTTGTGTCTGACAGTATATAGGCAGGTTTAATTCTGTCTATAGACACTGTAGTGTTTTTGCCTCTTATGTTGAGAGTACAGTATTTGTCACCTCGTTTGATGATGGCATGTGGTCCAGTATACGCAGGTTGAAGGGAGCCTCGTAGCGCGTCTTCCCTCAGGAATGCGTGGCTACAAGTGGCTAAGTCCTTGAAAACGAATACCTTGTTACTGGCGTGGTGTTGGGTCGGGACAGGGCGTAAGTTTTTGGCGTAACGTTTAAGACGTGTAGAAAATTCGGTCGGGTCCGTGCTGTGATTAATAGAATTCTGATCGAAGAATTCTCCCGGGAGTCTTAATGTCTCGCCATACACTAGCTGTGCTGAGGAATTCTGTAGGTCTTCCTTAAAAGCGCTCCTGATCCCAAGAAGAACTAATGGTAGGGTTTCAGACCATTTGGTGTCAGCGTGGCAGGTGATTGCGCTTTTCAACTGGCGGTGAAAACGTTCCACTAACCCATTACATTGTGGGTGGTAAGCAGTTGTGCGTCGATGTTTAAAGCCAATTGTTTTTGACAACTGTTCAAAAAGTGCTGACTCGAACTGCCTACCTCTGTCGGTCACAATATCAGTGGGGCATCCAAAGCGCGATATCCAGCACGACAATAGCGCCTTTGCCACCGTCTCTGCTGTTATGTCTGTAAGAGGTACCGCTTCCGGCCAGCGTGTAAATCGGTCAACGGCTGTCAAGCAGTAGCGAAAGTCGTCTGATGGAGGCAGAGGGCCTATCAAATCAATATGGATGAATTGGAATCTTGCCGAAGGGGCCTTAAGTGTTCCTAAAGGCGATGAGACGTGGCGTGTCACTTTAGAACGTTGGCATGCTAGACATGCTCGAGCCCAAGCTCGACACTCTTTACGCATCTCCGGCCACACGAACCGCTGGGCGATAAGTTTTGTAGAGGCATTGGCTCCAGGGTGGCTAAGTGAGTGGAGAGATTCAAATACTTTTTGGCGCAAACCTTTCGGGACGAAGGGTCTAGCAGTAGATGTGCTCACATCGCAGTATAACTGTTCATGGCTGCCTGGGATCTGCTTCTTCACCAGCTGCAGAGAATTCTCACCTTTAAGACATGAATCGAGCTCGGGGTCGTTAACTTGTGCTCGAGCAAGTGCTTCTAAGTCCACTGGCGTCTGTAGTTCCTCTATCCGGGACAGTGTGTCAGCTACCACATTGTCCTTACCTGAGATGTGTTTGATATCAGTCGAAAACTGTGAAATGAAATCTAGGTGCCTGAATTGACGTGGTGAACACTTAGCTTTCCTTTCGTGAAATGCGTAAGTTAAAGGCTTGTGGTCTGTATAAATGGTGAAATTGGTAGCCTCTAGCATGTATCGAAAGTGTTTGATACTTTCATAGATCGCCAGGAGTTCTCTGTCGTATGGTGAGTATCTAGTTTGTGTCGGGCTCAATTTACGAGAGAAAAAGGCAAGGGGCTGCCAACTACCGCTTTTGAACTGTTGTAGAACCGCCCCCAATGCTGTATCTGAAGCGTCGGTTACAAGCGCTAATTTTGCTTCAGGGTCGGGATGTGCTAGCAAAGCGGCATCGCATAGGCTCTTTTTACAATTTTGAAATGCTTCTAGTGCACTTCCTTCGAGGCAAATTTTCTGAGAAGCCTTGACCGAACCTGTTAATAAGGCATTTAGAGGGGCATGTATGCGACCGGCATTTGGAATGAAGCGCCTATAAAAGTTTACCATTCCGAGGAATCGTCTCAATTCTCGGACTGTTTTAGGCTTGGGAAGATCAGCAATGGCTTGAACCTTGTCTTCCAAGGGCTTAGTGCCGTTTGGAGATATCCTATAACCAAGAAAGTCTACCTCTGTGGCTCCTAGAATGCACTTGGCTGGGTTAACCAAGACTCCGAAATCACTCATGCGGGAGAATAGCAAGTGTAAGTGACCTTCATGTTCCTCTTCACTTTTCGAGAACACAAGAAAGTCATCTAAATATGCGTAGCAAAAGTCCAGGGGCCTGATTCTGTAATTTTTAACGTTTCGTGTGGTAACGTGCGTGTGGCATGCCAGTGGGTCCTGTGAGGACAATTTGTAGGTATTCTGTAAGCCACGCGTGTCGTACGTGTGGCTTGCAAGCAACTCCATAAGGCGCTTCGCTTAGATTGATAGTTCATTCAACCATTCATTATTTCTCAATATCAATATCTCGTCAATAATTCATCAATATTAAGAAAAAAATATATACTTTTGTACAATTTTATTTTAAATCTGTATTAAAAGTTTTTTGAATATAAATGGATATACTTTTTTAAGCGCTTTGATTAAATATTATTTAAAATAATGTTTCGTCTGCTCTGCCTTTAAACCTTGAGCCTGACTTTGAAATGTAATAATTCGATAACTCGTTGCAATCCTAAGGTTCGAGTCTATTGTTGAAGTTAAGCGACGTCGGCCGCGGACAGTCCTAGGATGGGTGAACGCTTGTGGTATTATATTCTGATTTCTTCCGTGCTTTAGACACGTTTATTTTGTTGGTCTCAAATAGTTATTCAATAAAAAAAAAAATTAAGGAATGGTTAGGTTCCCATCATGATTTGCCTTAAGGATAGGTATTACCTATATATTTTTCAAGCTAACGGGAAAATAGCGTAGCAAGACCGTGGTGTTACGAATATCCTGTGGCAAGCAGTCTTTTGATCGTTGTGTGCGTTGGTGACTATAGACACAATCTAATAATACAAAACCATGACAAAGCTTATCTTAAAATTGTAATATCCTATGATTACACACCATGCAAAATAAATGGTAATTAGGTTTATAGGTTTGAAAAATATATATTGTATTAATTTATACAAAAATAGTATAATAAAAGATATATTTTTAATCAAGTTATTTTCCTGCTTTTGCTTTGGCGTGAACGTTCAACTTCATGAAGCGGGCGTCGAGCTAATACGACGTCACACCTTAGTTGTTTCCACCAGCAGATTGCTGAGGACATTTCCTCTTACCATTGAAGTCACTGAACCAGTAGCTTACCTAAAAAAAATATTTATGAAAAACATAATTAAGTATATTAGGTACAATGTTACTTAGGTACCTACTAAATATTTTTTATGTGGATGTATGTATGTACCCATACGTAGGTACATACATACATCCCATGAAATTCCAAATTGGGAAAAGTTTCTGTTTAGAACCAATTGCAATCTAAGCACATCGTTTATTATAAATATCGAGGTTCTTCTTATTGAAATAGATAATATTGAATATTTTAAATTGATATTTACCTTTAACTGTAATCATTTCTTTCCAAAACGAACCAAGAACTTGGTAAAAGCCTCGTTACTACACGCAATTTAGTTTAGCGAGGCGATGACTTCTCTTATGGGCATAAAGTTTCGGCAGCTCAAAATAGAGCTTCTCCCAGTCACACTTATCACGTTATACTTTATTTCAGTATTTTTTTCTGACTTTAGCCTTTAAATGCAATATTTATCTTTGTTTGCTAACAAACCTACAGAAATGGGTGACACTACATGACATGACAGCGACGCAACCCATTCACTCATGTTACGCGTTGTTCAATATCTATGTTCTTAAATTTGGTATTCTATAAGCCCACACGACTGGGCGTCACAACTTGTCCGGTAAAAATAGGTATTCTCTAAACTTTTGGGACAATGTGACGTCATTTTTGACGTGCGTGTGGTGCGATTTACAACAGTTACTCTTCGGCCACTTGTTACTCGAACGTTTTTGATAATTTAGCAATATTTTATAATTATTTGATTGATTATTACTATAAATTACTTACTTACTTAATAATTTGTACTTTCTAATGTTGAATTGTTTAATAAATATACTTTTTGAATAGAAAGATGTTGGCGCCTATTATTTCTAAACGGCAAAGGACTTATTATTTTCTATTGTTATTGTCTATAATTTTGTATGTTTGACTACTTCAATTTTTGGTTTTACAAAAAATCGTAATTGAAATAGAAATTACTTCAAAAACACAAAAATATATTAAAAATACGACTTGTGCAACAAACAATATACATACTTCGGAGTTATTAGCGAGTTAAAGCTAGATAATTGATTAAATTTACCTTAAATATGTATAACCTACCTATTTGTAAGTGTTTTAAGTTTAACAATAGGTACAAATATATTTTTTTGTGCCTACCACTTCAAAGCTACCGATTTTATGGCACCTACTAGTGGCTGCCCGCGACTCGTTTCCCGTGGGAATGAGTAGTTTTCCCGCGGTAAAAAGTACCCCATATGTTATTCAGATGTATAACCTATATTTCTGTAAAGTTTCATCAAAATCCATCCAGTAGTTTTTACGTGAAAGAGTAACAAACATCCATCCATAGATCCATACATCTATACATTCTCACAAACTTTCACGTTTATAATATTAGTAGGATATCGGAGGCAAAACCTATGCATCTAGGGAAAGACAATATCTCCTTTTTTTGAAAAACCTACTCTTCCACAAATTTCGTTAATATGTAGGTACAGTAAGTTGCAAAAGCTTTTGCGACGACCTCTGTTGCGCAGCGTGATTGTTGTGAGGCAGGTCCCGTGTTCGATTCTCGATTCTTCTGCAAATC
Organism: Emmelina monodactyla; assembly: GCA_916618145.1. NCBI lineage: Eukaryota > Metazoa > Arthropoda > Insecta > Lepidoptera > Pterophoridae > Emmelina > Emmelina monodactyla. The sequence goes on from OU745297.1 coordinate 5,011,257, forward strand.
AGCTCGTATCGTTTTCCTTTAGGCTATTCTGTAACGCGTACTGCGCTAACTTTAAAACTACATTGTTTGTATGGTATTCTGGAGATTTATTTATATGATAATTAATGAAATAATAAAAATGTTATAAAATACACTACGTAAGTACCTACCTAACTCTTGGTAGTGGTTCGTTTAATAAATCATAGCTTTGCAATTGTATTTTATTGGTGTCAAAGTAAAAGTGTAACTTTTAATACAACTTTGGTTGGGTAAAAACATACAGAAACATCATAAATAGGTTATTACAATTCATTTACTAAACACACCCTGTTGAATTTATTTCATCTCATACTTTGAAAATAAATTTTACCCAAAATTGATTTTCTATTTGAGGACCACTCACTGCCTGTGAATAAATGGAGATGTTTATTAAATAAAGGCATTACTAATTACTTCATAGAAACAGAAAATATGTTCCTAATTTTATAAAATGTAACTATATTGATTTGGGTTCAAAATTTTGGTTTGTTTATAAACAACTTGTCAGTGCTTGTCAAAAATGTTAAAAACCATTCTACTTTTTGTCTACCTCATGTCATTTAGATTTAATTATTCCTCTAAGTCATTGACATTGTCAATTTATTAATAAAATTATTTATAATAACATTGTCTTAAGGTAAATGATAATCTAAAAATTATGAACACCTCACACTGACTTTAATTAACAAAAATAGTTATTTCCTAAGCCTGTTGGTGGTATGTTGCAAAATATTGATGAATGATTGACGAGATTTGTTAGTTAAAAGAGGTTACATCACTAATGACTGGTTAAAAGGAAAGCACAGCCCTAGAAGGACGCCAACCGATTTGAACCACACGCACGTTACCATTATGGTAAAAAGAGATAGAATATAAATAAATGGTTGAGACCAATAACTTAAGAACCCTCATGTGTCTACACATAGCATACCTAACTATAAATATATGCATAATTTAATTTATGAGAAAAATCCCTAGCAGTTTTTAGCATCGCTAAAATAATGGTTACCTACTTATATTTAAATTAGCCGCCTTAAAATTTACAACTTCAGCTTTACTAAGGATTCGGTAGACCGAAAGAAAAAAAATACCAAAAATACTACATACTTGCTCATACTGGTAATCAATATTATTAGCATATTTTACAATAAAAGGGATATTTTATAAAACCAGTGATTGCAAAAATAATAAAATTACCCAAAAAATAAGGCATCTAAAAACCAAAGTGGCTACTCGACCGCTTGAAGGTATTTTTGTTTCTATATTTGTTGAAAACAAATGTTGTACGTCTATAGGTTTTATTAGTCTTTGGGAAACAATGACATTAAATTGTACTTACAGAATACCAAAATAAGAAAATGAACGTGTGGCTCGATGCAGCGTGTGGGCGTGTTACAGAATACGAAAATTGCAAAAACGTCACACGTATTGGTCGATATCGACCGTGTTGCATCGTTAAAAAAGTTACGGAATCGGGCCCCAGACCGCGAGTTAATTCGTCAACAAACCTTTGAAAAGTTTGGCCCGCGTTTCGCAGGCCAAAGGTCATGAACGGAAATTCATATAGGCCGAAGGGTGTGGTGATTGCTGTTTTAGGTATGTCCTCTTCGGCTACCGGAATCTGATTATACGCTTTCACTAGATCTATAGTAGAGAAAATTTTGCTGCCGGATAGGTTTAATGCAAAATCGTGAATGTGGCGTATTGGATACTTGTCTGGTATAGTCCTGGAGTTGAGCAATCTGTAGTCGCCGCAGGGGCGCCAACCATTGTCTTTTTTGGTGGCTAAGTGAAGAGGCGAGGACCAAGGACTGTCGGATGGACGTGCCGTGCCGTTGGCAAGCATCGCTTCAAACTCCTTTATAGCTACCTTGAGTTTGTCGGGAGCCAACCTCCTGGGAGAGCATGCTATTGGGGGACCTGGTGTTGTTCGTATGTGGTGAGTTGTGTGGTGTTTAGTAATTCCTGGAATTCCAGAAGGTCGTGTGATTGCAGGATATTGAGCTAAAACGTTATGATATCGGTCATTACCTGCAGCCAGAATTTTTACACTAGACACAAGGTTGTTGTTTAGGGTTACAGAGGCCACAGTGCTGATACTGGTTAGGCTATCGATGAGCCTATGGTTACCTATATCGACTACGAGCTTATAATGTGACAGAAAGTCAACTCCGATAATGGCTTTTGTAACGTCCGCGACGACAAATTTCCAGGGAAATGTACGACGAAGGCCCAGGTCTAGATTAAGCTGCAGGTAGCCATAGGTGTCGATAGTAGAACCATTAGCAGCGCAGAGTTGGTAGGAGGTCTTAAGTCTAGTTTCCTTAATTGCCGAAATAGGGTATACACAAATATCACTGCCCGTGTCCACTAACAGTTTAGTCTTTGACGTACGATCCATGATGAACAAGCGACCGGCTGAGTTAAGGCGACCGTCCGTCGCCATTAACGATCGCCGGTGGGGTTTTCCGATTTGAAGTCACACGGTTTAAGGCAGTTCATCGCTTGGGTACCAAACTTGGAGTGATACCAACATACCGGGTACATTCTGTAACTAGAGCTCGAACGTGACCTCGGGCGGGAAGAAGAACGCCTGCGTGGGCGAGGGCGTGCGTTCCTTGGACCTGCGTAACGCGAATTCCGGGACTGCTGGTCCATTTTTAATTCCAGCCGTTCAACCATTTTACGCAGTTCAGCAATCTCGCTGGGAGTGTTGACGCCATATGCACCACTGGAACAAGCTCCGGAGCAGGAAGCAGCCGCTACATGCATCGTTGGGGAGGTTACCTCTTGAATCCTGTCGGCCAAATCTGCCAGCTGCTCGAGCGAGTGTGTCGGTTGGGACGCCAGCACCGTCTGAATATTGTTCGGTAGTCGGTTGCTCCAAATTGTCCTGATGAAATCGGCTGGAACCGTGGGTCCGGCGAGGTCTTGTAAGTGTCGTAAGAATTGCGACGGCTTTCGATCCCCCAGCTCCTCATGTGTAAGCAGCTGCTTAACCTTCTTCTCGTGAGAAGCTGATAATCGACGAATAAGCTCTGCCTTAATTTTGTCGTATTTGTTTCGCAGTGGAGGTTTAACGATTATGTCCTTGACGGCTTTAGCATGCAGTATGTCCAGATTTGTAATCACCTGTATGTACTTAGCGTTGTCATCCGTAATTTCAAAATTTTCAAATTGGCCTTCAAGAAGCGCAAACCATATTTCAGGGTCATCGGGCGAGAATGGAGGTACCTTTAAATTCGTCCGTGCACTATCAGGCGCCGTCGGGTTTGGTTGGTTGGGCCTGCGTACTTTTGGAGTACAACGGCGGGTAGTAACATTACTGCCAGCCGTTTCAGTAGAATCGCCGCTGTCGCTCATTTTTTTCTTTAGTCGTGGGTCACCAGTATGGAAGTGTTGAGTGGGTGTATTTACTCACGGTTCACGGTGTAATTGAAATCCGTTAATATAGTTCAAAGATTTATTCTTCAGGCACACACAACACTACACATTATCGCGCAACGAGTTTACAGCGATATATAGTTTATATAAGCTTAAGCGTAGCGACAGAAAGTACAATTAACAAGGCACGTAAATAATGTAGGTAGAACTCAAAAAGCCAGCATCGATTAGCGAGCGCTTCGCACGGTGTATGAATTCTGACTGCCGGTGCCGGCTAGGTAAACAAACGCACGGCGCGCGCGCAGCTATCTAAGGCCGGCCGGGGCCGGCCGGCCGCATAGATAACGGTACTTTATTATTTTAGCCGACTGCGCCGGAAGGAGTGCAATTAATTAATTTGTTAGTGTGATGATATGAGTTGCGTATTAATATTAGATATGTATAGATATTGTTTGTGTATTAAATAAATGTATTTTAATAGTGTTAGTAAATTAATGTTTTATATTTATATATGAGAAGGACCCCACAGACGTATATCAACCAAATTGGCGATATATTAAAAAAGGGTCAAATCAAACGTGTGTGAAAGAAGCGCAAGAGGTATGTGTGGACCGAAGTAGATGGCGATCCATAGTCTCTGCCTACCCCAATGGGAGACAGACGTGACGATATGTTTGTATGTATGTGTGGTTTTATAGCCATCCTTTGCAACGCGAGCGGTGTGAACGGGCGCGTTGTCCTGCAGGAACAACTTGCCACGTCTCTACTGTACGACTGCTTCAAGTGCCAGACCCAAAAAAATTGCGTAGTATTGACCATTTATAGGGTTTCTTGTAGACATGTTATCAATTCATAAAATTCCCTCGATATCCCAAAAATTAAGCAGTAAACTTCTTTTTTTCTTTTTCTCCGTAAACTTAAGCAGGCTAAGGATCTCGGTGTCATAATAGACTCGCAGCTTACCTTTGTTCAACATATAGATTATATAGTTAAAAAGGCACTTAGATCTTTAGGCTTTGTGATACGTAACAGTAAAAACTTTAGTGCTAAAACAAAAACTTTGCTGTATAATGCTATTGTTCGTAGTACTCTCGAGTATGGCAGTATCATTTGGAGACCTCACTTTGCTTGCCATAGCCTTCGCATAGAACGCGTACAGAAACGGTTTCTTAACCATTTAGCTTTCAAAGAAGGCTTAAAAACCAAGTCTCGATATAACCGTATCTCTTATACTGATAAACTGATTCGATTTCGTTTAGTCACTCTGGAAAAACGAAGAGATCTGATCGACTTACGATTCTTATGGAAGCTTTTTAGAAACAAAATTGACTGCCCCCAACTCCTGCAAAGATTTCAACTTAACGTCCCAAAAAGTTCAACACCTCGATCACCCATCGCGCCTCTATACGTTCGTCTCTGTAGGAAAAACTACACGACAAACTCGGTTGTCCCCCGATTGAGCAGGATTTTGAACGAATTGGATGACTTATTCGACATCCATTTCGATACGCTTAATATGCTACGACAGCTTTTGCTTACATAGGTAGTACTCATCGGTTTTCGCACGCAAACTCTTTCTTATGTGTTATCAAAATATATTTTTTTCAGTTTATTTTTTCTTATATAATTTCAATTTCATCTCGTTGTTTATGTTTTTTTTCTGCAATTTGCCTTTTGTATATTTAATTTGTATGTTTAATGTCTTAGCTTTTGTTACTTGCTTGTGTTGTGTGTCTTTAAAAAAAAACTCAGTATTTTTATTTGTCTCCATACAATACATTATTAAACTAGTTAGCTTTTATAATAGCAAGTAAGGTTTACCTGTTATTGGATTTACACAAGGCTAATAACCATTTTTTATGTACATATGTGTATCTTAAAGTGTAAAATCTGTTGGTATCCTAAATAAATAAATAAATAAATAAAATATGGTCGCCATAATCTTAGAGGCTTCCACTTTAAATTCTTTGGTGGCCTTTCGTTTTTTTAATCCACTGCATAGACTTTCTTTGGACTCTGTATTATACTGGCGAATTAAGGTTTAGTCTACGTACAATGAAGATGCAAACTTCGACTAAATCGCTCTGACACAACTCAAAAAAATCCTAACAACTCGTCAGTCGCCGTTGTTTATCACAAAGCGCACATTTTTTTTTCATGTGTAAATTGTCGTCTAAAATGTATCAGTTTTATTTTAAATTAATCTGTAACTTTTCAGCTATCCGCCGCAATTTTATTCTACTATCGGCCAATGCACATTTTTCAACTTCTTGAATATTTTCTTCTGTCACTACTGTCACGGGGCGGCCCGCGCAGGGGTCGTCTTCATAGCTCTCCCTTCCTTGTTAAAAAGCCGAGGCTAATTATTTTCTATGCCTCTACCATCCCTACTAATATTATAAATGCGAAAGTAACTCTGTCTGTCTGTCTGTCTGTCTGTCTGTCTGTCTGTCTGTCTGTCTGTCTGTCTGTCTGTTACGCTTTCACGCCTAAACCACTGAACCGATTTTGATGAAATTTGGTATGAAGAAAGAACTGAACTTCGGAAAGGACATAGGGTACTTTTTACCGCGGGAAAACTTCTCATTCCCACGGGAAATCGACTTCCACGCGAACGGAGTCGCGGGCGGCCACTAGTAGAAAATAATTGGCCCAGAATCTTGAAGAACCGATGACATTTCTTCAAAATAACTTTTGCCGAGTTTTCTTTTTTTTTACACAGAATTTAAACGCTGTGGTAAAAATTGCGACAATTCTCAGTTTCGGTCGACATGGTGTTGTTCCTTGTTTAAGGGATGAAGTGTTAATGAACGAAATAAATAAAAGGGTATTATTTATACAACCAATAAGACAGGCAAATAGTGTTATCAGTAACAAGATGATACCTCATCCCGAAGTATCTTAGGTCGCGAACTTATCAGCCGCCCCTCGTGCTAAAACTTTAGGCGGTAAAAGGGGAGACCTCCCTGTACTAGACAGAACACGGGTCTAGGGCCAAGCAGGGCCACTGAGAAGATTTCAGAAGTCGTATATACAGGGTGATTGGTAATGCGATACATTCCTTCTAAGAGGTTAAAGTATAGCTTATTTGCAGTCAATTAAGTCGTATCATACCATGTCCGAAAATTGTCAATTTCTGAGATATGCAACATTTAAGATTTTTTATACAAAAAAAAAACATTTGCGAAGTTCAAATGAATCCTTTTAGTGAAAAATTAAAAATTAAGTTTAATGTTTTGTAGTTTTATAACTAAAATGATATTTTAGATTCAAATTTGCTAAAAAGAATCGTCCTTATTTTAGAAAAAGCCAAGAAACCAAGAACAACTTTTAAAAATAGTTAAGTCTTAAAGCGATTTCCTAAAAAAAGTCCAAATAATGTTGCGTACAAATTACTTAAAAAACTTCCCCAATTCATTAGCTATTCAAAAAGATACATTTGTCATACTAAAACTATGTATTTGACAACTCTACTAATAAAAGAAGTAACATCTCTCTTAGAACGCCTCTACATTGTGGTTACCGCGCACTTTTGCAGTGTTTTCTTTGGTTGATGTCGCCGTCATGCACAGGGTAATATCTGCCGTCAAATAAATAAATTTTCTGAAAAGCCAGACTTCAAGTGTGTAGTTTTTGCGGTTAATTAGAAAAAACGAGTATGCTGAGTGCGGAAAAAGTTACTTCTATTAAAAGAAAGAAAGCTAACTACTTCTTTTTCATTAATCACTACACATCACTTGTTGTTTTTTTATTTGGTCGATGTCGCCAGCTTTCAGCTTTGTGTTGGTTGCTAGATTTCTGCTTAAAAACATCTATCATTTCTTCGTCTACTTCGTCAAACTCGAAACTGCAAATAAGCTATACTTTAACCTCTTAGATGAAATGTATCGCATTACCAATCACCCTGTATACTTAGCCGCGTAAACACTTTGATAGTGCGATATAGGATCGGCCCTACATTTCGCTGCCATGTATGTCGCCACACACTATATCGACTCCGTCCTGGGAGTTTTTTTCCGCCGGCTTTTTCCTCTCGGTCTACTGTTAGGTAAAGTCGAAGTTTGTAACATTGACGTTCATTAAGTATATGTTACATATCTATGATGAATAAAAGAATTTTGATAGTGCGATTTAGGATCGGCCCTACATTTCGCTGTCATTTGTACGTCGCTACCCACTATATCGACCCCGTCCCTCGCAGAGCACTTCCACGCCCCCGCGCGCGGCCTCCAGAGCGTGGTGCTCGGCGGCGCGGCCGGGGCGCTCGCGCAGACCGCGTCCTACCCGCTCGACATCATCCGCAGGAAGCTGCAGACCTGCCGCCCGGAGCACGGGCTGTATGGGTATAGGGGGGTGGGGGATACGGCCTGTGTTATATACAGGTGGGTTAGTTAGTTAGTTAGTTATATAGCTGGGTTGTATTATGTATGCTAATGGGGACACAGACCGCGTCCTACCCGCTCGACATCATCCGCAGGAAGCTGCAGACCTGCCGCCCGGAGCACGGGCTGTATGGGTATAGGGGGGTGGGGGATACGGCCTGTGTTATATACAGGTGGGTTAGTTAGTTAGTTAGTTATATAGCTGGGTTGTATTATGTATGCTAATGGGGACACAGACCGCGTCCTACCCGCTCGACATCATCCGCAGGAAGCTGCAGACCTGCCGCCCGGAGCACGGGCTGTATGGGTATAGGGGGGTGGGGGATACGGCCTGTGTTATATACAGGTGGGTTAGTTAGTTAGTTAGTTATATAGCTGGGTTGTATTATGTATGCTAATGGGGACACAGACCGCGTCCTACCCGCTCGACATCATCCGCAGGAAGCTGCAGACCTGCCGCCCGGAGCACGGGCTGTATGGGTATAGGGGGGTGGGGGATACGGCCTGTGTTATATACAGGTGGGTTAGTTAGTTAGTTAGTTATATAGCTGGGTTGTATTATGTATGCTAATGGGGACACAGACCGCGTCCTACCCGCTCGACATCATCCGCAGGAAGCTGCAGACCTGCCGCCCGGAGCACGGGCTGTATGGGTATAGGGGGGTGGGGGATACGGCCTGTGTTATATACAGGTGGGTTAGTTAGTTAGTTAGTTATATAGCTGGGTTGTATTATGTATGCTAATGGGGACACAGACCGCGTCCTACCCGCTCGACATCATCCGCAGGAAGCTGCAGACCTGCCGCCCGGAGCACGGGCTGTATGGGTATAGGGGGGTGGGGGATACGGCCTGTGTTATATACAGGTGGGTTAGTTAGTTAGTTAGTTATATAGCTGGGTTGTATTATGTATGCTAATGGGGACACAGACCGCGTCCTACCCGCTCGACATCATCCGCAGGAAGCTGCAGACCTGCCGCCCGGAGCACGGGCTGTATGGGTATAGGGGGGTGGGGGATACGGCCTGTGTTATATACAGGTGGGTTAGTTAGTTAGTTAGTTATATAGCTGGGTTGTATTATGTATGCTAATGGGGACACAGACCGCGTCCTACCCGCTCGACATCATCCGCAGGAAGCTGCAGACCTGCCGCCCGGAGCACGGGCTGTATGGGTATAGGGGGGTGGGGGATACGGCCTGTGTTATATACAGGTGGGTTAGTTAGTTAGTTAGTTATATAGCTGGGTTGTATTATGTATGCTAATGGGGACACAGACCGCGTCCTACCCGCTCGACATCATCCGCAGGAAGCTGCAGACCTGCCGCCCGGAGCACGGGCTGTATGGGTATAGGGGGGTGGGGGATACGGCCTGTGTTATATACAGGTGGGTTAGTTAGTTAGTTAGTTATATAGCTGGGTTGTATTATGTATGCTAATGGGGACACAGACCGCGTCCTACCCGCTCGACATCATCCGCAGGAAGCTGCAGACCTGCCGCCCGGAGCACGGGCTGTATGGGTATAGGGGGGTGGGGGATACGGCCTGTGTTATATACAGGTGGGTTAGTTAGTTAGTTAGTTATATAGCTGGGTTGTATTATGTATGCTAATGGGGACACAGACCGCGTCCTACCCGCTCGACATCATCCGCAGGAAGCTGCAGACCTGCCGCCCGGAGCACGGGCTGTATGGGTATAGGGGGGTGGGGGATACGGCCTGTGTTATATACAGGTGGGTTAGTTAGTTAGTTAGTTATATAGCTGGGTTGTATTATGTATGCTAATGGGGACACAGACCGCGTCCTACCCGCTCGACATCATCCGCAGGAAGCTGCAGACCTGCCGCCCGGAGCACGGGCTGTATGGGTATAGGGGGGTGGGGGATACGGCCTGTGTTATATACAGGTGGGTTAGTTAGTTAGTTAGTTATATAGCTGGGTTGTATTATGTATGCTAATGGGGACACAGACCGCGTCCTACCCGCTCGACATCATCCGCAGGAAGCTGCAGACCTGCCGCCCGGAGCACGGGCTGTATGGGTATAGGGGGGTGGGGGATACGGCCTGTGTTATATACAGGTGGGTTAGTTAGTTAGTTAGTTATATAGCTGGGTTGTATTATGTATGCTAATGGGGACACAGACCGCGTCCTACCCGCTCGACATCATCCGCAGGAAGCTGCAGACCTGCCGCCCGGAGCACGGGCTGTATGGGTATAGGGGGGTGGGGGATACGGCCTGTGTTATATACAGGTGGGTTAGTTAGTTAGTTAGTTATATAGCTGGGTTGTATTATGTATGCTAATGGGGACACAGACCGCGTCCTACCCGCTCGACATCATCCGCAGGAAGCTGCAGACCTGCCGCCCGGAGCACGGGCTGTATGGGTATAGGGGGGTGGGGGATACGGCCTGTGTTATATACAGGTGGGTTAGTTAGTTAGTTAGTTATATAGCTGGGTTGTATTATGTATGCTAATGGGGACACAGACCGCGTCCTACCCGCTCGACATCATCCGCAGGAAGCTGCAGACCTGCCGCCCGGAGCACGGGCTGTATGGGTATAGGGGGGTGGGGGATACGGCCTGTGTTATATACAGGTGGGTTAGTTAGTTAGTTAGTTATATAGCTGGGTTGTATTATGTATGCTAATGGGGACACAGACCGCGTCCTACCCGCTCGACATCATCCGCAGGAAGCTGCAGACCTGCCGCCCGGAGCACGGGCTGTATGGGTATAGGGGGGTGGGGGATACGGCCTGTGTTATATACAGGTGGGTTAGTTAGTTAGTTAGTTATATAGCTGGGTTGTATTATGTATGCTAATGGGGACACAGACCGCGTCCTACCCGCTCGACATCATCCGCAGGAAGCTGCAGACCTGCCGCCCGGAGCACGGGCTGTATGGGTATAGGGGGGTGGGGGATACGGCCTGTGTTATATACAGGTGGGTTAGTTAGTTAGTTAGTTATATAGCTGGGTTGTATTATGTATGCTAATGGGGACACAGACCGCGTCCTACCCGCTCGACATCATCCGCAGGAAGCTGCAGACCTGCCGCCCGGAGCACGGGCTGTATGGGTATAGGGGGGTGGGGGATACGGCCTGTGTTATATACAGGTGGGTTAGTTAGTTAGTTAGTTATATAGCTGGGTTGTATTATGTATGCTAATGGGGACACAGACCGCGTCCTACCCGCTCGACATCATCCGCAGGAAGCTGCAGACCTGCCGCCCGGAGCACGGGCTGTATGGGTATAGGGGGGTGGGGGATACGGCCTGTGTTATATACAGGTGGGTTAGTTAGTTAGTTAGTTATATAGCTGGGTTGTATTATGTATGCTAATGGGGACACAGACCGCGTCCTACCCGCTCGACATCATCCGCAGGAAGCTGCAGACCTGCCGCCCGGAGCACGGGCTGTATGGGTATAGGGGGGTGGGGGATACGGCCTGTGTTATATACAGGTGGGTTAGTTAGTTAGTTAGTTATATAGCTGGGTTGTATTATGTATGCTAATGGGGACACAGACCGCGTCCTACCCGCTCGACATCATCCGCAGGAAGCTGCAGACCTGCCGCCCGGAGCACGGGCTGTATGGGTATAGGGGGGTGGGGGATACGGCCTGTGTTATATACAGGTGGGTTAGTTAGTTAGTTAGTTATATAGCTGGGTTGTATTATGTATGCTAATGGGGACACAGACCGCGTCCTACCCGCTCGACATCATCCGCAGGAAGCTGCAGACCTGCCGCCCGGAGCACGGGCTGTATGGGTATAGGGGGGTGGGGGATACGGCCTGTGTTATATACAGGTGGGTTAGTTAGTTAGTTAGTTATATAGCTGGGTTGTATTATGTATGCTAATGGGGACACAGACCGCGTCCTACCCGCTCGACATCATCCGCAGGAAGCTGCAGACCTGCCGCCCGGAGCACGGGCTGTATGGGTATAGGGGGGTGGGGGATACGGCCTGTGTTATATACAGGTGGGTTAGTTAGTTAGTTAGTTATATAGCTGGGTTGTATTATGTATGCTAATGGGGACACAGACCGCGTCCTACCCGCTCGACATCATCCGCAGGAAGCTGCAGACCTGCCGCCCGGAGCACGGGCTGTATGGGTATAGGGGGGTGGGGGATACGGCCTGTGTTATATACAGGTGGGTTAGTTAGTTAGTTAGTTATATAGCTGGGTTGTATTATGTATGCTAATGGGGACACAGACCGCGTCCTACCCGCTCGACATCATCCGCAGGAAGCTGCAGACCTGCCGCCCGGAGCACGGGCTGTATGGGTATAGGGGGGTGGGGGATACGGCCTGTGTTATATACAGGTGGGTTAGTTAGTTAGTTAGTTATATAGCTGGGTTGTATTATGTATGCTAATGGGGACACAGACCGCGTCCTACCCGCTCGACATCATCCGCAGGAAGCTGCAGACCTGCCGCCCGGAGCACGGGCTGTATGGGTATAGGGGGGTGGGGGATACGGCCTGTGTTATATACAGGTGGGTTAGTTAGTTAGTTAGTTATATAGCTGGGTTGTATTATGTATGCTAATGGGGACACAGACCGCGTCCTACCCGCTCGACATCATCCGCAGGAAGCTGCAGACCTGCCGCCCGGAGCACGGGCTGTATGGGTATAGGGGGGTGGGGGATACGGCCTGTGTTATATACAGGTGGGTTAGTTAGTTAGTTAGTTATATAGCTGGGTTGTATTATGTATGCTAATGGGGACACAGACCGCGTCCTACCCGCTCGACATCATCCGCAGGAAGCTGCAGACCTGCCGCCCGGAGCACGGGCTGTATGGGTATAGGGGGGTGGGGGATACGGCCTGTGTTATATACAGGTGGGTTAGTTAGTTAGTTAGTTATATAGCTGGGTTGTATTATGTATGCTAATGGGGACACAGACCGCGTCCTACCCGCTCGACATCATCCGCAGGAAGCTGCAGACCTGCCGCCCGGAGCACGGGCTGTATGGGTATAGGGGGGTGGGGGATACGGCCTGTGTTATATACAGGTGGGTTAGTTAGTTAGTTAGTTATATAGCTGGGTTGTATTATGTATGCTAATGGGGACACAGACCGCGTCCTACCCGCTCGACATCATCCGCAGGAAGCTGCAGACCTGCCGCCCGGAGCACGGGCTGTATGGGTATAGGGGGGTGGGGGATACGGCCTGTGTTATATACAGGTGGGTTAGATAGTTAGTTATATAGCTGGGTTGTATTATGTATGCTAATGGGGACACAGACCGCGTCCTACCCGCTCGACATCATCCGCAGGAAGCTGCAGACCTGCCGCCCGGAGCACGGGCTGTATGGGTATAGGGGGGTGGGGGATACGGCCTGTGTTATATACAGGTGGGTTAGTTAGTTAGTTAGTTATATAGCTGGGTTGTATTATGTATGCTAATGGGGACACAGACCGCGTCCTACCCGCTCGACATCATCCGCAGGAAGCTGCAGACCTGCCGCCCGGAGCACGGGCTGTATGGGTATAGGGGGGTGGGGGATACGGCCTGTGTTATATACAGGTGGGTTAGTTAGTTAGTTAGTTATATAGCTGGGTTGTATTATGTATGCTAATGGGGACACAGACCGCGTCCTACCCGCTCGACATCATCCGCAGGAAGCTGCAGACCTGCCGCCCGGAGCACGGGCTGTATGGGTATAGGGGGGTGGGGGATACGGCCTGTGTTATATACAGGTGGGTTAGTTAGTTAGTTAGTTATATAGCTGGGTTGTATTATGTATGCTAATGGGGACACAGACCGCGTCCTACCCGCTCGACATCATCCGCAGGAAGCTGCAGACCTGCCGCCCGGAGCACGGGCTGTATGGGTATAGGGGGGTGGGGGATACGGCCTGTGTTATATACAGGTGGGTTAGTTAGTTAGTTAGTTATATAGCTGGGTTGTATTATGTATGCTAATGGGGACACAGACCGCGTCCTACCCGCTCGACATCATCCGCAGGAAGCTGCAGACCTGCCGCCCGGAGCACGGGCTGTATGGGTATAGGGGGGTGGGGGATACGGCCTGTGTTATATACAGGTGGGTTAGTTAGTTAGTTAGTTATATAGCTGGGTTGTATTATGTATGCTAATGGGGACACAGACCGCGTCCTACCCGCTCGACATCATCCGCAGGAAGCTGCAGACCTGCCGCCCGGAGCACGGGCTGTATGGGTATAGGGGGGTGGGGGATACGGCCTGTGTTATATACAGGTGGGTTAGTTAGTTAGTTAGTTATATAGCTGGGTTGTATTATGTATGCTAATGGGGACACAGACCGCGTCCTACCCGCTCGACATCATCCGCAGGAAGCTGCAGACCTGCCGCCCGGAGCACGGGCTGTATGGGTATAGGGGGGTGGGGGATACGGCCTGTGTTATATACAGGTGGGTTAGTTAGTTAGTTAGTTATATAGCTGGGTTGTATTATGTATGCTAATGGGGACACAGACCGCGTCCTACCCGCTCGACATCATCCGCAGGAAGCTGCAGACCTGCCGCCCGGAGCACGGGCTGTATGGGTATAGGGGGGTGGGGGATACGGCCTGTGTTATATACAGGTGGGTTAGTTAGTTAGTTAGTTATATAGCTGGGTTGTATTATGTATGCTAATGGGGACACAGACCGCGTCCTACCCGCTCGACATCATCCGCAGGAAGCTGCAGACCTGCCGCCCGGAGCACGGGCTGTATGGGTATAGGGGGGTGGGGGATACGGCCTGTGTTATATACAGGTGGGTTAGATAGTTAGTTATTTTATTTATTTTATTTTATTTTACAATATTTGGAAAACTTACAGCTAGACAAAACTTAAAATTAATAATACAGTAAAAGATGGCCAATTACAAGTTTTCACTGCTAAGCATTAAAAAATTAAAAGAAAAACAGTCTAAACAAAAGAATAACTTACAGTTGTACAATCATTGCATGCCTAGAAAAATCAAGTTTAAATATAATAAAAAATAAATAACAGTCAGTGTTTATATATTGAAGAAAGCATTCGATATTACACTTCTGACTTTGGGTATGCTGGTACAGAACAGGTCAAGCTCATTGTTTTGACGATAAAACTCATTTAAGAAGTTACATGATCTTACTAGAAAAGAGTTTTGTCTGTAGTTCGTCTTGGAAGGTGGAATGTAAAGTAAAAGTTTATTCCTATACAGTTTAATTTGGGTATGCAAGCCAATGTTCATTAAAAGCTCAGGAACGTCGAGTTTGTTATTTGCAATTTTAATTAGAATAGAAGCATCTGTAATTTTCCTACGTAAATAAAGTGGAAGTAAATGATGTCTTCTACAACGTGCTAAGTAATCATTATCGTAAATTTGTGATTTGTACTGCAAGAATCTAAGGAAACGTCTTTGGATATTTTCTATTCTGTTTATATAAATCTCATACATTGGATTCCAGATAGCTGACGCATAATCGAGGTGACTGCGGACATACGAACAGTACAAAATTTTGATTGTTTTGAGAGATTTAAACTGTGATGAAAGTCGAAGGACAAATCCAAGTGATTGTGAAGCTTTATTTACAATTTTCTCAACATGTTTGTCGAATAATAACTTAGAGTCAAAGAGTACACCCAAGTCATTAACTAGTTCTGTCCTGTTTAAAAATGAATTACGAATTGTGTAATTGTAGATGATAGGATTTAGTTTTCGGGTAAATGAACAAACAAAGCATTTAGAAATATTTAGGTCGATTCTATTGGTTCTACAGAAATTATCAAAACTGTCAAGATCTTTTTGAAGAAGAAGGCAATCACTTAAATCGTTTATTGGGAATAGAATTTTCATGTCATCTGCAAATAGTAGTAATTTTGAATATGTAAAGTAATTATTAATGTCATTTATAAAAATTAGAAATAGAAGGGGGCCTAGTAACGATCCTTGAGGAACACCCGAAGGAACACATTTGGCTTGTGATGTGAAGCCGTTAAGCACGACAGTTTGACAACGATTTTCGATGTAGGACGTGAACCACCTAAGCAGATTACCTCTAATACCTATATTTTGTAACTTTTGTAAAAGTAGGTGATGCTCTATGCGATCAAAACATTTTCGGTAATCAGTGTAGATAACATCCACCTGGGATGGCTTCGACATGTTGTCAGACAGGAATTCAGCACATGCCAACAGGTTCGTATCTGTCGATCTATCTTTAAGAAACCCATGCTGTTCGTTTATGAAAGAATTTTTTAGTGAGGAATAGAGCTGACTGTAAATAATCTTTTCGAATATTTTGGCAAATAAATTAAGTTTTGAAATCGGACGGTAATTCTCAATATCATTTTTGGAGCCCTTTTTATGTATTGGGGTGACGTTG
Organism: Emmelina monodactyla; assembly: GCA_916618145.1. Classification (NCBI taxonomy): domain Eukaryota; kingdom Metazoa; phylum Arthropoda; class Insecta; order Lepidoptera; family Pterophoridae; genus Emmelina; species Emmelina monodactyla. The sequence continues at coordinate 5,027,381 of OU745297.1, forward strand.
GCTGTTTTCCAGATGAGAGGCATTACGCCAGTTCTTATAGAGCACCTGAACAATAGGGTAAGAGGGAGAGCTAGGGGTTTTGCGCATTTAACAATTAAGATAGGTGGAATGTTATCTGGACCCGCCGATTTGTTTAAGTCTAAGTTACTCAAGAGTCTTAATACTTCAGTTTCATTTATTTCTATATCAGCAATATCTGATACGGAAGGAGCTGAGTCCGGGCTAGTAAAGTCACTAGTTATTGGATCAGGTGTAGATTGTAAGAATGTAGAATGAAAGTACTCACTAAACATTTCACAAATCTCTATCGCGGACACCGAAGACCTATCGCCTAATGTCATAACAGATGGATATGCAGAACCTTGTTTCACACTTTTAACATACGTCCAGAACTTCTTAGGGTCTTTCGCAATATTTTTTTCAATGTCATAAATATAATTAGAAAACATGGTAGCTTCAATAGCTTTGGCACGGTCTCTGAGAATTGTAAAAGAATAAAGGTCTGATAAGTTTTTGTATGTCTTATACTTGGCGTGATGTTTCGATTTTTCTTTAAGAACTTTAATAAGAGATGGCCCGTACCAAGCAGGATATTTATTTGACTTATTATGTTTTTTAAGGGGGACAAATTTGTCACGTAAATTATATAGAGTGTCATACAGAAACTTAAGTCCGTCATTTAGGCACATGCTGGTTAGTTTAGTGTGCCAATCAATTGACTCAAGTTCAGTAGTTATGGCTCCATAATCGGCCTTATTGTACAAATATAGTGGTTTGGGACTAGTTTTAAGAGTGTGTAATTCAACAAAGTCGGCGGTTATACATACAGCTTTATGATGACAGTCAAGTGGCACTAAAGGATCGAAGCATTCGGTAACATCTAAGTCGTCATTGCATAAAATTAGGTCGAGAATTTTGTTATTAATGTTAGTCAAGTAATTGTATTGATTCAGATTACATAAATTAAAATTGTCAAATAGCAATGTTTGGTAGCTACCTTCGATGTTATCCGGCAAGTAACACATACCATTGTCAGATTTAGACCAAACTATATTATCTAAATTAAAATCCCCTAAAACAATGGTTTTATCTGCGGGGCTTTGAAATACTATATTAACCAAAGATTCCGAGAAATTAACGAGTTGCGTATTTTGAGAGTTACCGTTTTTTTGGTTAATTATATAAACAACGCAGATGTTCAATTTGTATGACACGTGAGGGTGTTTGCGATGTAGTTTCAAGGTGACCCATATATCCTCTGCTGAGGAAGACCACTCAGGGCGTCCCTCGGCGGAAAGCTCGCGCTTAACAGCTATCATGACACCACCACCATACATCTGGCCGGTCGTATCATAATTTCTATCTCGACGCCAAACTATGTATCGATTATCAATTACTTCTGAATCGTTAATACCATCTAAGAGCCATGTTTCAGTCAAACAAATAACGTCATAAGAATTTTGAATTATGTTTCTTTTAATTATGTTTGTTTTAGTCCGCAGTCCCCTCACATTCTGGTAGTAAATACTAATTGGAGCCATTGATTATAAAAAGCATAGCATTAAAATAGTGAAATTTATATAGAGAGAATAATGTTAAGCACAATAATTGGGAGGAATAATGATTTCTACATAGTACCAAACAGACGAATTCCATGTAGATTGAAGCAATATGTATATACAATTTTAAAAACCAATTTACGAGCACTAACTTGCTAATTTTAAAAACTCGACACAATGACACATTTAAAATTAAAACATTGAAAAAAACACAAGCATACTGACCTGAGATACCAAATACATATGTAAAACAAGATATTATATGAGAATATAAGTAAGAAAATAGTAAAAGACTTTCATAGAGTCAATTCTGATACAATTTCTTAAGGTCTTTTTCTGACTTAATTACATGTAACGCTGAATTAGAATTTTTCCTAATAAATATTTTACAGCCTTTGACCCAAACGAAATCAAACCCATTTTCTTTTGCAAAAGATTTTGTCTTGTTTAGGAGCATCTTATTATCAATCGTCAGGTGGTCGTTGACGAAAATCTTAGTGGAGCCACGAAGTCCAATATCTAGTGGGGACAGAGATTTCTTCAACCTCGCCGCAGTAACAAAGTTTTCTTTCAAATACCTATTGTTGAATGCGGCGACTATGGATTTGTTATTTTTATCGTTTCTCATTGGGACTCTTGCTATATAGTTGATTTGATCATTGGGTGTTTCGCATCCGATGGCTTTACCGATTTTTGCAATTATGTCAAATAAATTTTCATTATTTGATACAGGCACTCCCTTCACCTCGATATTGTTAAAGCGAGACCTCTGTTCATTTTCCTTTACCAGCAGCTCCAATCCCTCGATCCGTTGTTGAAGAATTGAGGTATCAAATCTCACCTTCTCAACAGCCAATACTTTATCCTCAACAATACTTAGTCTTTCTCCTAAGGCTTGGATTGCTGACTGTGAAAACTCTACCGAAGTTTTAAGGTCCGCCATATCTTCACGGACAAGTTTGACGTCATTGACCAGTTTTGGTAGCGCTTCCATCTGAAGAGAAAGCCTTTTCAGTTCAAGCATAATTGGTTCCAGGTCGGCCGGTTGTAGGGGTCTATTATCACTGGGTCTAGAGCACGTTGGACTAACCGATCTCAAGTTTTTGCAGGATAGACATCGCCAAGTTGATTTTCGGTCTCCTAACTTACGGTAACCAACCTCGGTTATACCAGCACAGCCGAAGTCGTAGAAATTACTACAAGCGCTGCATTTAACTCCGTCGTTAACCACACTGGCACACCTCGAGCACGACTGCATACTTGAAGCGGATAAGCAATAAAGCAAAACGAGAAACTTAATGCCTTATTTCACCAAGCTGCGGCAGGTTCACCGTGGTCGTATGCAAACACCCGACAACAGCGATACAACGCTTACGGGCTCAAACCCAGCCGGGGACAGTAGGCACTTTTTAAGATCCGAAGTTCGGCGATAGGCAAAAAAAGCTTAATAAGAGGGACAGCGCTCTACAATACTAAAGATGGCCGCCACCTCTTACGAAACACTTCACAAGTTAGAGCAGGAGGGTCCGAGATTATCGCAAAAACACTTAACTGGTATGATAGGTAAAAAAACTCAAGAGCGGACACACAGACGACCGTTCGCAACCGCGATAGAGACTGAACTGTTAGTTAGTTATATAGCTGGGTTGTATTATGTATGCTAATGGGGACACAGACCGCGTCCTACCCGCTCGACATCATCCGCAGGAAGCTGCAGACCTGCCGCCCGGAGCACGGGCTGTATGGGTATAGGGGGGTGGGGGATACGGCCTGTGTTATATACAGGTGGGTTAGTTAGTTAGTTAGTTATATAGCTGGGTTGTATTATGTATGCTAATGGGGACACAGACCGCGTCCTACCCGCTCGACATCATCCGCAGGAAGCTGCAGACCTGCCGCCCGGAGCACGGGCTGTATGGGTATAGGGGGGTGGGGGATACGGCCTGTGTTATATACAGGTGGGTTAGTTAGTTAGTTAGTTATATAGCTGGGTTGTATTATGTATGCTAATGGGGACACAGACCGCGTCCTACCCGCTCGACATCATCCGCAGGAAGCTGCAGACCTGCCGCCCGGAGCACGAGCTGTATGGGTATAGGGGGGTGGGGGATACGGCCTGTGTTATATACAGGTGGGTTAGATAGTTAGTTAGTTAGTTATATAGCTGGGTTGTATTATGTATGCTAATGGGGACACAGACCGCGTCCTACCCGCTCGACATCATCCGCAGGAAGCTGCAGACCTGCCGCCCGGAGCACGGGCTGTATGGGTATAGGGGGGTGGGGGATACGGCCTGTGTTATATACAGGTGGGTTAGTTAGTTAGTTAGTTATATAGCTGGGTTGTATTATGTATGCTAATGGGGACACAGACCGCGTCCTACCCGCTCGACATCATCCGCAGGAAGCTGCAGACCTGCCGCCCGGAGCACGGGCTGTATGGGTATAGGGGGGTGGGGGATACGGCCTGTGTTATATACAGGTGGGTTAGTTAGTTAGTTAGTTATATAGCTGGGTTGTATTATGTATGCTAATGGGGACACAGACCGCGTCCTACCCGCTCGACATCATCCGCAGGAAGCTGCAGACCTGCCGCCCGGAGCACGGGCTGTATGGGTATAGGGGGGTGGGGGATACGGCCTGTGTTATATACAGGTGGGTTAGTTAGTTAGTTAGTTATATAGCTGGGTTGTATTATGTATGCTAATGGGGACACAGACCGCGTCCTACCCGCTCGAGATCATCCGCAGGAAGCTGCAGACCTGCCGCCCGGAGCACGGGCTGTATGGGTATAGGGGGGTGGGGGATACGGCCTGTGTTATATACAGGTGGGTTAGTTAGTTAGTTAGTTATATAGCTGGGTTGTATTATGTATGCTAATGGGGACACAGACCGCGTCCTACCCGCTCGACATCATCCGCAGGAAGCTGCAGACCTGCCGCCCGGAGCACGGGCTGTATGGGTATAGGGGGGTGGGGGATACGGCCTGTGTTATATACAGGTGGGTTAGTTAGTTAGTTAGTTATATAGCTGGGTTGTATTATGTATGCTAATGGGGACACAGACCGCGTCCTACCCGCTCGACATCATCCGCAGGAAGCTGCAGACCTGCCGCCCGGAGCACGGGCTGTATGGGTATAGGGGGGTGGGGGATACGGCCTGTGTTATATACAGGTGGGTTAGATAGTTAGTTATATAGCTGGGTTGTATTATGTATGCTAATGGGGACACAGACCGCGTCCTACCCGCTCGACATCATCCGCAGGAAGCTGCAGACCTGCCGCCCGGAGCACGGGCTGTATGGGTATAGGGGGGTGGGGGATACGGCCTGTGTTATATACAGGTGGGTTAGTTAGTTAGTTAGTTATATAGCTGGGTTGTATTATGTATGCTAATGGGGACACAGACCGCGTCCTACCCGCTCGACATCATCCGCAGGAAGCTGCAGACCTGCCGCCCGGAGCACGGGCTGTATGGGTATAGGGGGGTGGGGGATACGGCCTGTGTTATATACAGGTGGGTTAGTTAGTTAGTTAGTTATATAGCTGGGTTGTATTATGTATGCTAATGGGGACACAGACCGCGTCCTACCCGCTCGACATCATCCGCAGGAAGCTGCAGACCTGCCGCCCGGAGCACGGGCTGTATGGGTATAGGGGGGTGGGGGATACGGCCTGTGTTATACAGGGTCTGTCGTAATGAATGGATAACCCGTTACCTACAGTTGATCCGGATGTGAGGCTATAAGAAAATGGTGTCTTCTTGCCAGGGTTGTCAACCATAAGAAAATGGCGTAGACTTTTAAACTTTTTTATAAATTTCGCTTTTTTTTTCATTTATTCCGCTGCCATTTCTTCAAATTTTGATATATTTGTATATTTTTTTTGTATTATACTCCTGAAGACGTGTATTATGTAATTTTAATACAATTTTAGGTTTTATTCACGTTGAACATTATCAAAATTCTCATTTTAAGAAAAACATTTCCAATGTTTTTTCTTTATGTCAAATTTTGATCATCTCCTGTGAAAAAAAATAGTATGGCGTTATAGCTGCCCATGTTCTCAATAAATTGTCTAGTATGTGTAGATTCTAAAAAGGTATAACGATGTGTACTTTACAAGCAACATTAAGTTCCAGGAGCGAGAACACTAATCAAGGTCGGAATTTTTATTTTTTAAGTTATGTTATAAATGGTTGTAAAACTTCGTCATAATGATTTTATTCTATCAAGATACTTTGCACAAACACTATGGGGCCACTAATAGGATATTCAGAAGAAAACCCGGTTGTTCTTGGGAAAAAAATAAAATTACTCCACGATAATAATGTAATGAAAATGTACAAATGAAATTTGTTGTGCTCTAATAGTTACATGCTACAAACATTTTGCGACAAGTTTATTCGAAATTGAAACGGATTTTAAAAATCGAACAAAGACCGCATTGCAAAGAAAAAGGTACTCATCACATCAGTGTAATTTTGACCATCGCATGTGCTTTTGTTCTCATTATTTTCGTCAATTTGTTACTGCTTTCTAATATCGGACTTTGATTTTCCTTGTGATTTGGACTTGATAACGTGGTGATACTGATGATGATGAATTTGCTCACATTTACGGACATTGTGTTGTGCTATCGATTTAACTTGTTGTTTTGGAAAAGTTTTTGTGTAGTTTGTGTATCACGCCGCAACAATACACGCCGGCCGAATACGCGAACATGCATTACATTTACGTTGTTTGTAATGGCAACACCAATAGAGCTGCTAGTGTTTATCGTGAAAGATATCCAAATGTGCGACATCCAGCCAAAGCCAGCATAGGCTAAATTGTTAACAATGGCGGGTCTCTAGCCAATGAAAACAGACGTCGAGTTCAAATCGACGCTAGTTACGCGGTAGCCCCCCTGATTACCGTGTGTTCATGTGCACAATGCATTTATGGAAGGTCGAGTTCCTTCCACTTTTTCCACTTTTCTTTGTAATGCGGACTTTGTTCGATTTTTAAAATTCAAGATTCAATTTCGAAAAATCTTGTCGCAACAAGTTTGTCGCATGTAACTATTAGAGCACAACAAATTTCATTTGTACATTTTCATTACATTATTATCGTGGAGTAATGTTATTTTTTTCCCAAGAACAACCGGGTTTTCTTCTGAATATCCTATTAGTGGCCCCATAGTGTTTGTGCAAAGTATCTTGATAGAATAAAATCATTATGACGAAGTTTTACAACCATTTATAACATAACTTGAAAAATAAAAATTCTGACCTCGATTAGTGTTCTCGCTCCTGGAACTTAATGTTGCTTGTAAAGTACACATCGTTATGCCTTTTTAGAATCTACACATACTAGACAATTTATTGAGAACATGGGCAGCTATAACGTCATACTAATTTTTTTTACAGGAGATGATCAAAAGTTGACATAAAGAAAAAACATTGGAAATGTTTTTCTTAAAATGAGAATTTTGATAATGTTTAACGTGAATAACACCTAAAATTGTATTAAAATTACATAATAAACGTCTTCAGGAGTATAATACAAAAAAAAAATATACAAATATATCAAAATTTGAAGAAATGGCAGCGGAATAAATGAAAAAAAAAGCGAAATTTATAAAAAAGTTTAAAAGTCTACGCCATTTTCTTATGGTTGACAACCCTGGCAAGAAGACACCATTTTCTTATAGCCTCACATCCGGATCAACTGTAGGTAACGGGTTATCCATTCATTACGACAGACCCTGTATACAGGTGGGTTAGTTAGTTAGTTAGTTATATAGCTGGGTTGTATTATGTATGCTAATGGGGACACAGACCGCGTCCTAAGGCCTGCTTTGCCATCTTCTTTGGTTAAATGCTCTAAGATTTTGTGACATTATTTAATAGTTTATAGTAATAAGTTTTATACTGTGCTATAAAATTTGCTTTGAAATCGATAAAAGAATATTTGTTTAGTATCTGTAGTATTGTTTTTGATATTGTATTTTATAAGTCCTATAATCTGTTTTGTGAAAGTACAAAAATCTTTATCTTCTTACCAACTTCATGTTTTTCGGCCATCAAATGTCATTTCGTTCTTGATTTTGTCAATATTATTACCAATGAAATGACTATCAATCTCTGAAAAATCTTTGAAGTTTGTTTCTATAATCGCACTGGTTTAATAAATATTTTATCCAAATTTTTCTCTATTTTTTTATAAATAAACATTACTGTTTGTTGCAGGCGAGAAGGCTGGCGCGGTTTCTTCAAAGGGCTCAGCATGAACTGGGTAAAGGGCCCTCTCGCCGTCGGAGTCTCATTCGCTTCCTACGATGCCATCAAAATAGCCATCGAAGATCTTATGCACAAACTTAATAGGTAGCCTATACTAATAACACGAAGAAACAACAAAAAAAATTGTTTTCCAATCTATATTAATAGCACGAAACAAAAAAGAAACAAGATGTAGTTATCAATTAAGCGAAGTACGTTTTTTGTAAATAAACTTTGTCTATATAAAAGGTCAATGACCTCGAGGTCGATGAATTCAAGAATTCTAGGTCAATGACCGGAGTCAGCTGTTAGTTGTGAAGTTTGTGAAAAAGATGGCGCCGGTTAGTTTACAGTGGATTGTATAGATGGCGTTAGTTTGATGTTGTAAGCACAAAGTTGGGTAAACTACGCAATTTTTGGTAGGTTTGAAAAATATAGTAAAATAATAATTTTTTCATGCACTATTTGGATATTGGATAGTTTACTCAATACTCTTTTTGTATACAGATATTAAGGGACGATGCAATAAATTGTATGAACTTAGTGCGTTTTAGCTTGAAGCAGTTTGTGATTGTTTTTATTAGAAATAATAGGTGTAAAATACTCTTTGAAATGTGTTTATCATATTTATTTTTAAGTATACACGTATTTATTTTTAAATGATGTTAAAAATATTATTAAAAAAAATATTCTAAAAGTGTGTTGCATATTTTCATGTGCCTTATTTTTTTATTAGCTTTAAAATAAATGTAATCAAACGATGTTTTTATGCCAAAAAAATATAAAAAATGTGTATCGTAGTCACTTGCATAGCTTTTTTTCTTTTTTTTATTAAAACTACATTGTTTAAAAAAAGATATTACATTTTATTAAAAATGTGTTTAGTCCTTGTCAAATATATGTAAATGCTTTTGTAAATGACAAAAACGAAACATATTTTAATGAATAAAGTTTTAAAAAGCGTTAATTATTAAGATTAATAGTGTATCAATTTGTACTGTCAAATAGGATTTTGACTGATTATTATAAACTTGACAATAATTAGAAATAAAATACTTTTTGTGTCAATTGAAATCAGTTGATGGCATAGTATGTTACTGTGTTTGTTCGCTTTCTTCTTTTAAACCACGATTTGGATTTGAATACGGTTTTCACTGTCATTCAGGTATTTTTTTCTAGTTGCTGTTTCAGTAAAATAAAATCGTATTTTATTTAAAAAAAACTAAAATATTATGTTTATTGAAAATAAAAATCGTGGGGAAAATTCGCCGATCACTAACTTTATAGTTAAAGTTCAAAGCACAAAATGTAATGTATGATTTGATTTGTGCCTAGTCTTGTGTGTAATTGTGAAATATCTAATTATGTCAATTTTCTGTAAAGTTCTTATAAAAGTATTAAACAACTGTACTTACTAAGCATATTGTGAAATACATGGATATTGTCGAAGTTATGTAATGTTGAAAAATATACTAGATTTTACTGTTGATTTCTGTCTTTGATTTTGCGAGAAAATCTATTTCAACAGTAAAAGTCATTGAGCTGCTTGTGGAAGTGCTATAGTTATTGATTTTTATACAGTATTAGTGGCCGCCCGCAACTCCGTTCGCGAGGAAGTCAGTTTCCCGTGGGAATGAGAAGTTTTCCCGCGGTAAAAAGTACTCTGTGTTATTGTGATGTATAACCAAAGTTTCATCCAAATCCGTCCGACAAACATCCATACATACTCACAAACTTTCACGTTTAGGTATAATATTAGTAGGACGTTTCTGGAAAAGCTCTTTTTGTCGCCTGCTAGCTCATGTACTACCGTAATAGTATCCTTTGTTATTCAAAGTTATAGTCTATCCGTATTCAAATGCATCCAATTCTATATTAGCATGTTACATAATGTAACATACATAGGGGAACGGTTTAAAAACGATCCCTCGAGGTAAAATGATCCCCTGTCGTTCTGCATAAACTATTAGTGCCATCTATTCGATTAATTTGGTAACGTCTTTCACGTACCCCGCGCAGTAGCAGAACAAAGTTTCAAGGCGATACAACTACTGTGTGTCGACTTATAGCAAAAAATTGAAAATCGATTGATCTAAGGTAAGCCTGTTGAAACTCAAAGTTTATTTGTAGAAATTCTTTTGTGTATTTGTGAATAAAAGTTTTACAGGTGATTCCTATTAATAATCAATAACATTTCAAACACGTTTTGATTTCACCACGGTTATTTTTGGAGGTTATGTTTGGGCAGCTTTTATAAATATTACATTTGGGGTCAAACGATCCCCTTAAGTAGGTTTAAAAAATGATCCTAGGAATCATATTACCCCTTACATTTTGAGCTAATTGGAAACTAAAAGTAAAAAAAAATGCATTTTCGCCTTCAAATTATTAATTATTAAACGTTTTTTTTTATAAAACTGCTGTATGGTTGTTCCTGAATATTATTTGGAGTTAAAAGTGCATAATAATCCCTGGGATCGTTTTGACCCAGCGCCAGGGATCGTTTTAGACACCCGGTTTTACAAATAATCCTTTAGTAGAGTCATGCAAAATCTCTAATAAATCTTAATATAGTCAACGAACCAAAAATAATAGTATGCCAGTATATTAGCACTTAGGTATATGACTTATCTAAAGATTATTTAATGTTTGCTCTTGCTTTAATATTTTGGATGCAGTAAACAATTTCGCTTAGAGGGATCATTTTGTACACCTTTCCCCTAAGTTAATGTATTTCATCCATGTGACTCTTCTTTCAGCGACTTAACCTGATTTAGATATACGTTTGTTTATTTTGCACACAAAGTAAGCTTTTGCTGGAAAATTCCTAATTTAACGCAATTGAGTAATACATACGTTATGTTTTTATATGGCATTTTACCGAAAAACACAACTGTTTAATGATTCGTGTCATTGGAGTAATTTTGAACTACTTGTTCCCGAAACGTTGAATTTTGGCTAACTTAAAAATACATTTGCTGAATGTTATTTATTTTACAAATTTAAATGAAAATATGATATAAAGGATGGTGAAAACCGCATTAAAAACCCTCAACTGGTTTAGGAGGAGTTAGCGGACAAACATACAAACAGGCAGAATTAGTGACTTGGATTTATACTTACCTACTATGTAATGATAATGTTATTGTCATTGGTCTAAATGGGGCGTAAATAAAACAAAATTAGAATATGAGGGATTTATTATGAACATAATTACTATCTATTTTACAAAGTAAGTAATATTGCACGTTGATAACTTAATTTGTATATTACTTAATTATCAGATTTTTGCTATTTACACTTGTCTTATCTAATCATAGGATTATAATACCTATCCATCAATAAATGAAAAAGGGAGTAAGTATATGTATAGTGTGGGACCAGATTCGGCTTAAAATTTCACCTAATTTACAGGGTGTTTAAAAACTGCTTCCGAAAACGAAAACTTGGTATTGACGAAGGGTAGGTTTTCGTAAAGTTAAGGGCAATTTTTATCATACCTAAATAATATAGTAATCTAAAAATTGTTTTATCATATTGTAATGTTTGTTATTGAAGATTTTTTATAGAAATCGAAACGCTTTTCAATCGCCTGCTTAAAAAATGTGAAAAAGATTGTCTTAATTTGAAGTAACACTCTAGAATTATCTAGGTACTACCTTCTACACACAATTGTAAAAGTTGTACTTAATGAGTCACATTCAACTTTTGTCCCATTGAAATGCTTCTAGGTACCTCCTCACATCTTAAAGTATCAACTCAGTGTGTTTAAAACTATGTAAACTTAAAAATTTCTATTCAGAAACCATTTGAACATTGCACCTCATGTCATCCACACGCAATCGCTATTTGAAAGGGCGTTACATTCGGGTGTCAATAAACAGTTCTCCTAGTATTTGTTCATCAGGTAATTGACTAGTAGTTATTTGTTCACACAATGCCAGCGCGGGAACCAAACCCTAACTAATCAGGTAATGGCGTGAGGAAGCGTTTCGTTACTTCATTATATGATGGGGAGTTCACAAAGGAACTGTTACGTAACTTTTTGTTGAACTTGAATTAACTTATAAATAAAAGGTAGTATGAAATAGGTTTTTCTTTTGAAAGAAGTAAACTTACTTAGTATTTATTAGTTAATGTTTTTGAGCTAATTAAATTTATCTACAGTGTTAACGTTTTTCCTTATGGAGTAGGTATTGACAGAGTAGAATGTAGAAAGGTAAATGTTATCAAAAAGAAGGGAAGTAGCTAAACATTCGAATTGTTTTCTAAGCCTTTTTATAATTACTTTAGTAAGTATTTAGAAAATCTATTTGTGAGGTATAGACATGTAAGTTTTATATCGTATTTATGAGGTTTTATGAATTTGTACGTTGACACACACCAAAATATAGTTTTTATTATTATTTCGTCATACTTGAAGAATAAAAAATACACTAACACCCTTATATTATAGGTGAACTGCTTCAACGTTTTCATGAAAATTAATGTGCCTTTTTATTGTATTGATACAGTGACTGGTAAGAACTGACAATAACTTGATAAATCTATTGTTAATAGTCGAACATTACACAAATAATGTTGTTGTAAGGCGAATGTGTATAACTATTTAAGCCATTATTGTTTTTCTCATATGTTGTAAAATTATAATATTAGCGTATGTAATTATTATTAAATACCACCATAAGATTCGTTGAATCCAAATATTTGAAAAAGTCGCTTGTACATACATACCCCTCAAGAAAAACCTTGAAAAGAATTATAAACTTTTATAGATAACTTAAAAACTTACCCCCTTGTTTATAAAAGCACTAGCGACCCGCCTACGCTTCGCAATGGCGTAATTTGTGCCGACATTGTGTAATAATTCCCTAAAAGATGGCGAAAACCGCATTTAAATCCATTACGTAGTTTAGGAGGTGTTAGCGGTCAAACATACAAACAGACAGAATTAGCGACTTGGATTTATACTATGTAATGATAATGATTTTAACCTTCGTTAGCAAAGCTATGATTTGCCTTTATCAATCTTATGTGACAGATTTCGTAACTGATAGAGACAAAACATTTAACTTTTCTAGGTTCAAACGGCGTTTTTTAAATGTTCGGGTTAATATTACGATTGATTATTGACTAGAAATAACTTATATTCTAAAGATATGCTTTGAGCCAAATTTATTGTAATAATACTTAATATCTAACCGCCTAAAGATATGTACAGAGTGTAACTTAATCATAAATTTAATATTACTGTTTACATATCGGATCCCTAATTCTACAAAGAACCCTTTATGTTTGTGTTCCCAAAGTAAGGTATATTACAGAGGATAATTTAGTCAGATATGAAAAAAATAAACTTATCTGATTTATATTACAAGTCCAACATAATAATTGGATTTCCTTTTAAACAAGTTACCATTAATATACTACTTTACTTTTGATAATATAACGGGTGTCAAAAGACCAATTCCGAAACCTGAAACCATGAATTCTTGAGCCTCAATAGTGACAAAATTCACTACCAGTATACAACTCAATTTAAAAAAGATATTAAGGATTGAAAAGTGATATTCACCGCGGTCATCACTCACACATCAGCTAATAGTTCAGGAGCGATGGTTTACGAGTACATTGCAAATTAAATTAAAAGACTATTTAATTTGAAATCAGCGCTAAATCTGGTTAGTATAAATGCAATTTTGTACAATTATTTATAAAAAAGTATGTTTTGCTCTAAACGTAACCAGTACCCCTCCAGAAATGCCCAGTTTTTGTTGTCGGAAGCAATCTTTTAACACCCCGTAATTAGGTTGTACACTTAAAGTTAAAGTTTACCTAGTTAGTCCTTCTGTCTCATTTTAAATCCTTTTAAAGTGATGTCTGACGGTGCTTGATTCGATGCACAAAGAACCTAAAGTGATACATTTGCATGCTAAATTATGCTTTATGAAAGCTTAAATTAACTTTATGCAAGTGCCGATCTGTGCAGTTTTCAGCACCGTGGGACCGACTCTTCAAAGTAGGTTCAAACAACTCTACTAGTCTAAGATCCCGCTATAGAACGACCTTCACCGAGCTGGTTAAAGGATAAAAGATATACTTAACTATTTTATCAAATAAAATATGAAAAAAAATGTATTGCAAATGGGTTGTCTAAAAAAAATCGGTGAAGGTAAAAAATAGGAAGCGGGATCCTATACTATACAGTTTCTTTAATGTAACTGAAGTGATGGTAAACATTCTATTGAGTTTAGACATATTACATTTGCCACAAACTCAACCTAGTTTCGTCTTGTATTTATAAAAATATTACTTAATAATATGGACTAGAATTAATAACCAGCCCACGGTTCGCAATGAAGTACCTAAGTTACGTCTTACCAACTTTTCCACGAAACATTGATATATGGCTTACTTTATATACTTTTTTTGAATGAGTTTTACTTATAATAAATACCTAAAAGATGGTCAAAACAAGTTTTAAATCGATTACGTGATCTGGGTCCTGGTGGCGTGAAATTGAAGCGATGGATTGGCAATACATTTCATTAAGTTTAGACACAATTTTTAATTACATTAGCCATACACATAACCTCGTTTCGTTTAAATCTATGGTTCTTCTATGAGTAGTGTGGGTGCGGCATGTAGTAGGGCGGCGGCGGGTAGGCGGAGTACAGCTGCGCGAGCACCGCCTCGTGCGACGACGACGCCGGCTGCGGCGCCACCTGGCGGACCACGCACGCACTGTTACTACAGACAGATAGACAGACAGACAGACAGCTCCATCCATTTCAAATCAATCTGATCAATCTGATCAATATATAAATATGTCAACATGTCAATTTCGTCAATTTCGTCAATTTCGTCAATTTCGTCAATTTCGTCAGTTTCGTCAATTTCGTCAATTTCGTCAGTTTCGTCAGTTTCGTCTGTTTCGTCAGTTGCACAGATGGGAGTCACACAGACGCCCCCCCCACCCTAGTGGGGTGTACGGTGCGTAACGTATTTTCCCGCGAAAACAAAAATATAGACCCGGGATAGGCCAGCAGCGGGCGGCTACTAACTGATTGAGAGTTTCTAGAAGCATTGAGAAGATCTAGGCTAGTTACAGACCTGCGTGGGCGCATGTCTGGCGCCGGCCGCGGCCGCCATGCTGAACAGCGCCTCCGGCTCGCACACGAACTTGTACACGTACCGCTCACCTGCACATACAAGCAGTTAATCACCTAAACGTGTAAGGAAAAGGTCTCTGCATTCTAAAGTATTAAAACCCTTGTATGCACATACGAACTTAAATGTACCGCTTACCTGGACTAACAAGCGGTGAATTACTGGTGTAAGGAAAAGTTTTATACAAACAGGCGGTTATTTAGGTTTAGAATCAAACCTTGATGCCTCTGCTCAACGGTAAAGAGTGGGTTATAATTCTAATTTATTGTTCTGTATGCAATGCTCGGAAACGTAGGAAAGTAGTAAAATTATAACACCAAGGACGTAACCAAATATAAAATTAATTTACTTTCAGTCCTATAGAATCTAGATTAAAAGAAGGTTGGTTGAATTAATAGAACAGTGAAATTAATATGGTGGAAGTCTTCAGAGCTATGTGGTCGACATTCAGTGAAGAACGACATCTTTTTGGTTGGTAAATAATATGAAACACAATACTTACTAACAAATGACAAATTTTACGAAATATTACCTCAAACACAGCACAGTTACCTGCAACTTTCTGCATGATCCCCTTCTCGTAGTAGTACCGCAGCGAGCGCGACAGCTTGTCGTAGTTCATGGCGGGGCGGTTCTTCTGCGCGCCCCAGCGACGGGCCACCTGAGTTATAATAAATAAATAAATAGCCTATATTTGTCCCATAGTTGAGCACAGGTCTCCTTCTCGGATAGCGAGAGGGTTTGAGCCGTAATCCACCATGCTGACTCAGTGCGGGTTGGTGGATCACATGAGGGATTATCATCCAATCATGTGGGTTTCCTCACGATGTTTTTCCCTCACCGTTAGTGCGTGATAAACATGTACATAATTTGAAAAATACCAAATTAGTGGTACACCCTACTGAGGATCGAATCCGGAACCTTCGGTATAGTAGACCGTTCCTGTTGCCACTAGGCTACCACGCACCTGAGTTATAAACAATTAATATGTTCAAGCATCGAGACTAATATTGTGAGGAAGAGGGTTTGGTTTTAGATTTATGAGACAAGAAGTAGAAGACTGAAATATAAAGCTGAAATTTTTCATGTTGGAGGAGTAAAACCTAGTCTATGCTTCTTCGTGATGGACGTGGTTATCTACTGGTACTTCGGTTTTTTGTTTAATTACTTTTGAAATAGATGCAGTACTTTCGGAGTTTATCAGTTACAAACAAACAAATCGTTCTAATATTTGTGTAGATACGTGCGCTACGTTCTACAACACTGTAGTTGCTACGTACTACGCAAAATGCTATGTCGTAGTACGCTACATTATAAAATGAGAAGAAGAATCTAACCGCTGATGAAAGACTGAGTTAATTACCCCTTAAATTAATTAATCAAAAACTTTTTGACGTGAAAATCGAACGTAAAAACAGATAAACACACCGCCTTCATAATATTAAGAAAGCATTATATAGTTATACACCGGACTGCTAAGCGGATGGTTACCGGTTCGATCCCCGGGTCGGGCCAATTTCGTAAAACGGTTTTTCGATATTGGCCCGTGTCTGGGTGTAACTAGGTGCTTACTGCAACTTACTTTATTTAAAAAAAAAACTTATTTCCCCAACCATAATATCCATGTCTACCCCAAAACCCGTCATCCCCCAGTCTACCCACCTCCTCGGGCTCGTGCAGCTTGAACTCGAGCCCGCGGCCGGTCCACGCCACGCAGCGCGCGCCCTCCGCCAGCAGCGCCACCAGGAACTGCCACAGCTGCAGCGCGCCGCGCCCCCGCCCCCCGCCCCCCAGTGACTCACCTCCTCGGGCTCGTGCAGCTTGAACTCGAGCCCGCGGCCGGTCCACGCCACGCAGCGCGCGCCCTCCGCCAGCAGCGCCACCAGGAACTGCCACAGCTGCAGCGCGCCGCGCCCCCGCCCCCCGCCCCCCAGTGACTCACCTCCTCGGGCTCGTGCAGCTTGAACTCGAGCCCGCGGCCGGTCCACGCCACGCAGCGCGCGCCCTCCGCCAGCAGCGCCACCAGGAACTGCCACAGCTGCAGCGCGCCGCGCCCCCGCCCCCCGCCCCCCAGTGACTCACCTCCTCGGGCTCGTGCAGCTTGAACTCGAGCCCGCGGCCGGTCCACGCCACGCAGCGCGCGCCCTCCGCCAGCAGCGCCACCAGGAACTGCCACAGCTGCAGCGCGCCGCGCCCCCGCCCCCCCGCCCCCCAGTGACTCACCTCCTCGGGCTCGTGCAGCTTGAACTCGAGCCCGCGGCCGGTCCACGCCACGCAGCGCGCGCCCCTCCGCCAGCAGCGCCACCAGGAACTGCCACAGCTGCAGCGCGCCGCGCCCCCCGCCCCCCCGCCCCCCAGTGACTCACCTCCTCGGGCTCGTGCAGCTTGAACTCGAGCCCGCGGCCGGTCCACGCCACGCAGCGCGCGCCCTCCGCCAGCAGCGCCACCAGGAACTGCCACAGCTGCAGCGCGCCGCGCCCCCGCCCCCCCGCCCCCCAGTGACTCACCTCCTCGGGCTCGTGCAGCTTGAACTCGAGCCCGCGGCCGGTCCACGCCACGCAGCGCGCGCCCTCCGCCAGCAGCGCCACCAGGAACTGCCACAGCTGCAGCGCGCCGCGCCCCCCGCCCCCCGCCCCCCCAGTGACTCACCTCCTCGGGCTCGTGCAGCTTGAACTCGAGCCCGCGGCCGGTCCACGCCACGCAGCGCGCGCCCTCCGCCAGCAGCGCCACCAGGAACTGCCACAGCTGCAGCGCGCCGCGCCCCCCGCCCCCCCGCCCCCCAGTGACTCACCTCCTCGGGCTCGTGCAGCTTGAACTCGAGCCCGCGGCCGGTCCACGCCACGCAGCGCGCGCCCTCCGCCAGCAGCGCCACCAGGAACTGCCACAGCTGCAGCGCGCCGCGCCCCCCGCCCCCCGCCCCCCAGTGACTCACCTCCTCGGGCTCGTGCAGCTTGAACTCGAGCCCGCGGCCGGTCCACGCCACGCAGCGCGCGCCCTCCGCCAGCAGCGCCACCAGGAACTGCCACAGCTGCAGCGCGCCGCGCCCCCGCCCCCCGCCCCCCAGTGACTCACCTCCTCGGGCTCGTGCAGCTTGAACTCGAGCCCGCGGCCGGTCCACGCCACGCAGCGCGCGCCCTCCGCCAGCAGCGCCACCAGGAACTGCCACAGCTGCAGCGCGCCGCGCCGCCCGCCGCCTGCCCGCAGGAAGAGATTTAGAGAACATCTGAGCACGCAGACAAGACACAGCGGAGGAAGAGCTTTAGAGAACATCTGAGCACAAAGACCAAGGGAGAAAAGGGTTTAATCGTGAGGAAACGAAGACAGTTTAAGAATTATTAAGAATACGGGATAAGTGCCCCACTTGGAGATCTGAGGCAAGTAAGGTAACGTTCCATAGTAAAAAAACAATGCCAAAACTCATTAAGTATACGTTTCTCGAAAAAATGATATATCACAAATGTTGATGGTATAAGTAGCCTTTACCGAATGACACCAAGAAAATTCGTAATTTCGAAAAAAAAATCCTAAGTTCCTTTTTTTCAAACCCAGCCCTGTGCGTCGGGGCCAGGCACAGGCTGAATAAATACTTAGTTTTAGGGCCGATTTTTCAATAGTCAGTTAAGCCTTCAGATAGGACTTATTCTATGTATAGCAAGATTGTGAATTTTTCAATTAGCGGATAAGCTCTAACAGAAGGTTAAACTCGATAACTGGCGGATAAACTTAGCTGCCTCTTTTTGCCTCAGTTAAGCAGTTATCTAACAGATTATTTGACGTTTCTGTCATCATGCGTATGTAAATATAGGATAATTTATTTGTGTTTTGCTTATTTTTTGTAAAACCATGGATATTTTACTTTATTTGAAGACAATAATGTATAGTTATCAAAACGGGACAAAAATATATATCACAAGAGGTTTAATTTTGAATATCTGTGCAGTAAGCTATTGTTGACATCACAGATGTATACATTTCTAGATGGATTAATACGTTTGATGTGTGCGTGTCACATATAACACACTGCTAAAGATACGCTATATCAAAATGAGGATTTTTTGAGAATTATATTAAAATACTAAGTAGTTATTAAGACATACAGTTACATAAAGTATCTCTGAGTATATGAAATACCAAATCGATTTTTTAAAAAGCATCAAAAATATTCTTAGCAATCAATATTATAAGATAGAAATACTTTCTCAAAGTTTACAGACACATGTTAAAATATATTGTATTTGTAACTTTTATTTGTATTTTTTTTCGGTGGGCTCCATCTAGTTTTCGGTATATCTATGTATTATCGTTGACGGCAAGTCTTGATGTCATACCTAAATTTTTTGTCAATTGGGACACCCGCTGTCAATGCGTTGAAAGTTTACAGTCCTTTTCTAACAACTGTAAAATATATAAGAATGTCTCTTTCTTGCACAAATATCATTAGGATAGCTAGCAGAGGGCTATCTGACCATTGAAAAATTGAAACTTTATTATTCGTCTCAGTTAAAGCTATCTGGCTGTTCGATATCTGGCGTTTTAACTATCTATTGAAAAATCGGCCCTACGTATGATAAATTTACCTTTTTGAATAACAAATGAATTGAGGAAGTTTTTTATGTAATTTTTACGTTACATTATTTGGACTGTTTTTTTAGAAAATTGCAATTTATTGTCATAAGACTTAACTTTTTTTTAAAGTTGTTCTTGGTTTCTTGACTTTTTCTTAAATAAAAACGATTTTTGTTTAAAAAATTTTAATGTCAAATATCATTTTAGTTATCAAGCTACCATAATACAACAAAACATTAAACTTAATTTTGATTTTTTTACTAAAAGGATACATTTGAAGATCGAACATGGGATTTTTATAAAAAACCTTACTGTTGCATAACTCATAAATTATCAATTTTCGGACATGATATGATGGCTTAATTTACTGCAAATAAGCTCTACTTTAACCTCTTAGAAGGAATGTATCGCATTACCAATCACCCTGTATATGATCTTACCCGTGTGCGTGGTGGTGACGTGTGGCGACGCTGCGTCCCGCTGCATGTGTACTGAGTTGCTTGCTGGCACTGTAACAACGGATTTAATTTACCAATTTGCTTAGTTAAGGGCCACACAGTTGGTGTGGTAGCCTGGACCAACTAGTAGCCTTTCCTCAGTTAAACCTGTGGCAACTTGATTTTGGCATGTGTCAAATTTTTCGTATAGTAAGAATTACATTCAGAGTGCATTGACACCCGCGCTAACCTTCGTGTTTTTTATACAAAACTGTTTTAAAGAAAAACTGGGGGGCTACCGCGTAACTAGCGTCGATTTGATCTCTACGTCGAATTCTGTTTTCATAGGCTAAATTTTTAACACTGGCGGGTCTCTATTCGACGGTCATTTATTCATTCGGTCTGTTATCGGCGGTTGCTTTAGCCATGCCCCTTAAATTGCGCGGTACGAAATTATGAAACCAATGATGTCGGTATCGAAAACAGATTTTGACGTCGAGTTCAAATCGATGTTAGTTACGCGGTAGAAGGGCAGTTTTATACATAACCTTCGACTACTATTACCACCGTATAATAACTACCACCCTACACAGGTACATACCGGCGCAGTGCCTGCTGCTGGTGACGCGCTCGTCGCGGTCGTCGCCCGCGCACGCCGGCTCGCACTCCGCGTACACCGGGCATCTTGATTACAATAGGAGTGTTTCAGTGGTTAGAAGTAATTAACATAAAAAGGTCTTTCAAATCGTTACCATATGATACACTAGGTGCTATGTCCGAAAACTGAACCGTAACGAATTGGTCTATATCGTCTGACCTTAATAACTTCAAAAATATTCATTGTAGAAACATGAATTTAGTGCCATTATTTAGAGTATAAAGTCATTTTGCTTTTATTAAAATATTTAGAACGAAGTCGATTAAGTTTTCTTTCAATCTTGAACACTAAAAGCGACTTGCTGATATAGACAGGGGCGGACTTGCAGTCTCGGCCGCCCTAGGCCCCTAGCTATCAGCCGCCCCTTTTTAACATCCACCATATAGACTACTCGGGAAAAAGTTTTTTTGATCTCTTTGAATTTTTATATCTACCTGAATGTGCTCAGTTAAAATGAGATCTCCGTTGATCTTCGTCCATCTCGTACTTCATATACTCTATACAGGGTAACTTCTTCTTAACAGGAATACGAGACATTAGAAGTCACCCTGTATAATTTTTCGTAGATCTACGTACATCCCAGTGTACGTGTAGGGATGTACGTAGATAGAGAGAGATAGTACGCAGTGGGATAAACGTACAACATACTTCCTATGTTGAAATATATTGTTTAAAATTCAAATTGACCCTCGAACTGAGGTTTTTGAGGCTTAAATATTAATTTATATTTTGACTTGAGTCGCGCAGCGAACATAAAACATAGATGAGTATTTAAGGATGCGGTATAGATCGCGCCATGCAGTGCAGCCCGCCCAACATACACCATGATAAGGTTTTTTGACATGATTTGGGCCGCCCCTAAATCTGGCCGCCCTAGGCCCGGGCCTACTGGGCCTTAGGGTAAATCCGCCACTGGATATAGACGTTTCTCGCTTAAACCAGTGACCCAACTGACGTTTTTCTCCCTGCTCGGTCACATGTTCCAAATTGGGTTTTTAATTAACGCAATCGTGACAGATTCGGCCGTTGGTATTCGATATTATTGAAGCGTTTTTCAAATAAAAGCTAATCATTTTGAATTTGGGAAGCTTTAAAATAACAGCAAACATATTACATTGTTCATTTTAATTACTTTACCTAGCTTTTTGTTCAACAATGGAATTGTAAACCTACCTAAAAATAAAAATAAACTTAGTTTCCTTCTTAGATTTACGCGATTATTATTACTTGAAATTAAACTCATTTTAACGGGTTTTACTCATTTTAGCGGTGAATTCGAAAAATCGTTTTTTACTTAACTCTATGAAGACGTCAAACATCTCAGTCTACCCGTGACCACGGCATTTGTAAAAATGTCGAAACGTCGGAAAATCAAAAAATAATAATAAAATAAACGCGTAAAACCCGTTAAAATGAGTTTAATTTCAAACTTAGTTTCCAGCAACTTTAAGTACTGGCCTACTTTTAAAAAATAAGGAATAAGTGGTTGTGTCTATAATTATTTATGTACAGGAAAAAACAGCGAGAGTTTAAATACTAATGCTATTTTACCTGTGAAGCTGGTATTGATCTCTATAGTCAAGTCGAGTCTGAGCCTCATTGCAGTCGGACTTACACCCACTGAAATACAACAATCAAGTACAATTGTGCTAAAAAGAAAGATCTCAAGCAGTTATACGGGGTGTAAAAAGACTACTTCCAAAAACAAAAACCGGTTACTAACAACGGCTAATTTTTTTCCGTAGTTGTAGTATTTATACGATCAGATTTTACGATGATTAAAATTAAAACATTACTTAATTTGAAAGTAATGTTTTAATTTGCAATTTAAATAATCTGACCTGAACCAACAGTTGATGTGTGAGCGATGATTTGAAGCAGCGAATATGACTTTTCAATCTTTAATAACTTATTTAAATTGAGTTTTCTGGGTATGCTGTTAGTGAATTTAGTTACTAATGAGGCTCACATGGTTTTAGGCTTCGGAAGTGGTCTTTTTACACCTGTTATTGCAAACTGGAAAATGTAAGGGCGGTCTAAATCGGTGCTGTATTTGGGAGAGTGACGTGGATACGAATATGCAGATGTCGCCACGAACAGTTTTAACGATTTATTTTTCTTATAAACATTAGAAAATGTAGATTTCGTAGAAAATTAACGAGTGATTTGTCCTTTAGTTTATAACCACCACCTCTCTTAAACAAGCTTGACTACTAAATAGGCTTTAGCTACATCCAAAATAATGCTATTTATACATATTTTTTACAATTTCAATGAGTTTGTGTCGCATTGTTTAATTTACAATTTTTTCTACGTATTTTTGGCTTATTAACCATATTTACCAATATAATGTCTATATCTTTAAAACTAATACATTTTAATAAAAAGTTCACTTTGTACCTCATTTATTATTCCTCTAACCTCATTTACAACTCTGACTTTTCATTGGCTGTATAAACCTTGCACCGTCGTTTATTTTTAAGGCCTACCTGAGTATAGTCTGTCCGTGGTGGTCGATGTGTGTGTAGGTGTGGGGCGCGGGGGAGCGGCGCGCGGGGGCGGGGGCGGGTGCCGGGGCGGGGGCGGGCGGCGGCGCCTCCCTGACACAACACGTTGGAATTAGTCAGTCCATCTGCATTAATGATATCTGTGGGTATTTATATGTGTGGCCTGAAGCTGGCACATGCTTATTGGCAACTAGTGACCCGGCATTGCTTCGCAACGGTGATATTTTGGCCAACGGTAATTGTAAAATCAATTACGTGGTTTGGAGGATTTAGAGCTTAGGACCAACATATAGACACAAATAGCGACTTTGATTTATACTCGGTATGTTATGATAATGATGCTGCCAGACAATAGATAAAATTTTAAAAAATGGGGCACCTTTCCCGCTTTGGTGATTGGTCGATCACTGTATATTAATCCTTGTAGCCATAATCGCAATTGAACCTTAAAACCTTCACTAACTAAAATATGTGTTGCATTTATCAATATTATGTGACAACTTTCATAGCAGACAGAGCAAAAAGAAATTTTATAATCCCAATTTTAAAGTGCTTTTATGAATAAATATAATATCAGTCTTTTAACGTCCCATTATTGAGCACAAACTCATTTCTGGGTACAAACGAATACAAAAATAGCTTTTCAGGGTACCTTTTTTATGATATAGGGAGCAAACGAGCATGCGGGTCACCTGATGGTAAGTGATCACCGCCGCCCATGACTACCCGCAACACTGTGGGTGTTGGGGGTGCGCTGCTGAGCCGAACGAAACGCAGGAACATCGTCCCTACTTCACTATGGTTTTCTGTGCGACGGTGGTGTTCCACCGGTCGAGTCAGCCCAGTGATCGCTGCAGACAGAGCCTACAGCTAGACTCTACCACTCTAACCTACCGCTGCTGGTAGTGCAGCCCCCACGGCAGCGAGAAGTGGCTCTGGTGCGCCATCGCCGCCTCTCACACGCCGCCGCCGCACTGCGCTATGCCGGGGAAACTCGGGTCGTGCTGCTTACATCTGTGGGATAGACGAAATAGTTATCCTACATAAAATCCTACTAATATTATTAACGTGAAAGTTTGTGACTATGTATGGATGTTTGTTACTCTTTCACGTAAAAACTACTGGACGGATTTGGATGAAACTTTGCAGTAATATAGGTTATACATCAGACTTTACTTTACAACACATAGGGTACTTTTTACCGCGGGAAAACTTCTCATTCCCACGGGAAACCGACTTCCACGCGAACTGAGTCGCGGGCGGTCACTAGTTTATCATAAGTTACAGCAGAAGATATAATGAATGTCAGAACTTAACAATTTCGACTTTAATCAAGATTGAGTTAGCAGGTAGACTGAGAGGAAAAAAACCTCTCAGCTTTTTTCTGTCAAAGAGTTATGTAGGTACAAAAAGGTAAGTTACAATAGATAAGACCAATTATTCATGCTTGCTAAATACTTTGAATGATTGGTCCTCGCTCGCTCTGACAAGATGGAATAAAACAAATAGATCAAACCTCACAAGAAAAAGGCTTCGCATGATTAGGTTTGAACTAAGTTACTCTAAAATCGGTCTAATTCACAATCATTTTGCATTGATTTCACTGATGGTACGATTTGGACCCATCGTTCTGCCAATTTCTTTTATTTTCGTTTATCCTATTCACTGTGTCTGTCAGTGGCATCATAGCTTCGTTTACTTATATTTTTTTGATATTGGATTAGCTTATTCTAATTTTAAAAGTGACCTTATGAAGACAATCTTGACGCATCGAATTTTACTTCAATCCATTTACTAACTCTTAGCGGAACTTGTTATAAACTTATAGATACAAAACCTACACGTTGCTTTTCCAAACACCTACTTAATTAACTTCAAAATCAAACATGCAAACATCATCCTAACTACAACTAGGTACTACTACAAAGTCTATCTCAGTCCCAGGAATAGATATAGATCTATCAGTCACACTTTTTCCATCATTCATCGATCCACAAATCCGATTGACTACTTTCCCGCGGTTTCCTAAACGCATTTCACCGCCCGGCGACGCAGCGGTAACTCATTTGAGCCCCCGAGTAGCGAAAACCGACACAGCGGTAACTCATTTGAGTCTCGGAGTAGCGAGGATCGCACAGGAAATAACTACAGCCGCCGCGAGACTACCTTTTATAGGTGTTAATGTTTATTTTGAACGTTTCCTGATTCGGTTTGCGGGTTTGTAAGGAGAGGCTTGAGATTAAATGTGTTGTGGTTTAGATGAAAGAAGTAAGAATTTTAGAGTGTGTCTGCTTAATTTTGTCTAATCACAGTTCCATGATCACTATAATAGTATAAAACGAAGTCGCTTGCTCTGTCCCTATGTATGCTTCAAACTTTAAAACTACGCATCGGATTTTCATTGGTTTTTTTAAATGATAGAGTGATTCAAGAGGAAGGTATATATGTATAGTAATATGGTAAAGAGAAAGGGGTTTTACTCCAAATTTAACGAGTGCTAAAGATAGGTTAAGTATAAACTTTAACATCGTATTACTGAATTGCACCCGTGCGAAGTCCTTGCTTTTGGAAAACATGTTGGCCCACCTACACTGGTATTGCAGAAAAAAGGGCATATATATTTTTAAGATAATATGTCGAACTCAATTCTTAGCTTTTAGTCGTAAATCCACTAAAGAATTACTGCATACAACACAACACACAGTATAACACCGTGCGTTCGAACAGTGCCCCGCGGGGGGTCTATCTTGTCGACTTCCTCTTTATTCGTGTAGTGAGATGTCACACTTAATGACATGAGCACGACGTCAGAATTACTCCCCCGGTGGTGAATTACAGCAGTGATTGGTTTCCACTGAGTTAATTTGTGGCTTGTTGACAGTTTTGAAAGAATAATTAGCTTGGAAAAGAAGGCTAAATAAGGGTGCTTTGTTTACAAAATTATGAAACTGCCGCATTTACATCGAGGTTCGATCCCCGGGTCGGGCCAATTTCGTTAAAGTGTTTTTTTCGACATTGGCTCGTGTCTGGGTGTAACTAGGTTCTCCCTTAGTCCATTGTGCCTATAGCACAATCACTTAATGCGCTTACCATATGGCCACACCGCTGGTGTGTGTTCTGGAGATATTTTTTTATATAAACCATAAATATCCGAACCTCTCATTACCTATATGCTCCATCCATGGCTCACAGCTCAACAAGAAACGCATTAGGTTCTCCTAAAAACCTATACGGCTCTGGGTGGACCTTCGACGGTCACCTTGGCCCTGTAAATCAGATATACGTGAGACTACATGACCGACTCATACCAAAACTTGGGTAGCTTTTGGGTTGGTAGAGAATCACATTGAATAAGCAATCAATCGATTTTTTTAATGGTGTTTGTGAATTGAGCGATTTGTAACGATTTGTCGCTGGCGTTATACCGTCGCGTAATGACTCAGAAGAAGAAGATCTAATTAAAAGAGATTTTATGTTACAACAAAATAGAGAGCTTAAGCTCTTATCGTTAAACTAGAAACATCTTACCATTATACGGGGTGTAAGTAGACTGCTTCCGGAGGGGTAATCATACATAGGAAAATAGGGACAGAAAAAGCGACTTTTTTTTATACTATGTAGTGATAGTGATTGTGAAAATTCGCTATAAATTATCTTCTTCTACTATTGCACCGTCCGGCCTTCGAGTGGCGAGCAAACGACTCAGTTTCGCCACTGAAGCAAACAGTCGTCTCCCGATGAGACGCTCCGTGTTGGAGAGAAACGCATCGAGTAATTCAATGTGGTTACTGCTGCGTGGTCTACCGGCGTGTGAAAAGTGGGTGGTGCAATAGTGGACAAATTAGTAAAGAAATTACAGCGAATTTGCACAGTAAAGTTTCATTTTTATTATTTATTAGTATTTCCGCAAAGTAACGCCTGATTCCATCAACTTAAGATTCACAGTAATCCGCTTGGTCGTTTAGCTTGGTTAAAGTCAGTTTAAATCCACCAGTATCAATTCTCACGCTCATGAACACAAAGTATTCTAAAATAGCAGTCAATTGTTTATACAAACCTCGGCGTATTAAATGGCCCCTCGATATTGAATTATTAATTGTTTGTTATTAAACAGCGGATTATCCCGAGTTATTAATTCACAAGGTTTGTACGTAAGCACAGATATAATAATACTAACGTAACCCCTTTGCTTGCAGTTCCGGGGTTGGAGGCACCCCTTGATGCTCGTTTTTAAGAAAAAAACTTTTGTATTTGTTGTTCGTAAAATGTTTCATGTCTTTTATTAAGTGTACCTGCCATCTATTACAACAAGGAGGTAAGGTGTATTTAAAGAAACATTAATTTTAGATAGTTTGTCTATGCCGATTGTTTCATTGGCTTTTGACTCAAAGCGTTAAACAATAAATTTTGTAGAGGTAGAGTAAAAACTGAAGACTCGAATTCCTTAAAATAAAACTACCAACAGGTAGAAACAATTTAAGTTATTTTTTCCCGGAACCTATTAATTAACCAACCTTCTATTGCCAACCTCGAGCTAAAAACAACAAATCAAAATTCGAACATTTACATCAGAACTACGATACTTTCAACTGCAACTGAGTTCACCTCCGATTTCTTCAGTTTCCTACCAATAACGACATTACAAACTATCGCCAATCAACCAGGAAACGCGAATACTCTTCCAACGTCTGTCTCATTCAAATCATAGCGACTTCCACGATTTATTCCACGTCGACGGCGCGCCGGTGACAATATCGTTGAAGATTGCTTTACACCGCGCTGTCTGCTTGGAATACTAAATAAGCTTTTTTATAACCAATCTGCTAACAATAACAATATTTATTATTGAATGCAAAGCTTGGTGTGCCGCCCCAAGCTATTGATTGATGTCGAGAGGGAGGTATGAGATTGTTGATTGAAATTGATTCTTTGAACGTGTTCGTGATGGTTTAGTTAAAATAAGATACGCGAATTTAAATTTTTAGACTTCTGATGGGCGAAGGCGCGAAAAATAGCGCCAACTGTTTATTGATTATTCTGTGTTACTTGGATGGACAAAAAGGTGCGACCTAATTAGTTGTAACAAGGGATAATACTCGTACTTTTTTATATTTTAATTCAGTGTACCTAATGGTTTCTTTGGAGAGAATGCCCTGAGCTATTAGTTTAGTACACCATTGTACCTACTACTTAGTAGGTAGGTACTTTAAGTTTTTAAAACCTTAATATCTTAAAAACATGGGAGATCCCGCCGGGTTCGATTCCCGGTTTGACTAATTTAGTTATTTAAAAGCCTTGTCGAATTGCCTCGTGTCTGACTAGGTACCTACCCTTCCTTTTAATTATATTTACTTCTTTGACACAAACTAGCATTTAGTTAACAAGTCACACGATTCGTTATACTGTTGCGTTCATAAACTTAGAATCTGTTAATCCTACTATTATTATAAACGTGAAAGTTTGTGAGTATGTATGGATGTATGGATGTTTGTTACTCTTACACGTAAAAACTACTGGACGGATTTGGATGAAACTTTACGGTAATATAGGTTATACATCAGTATAACACATACGGTACTTTTTACCGCGGGAAAACTTCTCATTCACACAGGAAACCGACTTCCACGAGAACCGAGTCGCGGCGGACTGGTCTTATTATTATACATATTAAGAACATAAAATGTCACAAGATAGATGTGTCTTCTCGTCCCCCACCAGTAATTACGCGGCGTGACGTCACGTCACCTGCAGGCGAGCATCCCGTGCGGGAAGCAACCACGTCGGGAATCAATCGATGCCCTAGTCTTGTTTGATAAATATTTGTTGCGTTTGAATTAAACTAGTTTTTTGTCGTATTTTAATCACTTTGTGATATAGTATTTTAGGTCTGTCCTTTCTCAAATTTCATAAGCATTGGTTTAATTGGTTTAGCGGTATAGTTATATGTAAAACTAGGTGTAGCCGCACTTCGGGTTTTAGCCGTAACATATTCTCCGAACTGTTATGCGGAAGGTCTGGAGTAGGTACACAGTCACATCCCTACTATAATATTATAAATGCGAAAGTAACTCTGTCTGTCTGTCTGTCTGTCTGTCTGTTACGCTTTCACGCCTAAACCACTGAACCGATTTTGATTAAATTTGGTGTGAAGAAAGAACTGATCTTGGGAAAGGACATAGCGTCCCCGTAGAAGGAAAAGTAACCAACTAACATTTTGTCAAAATTCACTTTATTGTATTTTCGTTAGCATTATAATATAGCGCATCTTTCTGTCCAATCAGCGTATTCCTAACTACTTTAGAAATTAAAATATCCCTTTAGAAGCCCAAATAGATAATTCGCAATGTTTAAAGAAACAGGGAGGCAAAACTACACAACTAACATTATGTAAGAAAAATAAACCTTGTTCTTATTTAAAAACTACATAAAGCATTTTGGTTGTTTTTCCCATTATATTTTCAGGTTTAGATAACCTAAGATAAGCCAAAAAAATTAACTAAGTGTAATTAGTGAATTCTTCCTTGACACTTGAGAGGCATTTAGAAGTACGCATATGTGAAACGTTAGTAATGTTTAGTAAGTTAGTTATTTTGGCGCGTTTCAGAAATTCAGAAAACTGAATCAGTATAATCTATTAATTTATGCAATTATTTAATTATTCATACAGCTTTAAAAACTGTGTTTGTTTCTCAAGCTATTACGAGTTTTGCATACATGAAGTTCTTGCAAAACAATTTTTTTGGGGATAGGTGCCTGCCTACCCCTATGGATGCCTCGCTATGGAATAACTGAGCTGGAAAGTTGCCTACTATAGGCAAGTTGACTTTTAAGTCAATAAAAAAAGTAATTAAATAAGTATATTCATTTCCGTGTTCATAAATAATATACAGTTTTTAAGCTACAACTGATATAAAACTTATAATAATCTGATGAAAAAAGGATTTACTCGTTTGAACGAACCAAATTAAATTATTTTACAATAATATAATTGCTGTGTGATTATTTAATAGAATATTCCACGTTACGTACCATGGGTCTATTGGTTATTTGTAAAACAAAGAGAAAATATCTACCACGCATGGAAAGTACTGATTCAGGCTTTGCTCTTTCTCCAAATGACGTGACAAATAAGAAGTCCCCTAGTCCTTGGCTATCCTGCTATTTGTGACTATAACAGCGATCGCTATAGTAAAGGTCCAGCTGTAAAGTTGGCAGAAAAGATGTGTGGGCCATCATTGGATTATGCAAATGAGGTGACTACATCCTCGAAAAGTTACCAACAGTAATATTCCAATAGTGTCAGATAGTGCCTCTATTCTGCGGTCACTTGAAGGTGAAGCTGTTAGCTCAGGCTTTATAAACGATTTTCGTTTAGGCTTGGAGAAGGTTGCAAAAACAATTAAGGTCGCACTTCAATGGTTATTAAAGAGCATCGTGGTTTTCACGGCAATAGCGTTGCAGATGAACTGGCTAAAAGCAACACCATTAGGCCCTGTCTCAACGTCGCCGATACCTTATAGCCTTTTCCGCGCTTATCTGTGAGAACAAATCGTAAATCGAAAAAACAATCGATTGGAACAGACCGACGGCTGTGAAGGGAGTACTGCCATCACCCGACCGCGTTTTTGTGCTCTGCCAAAGTAGACATAACCTTGTTTATCACCAGTCATACTGCCTTCAACAAACATCTATTTATTGTAGGTTCCAGCGATAGTCCACTATAGAAAGCTTGCATGAAGACTGAAGAAACATACCGTTATAGAATCCCCATCCTGGAATACACTAATCTTCTATAACCCGAGGACACTCCACAAAGTTTAAGAATAACCCAGGGGGACTTCTGCGCTTCTGTACGTATATAGGCTGGCTAAACTCTTAGTAGCAGACTACGCACAAAGAACCAAACTTGAGTCCAAGTGCAGAAACGAGAGCCCACTAAACTACTGAGGCAACTATATCTAGCGAAAAGGATAATATAATTTTCAAAACATAGATGCAGATTCAGGGCTATGTAAATTTTTGCAGCAAGTGTCGTCGTTTATTACACCGGCTGCTAACAAATGTTTCTTAACCATCTATGCGGTTCGGCATTAAATTTCCTTCAAACAAAAAAGTTGTCTTATCATCTCTTAGTATGCTGGGTGTGACTGTCTGTAAATACCTCTTAGATATCGAGTATATGGTATAATTAGATACACTTTTGACGGTTACAATGTTGTTAACGAGGGACTTTTGTACGAAACAAGTAAAATCACCTTGAACAGCTGGTCGCCCTATTGGTGACATAGTAAGTTAAGATATATCTAGTTTTCTTTTTAGAAAACCCGATGACAGTCTAAAGATCTTTTCTTCCAACTGTTAGACCTCTACTTTCATTCACAAGAAGGATATTATAGGACCGGCAAGGACTATCAAGCCTCACCAGTACTTGCCATGCAAGATAAGAAGCAAAAAAATACCCAGCAATAATATTATTATACTGCCATAAACTTAGTTTCATTGAAACGAGGGGATCAATATTTCGTCAGATTATTAATGTCAGTTGTAGCTTAAAAACTGTTATTATTTATGACCAAAGAAATGCATATCTTTAACTATGGTTATATAACATTATTCCAAGGATTGTATAAAAAATATATTTTGCAAACATTGTGAACTCTTTTTTAATTTGACTATTTTATAGGTAGATCTATCCTCTACTATAGGTAACTATCCTGCTCAGTTATTCCATAGCGAGGCATCTATCCATAAGGGTAGGCAACTATTCCTGAAAAAATTACCTCGCAAGAACTTAATTTGTGCTGAACTCGTAATAGCTGGAGGAACAAACACCGTTCTTATAGCTGAATGAATAGTTAAACTAACAAAACTACTGAGAAAATCTATGATAACTTATTTGGTTAGGTTAAAAATTACGACGCCCTAAAAAAAGCAGGGCATCTATCACGGTTTACCCTAATGAAAGTTCAGCAAGTAAAGATGATTAAAAATTAAAATGATGTTGATTATGCGAAAATTTTATGTTTTAATAAGTATTTTTGTACTATGGGAGACCACTACTACTATTGAGGACCATTTCATTTATCTAACATATATTTTTAACTACTTCTATAAACATAAAATAAAATTGATTCATACTTAAATAACCTAACTTCCATTCACTTATTAATAAAAAGGGGGAAAATTAGATAACAACATTTATCCTAATCGTCAGCAACATTTTTTTAGCTTTATGAAGTAGGAAAAATACCCAACTCACATGAAAAAGTAACCAATTAAAGAACAAAAACAATTATATGAAGAGGGAAAATTGATAATTGCTTTTTAAACGTTTATCTCTGCTCATGTGCATTAAAAATTATAATTTAAAACAACATATTGTAAATAAAACCGTAATTTTCATTATATATAAAAACCACAGTTATATCTTTTAAATTAAAAAAGATATGACGATTTTTCCACAAAAAATACACTAAATTGCGTTTTTCTCGAAAGTCACATTTTGTTAGTTGGTTACTTTTCCTTCTACGGGGACGATAGGGTACTTTTAACCGCGGGAAAACTTCTCATTCCCACGGGAAACCGACTTCCACGCGAACAGAGTCGCGGGCGTCCACTAGTTTAAAATATAAAAAAAAATACTAAACCGACTAAAAAAGGCGCTTCATAGGTTTGCACACAGGCGCTGCCGAGGGTCGGCGCGGCCCTGCCTGTATTAATAAATTTCTCTCAAGGTCGATCTCAGCTGATACGCTCTCAAGACTTCTCAAGTTTCTTACTAATCAGTTATCATCAAGAGCGTGTCATATATGATTGATCTCAAGAATACAGGCCTAGATGAAGAACAATAAATCTTTTTGAAAAGCCTCAACCAATCACAAGAATCCTACTAATATTATAAGTGTGAAAACTGTGAAAACTTATGATGGCCTTCAGTTTCTGCAACCCCTAACGCATTTTTCTTAACCTAGCTGTAAGTTTTCCTAAAAGTGTAAAATAAAATAAAAAAATAAATAAATAGAATAACACATAGGGTCCTTTTTACCGCGGGAAAACTTCTTATTCCCACGGGAAACCGACTTCCACGCGAACCGAGTCGCGGGCGGCCACTAGTGCTTCACTACATAGTATAAAACAAAGTCGCTTTTTTTGTCCCTATG
The DNA here is from genome assembly GCA_916618145.1 of Emmelina monodactyla. Lineage (NCBI taxonomy): Eukaryota > Metazoa > Arthropoda > Insecta > Lepidoptera > Pterophoridae > Emmelina > Emmelina monodactyla. The sequence continues at coordinate 5,060,698 of OU745297.1, forward strand.
TCCCTATGTCCCTTTGTATGCTTAAATCTTTAAAACTACGCAGCGGATTTTGAAGCGGTTTTTTTTTATAGATAGAGTGATTCAAGAGGAAGGTTTATATGTATAATAACATAGTACAGGGAAATCAGTTTTACTCCAAATTTAAGGCGTGCGAAGCCGCGCGGGTAAAAGCTAGTCATAAATAAAAACAGTTTGTACCTCGGGAAGTAATCGTTTGTAAATCATATGGAAGTTGGTGTGTCAGTCTAGAGATTTATTTTTTTGGAGATTTGTTTTTTGAATACTCGATGACCTCTTGTGGCTCACGTCGTAGGCTGTACGTCAAAATGGCGGGCAGATACGTCGGCTGTACAGCTAAATAGGCTCTGATAGCATCAGAGTAACAATTCGCCTTGTTTCTACAAGAGTTTGAACTGTAGTAGGCGACGTCACAGTCGAAATCTATAAGAATTATGAAAATCTAGAATTAAATGTTTAAGATTGAAAGAACTGGCTAAGTGCGAGTGAGCCTGCTTTCTGCTATTTCGTTAATAATATTTGATTTTCCGACGTCAATATCTTAACGTATCTAATGGTATCTAATAACAGTCTACCCATGACCACAGCATTTGTAAAAATGTTGAAATGAGATTGAAAATACCTAGGTGAAAACTTGTTTGAATTCCCCGAGTGGATAGCCTATATATATCAATCTTATGAGAGCAGGACATCGATATGGCTCTGTTTCATTTATTTAGATTCCCCGCATCAGTAATAAAATGAAGAACTCTTTCATTTTTTCATATTCATTAAGCAAGTAGCCACATATGTCCATAAACGAGCCCAAATAACAATTTTTTTACTTACGCGCACATGTCCGTTCGTATATATCTAGCCTACAGTTCTGAAACAAGGGACAATAGAAATACTCTAGTCCCAGATCACTATTCAAAATTACCTCTATACAATCTCTAGATAGCTTAATGCAAGTAGCGTAATAGAACAAATGACAATCGATGACTTCTCGATCTGTCACTGCAAAGATTCTTCCCTGATTCCTCTCTATTGCTATATGCAGTGGTAGTTTATCAGAAGAGTCCAGAATATTAGGATCAGCGCTATTTCTAAGCAGTAGTATGACGACATCTTCATGACCATCTGCTACTGCTGCTGGTAAGGCTGCTATCCAGTGGCGGATTTACAGATTTGCCGCCTCTAGGCTTTACATTTTTTGCCCCCCCTATGACATTTAAGGACCTCGTTTGCAACTACATTACGCACGGTCTGTTTGTTACAAACTTTTTTTTAAAGCTAAAGTTGTAAAATACCGACTTGCATTAACAGTTCTTTTATACTTATGATGAATTAAGTTTTTTTTTCAATTTTTCACTTAATCTTATGTCCTCGTCTCGAGATATTATGGCTAAACTAAAAATATTAAAACGCAAATGGCCCAAAACCCATAGGAGATAATTTTAATCATATGATTTGCGGGAGTTATTAACGAATAGGAAATAGATAGAGTTTACAGCATCTTTGTTGGAATCCCGAAGAGAAGTTATATTTGACTAACCTATCATATTGAATCGTCGGTAAATAATTATGGCAGGGTGGCTAAAAAAGAACCGCCCAAAAATTTTTTTAGTTTCCTCGTTTCGAAATGAATCTGATATACCCCCATGATCTTGCATAGCCTTAGAGTTACGATTTTGTTTAAGATTTTTTGCAAAATTGTTATATGAAAAATTTAGCCAATGTCTTAAAAAATAAAGGTTTTCTTTATTGCTCTTTTTGCTTCTAACTCTTTTCGAACTGTGCATTTATGCATAAATTAATCAGCCTAATGAAATTATTGAAGTTACAGTTGATTTTGCAAGAAAGCTTTAAAAATCTTAACTCGGAAACTACGCAAAATCGTAGAACATTCATAGAGCTGTTTCAGGGATCACTCAATACTAAGAACCAAAAAAATTTTTGCACGTCACTTTTCTGGCCACCCTTTTGACTTACTAGCAGTGTCAGTTGTGTTAAGACTAAGTATCATGAAAGTTGGTAGACGCAGTTTTTGGCTCAACAGTTATGGCAGATGTTGCTACTGCCATAGTGTCAATTTCATAGGAGCATAAAATACCGTTCATTCATGACTGTAATAGCCGCTACCGCACGCGAACGTGTAAAGTATTTCGTTGTTTAACATTAAATTCATAGATTGTGTCGTCGTTTATTTTTTTTAGATTGGTTTATCTATGCCCTAACTGCTTTAGCAAGGCTTTACCATAGACAAAAACAATAAAAAATAATCCAACAAGATAATAAATAACTGTACTTTGGAATGTTATAATGTTTAAAAATCGAGATGGAACACTCAAAATGGCTTGAAATAACTTGCAAAATGTTAAGAATTTTTTTCTCGATGTATGTTTATGATCAAGTCAAAAATATAAGCAAATCTGCCGCCCCTTAGAATCTGCCTTACAAAACTAATTCAAAAAGATAATAAATAGCTTTACTTTGGAATATTATAATAAGTTAAAAATGGAGATAAATGACACTCAAAATGTCTTGTTATTACTCACTTGTAAAATGATAAGACTAGTTTTCGCTAAGTATGTTTTTGATAAAAAAAATAGAAGCAAATCTGCCGCCCCCTAGAATCTGCCGCCCTAGGCTCCAGCCTACTCAGCCTAGTGGTAAATCCACCACTGCTGCTATCCCTAATTCATAATTTAAATCAGCTACGAACAATAACAGCTTTTGTATGCACTCAATATCTGTTTGTATACTAGCTATATACAAAGGTAATCCGTAATTGTTTTTTACGTAAGGATCCGCCCCAGCGTGCAGTAACAAGTCCACAGCTTCTAGACGTTTCTCGGTAGCAGCTGTAAGCAACGGCGTGTTACCAATTTTATCTTGTGTTTCTAACAAAGCTCCTTTGTCTAAAAGTAGTTGTATTCATTCTTGTGCTCAGCAAGTTTATATAAAAAAAAAACAAAGGAAAAATAACCACTAACTGAAAAATGGGAACAACGAGCTCTATTATTTTAATGTGAAGAGTGTTTAATGGTTAAAATTTTGAAATAGGGGTGGGGGGGAGGGGTCTGAACCCCCCCTGACCATTTTCAGCCGCCGGAAAAAAAAGGGGCGCGCTTTTTCTGGCAGTTTAAAAACAGTAACCTAACTAACCTAACCCATTTATGTCGGATTGTGTCAACTCGGAGTAAGACATTGCTATTAATAAATACAATATGATTACCTCGATTGTATTTCCAAACAGAGTCCAAAAACGTAGCCAAGTCGTAGAAAAAACACAAAACAATACGGAAGAACACATTCACATATACTCGAAAGCATAGAAATGACGCGAGCTACGTACAAATTTGTCATTAGAGCTGTCAATATCATTCATCCAAGATGCTAAATGCGTTCCGATTCACGTTAATCACCAAAAAAACATTGACAAGCTGTACTAAAGCATAAAAGTTACGTTCCGATTTACGCAATTGTGCAAGTATTTAGGAAATTTTGAATTTTTTTAAAAAATATTTAGACGCAACTCCGGCAGCCAAAATTACTTGTAGGGGGTTCAGACCCCTCCCCTCCACCCCACCCAACCCCCCACAACCCCTAAATCAGGCGACCGATTTCTAAACCCAACCCTGTTTAATTATTGCAGGCACAACTGTGGGGTTACCTACCGCCTAACTAGCGTCGATTTGAAATAGGCGTCGAAATCGACTTAATTATGACAGATAGCACTACTTTCGTACCAGGCAACTACCCAAGCCGTCGCTTTGAACTCGATATCGACAATGACACCGAAAGAACGAATGGTTTAGTGATTCCTCAGTAGTTTTGACAATTAAATCGTACCGCGTAAGGTTTTTCAACTCTGCGTTCCGCAAATAGATAAGTGATTTTAAGAGGGGGTATACAGGGAAATTTCCAGTCGTAATTTGTATTTTTACCCTAGAAAACAAAGCACAAATTACCCAAAAAAAATACCATAGATATTAAAGCATATTTCCAAGGGACTGATCAGAGTGAAAACATAAAAAAATAAAATTTTCTCGATAAAAAAAAATCACGAAGTTAGCTCTAATTTTCAACTATTATTCATTTATTTCCAATATTATGCATACTATTGAGCCAATATTTTAATACATACTATTAAATTATATTACCCAGCGACCCTACTAGCGATTTTAGAAAATAATGTTTATTTTACGAGTTATTACATTAAAACTTATTCGGCGCTTACTACGTTTTTATTTCGCGCAGAACGCTTTCGTCTGTCGCACCTGTCCTGGGATCTAAGGCATGTTTTGTTTCATGGTTTAGTTGTGATCGCTCCGTTGAGACAAGAGGACTGTGTTTCTGTGCTCCGGGGCCGAAAAAATCTTCGTTTTGATTTCTAATTCTTGTTTGACTATGAAAAAAAACTTTAAAATATGGCTAGCAAAAAAACGCAGCAAAAGAGTATTTTAGAAATTAAAAATTAAATAGATTTTAATGGCTTTTAAGACAAGTTACAATGAATAGATCATAAATCATAATATATATATTGTGATTTATGTATATATACCGGGTGTCCTGGAAACAATGGATAAGCTCTAAAGGGCTAATAGTAGAACTAAAGGCAAGCCTAAAAAATAATTGATAAAAAGTATAACCCTTACACTGCTAGAAATATGGCGCTTTAAAAAAAAACTTCATGTTTTTTTGACTGTGTTCATATTTTTACTCGTAACGAGGTCAAATCACTTAATAACATCATTATTTCTGTGCTAAAATAATTAATATTAACCGCATCAGTGAATAACTATCAAATAAAATAGCTAACTAAAGTATTTTTCTCAAAAAATAATGTTAAACTTTTGATTTGTGTAAAATTTCTGAAGAAATATTTTTGATGCGCAACTTTGAACAGCTCTGGTGTAAAAAAATTATATGAAAGTAACAGTGACCAATGATTTCAAAATATTCCTGGTTTAATAACGTTTTTAAAAAGATGTAATATGTCGATATTGTAATGAAAAAAGATTGAACTGATGGTATTAGTGTGTAAAATGGGATAATTATTTAGTTCTAGCAAAATTATAAAAATACAATAAAACTAAAGAAATATGATTTTCAATTGACATTAATTGCAAACCCATTGGAATAATTGAGAGTAACTGTTCAAATTGTCTGTCCCCATCCTGATGCAGACCCTGCATCTACGAATAAAGGATCTTCAAAGAAATCAACTTAACAGGAGAAAGTGATCCAAATTTTCTTCATAATGACTTACCCAATTTATTGATAGACGTGTCCGAAGAGCTTCGCGACACATATTGGCTTCAAAATGAAGGCTGTCTAGCACACTATGCTGTTGCATTATGTGCATACTTGACGAAACCTACCCTAACAGGTAGGTAGGCCGCCTAAACCTAAACGCTTTAGACTTTTTACTGGGGGTATTTTAAGGAAGAGTTTTACCGGCAACCAGTAACTTCATTAGAAGATCTACGAGCTCGTGTTCAGGCCGCTGCAATCAATGATCGACGACACGCGCGATTTTTTTGAAGATCCTTTATTCGTAGTTGTAGAGCCTGCATCAGGATGGGGACAGACAATTTGAACAGTTACTCTCAATTATTCCAATGTGTTTGCAATTAATGTCAATTGAAAATCATATTTCTTTAGTTTTATTGTATTTTTATAATTTTGCTAGAACTAAATAATTATCCCATTTTACACACTAATACCATTAGTTCAATCTTTTTTCATTACAATAACAACATATTACATCTTTTTAAAAACGTTATTAAACCAGGAATATTTTGAAATCATTGGTCACTGTTACTTTCATATTATTTTTTTTCACCAGAGCTGTTCAAAGTTGCGCATCAAAAATATTTCTTTAGAAATTTTACACAAATCAAAAGTTTAACATTATTTTTTGAGAAAAATACTTTAGTTAGCTATTTTATTTGATAGTTATTCACTGATGCGGTTAATATTAATTATTTTAGCACAGAAATAATGATGTTATTAAGTGATTTGACCTCGTTACGAGTAAAAATATGAACACAGTCAAAAAAATATGAAGTTTTTTTTTAAAGCGCCATATTTCTAGCAGTGTAAGGGTTATACTTTTTATCAATTATTTTTTAGGCTTGCCTTTAGTTCTACTATTAGCCCTTCAGAGCTTATCCATTGTTTCCTGGACACCCTGTATATATTATTGCAATTTCTTTCTGTCTGTGCTTTGCAGTACAGATACAAGACACCGCATTATGAAAAAAAGGTCATTGTATAAAGCACATAGTAAAAAAAAACATTATTATAAATAAATTATTATATTACATACTTACCTTTGTGAATTATTTACCACCAGCAAAAAGTGCAGTACAGTCAGCATCATATTTTTCGTGACGACTACTGTAGCCAAATAGTTGATTACACCCAGTCATCATTTTCATCGTATCAAAAAGTGTCATCACATTTAATCGGGACATTCACGTTGTACCAATTTATCGCCCAGAAAGTCTTATAGAAAGTTGCATTCAATTACGCATCAACCAAAGCGCCATCGATATCGAAGCGCCCAGCGAAATATAAAAATACGCTTTCTTCTTCTAATCGTCAAAAAATAAACGCACAAGTGTGCAAGAACCTATGTTTTCTATGGTAGACTGAGATTGATGTCTTCATAGAGTATAGTAAAAAACGATTTTTAGAATTCACCGCCATCTGTTTCGTAATTTTCTCGCATAGTTGTTCGGGTTCACGCAATATACGCTGACAGTGTCTTGGTGTTTCTGCTTATTTGTCTGCTGGTTGTTCTTTTTTATTTTGCTAAGTATTGGATCCCACGTTGGTGATAGCATCCAACCATCTTCTCTTTTGAAGTTAGGGTGTTTTATAATTTCAATAGTTTCTCTTACCAACCTAGGGATAAAATGTTTCTCTTTTGCTAGGATTTTAACGGTATCAAATCTTAGATAGTGGTTGGGCTTATCCATGGAATGCTCACAGACTGCAGGTTTTGTATAGCGACGCTTACAGTTTAATTTCAAGTAATAACAATCGCGTAAATCTAAGAAGTTACATAGAATAGTTAGTTCAGTTAACATTCTACCTTTTTGCTAGACACATTTTTATTCCTAAATTTTTAAATATTTTTTATTTTGTTTGAAATTTGAACCTTCTTCAAAGAAGATTCATATTTTACACATCAGATACCTATCATTTCTTGACGTATAATTAAGCAAGAGCCAGATGCAACAACTTTCCTTAAAATAAATATTTGCCGCGCGTAAATAAGTCATAATTTCCGATCATAAAATTGTTATTAGGGTTATTGAATCCTACTATAAATTATTTTTCAGGTAGGTATCCTAACATTGGTATTCAAAATAAAATATAAATTCGTGGACAAGTAGGAACAGCAAGGACTAATAAATCATATATTGATACACGTATAATGAAACAGAATTAAAATTTTAACTTGTTCTTATTTTATTTACTTATGAACATCCGGCTCCTTAACTAGAATGTTCATGTGACATATTGATTTTTACAATAAGTATTTATCTACTTATTTTATTTCATGTTAGCCTATAAAAATAGTACTTTTATTTTAAAAATAAACTAGAGACCAGTCCCGCGTTTGCATGTTGCACTTTTAATGCTCTCCGTTAACAAAGAAAGATGCAAAAGGTTTATCAGAGGTATCGATGAACCGATTTGTGGAATATTTGAGAATGTTGTTTGTAAGGTTCCGTACCCAAAGAATAAAATCGGGACACAAATACTAATTTTCCGCTGTCTGTGCGTTTGCACATCAGTCTGTATCTCATAGGCCGTGAGAGCTAGACAGTTGAAATTTTCACATAATATATTTTCGTTGCCGATAGAGCAACAAATATTTAAACCAATATAGATAATGATATGGAACGTTTCACCCGCGAGTCTGACTCAATTTAATAACTTAGAAAACAACATGGCAACTTCTTTATAAATGTTTAAGTTTCAAATGAGTAATTTCAGTAAATATTTATGACAACGAGGGTCAAAATTAATATAGTAATGAAATCAAATATTTACATGAAACAGATAAAAACTAAAATAATTTAAATATTTTTACTATATACATAAAAAAACGTACGTTACATGTTCCTCATTTATTGCAATTACTGATACTCTTACTACCTCTTGACAATTTATGATATTCTAGTATGTGTTTATTATTTAAACGATTTAAAATGGTATCTTTGAATTGAAATGCAATTTGATCATCTTTCTGAATGGTGATGATAATTTAAATTGCTTGATGAAAATAAAATGTTTCAGTTTTCATAAAAAAATGATTTTTAATAATAAAATCATTGCAAATCATCTTTTGGACCAGAAATGAAAAAAAAGTAGGTCATTTCAATTCTCAAAAAGACTGCTTAAACTTGAAATGAAACCCATGCTCATGAATCGTCTATCGGATGCCACAGCCCTGACACCATCGCTGCTAGCTAGAAGTAAACAAACTAAGCTACATGCTTTACATTTTCACTAAAACTTAAAAAAGACTTCAATCTGTCAAACAGAATCTAAAATTAAATTCTCGTATCTTAGATCAGTGGATAATTTTGTTGACTCTTTCTTACTTATGAAAACCTAGTAACATATTTATTTAAACACATATGGATACCATTCAATTCAGACGTAGGTATTACGTATGTATAAAAGCATGCCTTTACAAACAAAATATCTTCTTTATAAAACTGGGAGCCCAGTAGTTAAGACCCCATCTTATTCTATATCTTATAAATACATTTTTTATCAAATAAAGTTTTCTGTCATAACAGTTTCATCTAGACACGCTGCCTGTCAAGCAAAGTACACCTCTATTACATGAAGCATAAAGTTGTTTTCTTACTTTGTACCGAAGATTGTGAATACCCTGAGCGCTACGTTACTGATGGCGCTTTGGTTGATACGGGATTGAATGCGACTTTCTATAAGGCTTCCTGCTCGCTACGATAAATTAGAGCAACCTGAATGTTCTGATGAATGTGATGACACTGGCTGATTCGCTGAAAGAGAGGACTCTGGTTGTTTTCAAGTATTTGACTACATTGGATGTTACAAACTATATGGTGCTGACTGTACAGGTACAAATCAGTCAACGAATTCTGAACAAAAAAAAATAAGTAAATGTAAATAAAGCACATTCTAAAAACAACATTACAAAAAAATATATTATACACTTACTTACCTTTGCGTATTATTTACTACAAGCAAAAAGTATTTTTAGCGTTTCAAACAACAGCTAGGTGATCCGGCACTCACTTAGCCGGTAATTATCTGATTATTTTAGGTAGCTATACTGTGCGCGATCGCTCTAAACACGTGAAGCATCGGAGTCACCGACGACGGGACGAGAGAGGGGCGCGTGCGGCGCGCGGGTGAAATTCGATTTTTTTCTAGGTTTATGCGCGCTCTTAACGCTCACATCACCGTTCCGTTGAAGCGAGAGCGCGTCTATGGTCGACGATGGGTGAGAACGATGACGTCATTAACATTGCGCTCAGAGAACCAACACTTTGGAGTATGGTCGGCGTAAGCGCTGTCAAAACTTAAATTGACGCAATAACTGTCAATATCGCGCTAAAAGTAATCGGAACGGTTGTAAGCGATTTGAGCGTTCACAGTTCTGTAAGCGATTTACGGAGCGCAAGGCAAGTCGACGCGTCGTGTTAAAAATGATATCGACAGCCATATTGATGTAGGCGGCTTGTGAGCTACCACTTTCGGCCGTCGATAAGCTATTTTTTCGATTTTTCTTCCTATTATGTATTTATTAGTTTTTTCGCTTAAATACGCATTCCAAAGGCAAGAGTAAGGACAAGTGGGATAAAACCCGAAATTAAGGTACCTCTTTATCATATATACTAATCTTGTGACTAACGTTGTATTGTTTAAATGTCTCGCCGGCACCGGCAGTTATCAGAGTGGCATTGATGTGAACGATGTTTTACACCTCAGCCAGCAATCCACATCGGAATGCTTGCAGGATGTCACTGAGGCTCTGGTCAAAAGGGAAGTGCACATTAGAGGATTGTTTTTTTTATTACTAGTATTTTAACTACATAGTATAAAACAAAGTCGCTTTCTATGAAATGTAAGTATAGTGAAATCTTTAAAACTACGCAACGGATTTTGATGCGGTTTTTTTTATTAGATACAGTGATTCAAGAGGAAGGTTTAGTTATAATCCTACTAATATTATAAATGTGAAAGTTTGTGAGGATGTATGGATGGATGGATGTTTGTTACTCTTTCACGTAAAAACTTCTGGATGGATTTGAATGAAACTTTGCAATAATACTTATAGGTATATTAAGAATAACACATGGGGTACTTCTTACCGCGGAAAAACATCCCATTCCCACCGGAAACCGACTTCCACGCGAACAGAGTCGCGGGCGGCCACTAGTATGTATATAATATCACAGTAGGTATAGGGAAAGGGGTTTTACATCGAATTTAACGCGTGCGAAGCCGCGCGGGTAAAAGCTAGCAGATATTTAAAATCAATTTTAACTTCCTTTGCGCGTTCCTGAGAAAAGGAGGATTTAGATAGGTAGGTCAACAGTCAAACAGAGCGGCACTAAGAAAGTGATGTTATAGGGGCCTTCGTTTTGGCTTTTGAGGTAAGGAACCCTAAAAAGTGAGTTACACTCCATACCTACCTACTTCTTCCTCATCGGTAACTCACAAAACCGCATAATTGTAGAAAGTAAGTCTGCTCATCATCATCATCATTACATATACTTATACTGAGTATAAATCCAAGTCGCTAATTCTGTCCGTTTGTTTTTTTGTCCGCTATCCCCTCCTAAACTACGTAACGGATTTTAATGCGGGTTATACCATCTGTTGGGCATTTTTTTCATTTAAATTTGGAAATAAAAAACAAATCAATAAAGTGTTCTCAAATTGGCTAAAATTCAATATTTCGTGAGCAAGTCGGTCAAAATTACCCATTGCGAAGAGTGGGCGGGTCACTCGTTTAACATATTCACGATATTTTAAGCTACCCTTAACTAAAACTTACCTAAAACTTTTTACAAGTTTCAAGGAAAAAAATATTTTTGTTAAAATATTTCAATATTTGATCGAGAAATTGACATGGAATCGCTTGAGGTTTCTATTGCCTTATATCCTCATTTAAATTTATGTTTATAAAACCTTAGAAATACTGGGAAATATACATACCTACAAACCTAAAATTAATAGGCAAATAAAAAAATTGATACCTGCTTACTTATTTTAAAATTAATTTACTATTATCAAGGTTTGATTTATGGCCGGTACCTAATAAAAATCTATTTGTGGCACCTAGAACATAATGCTCTATTAGGTATATTATAAATCGTATTAATCAACTATGTAACTGTGAAAGATACCTAACTGTTGACGTATCAAAGTATTAAATATTATAAAAACAACTTAATGCAAAGTTTCAGACTTGTTTTTTCGATTATCAAACCGCCTGATAAAAATCAATAGCAATACGCACTACATTTTTGCTCACAGAGATGTTTATTTTCAATGTATAAACGGGTATAATCTCGCAACCTTTTAGCCGAGCTCACGAAGCAGTTTAAATTTTGATGTTGACTCTGTGGGAGGGGCGCGGGGCGCGGGGCGTGGCCGCTGGGCGGGCCGCCATTTTGATCTGCGCGTAAACATACGTAGAAAGATATTTGGTTTTATTTTCGTTCATTTTTTATTAAAAACTAGCCTTTGTACCGCGGCTACACTCGCGTAGAAATAATAACTACCAGGGATAACTTGAAAACTTTAATTTTTTTTTGCTTTAATATCTAAGTATATGAAAAAAAAAATTGGGGGTCCCAGTCAGCTAACGATACTTTCTACCGTTGTGATAGATAATGGACATTATATTTTTAACTTATCATTCAAATAACTACTATAATTTCAAGCGTGATAGGTACATAATTTTCAGAGTCAGAGTCAAAGTTTCGTTTTGCCAATAAAATGTATTTCCATTGTAACAAAGCGACGCTAATGCACAGTTAATATTTAACTAGACTGAGTATAAACCGGCCCAGGGGAGGAGCTATCTCGACTATAGCTACATCTATACATTAATTAATTAACCAGCTAAATGTAACTTTCGTTGAGAACATTTGACCCCAACCCTACTTTTGTGCGTTTTGTTTTAGGGTGCCGTAGTGAAATATGGAACGCTTCGAGTAGCGTTGTGTCCGTCCGGCTGTCCGCTGTTTGTTCTGTACTTATACGCACAATTTAAACTTAACACGGTAAATTATAAATAAGGTAAGTAGTTGAAAAGTAAAAACGACAGTCATCTTCAAATCTCAATTTTGAAACCGATGCGATGGTAGGCACCTACTTAAAAAGAAGTTACAGTACAGAAGCGCTTTTTTCTTATTAGATTTACAAATATCATTGACCAGCTTCAAGAAGGAAGATATTCTGTATTCTTATTGTCTGAATAATAAAATAACTTATGTTTCTTCCTGATAATGGAGCTTACGCATTTTATTTTTAGTTTCGGCGTTCTATGGGATAATTCCCACTTATTTATCATATAGGTACTAGTGGCCGCCCGCGACTCCGTTCGCGTGGATGTCGGTTTCCCGTGGGAATAAGATGTTTTCCCGCGGTAAAAAGTACCCTATGTGTTATTCTGATGTATAGGTAAACTATATTACTGCTAAGTTTCATCCAAATCCGTCCAGTAGTTTTTACGTGAAACAGTAACAAACATCCATCCATACATCAATACATACTCACAAACTTTCACGTTTATAATATTAGTAGGAAGTATTCATTACTTTATCATTTAAATAACGTAATGCAGTTTAAAATTGTTTAAGTGTAGTAGAACTACGCAAAAGTATCTGAATCATACATTCCGCAGTTAATACAAAAGATTCCACTGCACTAGTTTCACATTAAGCCGGATTACGCTAATAGCCCCTCCCTATTGTTTACTAACCCTTTACGTAATCGGATTACAACCCCGTCGGGGGTGATGCGGGGTAGTTAATGTTAATGTCAACAATGTATCGACTGGTCATAAGCGGTTATTCATTAATAGCACTTGACTTCACGCGAATATGGTTTACTAGTGGCCGCCCGCGACTCCGTTCGCGTAGAAGTCGGTTTCCCGTAGGAATGCTTGGTAGTTTCCCGCGGTAAAAAGTACGCTATGTGTTATTCTGATGTATAACCTACATTATTGTTAAGTTTCATCAAAATCCGTCCTGTAGTTTTTACGTGAAAAAGTAATACTCACAAACTTTCACATTTATAGTAGGTATTAGTAGGATACTGCGCAGTAACAATTTTTGATGGCAAAAGCGGAAAAACAATTGTATCTTATAAAACAAGTGTTGTGTTAACCACTTAGTTTGTAGTGTTTTTTGGGGTTCCGTATTCAAAGATGTATGTAGGTACCTATTTACAAAATATTTTTTTCATAATTTTACAAAATTTCATGATTTAAAGTCAACGGAAACGACAAAAAGTTTCTTTAAAAAGATTGCGGTTTAGGTACACCTACGCCTAGCGCGCTTTGTACCTACCGCAATAAAATAATATAAAAATCATTTATTTCATCTTTAAGTATGTAGGTACATCATTAAGTATGTAATTACAATCGATGAAAGTCAAAATATCGATCATCAGCTTATCATCAGTAGGCCGAGAGAAAAAGCTGGCGGAAAAAAAACTCAGCACCCTTTTTACATAAGCTCGGTAAATAAAATTAGGTAGGTACCTATCATTTAACTACTCAAATACCAAATTTTAGGTAGGTACTTTCTGCGTCAAATATCTGCCGCACTGAAGTACCCCACTGCTAGTCATTGTCGTCACTATCTAATCTATCTAAATCCTGTATTTTTGTATGATTCTCCACAATCTTCTCCTACACCACTTAACGGTTTGTAATGCGGTTTACGGCATTTTTTCCAAAGTTTTCTTAAGTAATCCAATAATCAAAGTTTAGCGCGCTGTCGGCCATTGCGAAGCAAAGACAACACATATTTTTTCAAAAATAGGTTGACTATATTTTTATGAGTAAGACCGTAAATATTCTCTTCATTTTATTAATGTCGTGTACAGAGACCCAGATACACCCCAAACTTACCCGTACCAAACAGCAACCTAAATTAAACCTCGTAAAAATGTGGCGTCTTCTTTGAGTTGACGTTTCGCGGCATCTTGCGGGCCCCCCGCCGGGCCCCGCTGACTACGCCCGGGACCTCCAGCGGGGAACATTTAAATTCACCTTTGACATCGAGATTACCTGTCGATCGCTTTTGCAAGTTTTCTTTGTGATAGTACCGGGGAAGCTTGGGGTGCAGTATTAATTATTTAATACGTTAAGGTTACAGATTGTATGAGAATCGTAAATGTACAGATTTGGTCGAACGTTCGCTTTTCGCTTGGTTCCAAATTCAAGCCTGGTATCTCAAATTGATCTGATCTGATTAACCAACTCTATGCCCTGCCCAGTAGCAACCTACTAAAGCGGTATAGTAAACGGGTTTCATTGAGTTCCATGCCGGAAGGTAAAGAAAACTAAGACTCCGCGTTCCGTCCGTCTGTCTGTCTGTCACCGGCTGTTGACATTTTATTTACTGATAAATGATGGTTCCGGATACGACATAACCAGCCAAAAGATGGTAAAGACGATTCCGATACCTATAACCTATAAGCGTTTAATAAATCTGTAGGAGTGTAAATTTAGAACCTACGTTGAAAATATTTAAAAATATCTAGCAAGGGGTGTTACTAGATCGACATCAAAACAAATAATGTGGTCTTTTTGTCTGTGTGTTCAAGCATCACTCAAAAACGAATGGTTCGATTTCGTGTATAATTAATTTATACCATTGATAGAGTAGGTATTTTTATAGTATCGGAAAAGAAATAAATAAAATACCTACCTACAGATGAAAATAAACTTTATTTTGTGATTAATATTACCGTTAACGTGCGTGGTAGCCTAGTAGCAACAGGAACGGGTCTACTATACTAAAGGTTCCGGGTTCGATCCCCACCAGGATGTACCACTAATTTGGCATTTCCAATGTTTAAATGTTTAAGGTGTAGGTAAAGATTTTAATTATAAGGTAATGTAAGTTATTTCTAAGATGTTTAGGTAGGTTAGACATTCGTTTAAGGAGATATTTAAGTACCTATCTATACTTACGTAGGCATTGTGCCTGTTTAGACATTGTTCCAGTTTAGATAATATTAAGTTTTCATCATGGTTTGTCAAGATAAAAACCTATTACACGTCATACTTGTGATCAGGTGCCGCCTTCGGGAAACGGTCTGCTCTGGTTCCGAATTGTGGCGCGGGAAGTTCCCTCAATTAGTTACTAGCATTTTAATATTTTTTAACTTTAATAATGTTGAGCGAGGAGGTACGAGAAAATAATTTATATGTTCACTGTATTTTAAATTAATATAAATTATTATTGTATAATTTTGAAAAGAGTGCCGAGAGTTTTTTCCGCCAGCTTTTTCTCTCGGTCTACTACGGCCATTGCTGATGAATGTAGGGGTGTCCCGTGACATCTTTTTTTATTTTTATTTTACGCTTTTGACAATTTATAAAGTATTAGTTTTTAATCCTTCATACAATAAAGTTATTTCATTTCATTTCACAAGGTGTTTTTCTCCTTCATTGGGTAAGTTTAAATTATTTAAAATTGTAGGTAATTATTTTTTTTTACTTTGGTACTTATAGGTACCCATTTGAATTATTGGTACTTATATATTATTAGTAAAGTAGGTGTCTTATCTATACTAATACCTATTAAAAATAGAAAAAATTAAAAATGCGAGTAAAACTTACCTATAATTCTCTTCTCTAGATTTTAATATTCATATTTTAATATTCGCAGTGACTTAACTGTGTCGCAAGACACAGTTAAGTCACCTACCAAGTAGATAGTCCGCGCTAGGTTCCTCTTCTACTATAAAGTTCTTAAGTATTCTTATTTTTAATACGGTCACTTGTTTTTCTGCTACATCGAAACACGATAGGCGAATGAGCTAGATCATAAGAATCAACTGAGGAGCGAGAACCTACTAGTAGTCTACTACCTACCCGGCTATCTACTATGTTCTTGAGGTATTGCGAAAACATACCTACATCTTGATTAGATCTATAATCAAGCTTGTGTCACTTTTAGGTATATCTATTTTATATCAACGGGCCACATTAGCCACAATAATGGTATTATGTCATATGGACTATGGTGTACCTACATCAGATACGCACAAAGTATCTTAGTAGGTACAAGACGGGGCGGCGAGTTTGTTAGGGTAGGTACCTACCTACACTGGACGCAGACTACGTACCTACCTTAACAAATCAATAGTTAACGCAGGCGAAGCTGCGGGCAAAGCACTAGTCCCTACTAATCCCTACTAATATTATAAACCACTGAACCGATTTTGATGAAATTTGGTATGAAGAAAGAAATGAACTTGGGAAAGGACATAGGGTACTTTTTACCGCGGGAAAACTTCTCTTTCCCACGGGAAACCGACTTCCACGCGAACGGAGTCGCGGGCGGCCACTAGTAGTGAATAAAACTAACTTACTAGCGATGAAACATCTTTTAGTTACCGTATGTCATGACTTGGTGGCTATTAACTACGCGCAAGCTTAGACCCTATAGGCGCCTCACAATAAACTAGGGGAAAACCTAGTAACATCAAGTTACCTAATTTTGAAAGATACCTATTAAGCTTAGGTAGATAGGTAAGTACTTAGGTACTATCTGAAATATACCTACTAAATTTGAATGACCCGGGAATCGAATGTTGAACCTCCCGCTTAACACCTCTTTCTCGGTTTTGTTTGTATTGAAGAAATGCAGTAGGTAACTATTTATCTAGTAAAAAAGTGTCGAGAAGCTAAAAAAACCGGTCAAGTGCGAGTCGGACTCGCGCACCGAGGGTTCCGTACAAACCTGCAAAAACTACTTAAAATTTTAAGCTTTTCGGAATTTTTCTGTTACCTGTGCTGTAAGCTATTGCTTCTTACCAAATTTCGAGATTCTATGTCAACGGGAAGTGGTCTTTAGGTTTTAATTCCCGTGCGTGTAGTTGCGAGTTTCAAAATATGCGGTATCAATGGTTGTACTTTTGCGTTTTGCGTTTTGCGTTTTTGCGTTGACTTAGATTTTTTTTTTCACGGGTTAAAGGCAATTAGATCTAAGTATTAGATATGAATTTCAACTTATAAGTTTATATTTATTAAAAAAAAAAATATTATGTGATGTAACTAAAAATTTATGGTTTTCGTAATTTTTCCTTTATCTATGCTATAAGACGTTGCTTCGTACCAAATTTCAAGATTCTGAGTTCACGGGAAGCACCCTGTAGGTTTTGATTCCCTTGCAAGTGTCGACTTGCGGCATAATTTGCGGCATAAACGGCTGTATCTTTTGATTGCGTTGGCTTAGAAGTTTGATTATTTCACAGCTTCAAGGGACAGTAGACCTGAGTAATTGATATAAATTTCAGCTTCATACCTCCACGCGTTCCTGAGAAAAAGGGTCTTGACAGACGGACGGACGGACAACAAAGTGATCCTATAAGGGTTCCGTTTTTTTTCCTTTTGAGGTACGGAACCCTAAAAATACTTATTTGCTTTTCCCCCATGGATGCTGTTGCCAGAACTAGATCAAAAGCTTTCAAATAAACAAATGATCATCAAAATCGGTTTACCCAGTTGTAAGTTCCGAAGTAATAAACATAAAATAAAATACTGTTGAATTGAGAACATCCTTCTGTTTCAATGGCGTTTAAAAATGAACAATAAGTAATCTAGTACTTACTTACTCAGAGCGTATTCAAATATAAGAGCATAATGGCACATAATATTTAACTTATCGGTTAAAAAAACACTTTTCTTTATACAAATAAATGTATGTACCAACCTGCCTGCATCAGTAGTAGACATTGATAACCACAAAAACCACAAACAAATCACAAACTCGACTCACGCACGGCAGAGTAATCGCGCTAGACTGACGCGCGTCGACGAGCAAACCAGAGGGGGCGGCACCACCGACACCACGCCCACAGGGAGGGCGGCAATCATTCTGGTGGGCGGCACTAAAGTTATGCTATAATATTACGTACACTGAAGAATCAGGTAAAGGCTTTATATTAAGCCAGCAGTGTTATCATAGCATTTAAAACGATCGGTAATATGCTTGTTTTAACTTTAAGCCTGCTGGAAAAAGTGACATAGGTACCTACTATCTAAAGCAGTTTTTGGTTAAACATCTATAAACAGCAAATACCTGTGTAATTTTACCGGCTGTTTAGGCGATGCAATTCTAGTACACTTAGTTATCGTGGTGGGAAGTTCTCTTTTCATAAATCACCATTCATTACATATTAAGTATAGCCGTTTGTCAAATTTAACTGAAAAACTCAGCTGCACCACAGATTAAAAATGGTGTTAATAACTAGTGCGTTTTGAGTATCTGAAGTTTTTTTTTCTTAGGGACGTAACAATAAAATTGTGTAACAATAATAATTCAACTACTAAGCACTTTAGGTATTACAAAAAAATACCTAAGTAATTGAAAATATTTGTTTTTTGATAACCATGCATTGTCATTCCGTCCTTAGGCAAATACCTAGTCATAGTAGTATTTTACCTAATATAAGCTAGCGCTTGGCCTGCAGTTTCGCATGCGTTAACTTTTAATTTGTTTTGGTAGACTACGTCTAGATAGGTAGGTAGGTAACAAACTTACGTTCTACCTATCATCATTGCGGATTGTTGATAAGTTATAACGTGTATATTAGTAAGGCAACTTCCGAAACCTGAAACAACGTATAGTAACTAAATACCTACACTAACACTATACCCAGAAAACTCAATTTGAAAAAGTTATTAAGGATTGCAAAGACATATTCGCGGCTTAAAGTCATCGCTCACACACCAACTGTTGGTTCAGGTGCAATTTTTTACAATTTAAATCTAATTCAAACACTAATTAATTTGAAATAATCGCAATAAAAAATTTAAAAAAAACTAAGTACTATAAAGCAACAATATTTATTTACCTTAACTACATCAAGCCCCTTAGGCAATCACATTGCTTCACCAACAATCACATCAGTTCTCTTAAAAACTTATGAAAATAATCCAACTATATAATCAAACAACCACATTAAAATCAAAAAGCCTTAGGCATAATAATCACACAGTCAGTGAACTTTTAGGTCTAGCTCCTCACAATTTAATTGTATCACAAACAACTTAATTCATGTAATATTACCCCCCCATATTTTTACAAAAACACCACCACACCACAAAACTGCCTTATAGATATTTGTACACTTTAAACAATATTATAACCACCAAGCCAGTTTCGGCGCGGCACTCGCCCGAAGTGGTCGTCGCTGTTTTTATATTTGTTTGCGCGTACGTTCACTGATCGTGCCTAGCGCGAAACCGGTTTACGTCGCGCGCTGCGCGCCCGCTTAGAGGCGGTGTTTAGAAGCTATTGTATTATGTCCGATATTTTAAGTGAAGCGGAGTCGGATGGCGATCTTAATTTATCTTTTATTGATAAGGACGTACAGAGTTGTGAAATAGAATGTATAGCGGAGGTATGTAAAGATGAGAGGCTATCTAACGTCAACTCCGTATGTTCAAAGAGAATAAGAGAAGAGAACAATGACGAAGAATGGAAATTTGTAGGAAGACAAAATAAAAAGATGCGGGAAAATAAAATTGAATTATATATATCTAATCAGGAACCCTTACCTAAACAATTTGGTCTGGCAAAACTTTTTAAGGAGCAAGGAATAGTCGATACAAAGTCAATAAAATATATAAATCCTTATAGGATTAGAGTAGAAGTTAGCACAGAAGATGCAGCTGAGTCGATAATAAGTTGCGAAAATTTTTTAAGTTTAGGCTGGAGGATTCAAAAATCAATGGAGGTTAACTATACTTACGGGGTTATACAAAATGTTGAGAAAGAATTATCGGAAAGTGATATTATGGAAAAAATTAAATGTTTAAGCCCGGCACAACTTCTTTCAGTAAGTAGACTTGACAGAAGAAACAAACAGAGCGACGGCAAACGATGGATTCCCAGTGAAACCATTCGTCTTTGTTTCAAAGGCTCATTTCAACCATCTTTTGTTGAAGTGGATGGACAACGTGTAGCTGTGCGCAAGTATACAGGGTGTCCAGGAAACAATGGATAAGCTCTGAAGGGCTAATAGTAGAACTAAAGGCAAGCCTAAAAAATAATTGATAAAAAGTATAACCCTAACACTGCTAGAAATATGGCGCTTTAAAAAAAAACTTCATATTTTTTTGACTGTGTTCATATTTTTACTCGTAACGAGGTCAAATCATTTAATAACATCATTATTTCTGTGCTAAAATAATTAATATTAACCGCATCAGTGAATAACTATCAAATAAAATAGCTAACTAAAGTATTTTTCTCAAAAAATAATGTTAAACTTTTGATTTGTGTAAAATTTCTGAAGAAATATTTTTGATGCGCAACTTTGAACAGCTCTGGTGTAAAAAAATTATATGAAAGTAACAGTGACCAATGATTTCAAAATATTCCTGGTTTAATAACGTTTTTAAAAAGATGTAATATGTCGTTATTGTAATGAAAAAAGATTGAACTAATGGTATTAGTGTGTAAAATGGGATAATTATTTAGATCTAGCAAAATTATAAAAATACAATAAAACTAAAGAAATATGATTTTCAACTGATATTAATTGCAAAAACATTAGAATAATTGAGAGCAACTGTTCAAATTGTCTGTCCCCATCCTGATGCAGGCCCTACAACTACGAATAAAGGATCTTCAAAAAAATCGCGCGTGTCGTCGATCATTGATTGCAGCGGCCTGAACACGAGCTCGTAGATCTTCTAATGAAGTTACTGGTTGCCGGTTAAACTCTTCCTTAAAATACCCCCAGTAAAAAGTCTAAAGCGTTTAGGTTTAGGTGGCCTACCTACCTGTTAGGGTAGGTTTCGTCAAGTATGCACATAATGCAACAGCATAGTGTGCTAGACAGCCTTCATTTTGAAGCCAATATGTGTCACGAAGCTCTTCGGACACGTCTATCAATAAATTGGGTAAGTCATTATGAAGAAAATTTGGATCACTTTCTCCTGTTAAGTTGATTTCTTTGAAGATCCTTTATTCGTAGATGCAGGGTCTGCATCAGGATGGGGACAGACAATTTGAACAGTTACTCTAAATTATTCCAATGGGTTTGCAATTAATGTCAATTGAAAATCATATTTCTTTAGTTTTATTGTATTTTTTTAATTTTGCTAGATCTAATTAATTATCCCATTTTACACACTAATACCATTAGTTCAATCTTTTTTCATTACAATAACGACATTTTACATTTTTTTAAAAACGTTATTAAACCAGGAATATTTTGAAATCATTGGTCACTGTTACTTTAATATAATTTTTTTACACCAGAGCTGTTCAAAGTTGCGCATCAAAAATATTTCTTCAGAAATTTTACACAAATCAAAAGTTTAACACTATTTTTTGAGAAAAATACTTTAGTTAGCTATTTTATTTGATAGTTATTCACTGATGCGGTTAATTTTAATTATTTTAGCACAGAAATAATGATGTTATTAAGTGATTTGACCTCGTTACGAGTAAAAATATGAACACAGTCAAAAAAATATGAAGTTTTTTTTTAAAGCGCCATATTTCTATCAGTGTAAGGGTTATACTTTTTATCAATTTTTTTTTAGGCTTGCCTTTAGTTCTACTATTAGCCCTTCAGAGCTTATCCATTGTTTCCTGGACACCCGGTATATTCCCTGTTTCCCAGTGTTCCCGTTGCTGGAAGTTGGGCCACACTAAAAAAAGATGCAACTATACCCACGACGTTTGTCCAAAATGTGGTGAAAATCATACGAATTGCTCTACAACACGATTCAAATGTGTTAACTGCTCTGGTAAACATATGGCTCAAAGTTCTTCTTGCCCAGCTTACATAAAAGAAAAAAAAATCCGAGAGATAATGGCAGAATTCAACTGTACATACCGCAAAGCTTTGACACTCTACGTGCCTGCTCAAACGCCTCCGCAGCAAGTTAATGAAACAGTTCCGCCGCCTCTTCTATCTGATTCTGTATCGTTTCCACGCCTGCACAAAACAATGCCGCTCCAAAGTGAAGAAGCACAAATTCCTACGGCTTCCACATCGACATTGACGTTTGCTGAGACACTAAAGGAAAAAGATGCAGTTCTACTTGAAAGTTCGAGTCGACCGACGAAAATGTACAAAAGAAGAACTCAAGTCTATGACACACAAAAATACTACAATGAAGCTAATTCAGGATCTGAAAGTGATGATGAAAATTCAGTGAGAAATAGAAACAGTTCGAAACAGGAAAGTAAACAAATAAGTTTTGAAGAACTTTTAAGTAGATTAAAGGAAGTTATATTTAAAAAAAAGATTCTTTTCAGTCTAAAATTAATAATGTGGTTAAGATTTGTATTGAGTGGTTGGTAATTTTTGTCGTAGGGAGGTTCTCGAATTTATCTATATTTAAAAATGTTCTTGATTGCTTTTTAAACACAAATACAAATGGCTAATCCCGTTTTAAACTACAATTCAGCCCCACTGTCTTTACCAACAACTATAGGCTTAAAGATCGTTCAATGGAATTGCCAAAGTTTACGACCAAAAACGTTATCTTTTGAAAACCTTCTTATCAAGGAAAAAGTTCACATTGCTGTCCTAAGTGAAACATGGTTGGAACCTGAAAGTATTTTTTTTATTAATCACTATACAATTTATCGTCAAGACAGATCAGACCGTTACGGGGGTATTGCTATTTTAGTACATAGTTCAATTAATTCACGAAACGTTGAGATAGGCAGTAATAATAATGGAATTCAAGCAATTAAAATTGAATTATTTAACATGAATGAAATTCAGTTTATTATTTCAGTTTACTGTCCATCGTGGGTGTCAACCCTTTCACAAGATTGGGACATATTATTTGCGGAAAATCATAGGAAAACTCTATTTCTAGGAGACTTTAATGGCCACCACACAAATTGGTCATATAAAATAGATACAAGAGGAGCTCAATTGTTTGATGCAATTGTAAATAATAGGTTAATCATACTTAATGATGGTTCTCCAACAAGAATTAAAATGGTTAATGACAACCTTCAACAATCGTCACCAGACCTCTCGCTAGCATCAGCCGATGTAGCTCTCCAATTTCACTGGAAAGTTTTAAACGAATCTCTTGGTAGCGATCATCTAGTTTTAAGTATTGATAGTTTGATTTCAGCGAGTAATGTAATCATATCTAAGCGTAACTTTAAAAAAGCTGATTGGCAGGGATATACACAACAGTTAAATAGACTTTTTGCAAACTATACTTTTTCGGACAACCTGCAAGAATCATATGACAATTTCGAAAACAATTTAAACTTAGCAGCAAACACACATATACCTTATACTCGATCTACAACTAACCCTTCATCTAAATTTAAACCAAAACCATATTGGGACCCGTCTCTATCAAAGGCTGTTGCTGAGAGAAGACTAGCTTTGTCTAAATTTCGACGTAACCCTACAGTATCCAATTATGAAAATTTGAAAACCAAAATTTGTAACACCCAAAAGTTGATTCGAACAGCTAAACGCACTTCATGGCATAACTTTTGTTCTTCCCTAGATCACCAAACCAACCCAAACGAGTTATGGCAAAAGATGAAATGGATTAAAGGTTATCAATCTCCTAGACGTTGTGTAGATACCGTCCTAGCAACTTCTCTATTACATAGTCTTACACCTGATTTTGTATCTTGTCGCGAACCAAAGTTTTATTCTAGAAACCTAAAATTAGAAGCACCATTTTCAAAACATGAGTTAGTGAAAACTTTTAAAAACAAGGACACGACGCCAGGCTGTGACAAAATTAGTTATTCTATGCTTAAGTGCTTACCACATAATGCAATTGATATACTTCTACAACTTTTTAACAATTTTCTAACACAGGGTTTTGTCCCCAATCAATGGCGTTATATTAAAATAGTTGCTATCCCAAAACCTGGTCGCAATACTTCTCATATTGAATCCCTCAGACCTATATCTATGATGTCTTGTGTTTGCAAAACTTTTCACTATTTATTACTTAACCGAATAGAGTGGTTTATAGAATCCCAAGGTCTTTTCTCCGATGCCGTGGTCGGCTTTAGAAAATGCCACTCTAGCATGGACAGCTTGTCCAATATTGTAAGCACAATACAAACTGGCTTTTCTGAGGGTTTGACTACAGTGGCATGCTTCATCGATATCGATAATGTTGATATCACAGCACTTATCACAAACTTAGACACGACAATTCAAATTGGATCTTCAATATGCAAATACCTGTGGAACTTTTTAAATGATAGGTTTCTTAGTGTTGAGGCAGTAGGAAATGCAAAAACGGTCAGAGCTTTAAATCGTGGATTAGCACAAGGCGACCCCTTATCCCCTCTCCTGTTTAATATTATAACTTTACCTATTTGTAAAACTATAAATGACGTTAAAGTTTCACAATATGCGGACGACTTTGTGCTATATTCTACCTGTTCAAATCTTAATACAGCTACAACCAAACTGCAATCGGCCTTAAACATTTTTTCTAGCATACTCAATAATATTAGTTTGGAAATTTCTCCTCATAAAAGCAAGATCTGCATATTCAGAAGGAACAGAAAGAGAGAAACTATTAATTTAATGATTAAAGATATAACACTGCAGGTAGTTGACAACGTTAAATACCTAGGATTGTGGTTAGACAAGTCCTTGAGATGGGCCAAGCATATAAATGAAGTTCAACAAAAAATCTCCAAATTAATAAACATACTGGGGGCATTATCAGGCTCAGGTTGGGGCACGCATCCTAAACATATCAGACGACTATACATAGCTTTAATCAGAAGTAGAATAGACTACGGTAGTTATTTGTATGATAATAGTGCTAAAACTCATTTATTAAAATTAGATAGACTTCAAAATCAGTGTCTCAAAATTATAGGCGGTTTCATAAAGAGTACGCCACTACACGTTATGGAAAACGAACTTAATTTGCCCCCTCTAAAAATACGACGTCTTTATCTCGGTGGAAAATTTTTATTAAAATGTATGTCTTTTAAAAATAACACTACAATAAAAATATTGCAGCACCTGT
This sequence comes from Emmelina monodactyla, assembly GCA_916618145.1. NCBI lineage: Eukaryota > Metazoa > Arthropoda > Insecta > Lepidoptera > Pterophoridae > Emmelina > Emmelina monodactyla. The sequence goes on from OU745297.1 coordinate 5,085,986, forward strand.
CCACCTTTTGTCGAAATGCTTATTGGCTTCATAAAACGATACCACTTTTAGTTGTTTTGTATAATAAACTAAAGGACGAACCTATATATGTTAGTGATACCTTAGAAATATTTGATTTGCCAACTTGGGTCAGCAATGTGAACGTAGCTCATATCATTAAAACGGAAGTTGATAACTTGAATATTCCGAAACGACTTTTTAGGGGGTTAAATACGGGACAGTTATGTGAGCACTTCCTTGCACAAAAATATCCCAACTACTATATGATTTTTACTGACGCTTCTAAAAATGAGGATAGAACTGGTGTATCATTTTTTGATTCATACTCAAAGAACTCTCTTAAACTATCTATTGAATGTAACATATCAATCATGCATGGAGAGCTAGTTGCAATTTTAGAAGCACTTTCTTATATTGAGTCAATAGATTACGACAAGTTTGTGATTGTAACCGATTCACTAAGTTCTCTTCAGCTTCTATCTCGATGTACCTCTTCAATTAGAGGTGCGCCAATAGCTTATAGTATATTAGACATAATAAATAGGTTAAGTTCAAACAAAATAAATATTAAAGTACAGTGGGTTCCTTCTCATGTGGGCGTTTACGGAAATGAAATGGCTGATAAACTAGCAAAAGAAGCAATATCAGATGGCGACATAAGTCACTGCCTACCATTTTACACAGAGCTTCTATATAAAATCAAAACTGCATGTTTGAAGCAATGGAATGAATACTTTGACGAAAGATCGCTTACTAAAGGGATATGGTACAAAACCATTCAAACTTCCATACTTAGATCCCCTTGGATGAATGATGCCCACATGAGCAGGGAAGATATCGTCACCGCGTTCAGGCTTCGTTCCGGACATATTCCGTTTAACTGCTTTGCTTATTTAATGGGTAAAGTATCATCGCCAAATTGCACTGAGTGTGGCGTTATTGAAGATACATACCACGTTTTGATGGAGTGCGTTCGGATTGAGGCCGAAAGAAATGATTTTAATTATTTATATAATCTCTGTGAATTAGGACAAATTAATCTAATTTTAGCTTCACCTACATCAAAAGCAGCACAAGCATTGTACAAATTAATTAAGTTAGCAAGTAAACGTAGATAATAAGCTTTTAATGATTGTTCCTATGAGGGTGACATAATCTAAAAAGATTAAACCCTCTTGTTCAAATAAAGAAAAAAAAAAAAAAAAATAACCACCAAGCCAGGTCACAAAAAGGTAGGCATGTTACAGCAGCAATATTTTCAGAGCTCACTGTCCTCTATCATAGCATCAAGTTTACAAGTTTTTATTACATTATAAGGGCAAACATGTAAAACTCAGAATGCAACTATACTCTATCAACATTTATAAGTTATTGTAACAACATAAGACAATATTCTACAAACCATAGGCCATAGGTAGGTAGGTATCCACAATAGTATCTTACGTACCCAACCATAATACTTATGTATATTTAGATAGATAGATAGATAGATAGATTAACTCTTTATTGCTCACACATATTAGAGAAGTACAAAGATCGTCTTAAACTAGTGTGGGCAAAGGCGGTCTTATCGCTGAAAGCGATCTCTTCCAGACAACCTTTGTGTTGATGGAGACATAAAACTAAGAATAATTAAAAGATAGTGTGCCAGTTCGGAAAAATGCTTCAATTAACATAACTTACTAGAAAAATATATACATACATGTATATACATATATACAAATGATAAACTTACATAAAATATATACACAATACAGATATAAACATACATATACATAAACATATATACATATTATCACATAAATACCTACCACAATTACCAATACATTGTTGCTACCTAAGGATTATTGAAGAGATGTTCTTTCAGTTTGACTGAGAATATGTTTACCGATTTAGAGCATCGAATGTGCGAAGGCAGTTTGTTCCATAAACAGGCAGCCTTGATGGTAAAAGACTCGTGGAAGTACTCTGATCGACAAAGTGGTATGTCCAGCGTGTTATCAGCGTCAGACCTCAGCTCGCGGTTGTGTCCTGCTCCTAAAAACCTAAATCGGTTCTTCAGGTAGCCTGGAGTGCGCGGATCGTGTAGGACCTTATACAGAAGAGTAAGAATATGCTCCACTCGACGCAACCTGATGGGCAGCCACTTAAGCTCACGCCTAAATTCCGATACATGGTCGAACTTGCGCAAACCATAGATAAACCTAATACAAAGGTTTTGAAGTCGTTGAAGTTTGCTTAGAAGATCCTCGTTAAGATCTATGAGGCAAACATCAGCATAATCTAAAATAGGCAGAAGGAGAGATTGTGCTAGCTCAACTTTTGTTTTAAAAGGAAGTAAGTTTTTCCATCTTCTGAGGGATCCAGCGGCTGCATATAAGCGTCGACTAACTTCCGTGATATGAGGAGACCAGGAAAGCGTCGGATCGAACACGACACCCAGATTTTTGACCATATTTCTGATAGGTAATGCAACATCGTTAAGCGTGATGGGTGGAAAAGTTAATAAAGAAAGCTTGGCGATCTGCTTTTTACCACCAATTATAATAGCCTGCGATTTGTCTGGATTGATAGTCAGTCCGTATGATTGACTCCATGCGGAAATATTTGCAAGATCCTCATTTATCCTAGCAACCAAGACATCAATTTCATCAACCGAGGCCTGAGAGTAAATTTGAAGGTCATCAGCATAAAGATGATACTGGCATTTAAGTAGAGGTGTCACAAAATTAATAAATATAGAAAAAAGGAGGGGGGATAAGACCCCACCCTGTGGTACTCCAGCAATAACATCACAGAACCCAGAAATCCTATCACCCACCCGAATACACTGCTGTCTCCCAACCAGGTAGTTACGGAACCATGGAATCTCCTTTCCAGACCCAAAAACTTTTTTCAGCATAGCTAGTAGTACATCACTATCTACCGCGTTAAAAGCGTTGCTAAAATCGAGGAGTACCATAGCGGTCACTTGTTGGTTTTCCATACCTGATCTAATATCATCAGACACGTTAACCAAAGCGGTTGTAGTGCTATGACCTTGGCAGAATCCTGATTGGAAGGGACTTAATATATTTGCGGAGTTGATAAAAACGGAGACTTGGTGGCTAACTAAACGTTCTAATACTTTAGATAAAAAGGTAAGTATAGAAATGGGCCTAAACTGTGAAGGGTTGGAAGGATTTGATGTTTTAGGGATAGGGATAACAAGGGCTTTACGCCAACAACTAGGAAACGTACCAGTGCTAAGAGAAAAGTTGAAGATGTGACAGATGACAGGTAAAAGGATTTTCGAAGCAAATGTGATCATATAACTGCTAATACCGTCAACTCCCTCCGCATTTGATTTAATGGCCTTGATGTTTTGCACGATATCAGTCTCAGAAACTGATCTAAATGAAAATGTGGGCCCTTCTGTATTATAGGCACTAGCAAGAGATTGCAATGTGGCTTGTTTCAAGGCAGCTGGAATAGGAGAAATTTGAGTAAAGTGACGGTTTAATGAATCAAGCTCAATTGAAGGTGAAAGGGAAGGTTTGATTTTACCGATACCTATGGAGTTAAGAAACGACCACACCTTAGCAGGACTACCATTTGCTACAGAGCTGTGTATATGTCGACGCTGCGCATCTCTGCACATTCTGCTGCAGCGATTGCGTAACTCTTTATAGCGTCTGTGGTTATCATCTGAGGGATTCTTCTTAAATTTAGCCTTTGCAGTATTACGCTTAGACATCATAATTTTAATATTATCTGTAAGCCACGGAGCTGGAAGATGTTTAAGCCGAACTGGGCGAAGTGGAGCGTGTGAGTCATAAAGCTGAATTAGTTCAGCATTAAAAATCTCCAGCTTTTCGTCAATTGAAGGCGCAGAATAAACTGCGTCCCATTTGGCACAACTAAGATCAGCTAAAAACTTTGTTTTGTCTATATCATTAAAATTACGTTTTAATATAATACGTGTCTTCGGCTTTGGAAATCTAATTTTGTAAGAGATAAAAATTAGGTCATGGTACGAGAAGGCGTCAGCAGGAAATTGTCCATGAGCACTAACATGATCACCAGATGAGACTAGGCCGAGGTCAAGTAGTGATGGTTGTCGGTTAGGAAAGTGATGTGTGGTATTAGTGGGTAGAATGTTAAGATTAACTGAATTAACGATAGATCGAAGTCGGGAGGAGTGTGAGTCGTTTTTAAGGAGGCAGGTGTTGAAATCTCCCATTATAATAGTGTGATCAACTGTTGGAACCAGAGCCTCCAACACCGTCTCAAAGGTATCGTAATAATTAATGTCACGATCAGGGTTATAGAAAACGCCTAGCAAAACTTCTATAACCAAACGGGATTTCAATAAAAAGGTGCTCAGAGGATTTAGTATATAATGAAGGCGATTGGCTTACAATATGAAAGGATAAGTGATTTCTAAGATATATCGCAACTCCACCACCACCTTTGCCGGTTCTATCATTCCGTATCAAATTAAATCCAGGTAATGAATAAGAGGTTGAGGAAAGACATGGTTTCAAGAAGGTTTCAGATACCAGGATTGCGTGTAGATGCGAGTTATTAGAGAACGAGGCTATGAAATCAGCATAATGCGCAGGTATGCTTTGCGCATTTATATGAACAACATTAAAATTTTTGGGGAATTCAGAAAATTTGGAAATAAGCAGCGAGTCTAAAGATTGTGAAGTAGTACTGAGAAAACTGTCATCGTCGGATGATGACAAAGAGAAGAATTCTGAAACATTATCTGAGATACCATCATCATCGCTTGTATATTGCAACATCAAATATTAGATTGATATAGTAGGTAAGTATATAAAAAAACTATATATAAATAATAAACTAAGCAATACGTAGGTATGTATTTCTATAATAAAATAAAAATAAATAAAATATAATATCAATGTAATTAAATCACACTCGCCAGCAGTGCTTAATTCTATGACTTTAAGCAATATTACTTACTTAAGTACCTACTAAAAGTTTACATACACTTTTTACACCTAAAAGAGAAAACACACTTTAAAAAAATAAATATATAGTTACAGACATACAGTCAGGGCCATATCGGGTTTTTTAAATAGCTTAGGTACGTATGTAGGTACGTACTAAACCAATGAAATGTACCTGTAAACTACTACAGTTCCAATAAGTGAAAAATACAATAGGTATATAGAAAAGAAGATGTAATAATATCAATTAGCTGTTCACCGACGGTGGCGGTCGAACGATTCGAGTCGAGCAAGCAGTCAGTATGAGATAAGATAGATAGCCTCGCAGGCGCATAGTTAGTGCCGGGACCGCGGAGTGAACAATATATAATTTTAAACTGTAAACAATAACTAAGTACGCTAAAAAACCTATTTATCAAACGTGTATATTACTAAAAGTTTGACAACTATGTCGTAAAATATTAAATCGAGTGAAGCTTAATAAATTGAACTACTTGAAGTGACATTTAAACTAGGGCACTGAACTCAGTCATTGTTTCGACCTTGGACCTTTTGCCATCAGCTGTCTTGATGTGAATGACGCCGTCCTGGGTCCAGCAGTTGGTTATACCAAACTTTTCTCTGGCAGCCATGAAGACGTCGTGACGAGGTTTTGTCAAAAACTCCGACAGAGTGATTTTGGAGCCCTTTAATGCAGCCTTACTTTTCCATATGGCGTTACGCACTGAGCAGTCATTGAATTTTATCAGAATCGGCCGTACTTTCTTGGTGTTAGCAGTCTTGCCCAACCTATAGCTATGCATAATGGCGTTAGCAGTCAGCGTAGGAATATAACACTTCGCTAGGTTGGTCATTACCTTGGCGCATATATCCTCACCAGGTTGTTCAGGCACACCATGCACGAGTAGCATATTCCTTCGGAAACGCATTTCAATGCGATCTATGCCATTGCGCAGCGAATCAACCTCGGCGCGAAGCAACGCGAGTCCATTGCAGACGAAGGATTTGAAGGACTGGAACTCTGTGTTGAGTGCAGCAATGGTATTGGGATTTTTAAGCGACGTGGAAGCCTGCATTAGCTCAGCCTGGAACTCAGCCATCTTCGTCTCGAATAGTTTCGACATGTTGAGCATATTCTCTTCAAGTTGTGAGTGATTAGTGGTCATGGTGTTTTGCATTAGGAGAACTTAACGGAGAAAAACCACTGCAGGCGAGTAACACTATTTACATATCACAGCACTGCATATAATTTAAAAGTAAATAACTGTATTTTATATATTTAATTGTATAAAATAAACAGAGCTAAATATTTAGGTGTCTGTTTGGCAACTACCCGAAATAGCATTTTCTTTTGTATTTAGTTTTGTATCTTATAATGCTTAGTTTTATTTTACTTATTTGCAACAGCTTCCTATATCCAAATAACTTCAACTTGCACATAGCCAACCATAATACTTATAATTTGTATTACAAGTTTTGTAACTTATAATTCTTACTTTTTACTTCTTTTCAACAACTTCAAAAATCCAAATTACTTGAACTTGAACATATCCAACCATTATACTTCGTTGCTGCATCCTACGAGATTCAAGAAACCTGTAGTACGTTTTCTGCTGTACTGCATCATCACACGATTTTTAGATCCTATTTTAAATAAAAATAAAATCGAATATTGACTCAATACCCACTCACTACTACGGTAGCCGGTGACAGATGGCGCTGCAATCATTCGTTTTCCGTGTGATGCATCATCCGCGTGTGCGCTGTTAAAATTACGTTAAAAATAGTGAAATTAAGTAAATTCTATCATATTTGTTATAAAAATGGGTAAAAGAACCAGTGAGAAGACAGATGATGAAATAAAAAAGAAAATTAAACGATTGCAAAGTGAGTTGTGACGTCAAAAACCTCCGGATGGTTACCAGACAGAAGGTTAGTAACTAAAGTTTAATTATGTACGTTCGAAAACTAAATATGATGATGCTACCTAGTGGGCTGTGCGATTCGTAAATTACAAACTTTGTGTTGAAAAACAATTATACGGCGATGTAGTTTTGTCAAACATATTTTTGAAACCTAACGGTTAATTGAAGGCTAAATTTAAAAGAGATAAAATATCTCAACGTATCAATATATTTCCTCAGTGGTGGCACAAAATGCCATCCGGAAATATTTTTTACCTACCCGCATATTTTTGATACTTTATTTAACATTTTATTAATTTTTTCCTAAGGGGTAACACGCGATGTTGTCCGGAAATTATTTATTTTCTTAATAGGGCGGCACGTGATGTCATCCAAAAAATAAAAAAATTCTGAGTTGAGAAATTTATTCATATTTAACATTTAATTAGTTTATTTTCTAAGGGGTAACACGCGATGTTATCCGGAAATAACTTCTTAATTTTCTTTTTGGGGTGGCACGTGATGTCATCCAGAAAATAAAAACTGAGCTAAGTGGAGAAATTTAATCATAATTAACATTTTATAAATTTATTTCCTAAGGGGTAACACGTGATGTTATCCGGAAATAACTTTTTTATTTTCTTAATGGGCTGGCACGTGATGTCATCCAGAAAATAAAAATTGAACTAAGTTGAGAAATTTAATCATATTTAACATTTTATAAATTTATTTCCTAAGGGGTAACACGTGATGTTATCCGGAAATAACTTCTTTATTTTCTTAATGGGGTGGCACGTGATGTCATCCAGAAAATAAAAATTGAACTAAGTTGAGAAATTTAATCATATTTAACATTTTATAAATTTATTTCCTAAGGGGTAACACGTGATGTTATCCGGAAATATTTTCTTTATTTTCTTAATGGGGTGGCACGTGATGTCATCCAGAAAATAAAAATTGAACTAAGTTGAGAAATTTAATCATATTTAACATTTTATAAATTTATTTCCTAAGGGGTCACACGTGATGTTATCCGGAAATATTTTCTTTATTTTCTTAATGGGGTGGCACGTGAGGTCATCCAAAAAATAAAAATTGAACTAGGTTGAGAAATTTAATCATATTTAACATTTTATAAATTTATTTCCTAAGGGGTAACACGTGATGTTATCCGGAAATAACTTCTTTATTTTCTTAATGGGGTGGCACGTGATTTCATCCAGAAAATAAAAATTGCGCCCTCCTCAGTGCCCCACGCGAACCAACCACGCGAGCGAAGAAAATACAATACCTTCGGAGATTTTATCCATCTTGGGTGAAGCAAAAGGGTCAGAAGATATCTTTGGTAAGAATATTCCTGCGTAAGTCTCTAAACGTTGGGGGGAAAATACTAATCGAGGGCTTGACAAAAGAACAAAAGGATACACTATTGGCAAAAATACTGTATCGCTGGTATAGCTAAATTAACATCAGATAAACAAAGACTTAAATAAAATATGAATTTATCAAACAGCTTTCTGAGATAAATCAAGTATTGCTGAATCTTCACTATGAAGAGACAATGAATCGTAGACGCCTTAGCATCCCGACACAGCCCTCGCCGCCGCCGCGGAGTGCGCGCCGGCCGCCGCTGCCCCCGCGCCGTCGCCCGCCGCCGCCGAGCCGGCCGCAGGACCGACGTACTCGACGCTAAAGGTACCGCACCCTGGCCGTATTCATTACTAACGATATCCAAATTTTGGATACAGTTAAAGGATATAAATGAAGTTTGAACCACGTAACTCACCAGGTTCCAAAACTAACATGCCAAGTACCATTAAAAAAAAAAAAATCGAATTAGGCTCGATTGTTCCATGTTCTAATAGTAACGGTCAGTTTATATCGCCAATATTTTTGATACCAAAAAGTAACGGTTCCTTTAGGTTTATCTTAAACTTAAAAGCACTGAAAAAGTTCTTAAAATACCAACACTTTTATATGGAGGATATTCGCACGGCTACAAATTTTATCTTACAATTCCTACATAAGTAGGTACCTGTACATACATCTTACAGAAAGTATTATTTACGCATCCGTTTCAATGATATCCTGTACGAATTCACTTGCTTGCCAATTGGTTTGTCTTCGGCCCCATTTGTTTTTACGAAAATATTGGCTGCCCTTGCTGCCTAACGTTGTGAAGGCCAATGGCTAGTTGCTATATACAGGGTGATTGGTAATGCGATACATTCCTTCTAAGAGGTTAAAGTAGAGCTTATTAGCAGTCAATTAAGGCATATCATGCTATGTCCGAAAATTGATAATTTCTGAGATATGCAACATTTAAGATTTTTTATAAGAAACCCCATTTTCGAAGTTCAAATGAATCCTTTTAGTGAAAAATTCAAAATTAAGTTTAATATTTTGTTGTTTTATGGTAGCTTGATAACTAAAATGATATTTTAGATTCAAATTTTCTAAAAATAATCGTCCTTATTTTAGAAAAAATCAAGAAACCAAGAAAAACTTGTAAAAAAAGTTAAGTCTTATGGCAATAAAAAGCGATTTTCAAAAAAAAAGTCCAAATAATGTTGCGTACAAATTACATAAAAAACTTCCCCAATTCATAAGCTATTCAAAAAGGTACATTTGTCATACTTAAACTAAGAATTTGATTGACAACTCTACTAATAAAAGAAGTAACCTCTCTCTTAGAACGCCTCTACATTGTGGTTACCGCGCACTTTTGCAGTGTTTTCTTTGGTTGATGTCGACGTCTTGCACAGGGACAAGGCAATAACATTTAAGATCTGCCGTTAAATAAATAAATGAAAAGCCAAGCCTTCAAGTGTGTAGCTTTTGCGGTTAATTACAAAAAAAGAGTATGCTGAGTGCGGAAAAAGTTACTTCTATTAAAACAAAGAAAGCTAACTACATCTTTTTCATTAATGACTACACATCACTTGTTGTTTTTTCTTTGGTCGATGTCGCCAGCTCTTGTGGTGGTTGCTAGATTTCTGCGAAAAACATCTATCATTTCTTCGTCTACTTCGCCAAACTCGAGGTCTACTAGATTCACTTGTTTGGGCGGGTACAAGCTTTATTTTACTTAGACGTCGATACGTCCCCGAAAACACTCTAACGTTTGACACACGTCGATTACGGAAACGCAACAAGTACTTTTTTTGCTGTAACAGCGTTGCCGTTACACAATACGTAAATAAGAAGAATGTCTGAGTATTCTTCATTACATAAGGCCCTCGCCCACAGCAACTTTTTGTAGCGATGCTGTCGTGCGTTCGCATCGATACCGTGGACTAGCAGTTGCCGACTGTGTGCCGTCATAGCCACGATTCAGTCGCGATGCGTTAGTATTGTCTTTGCATCGATACAGATGCGATAATACGACTAACATGCGTTTACTTAACGTGCGACAGCATCGCTACAAAAAGTCTTCGTATGCAAGGATCTTAAATGATACCATTTCAAAGGTTCTTAATGAAAATATGTAGTTAGTTTTCTTTTAATAGAGGTCACTTTTTCCGCGCTTAGCACATTTTTTTTCTACTTGGCTGCAAAGGCTGCACACTTGAAGCTTTAGCTTTTTACAAAATTTATTTATTTAACGGCAGAATTTAATGTTAGTGCAATATCCCTGTGCAAGACGGCGACATCAACCAAAGAAAACACTGCAAAAGTGCGCTGTAACCACTAAGTAGAGGCGTTCTAAGAGAGCGGTTACTTCTTTTATTAGTAGAGTTGTCAATCAAACTCTGAGTTTTAGTATGACAAATGTACCTTTTTGAATAGCTTATGAGTTGGGGAAGTTTTTTATGTAATTTGTACGCAACATTATTTGGACTATTTTTTAGGAAATCGCTTTTTATTGCCATAAGACTTAACTTTTTTCACAAGTTGTTCTTGGTTTCTTGATTTTTTCTAAAATAAGGACGATTATTTTTAGAAAATTTGAATCTAAAATATCATTTTAGTTATCAAGCTACCATAAAACAACAAAACATTAAACTTAATTTTGAATTTTTCACTAAAAGGATTCATTTGAACTTCGAAAATGGGGTTTCTTATAAAAAATCTTAAATGTTGCATATCTCAGAAATTATCAATTTTCGGACATAGCATGATATGCCTTAATTGACTGCTAATAAGCTCTACTTTAACCTCTTAGAAGGAATGTATCGCATTACCAATCACCCTGTATATAAATATATATATTGAATATAGATATGGCCACCAGGTTAACAGTTAAAATACGGGACTTTGCTCAGTTTGTGGGTACATAATAGCCGTTTGCCCGGCAATAGCATACTAAGCATTTTGAGAGGGTGAAATTTTTCGCCTTAATAAAATACCGAGATTATGACGCAAAGATGAGTAGTAAATTTAGAATTAAAGAATATTTTTTTTGGTGGCAAAAACACATTAAGTATGTTAATAATCTTATTCGTACAGGTCATTTTTGTCTAGAAGTTTTTTTTTTTCAGACGCATCTCTTCCTTATCTGTTTTTGTAATGGGGAATCTGTTAACGGTCATTGGTCCCAGAAAGAACTAAAGCATCACATTAACTATTTAGAGCTCTTAGCTGCTTTTACGGGGTTAAAATGCTTTTGTAAAAACCGCAGAAATTCAGAATTACTATTAAGAATCGACTACAAAATAATTTGTGTGTATGTTGGGATAAAATTCCCACATCTTAATCAAATCACTCGAGAAAGATGGCAGTGGTGTGAGTGTGTAAAATATGTTTATTTATACGTCTTATATAAAGTCACGCGACAATGTAGAAGCGGAGCTTCGCGCGTATCAAACATTGATACAAAATGGGAGTCGCATGAATCATGTTTCAAAAAACTTGTTAAGAAATTTGGCTAACCAGAGATAGACATATTTGCGACGCGATTCAATGCAAAATGTTTAAAATTTATATCATGGTAACAAGATAACAAGATGCCAACATTATTGCCGCATTTCCTATAGGATGGAACGATCATTTTTTCTTTAATATTAATATTAAAATGCATTAGAAAATTAATAAATGAAGAGGCAACCGGCATCTTTGTAGTGCCTTTTTGGCCTAGTCAACCCTGGTTTCCACAATATTTCGCCGACAGTTACAGAATTAGGTACTATATTTTGGACCAGATGAAAACTTGCTTCTCTCTACTTTCAGAACCACCTATTATGCCAGTCTTACCCTGGTGTGCGCAACTTTATCCGGCAAGCGTTCGCCAAACAATCACTAGGTGACGACACCATCGACATTATCATTCGATCCCAATCTAATAATACGATTAATCAATATGATATTAGATAGAAATTATGGGTAAAATTTTGCAGAAATTATAATTTAGATTGTTTAAATGTGTCAACAGCCTAGTTAATTTTCTTACTGAAAGATTTAACAACGGCGCTAAGTACAGTACTATAAATTTATTTAGATCGGCACTATCACTAGTGTTAGGTAAACATATATGTGTAAATCATTGTGTAAATAGGTTTTAAAGGGAGTTTTTAAAAAATAATAATAATAATAAGACCGAATTTACCGAAATATCAAAACTTTTGTTTGGGATCCTTATATAGTTCTGTCTTATCTAATAGATAAATATCCAAATGAGTAAATATCCAAAAGAGGAAATGATCACCATGAAACTCGCAGCCCTACTTGCGTTGTCCTGTGGACATACAGACGTTGTCACTAATTATATTATGTAATATCTCACTAAATGTAGCAGGTGTTGAAATAGTCCTAGACGCATTAGTAAAAACATCCGTCCCTAATAGGAAAAACTCCAAATTGATTATTCCATTCTACCCTAATCAACCTGGCATATACCCAGCGAAGGCCCTCTCTGTCTGTATTGAGAAAACCAAAGATCAGCGACAAACTTCAAATACAGATAGGTTATTTTTAACTATTAAATAACCATTTCGGAACGCTAGTGGCCCATCAATTAGTCGCTGGATTAAAAAAAGTTTTGAAAAATAGCGGGATTAATGTCGTTCATTATTCATCTCATAGCACGCGATATGCGTCGACGTCGGCCGCGAGGCGCGCGGGCGTCTCTTTAGACGTCATCAAACGCGCAGCCGGCTGGACTGGCTCATCCCTCTGCTTCGCTAAGTTTTACAATCTACCCTTACACAGTGTAGAACAATAAAGAGCCTTCGCTGATGCGGTGTTTAACATACATGAATAATTTACCATATTTATTAAATCCTTTGAATGATTATTTGTTATTGTCACATATGCTTCTATTATGAAGTCATTATTTTTTGTTTAAATTAATTACAAGAAACTTCATTGTATATTGATACATACAATTACAGTTTATTTCTTATCTGCAATGACGTTCTAAACATCTACAGGTTTCTTGAATCTCGTAGGATGCAGCAACGAAGTATAATTTATGGTTCATTGAACTTACCTAAGTGAACTTCAACCATAATTATACGAGGTGCTGCATCCGTAGAGATTCAGTTACCCAACCCTCCCTGCGTAGACCCCCAAATCATTGCAGAAGTTAACTCTAAAACGAATGATTGCAGCGCCATCTGTCACCGGCTACCGTAGTAGTGAGTGGGTATTGAGTCAATATTCGATTTTATTTTTATTTAAAATAGGATCTAAAAATCGTGTGATGATGCAGTACAGCAGAAAACGTACTACAGGTTTCTTGAATCTCTACGGATGCAGCACCTCGTATAATTATGGTTGAAGTTCACTTAGGTAAGTTCAATTAACCATAAATAATAGTTAAGTATAATGTGTAGATATTACAACTCTTGCATCAATTTATTCTTAGTTTCATTGTACTTATTGCAAGAACTTCCAAGTCAATATTCCTTTACTTGAGACAGTTTACCATTACTCATTATTTAAATCTTCAGTCTAAAGTATTTTCCATCTGAAATAAAAGACCACCAGATACTATCAGTACACAACAAGTTTTAAAATTACTTCCTTTTTCAACATTTTTTTTCAGTTTTTGTTGTCCCATCATTCCTTCAGTATATTACCTGCTATAATTTGAACAAAACAATCAATAATGTAATGTATGCATCAGAACTTCACTTCATCAACTTTTTTACTTACAATAGGCTTCAATAGGTATGTTCAATAACCATTTAACCTTTTTATTAAGAATGAAAAATCAAACAGTAGCTTACTTGGGAGCCATCACTTTGGTAATCGGGTAGGTATCAACCAAGTCTATACTACCTGTGCCAACACACAAATAACAAAATACTTTTTATCACCCTTCTTTCTTTCTCAATAGTTATTTCCATTTTATTTATCAAAAGTATACATACCTTTAACTATATTACTTTAATTTTTACTTCCATTCCTTACACCAAATCAAATTTGTTTTGTTAAATGTTTACCAATCATGTTTTTCAGAAGTTCTAAAACACAAATAACAAAATACTTTAAGGGCTGATTTTTCAATAGTCAGATAAATGCTAACAGACTGTTAAGAGGTATGTTTTCATTGCCACTTCATACAGTATTTATGTTCGACGTGCAACAAAAACAAACTGATTTTCTGTCAGATATAATTTATCTGACTATTGAAAAACCGGCTCTAAATCTCCCTTCTTTCATTAACAATTGTCATTTCACTTATTTATCATAAGTAATACATACCTTTATCCATATTACCTTTGTGAAAATATAGTACCAACCAAACTCAAGTACAAAATACTTTTTATCTCCCTTCTTTCATTTTCAATTGTAATTTCCTTTTATTTATCATATGTAATACATACCTTTACCCATATAACTTTATTATTTACTTACATAGCTTATATCAAATCAAATTTGTTTGGTTTAACGGGTACCAACCAAACTCATGTTCAAAATACTTTTTATCTCCCTTCTGTAATTTCCAATGGTTATTCCCTTTTATTTAACAAAAGTATACATAGCAATATCCATTTAATTGACATATTTGCTTTCATTTCTTCCAAATTAATTTATTGAGTATCAAACAAGTTCTATCACATTCCTTTATCCTGTGAACTAGCGAAGGTCTGATAATATGATGATGATAACTTTATCTTTATTTATATAACCATTTAAGGGTTGGGTTTTGAAATCGGTCGCCTGATTTAAGGGTTGTGGGGGGTTTGGGGGGGTGGAGGGGAGGGGTCTGAACCCCCTACAAGTAATTTTGGCTGCCGGAGTCGCATCTAAATATTTTTAAAAAAATTTCAAAATTTCCTAAATACTAGCACAATTGCGTGAATCGGAACGCATTTAGCATCTTGGATGAATGATATTGTGGTTTTTCTACAATGTTAATTTTTAATACAATCGAGGTAATCAGATTGTATTTATTAAGTGTGTTT
This sequence comes from Emmelina monodactyla, assembly GCA_916618145.1. Lineage (NCBI taxonomy): Eukaryota > Metazoa > Arthropoda > Insecta > Lepidoptera > Pterophoridae > Emmelina > Emmelina monodactyla. Next base: position 5,101,199 of record OU745297.1, read on the forward strand.
ACATAATTCTTAGGTAATTAATAGCAATGTCTTACTCCGAGTTGACACAATCCGACATCAATGGGTTAGGTTAGTTAGGTTACTGTTTTTAAACTGCCAGAAAAAGGAGTCCCGCGAAGCGGGACTCCGTTGACTCATGATTGAAGCCAGTTTTTATACATATAAATTGGCTACTAAAGGTCGCCATATTGAGGGGTTTAAAAAAAAAAATTTTTTTTTGGCGCCCCCTTTTTTTTCCGGCAGCTGAAAATGGTCAGGGGGGGTTCAGACCCCTCCCCCCCACCCCCCCCCAACCCCCCAAAACCCCTAAATCAGGCGACCGATTTCAAAACTTTAACCCTTTTAGTTCCACAGTCAACTCTAAGAAGCAGCATTAGGCACTTGACCTTAATCCAAACACTTCGGAACCAATCAATTATTTTTCAAAAACCTGTAACAACTGTGTTTTATCTGAAACAAACCTTAAGGTGTCTGACACTTCATCATGTTGGCTGTTGTAGTAGGTGCTCATTTAATTGGTTTGTCACTTAAAGAAAAGGAACATTCTGACCATAATCCAATTAGGTATTCAATATAAGTATGTTTCATTTCGTACATACAACATAATAGCGAATCATGGATGCAGGCATGCAGTTATTACTTATTTGTGAATGTTTTAACAGCTTTCCCAAACCAAAGCAAACCTTTCTCATTTGTATGATATACAACCAACACATAGGTAGAGCAAACATGCAAATTTGGAGCAAAACTGAAATTCACAAAAATACACACAAATAGTATTAAAATACACCTATATAGCACCTATTCATCTATCATTGAAATTATAAAACTCCTCAATTTACAAAGAGTGACAAAACTTTTCCCATGACCATGGTTGTTTTTTGAACTTTTACGAAAAACTTAGCGCACGGGTTACTAAATCCCCTTCTGTTATATACCAGCAACAATATTTATTGGCCTTTAGATTAAACATCTCTTTAAATTATAATGAATTAGTAGAAAATACAACATGTAGCCACCATTAGATTCAATTCAAATCCGCACCCACCGGCAGCAGTGTTACCAACTCTCAAAAATATTTATCCCTAAACGTATGACAAAACCCCCTAAAATTGCCTCAATTATTTGAAAATTCCCTTAAAAATATAATTCATAAAAATTATATATAAATATAAAAAAATATATAATATAAAAGTAATATTTCTTAATTTGCTCTGTTTATAAATTATCTAATACGTTATAAATTATATCAATTTCTTCTGAAAAAGAACCCTAATAATACCCCCAAACAAATAAAAACCCTAAAAAAAATCCCATCCCACTAATTTACCCCCTAAATTTGGGGGGAAAACCCCTAAATTGGGAACCGTGACCAGCAGTGACGCCAACCAGTGATGTCCATCGAATGCTAGGGATGGCCAGTTACCGATTACTTTTATATTACAGCTAACAGTACGTACCTAAATAATAAGTAAAGTAAAATAGTCACTTTCTAGAAGGTATCGTGTTACAACCGTATTCAAAATAAAGAAGCTTTATAGAAGATGTAAAATTCCTTGAAGTATAAGTTTTATATAAAGTGCAAAATAATATTTAGTATCCATATAAAATATCAAAATTACAAAAATCGGTCAAAATCAATGTCAATAAGTTAAATACACAAAAATAAAAACACATACCTACATACACACACACATAAAAATTAAGATCAGTCGAAGCGGCCACCTCTTATCGATCCCGGGACAAAAGAGCCCATGACGCTCCCGACGTTTCCGCGTTGAACGGCAATGGAAAGCCTCTGCACTAGGAACGACCCAGATCGGACACCAAAACCTCTCTCTCTCAATCGTCTGCCTAACTCGCCAATGAAACCTTTGGACTCACTACTCCAGCAACCGGTGGTTTCAACCGCAAGCGGAACCAAGATATATAAAGCCTTTTCGATATTAACTTAGTGACATTAATTGTTATTGAAGATGTCAAGCGCGTGATCTACTATAATGCTGCTAACATAGTCTCCGTTATTGTGGGTGGAAAAGCTAAACAAACCCATTCCATGCATTTTTTAAGTCTCTGTCATAATATCCGTTAAATTTGAGTCTTTTATTAACAATCTTATTTGTGGCCCGTAAAAAATGCCAAATTTAAATAAAAAAAAAAAAAAAAAACATTTATTTCATCATTAAGTAACTAATTACATTCGATGAAAGTCAAAATATCGATCATCAGCTTATCATCAGTAGGCCGAAAGAAAAAAGCTGGCGAAAAAAAAAACTCAGCACTCTTTTATCCAACACCAAATACACCAAATACAATAACAACTACACCAAGTTTTATAAATATTATTAATTTACTAGTGGCCGCCCGCGACTCCGTTCGCGTGGAAGTCGGTTTCCCGTGGGAATGAGAAGTTTTCCCGCGGTAAAAAGTACCCTATGTCCTTTCCCAAGTTCAGTTCTTTCTTCATACCAAATTTCATCAAAATCCGTTCAGTGGTTTAGGCGTGAAAGCGTAACAGACAGACAGACAGACAGACCGACAGACAGACAGAGTTACTTTCGCATTTATAATATTAGTAGGGATTTAGTTGGCTGTATGGCTAGTGCCTTTGCATTTGATTGATAGTCGATCAATCTAGTAGATTGAATATTGAAAAATGGACGATCGGTGCCTGGTACTTGTTGTTTGTTAAAACTTAGAAAGTAACAAAAGGTGATTAAAAAGTTTATGTTATGTTTAGTTTGGAGATTTTAGATTTATGTTTATTTTAAACATTAAAACAGGGCGCT